>OW052044.1:17545574-18803170 GCA_932526495.1 Bombylius major | reverse complement strand
GTATTCACTGAGTATCTATTTATAAACTGAACAGAACTGATCCACCACTGATCGAAGCACAATATAGAAATAAAAATGTTTAGTTAGTACGTATGTATTTTGTATCCCAGCAGCCACTTCTTCAGTCATGAAAATAGCGATATTTCCATCGATGAATTTAGGAACAACGGCTAATTTTTCGATAACATTACAATGAGATTGGACTTCAGTTAATTATCGCTGATCAAGGAACCAGTACTTTCCTCAATGGCGAAAATATGTACAATATTTTGATGATTATTAAATTCTCATTAAATTTTTGTTATTTAAATAAATTTAAAAAAGTCGTGACATTTTGAACTTTTTTTTCCAAATGTAACATACAGTTTGAAAAAAAAAGTACAGTTTTTTTGCGTTTTTGTAGATTTTGATGAGAACAAAATATGATAAAACATAAAAAATATTTAATTCATTAATTTTTCAATATTAATACTTTTGCACTTCACTTTTAGATCGCTTAACATACATATGAAAACAAACTGAAATTTCATCACAAAAATCTATTATAATGCGTTGACTGTTTGCATGAATATTGCATCAATCTCATCAATCCTAAAATTCGTGGCTGGGATACTATGTATATGTACATAATCACAGTTCAAAATGTTACTAATTTTTGTAAATTTTTTGTAAATGACCAAAAATGAAAAAATAATCAATGTTCTCATGTATTCTTTTCATTGATGAAAGAATTGGTGCTTTAAAGTCGATCCACAGTCCACACTATTATCGTCACACACGAGACGGTTAATAAGTTCGCTAATGAGTAACTTTTATGATGAGTGTACTCACACAAATTACGTTTATGAGTACTCATATGAGTTCGTTAAGAAGTCAAACCATTATCGCTCGAAAGTAAGGTAGGTATGATTCAATCTTAAGAAAGAAATAAAATTGAGGTTAAATGAGTGTTTTTATATTTGATTTTCGGTCTAATTTTTTATAATAAAGTGTTGAAGAGCTCAAACGACATTCTGCAATAATTTTTGAAAAGAAATGAGTGTTATTTCTTTAAAAAGAAGTGCTGCTGCTCGTCTTCCTTCAGCATTTCCTTGCAAAAGCCACTTATGGCTCCAAATGCGCTTTCGCTTTAATATTTTTTTCTTTTTCTCAACAGTAATTGATATAAGTAACATATCTGAAGCACTCAAGAGTAACACTTTGTCACAGTAATCCATTTTAATCAAATTAACTGAATTTTTGACACTTTTAAAATAAATCTTTGTGAAAAATAAAGAATTTTACGATAACAAATGTGTACGCGATATAACAGACTCACATGAGATTTTTTTGTTGTTGTTGACGCATTGACTATAATTGTTAACTATCTTGTATGTGTGACAATAATAGTGTGGATCGACTTTTAAACAGCGATAATCATCATTGAAGTCCAATCTCATTATAATGTTAAACTCATCGATGTTCTAATCGAAAAAGTAGCCGTTGTTCCTAAATTCATCGATGGAAATATCGCTGTTTTCATGACTGAGGTGGCTGCTGGGTATGTTTTTAAAAAGCTTTTCTTATGACATATTCACAGTCACACCGATTTACCTTGTTTTGAGCAGCTGAATTTATAAGATTAACTTAGATTTCTGATTCTGATGAAACACCTTAAATCCAAATATGCTTTATTAAAATAAAATCTCAATTTTTTATAATTTTCAGTCATGTGAGAATAGTGAAATCGCTAACAGGGAAATTTCTTTGAAACTACGTAATTTTCAATAGATGCTAACTAAAATATTTTTTTAATTTTTTTCCCGCTTTTACATGTGAAAAAATTAAAAGGAAAAATATCGAACAGAATAGAGCTTATTTTAAAGTAAAGTAAAAAGATTTTTTTTCTTTCTTTCTTTTCTTTTGTCATTATCATTCAGCAAATTCCGCAGCGAATAGCCGCTATCAAATATAGCTTTAGTTCTGCACTAAAAATAAAAATTAGATGAGGTGGCAAAATTCCTTTTTTTCCGCAAAGAATAATAAATAAATAAAAGTAATCAAATGTGAAAAAGTAAACACAGTTAGTTTATTGTAAATTAAAAAAATATGTGTGAAGTTATTTTTTTAGAACAAATGTTTAAAATTTAAAAAGAAAACAGTTCATTTTAATTGTTTCTTTTTTTTATTTTTTTTTTCTTGATATACATATTATTTTTACTTATGACGTAATCTTTAAGTAGCTTGTGTATTTGAATACCTACCTATTCATGAAGAAGTAAACCATTATAAAGAATTTCGAAAAAAATCATTAGAAAAAAAGTGAACAAATCTAAAGTGAACGGGTTAAAACGCGCCTGAGAGTCGTCATCATCATTATCATTGTCGCCGCCGCCGCCGCATACCTTTCCAGTGTGATAATAAAAATTTTGATAACAAAAAAAAAATTAAAAAAATACTGATCACACATTTTATAAACATAATAAATTTTCGACAAATAAAAAAATAAAGTTAAAAAAAAAATAATATATTTTAATTTTTAAATAAAATAATGTAAGGTGAAGTGTTCAGAAAATTTATTTCATGTCTAAACGAAGACACAAAAATTTTATTTATTTTATTTGTCATTGAGAAAATTTATTGGTCATTTGTTTTATTTTATTTAACTTTGAATTAAAATAAATAAAATAAACTTTCAAAAAAAATTTTTTTTAATATCTAGATGACCTTCAATTTTAAATTGTTTTTACCTATAAAACGTAAAACACGTGAATACCGCTGAATTTTTTAACAAAAAAAAAATTTCTTTACAGTATAGTGTGTAAATTTACACCCACACATTTTTTTATACAATTATATTTGTGCCCTACTCTCATAAATCTCTGTCTTATTTATTGAAAAAATAAAAAAAAAATAAAAAAAAAAGTTCTATAAAAAATTATTGTAAAATATGGTGCGTGTGTAATAATTCAAATAAATTAAATTCCGTTGATAATTTAAGTATAAAACTATTTTGAATAATGTTTTAAATATTAGAAGAAGAAAAAACTGTATAAAGTTCGAAATCATAATACAAAAATTTTTAAACTCATATTCTGTGTATATATTTAAAGAAAAACTTTGGTTTTGTTGGCGACTCATTGTCTTACTTGACATTAATCGATTAAAATTGAAATTTACGAGAATTTTATTGAATGACGAACATCATACAATAATAATAAAATAATACCCCTTTAGTTATTATTTTAATCATTATCATTTCAAGTCCATATTCATAAATTACATATAAATTTATATTATTGGAATTTAACAGATACAAATGTAGATTGTGCTATTGTTATTTAGAGATACATACATATATGTATATTTATATACTCGCATGTATGTAATGTACATATGTTAAAAAGAAAGAAAAAAAAATTTAAATTTAAAATATAATACGTCCGATCATTATTATTACAAAATCGATTAATTAAAATTCAATAAAATTTCTCAGAATTGAACTGGGGCAATTTATTTGAAGCAATTTTGTGTGTGTTTTATTTTTTTTTATTTTTATTTTTTATTTTTTAATTTTATTTCTTATGTTTAGATACCGAAATTCAATTACAACTTGCCCTCAAGAACGAAGTAAAATAAATAAATAAACGAAATCGATAGTCCTATATACTTAAAAAACAATTTTTTATTTCTAATTTAAATTTCAGTGTTTCTTTAAATACATTAACATACATATACATATACATATACATATACATTACAAACTCCACATATAAATTTCAATAAAAAAAAAAAAAGTGAACTGGATACATTTCGAATATTTTTGAATCATTATCGAACGTCAGTATAGCAACAAAAATATTATTTTAATGCTCATAAAATTATCTATTTTAATAAGTGTATGTATTTTTTATCTTTATCAGAACGTATGAGCAGCTTTTCTTACAAAATCAAAACGATTATCCTCATTTAATAATTTTATAAATTAATTAATAAAATTAAAAAAAAAAAAATAGCTTAAAACCATTTCGTTTCGAACATTATATTGGTTTTTAATTTTTGTTATAAACAAATTATAATATTTATGTTTGTGGTTATTAATTAAAAAAATATTGCAAAATTAATAATAATAATAATTTCGTATTTTTGGTTTTGTTGGAACACTTTTTTTTTAAAAAACTTTTATTAAATTTAAAATTCAAAGAAAAACGGAACAAAAAAAATATATTTTTAAAATGGCTATTAATAATAATAATATTGAAATTTTTTTATTAATTTGGACTTTAATCGGTGCTGTTTTGTTAGCCGAATATGTAGCTGCATCACGTAAGTTGAATTATTTTTATTATTATTTTTTTTAAACCAATTAATTGTTTTTAATTTAAATACTTTTATATTTTTTTTTTGTCTGTTTAGTTGGAATAAAAAATATTTGAAATGTTTTTTTATGTTAAATTAAATTTAAATATTTTAGCCGTAAAAAATAAAATTTTGACAAATTTATAATGACACAAATATGTTAAAAGATTTTTTTTTCTGTAATTTCTTAATCACTTTTGTTTTGTTTTTTGAACTGAAAAAAAATCTCATTTAAGTTTTTTTTTTAAAATTTATTTGGCAGAAAAAAAAGTGTGAGTCCGCACGTTTTATTATTATACCTACACATTTCTAATTGAAAATTAAAATGAATTTGTGTGATAGGAGTATACAAAAGTACATATTTAATATGAAATGTATTTTTATGTATGCATATGTATATACATATGTAGTTTTTATTGCACAGTTTTATTCAAGGACTTAATGAATTGAAAAAGAGTTGTTTATTTTATGCCAAAAATAATTAAATCAAATGAAAATGTTAAAGTATCAATTTTATACAGATACATAATTATTTTTCAATTATATTTTTATAAATTATTATTTTAAAAAAATTTTATTACATATAATAATTTATCAATTTAAATAAAAAATTACATTTAATTAATCTCTCAGTTATTATGTTTTATTACAGATACATATATTGATGATTAGTTGAATATAATTAAAATTTAAATAAATTATGCAAAAATTGAATTTTTTGATATAAAAAAAAATAGGTATATATCATAGAAAAATTGAATTGTGAGTTATAAGTGTAGCAAAGCTTTTTTATTCATATAAAATCTCTCACCAGATACTTTTTATTTTGTCTTCATGCATTGCTATTTACCTCTATATACATACATATTTATGATAGGAAATTTAAAAATTAATCTGTAATTTTTTCATTTCACTTCTCCGATAACATTGTATATACATACATTACATACGTACATACATATGTATATGTAGATTGTGGTTTTACATACATATACATATTATATAAATATAATTTATTATAAAAAATATGTAGAATAAAAAAAAAATTTTGTATTTTAATTATGGTTAAAAAATCAATCATTTATGCAATTTTAAATTAAAATGCCATTGTAGTATTATTCATTTTTAGTTTTTATTTTTTGTATGATTTTTAAATAAATTACTGATGGAATTCGATTGAAATAATCAGATTGAAAATAATACAGAAGCAAAATACATGAAAATATGCGACAGATTTTTTTTGTTGTTGCCATTTTTCTGTTATCATTTTAATTTTTGTATACATCTTCCGATATTCCGTTTATTTATTTTTGATTAAAAAAAAAATAATTGTAACTTTTTCGTACTTTCTCCAGTTTTTATTTATTTTTTTTTTCTTTTTTTCAAGTACTAAAAATTTGCAAAACTAATTTATCATTTTGCGTCATATATAATGTATAAATAAAAAATGATTGAGAATAATATAATATATTTTGCCACAAAAAATTTTTGTTTGTTTGCCATGTAATATATTTTTGAAAATATTGTGAAAAGATAAAAAAGAACATTAAATTAAACAAAAATCCCTATATTAAAAATTAAATGCAGTAAATTTATATTAAAAAATATATATATTTACATATATGTATGTACCTATATTATGTATAATTTTAAAATTATACTGGGTAAACAAATTGTTCTTTTAGTTTGGCAATAAAACATTAAATTGTATTCATTAATGATTATTCAATGATGGTTTATTTATATAAAATATTTAAAAATATTATTATATAATTTATTATCATTTTTGTGTTTAAATACCTATGTATATGCATTATTATTTTTTATTTATTTTTTTAAATGAGATCATCAAAATATTTTTGTCAAAATATTTATACACATGTTTGTATTATATGGGTATATACATATTAAATATGAAAAATTAAAAATTTAAAAATAAAAGTAAAGTATAAAAGTACTGAATTTTCGGTTTAAAAATTTCAAATTACATACCATACCTATATGCTAATGTTACAGAAAGTACACAAATAAATAAAACAAAAATCAAAATATTTAAAGACACTTTGAAGCATTACTACAGTAAATTTTCCCACTTACATAATACCTGTGAAATACAAAAACAAAAAAACAAAATCCTTAAAAAAGTTATTCATTAAAAAAAAATCTTTTTAAGCCTCAAAAAATAAAAACTATGTATTTTATTTTTAGAACTTGGAAATGACTAATTTTTAATTTTTGTATTTAATTTTATTTAATCTTTGTGTGAAACTTCTTTTTTTTCGTAGAAGGTTTAAATTTATAGGTCTTTTTTAAAATTACTGTATGTAGCGAAGTAGAATGTATAATTCACGTAAAATTGAATAATGAAAAAAACAAATATACATGATTATTTTTGACATTTAACAGATTGCTTTGTACACTTACTGAATTAAATTTTTTGAACATCGAAAACAAAAACAATTTTTAATCGAATTTCTCATTTTCTGTCAATTATTTTTTTAATTTAAAACCATATAAATGTTTTTTCTTTTTTTGTCTGACTTAAGAGGTTCTGTCTAGCCTTGCATATTTAAGAATTTTTTTCTTTTCTGTTATTTTACTTTTTTTAAATTATGTAGGGTAGAATACCCAGTAACGAGCCCCCTTAAGGAAAATTTTTGACTTTTTCCTTATACTACGGGTAAAGTATTTAATTAATAATTCCAACCAAGAGCAAAATAAACTTTCTGAAGGGTCTAGATTTGAAATTTAACGCAAAAAATATGTTTTTATTTCAAAAAAATTATTAAAATTAAGAAAATAACTCAAAATTCGTGAGGACCAGTAACGAGCCCCCCTTTCGCCAGTAACGAGCCCCCTATTTTGAACTGAGTTTAAAAGATTTTTTTCTTAAATTTTAAGATAAAAAATATTTTTTATTGCTTTTATACATAATTATATCCTTATTTATGAATATTAAATATAAAAAAAAATAGATGTATTTACTTATATTTACTATAATGTAAATGATATAACTATTTATTTAATAAGTTTTCATTTTCTTTATTTTCTTCTTTTTTTTCCATTTTTCTTTGCCATTTTTTAAATATTTTAAAATATTTTGTTTGGTAGGTACGTGTAATTTTAGAGAATTGAAATATCCAAATAGGTTCAAAATAAACCAAAAATTTGAATTATTTTTATTTAAAAATGTTACATTTATATTAAAATATAGGTGAGTGAGTATTTAAATACACAAAAAATTGAATAATTGCTTTTTTCTTTAAGGGCTCGTTACTGGTACTTTGGTTTTTTTGAATTTTAGCCAGTAACGAGCCCCATGCTCGTTACTGAATTTCATATACAATATTTGAGCCAGTAACGAGCCGTGCCAAAAATAAAATATTATAAAAATAAAAGTGTTATAAAGTGCTATAAATTAAATTTTAACTAGTTTAAAATATAATTTTAAAAAAATTAGCTATTTATTGCTTTTTTTTTTAGTAAAATATGAAGAAAATAAAAATTCATCTCTTTAACGAAAACGTTAAGAAAAATGCCATTTTTGGTAGCACTTTACATTTATTAGATTTATATTTAAAATAAGCAATTTTAATGATAATCCACCCACGCATTGCAAGGATAACATATTTTTCTAAATATATAGCAGTTATTCACTTGTATTTTTACAAAAATATCTTAGTTATAGAATAAAATAAAGCAGACGGCTCGTTACTGGCGGAGGGCTCGTTACTGGGTATTCTACCCTAGTTTTTCTTCTTTCTTATAATAAAAAAAAAAGTTTTAAAATTATCTTACACATATGTATGTGTTTAAAAGTAATTATTCAAAAACTAATATTCAATACATTTCTAGTGTTGTAATAAATACAAAAAAAAAAAAAAGTTGTCATTCATTTTTAATTATAAATTTCTTTGTTTACAAATTGTATTTATTTCACCTTTTAACCATTTAATGATTTTAATCAATTTAAGATGAAACATGGTTCATTGTACTTTTACCAAAAACAAAAATTTATTATAATTTGATTATTTTTAAAAAAGATGTTTGTAACAATATGTGATCATGTAGATGTATCCCAATTTGGCCTTCATGCTTGATTGATTTTTATCACGAACTCGAAAAAAAAAACGATGATCTCATTACTCAAGTTATGCGAAAAAAAAATCATTCTAATAAAAAAAAAAGATCTAAAAATAAAAAATAAAATTAAAAAATTACTTTTTTGATTGCTGATTTAATGGTAACACCTTCTTGAACCTTACAATATCACAGATGTACTTATATGTATGTAAAATATGATCAAGAATTAATCACATGAAAAGAAAACTAAAATTAAACTAAAAGTAATAAAAATTTTGTAAGCAGAAAAAAAAACACATTAAACTGTGACTACATTTATGAAGATTTTAATTAACATTCTATTTATAATGTATCCATTAAAAAAATTATATATACTATACATATACATATTCTTTCAATATATTGCATTCATGTTGGATATGTGTCTTAGCCTTTTTTTTTTTAAAAATAATGTAAACAAAAATATTTCTATATTCTCTATAACCTTGAATCTTTAGAATATGTGACGGATGGTTTCATAGGAACATATGTTTCATTTTTATTATTCAATAAGAAAAAAAACTGAATTTTATTTAAAGATTCCACCTTTATTCGTATACATATAAGTATGTATGTATGTACTATGTACATACAGCATATATACAATATTTTAAAAAAAAGTTTTCACATATTATCTATGTGATTAAATTGCTGTAGCGCACAGCTTGAAAATTGCCTAGCCTAGTACATCATCGGAACATTAAATTCGTTTTTTTTCTCTCTTTTTTTTTTTAAATTTGGTCATTTTACTTTACTTTATATGAAAATCAGTAATTCATATAAAAAAATATTATTTAATCAATACGAAACTTAAATTACAACTTATCAAAAATGTCGGATCATGCTGTGCATAAGTGTTTCAAAAAAACAAATTAAGTCAAAGGCAACCGAATAGTGTCTAATAAAAAAAATAATCTTAAAAGAAACACATTATACACCGTGTCACCAATGACGTCAAAAAAACGATATTTTGTTAATTTGTGATAAAATGTCATAATTTTTAACACATCTTTTTTTTTTCTTTTAACGTATGTTAATTTTTTGATAACCATGAATGCTAATTAATTTTTTTTTTTCATAAAAGAAAAAAAAAGATCATTAGCTACAAAGATTTTTTAATGATATTTGAAACATAATTATGTAAGTACATAGCATATTCGAAAGTTCAACAATTTAATACTTTAATACCAAATTAAATAGTGATGTGATATAGTAAATGATGGATAGGTTTTTTTTCTTATTAAGAAATCGTATTTTGAAGAAAGGAAAAAAGACGTAAAACTACTCGTATGTATATTTTTTAAAACATTACAATAACAAGAAATAAAATTCATAATTTAAAAATAGCTTCATTTATATTTTATATAAAAAAAAAATGAACACTTTAGTTCAAATTCAATAGCCTTTGAATTTGGAGCACTTCTTAATTAATATGTTGGTTTTTTAATTAATTAATTTCTTTTTCATGTTCTATCAAATATCAAAGTCAGAATTTATTTTTTAATTTTAACTTTATTAGACATTTTTCTATAATAAAATACTCATATAATGAAAGTTTTTTTATATTTATACAATCTATTTAAAGTTCTTTTTTATTTTTTTTAAATCCCAAACTACATATTATGACATTGAAAATTGTTTTTTTTTTTTTCTTGGAGAACATCCCCTGAAATTTTACAGATGTCTTTTACATTTTCAACAAGAATCAAATTTGAATTTTAGATACATGAAAAATATTTTTTTTTCTCTCATTCCTTTAATATTTAAATTTTCTGTTTTTTTTTTTATTTTTTGCAAAATTCTATTCTATGTTTTGTTTTCATCTATTATTTTTCCCCACTGTTTTTTTTTTAAATTTAATAATTTTTTTTTAGCTTTGCTTTAGATATTTGAATTTTAAGTATGCATTACGATAAGCTTTTACCAAATAAATAACAACAACTAACAAACAATCTTTAAAAACAAACAATTTTTTTTTGTTATTTCCTTTTTTTTTCTTTTCAATATCATGCGAATATTATATTTTCCAATTTTCCGTATTACAAAAATATACATATACGTACATAGAAGAACATATATAAAAATGAGAAATATTAAAAGGGTGAAAAAGTTAAACAAAAAAAAAGTACAACAATCATTAAAAAAATTTAAAGTTTTTTTTTCATAAAAATTGTGTAGCGTAAAAAATTATTTGTACTTCTATCCAACAACAAATATAAAAAAATTGAATGGGATTGAGGATTGAAAAATAGATTAAAAACGAGAAGAAAAAAAATTGTTATATTGATGGTTTTCTAGTACTCCATTACAATGTAAAATATTTATATCAACAGAAAAGAACATAAAAAAAAATCTGAAGAATGGCAAACAAATTTCGCTTACTATACAAGGATTACAAAAAAAAAAAAAAAAAAAAAAAAAAAAAGACAAAAAAGCATGTGTTTATATAGGCAAATTTATCGACATATGGAAGTTAAATTTGACTTTCGGTTTATAACAAATAAAATGAATGGTGTCAGTTTTATATTTTTCATAAAAATATGGTAAAAAATTTAAATACATTTATGTATGCGTGTATACAAATTTTTAACAAAAAAAAAAGTAAAGATGATATGTGTATAAATTTTTATATTTTTTTCGTTGAATTTCATTTTTAAAAAATAAAAATAAATTGTACATAGTAGGTATATGCTACAAAAATTTGGTGCATATACAATACATATTTTTTTAAATTTTTTTATAAATATGGATGAGTGTTAAAAACACACAAAAATGTTAAACCTGGAACAGAATGTATAGGTGTAGTATGTAGTACATTGTAGTGCTACGATCTGTCAAAAGTACAATTACCTATACCTGATTTATTAATTAAAGTCAGTGCAGGCAAGATAGGCATACTTTTCTATACTCTATTACATTTCGTTTGTATAAATCTGTCTCGTGTGTGGGTGTATAAAGAAGACTAATAGAAACACATTTCAATTTTCCATACAAAACTTGATAAGAAATTTTGAAAAACTTCAATGTAGGTGTAAAATGCAAGTGTATTTTGCTAGAAATAGTCCAAAAGATTAATCATTAGGGAGCAACAAAGATAAAAAATTTAAATTTTCTATATACGTAGTTATTCAATATATAGAGTAAAACATACTCTTATTGCCATATTGGGTAAAATGGAAGCAAAAACGTAATTTCAAACTCAATATATGGAAATTTACTGGAAATTCATTTAAATTATAATTTATTAATTAACTTTTTAATTAAACTCAACTATATGTATCTATTACTTCACTATCCCCTTATAAATGATAATAAACAAAATAAATATTAGTGATTCAATATTACTACGTTTTACCTTATAAAAAGTATAGAACCAATACAGTTAGGCAACTGAAGGAGGCATTTTTATTCTCATTTTTTACGTGTATGCGTAAAACATGCGTAGGTGAGAAATGAGAATATAAAGTTATGTAAAATATATTATTCATTTATAATATTCAAATATGTTTGTAGAGTATATATGTATATACATAAAAAAAATGCATTTATAAAATACATATACATGTATTTTTGTATCTTATATATATACATATTGTGATACACTACATTGATATAACTGAGGGATGTACAATATAATTGTGTAGAAATTTAGTTTTTTTTTTCTTAGAAATGAAGAAGAAAGATATATTTTTCTTTCCATATAAAATCATGTAAATTTTTAAGGTACATACTACAAGTCTCTCTCCGTCTTATAGGAAGTTTTTTTCTTTTTTTATTACTGATAACGTTCTTCATTATGATTGGATGTCATTTTTTATTTACCGTTATGCAGAAGTAATTTTACTTGTCTTCTTTGTACTATGATATTACCAAAGGCAACAAACTCATAGGGTACTGCCTCCATAAGCACAATACTGACTTCAATTAATAAATCAAGTATAATACCTTATTTATCAATTTATCATATGACGCATCACAATGTGTAGTGTGCAGGTGTACGTGTAGTTGAAAAGTATAACTTTTTCTACTTCATACTACAACTTCACTCTAAAGCTACATACTACAGATACACATTCTGTTCCAGGCTTTATGATATGCTGAGATCAATAAATTTAAAACTTAATTTGTAAATCGAAAGCAATCAGAGTTTTAATTAAAGACCAAATCAAAAAATACTTGTAAACTTTAAGTTATTGAACTTTAAAGTGAACTTAAAATAACTATAAACGTTATTTTTAATTATGTAATTTAAAAAAAAAAAAACTCTAATTTTTATACCCATATAATTTGTATAATTTTAGTTATTATTATTATTGTCATTGAATTCATAGGATGCTTTATATAGACCGAAAATCTGTAGAAAATCCATAATCCAAAATTAAACATTATTTTTGTCTATACAAGTACATATATAATTTCATTATAGAATAACCAATAAGTGATTATTTCAAAGACATTAATTTCAATTTTAATCAATAATATTATAATAAAACATTTACATATATATACATACATACATACAATTTAAAATTCAAACTATAATATTATGACTATGAGTATGCATACAACTTTCTATAAATAAATAAGTAATCAAAATACATATAATTATAGTCTTTAAATAAATGGTTGGTTCTGGTTGTGATCAATTGCATTTGTACAATACAAATAAATAATATTTTCAGGATAAATTTATATAATATCTGATGAAATACGTAATGTATAAGTATACATCAGTACCTGTATGATGATGTACAAACAAACATCATATTTTGTATTCAAAATTCATAGTATATCGTACTCATTTCATTTTATCATATATTACCATCATGATCATAATCATCATAAAAGTATAAATATTGAAAATAATATATAGGTAGGTAGGTATGTATGAACTAATCAAATTCAAAAAATGGGAGTTTCTTTCTGTCTCTGACAATGTTCATTTATGTCTATCATAAATCATTAATTATTATAATCTCGAATGAGCAATTATTATTTTATTTATCGTCTCAATATGCGTTTTTGCTTGAAGATGATTTAATTTAAGGTACATGTACAATTAATAAATATGTATACACTTTGCATATTATATATACTTCAGCTTTACAATATCTTATGTATGCATATATGATATGCAAATAACATATATATATATACGAGTATACATACATGTACATACAATATATTAAATAGTTCCGCATTCCATTCATCCTTTGCATAAATAAATAGCATATTCAAGAAATTTTTAGAATTTTATAATGTATATTTTTTTTTTCTGAGTCAGAATAGTGAAATGAAAATATCTGTGATTAAAAACAAAATATAGAAGAAAAAAAATATGTCACACACACTTTGTAGAACCATACCAGTCAATAGATCCTAAAAACAAGGTGAGCGACTTAAGAGACTTTAAGACGCTATCAATCAATACGTCAAAAATCGTATTTATAATTAAAATGCAAAAATATGCACATTTTAAAGACTACACACCTACTAAATTCTCTATAATAAGTAATATACATACATATACATATGTATGTATGTATGTACATATTTACCTGTATATATATTCACACTTACAATTTCATATGCTTAAAAATAAAATAAAAATGACAAAACAATTAAAATTGAATTACAATTAGAAAATTTAAAGAAAATCGCTTTTGATTTAATTGAACTGTGACAAATCAAAAATTTGATTAATCGCCCAAGTCACAAAATATATGTAAATTCATAATTAAAATTGTAACATTTTAACAGCCAAAATTGAATAATTTTCAATGCTAATTAAAACAAAAAATTTAATTTATCTAAAATATTCATTTTTAATTAAAGAATAAAAACATAAAACAGAAATATATTTTAAAAGAAAAAAAAAAAGAGATAAAAGTCAATATTAGAATACAAATTGATATTTGTTACTATATCATCTTATAAACCATAATATACAATATAATTTGTTGTTACTACACATTTTATATAGATTTTATGAACCTATATTACATAGACAATCACTCAAATTGATTTGTAAGAAAATTAATCGTTTTGAAATGCAAATGTATTCGAAACAACATCATGGTTAGTAACAAAATGTAGAGAATATAAAACAATTTGTGCAACAAAATATATACTAAAAATTAAAATATATATGTATACATATGTACTGTACGCTGCAAATATAAAATGAACATACATACATATGTATGTATACGTATAATGTATTTTAAGAGAGAGATGAAGAAAATTTTTTAAGTTGACGAAGATAGATTGACAATGACCATCAATGATAGGGTCAGAAAAATTTAAATGTGAATTTTCTTTAAATTTGTTTTTTTTTTTTATTTCATTTTTTTTTTTTTTTTTTTTTTCATTTTATCATGCACCACCTTAGGGTAAAAATGTTGCATCATGTCTATTTAGCATGTCAATAAACATTCATATACATACACTATAATCAGAACAAATTGTTAAAAAAATGAATTTTAAATTGAAATTGAATTAATTGGAATTTTATGAATTCAAAGAATGACAAGAGAATTTGTGAATACATGTACATGTAATAACAAATCGTTTGATAAAGACCTTTTTTATTATTAATTAATTTGTGACGTTTGTTCTAATTCAAAAGTTTAAAAACATTATTTTTAAGGTTAACAAAATGGCTCAATTATATGAGAATTTAAAATTTATAGATTTTGTGTATCTTTTTCATTAGTATTTTGTTTGGTATATATACATATGTACATAGATATTTTTGCGTCTATTTCAAAATAACAAAAAAAAAAAATTCAAATATATGTATATACATACATATTTGGTAAAATTTTTAATCCTTTTTTTCAGATATTTTAACAACTTAATTTTTATTTAAAAACTCTTAGTGACATACTTAACGCTTTCATGTAACATCTTATGTAAATCTAATCTATTTCAACAGCAAACATTCATTGAAATACAACAAAAAAAATTTAAAATTACACAGGTTGTAGATTTTTATCTATATGTAATGTTTTTTATTTTCTTTTTTTCTTTTAAATTTCATATTCAAATTCAGTATCACGTTCAAGATTATCGCGAATATATCATAATTTATTCAAGTCTATATAAATGTACTAAGTATGTATGTATACATATACAAAAAATTGTTACTATACTTGTTATCAATTTGTATCTATTAGCAGTTGTTTTTATCAGTATTCTTGTTTTATTGTTATGTTGTTACCTCTTTGGACAAATAAAAAAAAATTATATTTAATCTAAAGTAATAATAATTTTCATAACAAAATAAAAAAATATATACATATAGTATCTATATATTAGTATGTATGTGTTTATGTAAATATAGGTAGAATAATAACTTTTAATATTCGATGCACGTTTCTATTGTATATCTTTTTTATTACAAATTTTACAAGTAAAACTAATGCAACAACTAAAAACAAATAAAATTAATATTCAAGGCACCCACTCACACACAACTTTCATGTTACATTTGATTTTCTTTTGGCTTATGAAAAGTACCTATATCTATAAATACATATATCTATATACATATGTACATAAAAAATATTT
Organism: Bombylius major; assembly: GCA_932526495.1. Lineage (NCBI taxonomy): Eukaryota > Metazoa > Arthropoda > Insecta > Diptera > Bombyliidae > Bombylius > Bombylius major. Next base: position 18,787,138 of record OW052044.1, on the reverse strand, counting down.
TTGGTAATGTTTTCTTTTTCACTTAGTAAACTTTTTTTTTCTGATGATGATGATGATGATCACCATGATGGTGGTGATGACAATACTTTAATGCCATTTATAAGACAAAGACCTACTAAAAAATGCTTAGCAATCAAATAATTTTATTTAATAAAAGCACCTTATTTTCATTTCAACTCACATTAAAAAACATAATTAAATAAACACTGTTTTTATGCAAGATTTTTTTGTTTGTTTATTTTAATTTATTTACGTAGGTACGTACATATATGTATGTACATATGTATAGGATGATTTTTAAAAAAAATGGGTATTAACATACTGGTTAAATAAAACCAGTAAAATTTTAATTTTTAAAAGCTCAACACTAATGAAATAACGTGATAAATGACATGAACTTGCGCTTCATACCGCAAAATTTAAAATTAAATAAACCTGAACCTCAGCTTCAAATGAGGCGTGAGGTATGCTTCACATGAAGTATGTATGTATTTGGTTAGCTTCTTCGCATTCTCGTATGTTTAAATTGACAGCGAGATGCAAAAGCTTACAGCGTGAAGCTTGCATCGTCCTATGGGTTTTCAGCTTAAGAATCACCATGTATTAAAATTAAATTTAAATCTAAAATTCATATCAAATATATACATTAATACTGGTCATTGGTCACATAAAATGTGGTTTTCTATACACAAATTGTATTATACGTATGTATATACATATGAGTTTCATAATACATGTATATTTATGTACATATATACGAGTATTTTGCTTGTTGGACTCAAATTTCATTTCAATGTTTTTTTTTTGTATTTATTTTTAACGTCAGCAGATTTTGTTAATAAAAAAAAAAAAATTATTTTTGTTTACATTTAAATTTGAGAATGTTTATTTTTTATGGTTACTGTTTCGCTAATGAAAGATTATAACACAAAAAAAAATATATATTCATGTCGTCAAAATAATTAGTATAAGCTTGAATTTAAAATGTCATTAGAGAATAAAAGAGATGAAAAATTTAAATAAAAAACGACAGCATTTTATATCAAAATAAATACAAAATACAATGAGTATGTATAATAATTTTAAGATCATATTTCCAAAATATCCAATATGAAAGAAATAAAAGCAAAATAAAGACCTTGAAATTATCAGGTTTAAAAATTGGGATTAAAATCATTCATATTTTTTATTTCTTTTCATTATTTAAAAGTATTAGGTTCTGAAATCTTCACTAAAATGAAAATTTAAGTTTGAAATTTAAAAACCAAAAAACAAAACAATATAAAAAAAAATTATAGTACATACATATGTACTCGTATATGTATAGTATGTAGTTAAGGTTATTTTTTTTTAAAGAATTTGTTGCTTTATTTATTTGAGTTCAAAAGGAAATTACTGCATACCAAAAGTTTGAAATTAATCCCCCATACAATATGTAAATTTCTTGAGAATGCATACCAACCATTTCCTGTAAATATTTTTCAATCACAATTAATCACTTACATTTGTAATAAAATTCCTGTTCTGTAGATAATGTATGTATAATACATATATGCCTTTCATTCAGTTACTCTTATAGACTGCAAAACCACTACTATACTACAATAATATTTGGTAAAAGAAAATTCCATTTCAATGAAAATTTTCATGTTTTCAATTGTATTGAACTTTATTATGCATTTACAAAGGAAATTATTTTCTAAATTCAGTATGGCTGTGTATTAAAATGAAAATTTTAAATCAGAAATAAAATTCATTCATTATATAAACATACAGACACACATATGTATGTATGTAGGAACATGCATACTTACATATATTATAATGAAGACTTTTGTGTTGTTTTTTTTTTATAAAGAAACTGAACAAAACATATTATAAATGTTTTGAGTATTATTATAGATCTATTACAGACATATTATAAACCTCCTCCTACAAATTTACATAAATTCACTTTTAGAACAAAACAATAAAAATAATAGCAAACGACGACGTCAATAGAATATTGAAAATAATGAATCTTGACCTAATTGCATTTAAATAACATAAATCACCTTGACGTTTTCATACTTAAAATATAATAGTTTATTTATTTGAATATGAGAACATTTTATATTAAATATTTCTTTAAACATTCTTAAGAATTTCATAAAATTCCAATACATAATATGAATTTAATATTCTTTTAAATATTGACTAGAGGTATTTAAAAATATCTAATTTTAAAATTTTATTCTATTTAATTAATTTTATAAATAATTATGTATAATGTGAAAAATTTTATTCCAACTTAAATCTTCGAACATTTTTTTTTTTTTATTTGCAGAAATAAACAATTGTACTGAAGTGAAATGTCCAACAATAATTGATTGTCCATCAGATAGTTACATTAGGGAATTACATTTTAATGAAATTTCACCATTTCTTGATAATCATGATGATGATAATAATGATAATGATGATGTTACCGATATCAACAATAATTTAGATGAAGAAATATTACAAAATTGTTGCATACAAAAAAAATGTTCATGTAAATTATGTCATAGACCATCATGTCATAATTCATCATTGGTATTAATGGAAATTATAAAAGAATCTGATATACCAGGAAAATGTTGTGGTGAATATGAATGTATTCAGGAACCAAATTGTACAGAAATACAAAATACAAAAGGTTTAGGATGGTTAATTGATTGTCAACGTTGTGAATGTTTAGCCGGACAAAAAATATGTCATAGATCATGTGATGAAATACGTTTACCACCAGCAAATTGTATTGGACAAAATTCAAAAATTTATTCAAATGGACAAATATGGAAAGAGGATGAATGTACGCAATGTGAATGTAATATGGGTGAGAAAAAATGTCAAACAAGCTTTTGTAAACCACTAAATTGTCCTAATAAAATAAAATTACCTGGTGAATGTTGTGCAGTATGTGCAACAACACAATCAACAACAACATTACAAAAAGAATCATCGATATCATCAACAATAACAACTACCACACCAATAATAACTACAACAACATCATCATCATCATTACCATCTTCTTCTTTATCACCATGTCAAGATGGTTCTATAAAAGATTATTCTGTTCGAACAGAATACGTTGAAGTTATTCAAACGTCTAAAGAAAATTGTATTTTATATGGAATAATAGTTGCTTTATGCATTATTCTTGCGATATTTATTACATTATATTGTTATGAAAAGTCAAAACAACGTTCATATCGTCCTGTTACGAATCTTGATGATAATTACAATAAAATTAAATTAAAAATTGGTGATTACTGATGAAAATACATAATATGTACATCAAATTTAAATGGACTGTAATTTAAAGCCTTTTTTTGCTGTAGATATAATATGTTAATAAAATGTAGTGTATAATCTTCGATTTATAATTATTATTATTTGTATTAATATATTTTGAATCATAAAAATAATAAGAAAGAAAAAATTAAGAAAAATAATATTCATTAGATATTTTTACTTATACATACTTATACTAATAATAACTATTCGATTATTAAATCTTTGAGGATCAAAATCATGCTTTTCTAAACAAGAAAAAAAAAAAAACTCATAAAAAATTTAAACAAAAATTATTTCATTTAAAAAAAAAAATACGAAGACTAAGAATTGTTTCATTAAAAGTTATTTTCTGAATTTTTGAAATTATTTAAAAAAGAATTTTTTTTTTTTTTTTTTTTTTTTGAATGTTTTAAAGAACAAAAATTGAAATCATTTAATTAATTTTTAATTTCTTTTCAATAAAAATATTTAAACTATTCAGAATTTAACTACTTTTATATTATATACACATAATTTTTCTAGGTGTCTAGGAAATTTATTTAGAAGAGAAAAAAAAAACAACAATTAAATGATTTTCATAATTTACTGAAAGAATATAACAATAAGAAAGAAAAAAAATGTTTATATTAACTAATTTGTGTTTAATTTCTTTATATTTATTTTTTTTTATAATATTACATAAAACGTGAAACTATTCATATATACTATATATATACATATATACATTTTATATTAAGCATTTAATATAATAGAAAACGAAATACGCCATTTTAAAAATATAGCTTGCCCATATATTTATCTTTTATTTTATTTTATTTTTTTATGAAATAAGAAGTATTAAATTTGTAATTTTTTGTTTAGAATTTTAAAAGATTTACTATAACTATATATTATTGTATACATTGAAAAAAACAAAAAAAAAACGAAAAATAAAATATGTACATCTTAAATTTTTTGGTAGAATGTTAAATAATGATGTCTAAACTTGATTTAGATATTTCTTTGAAGGTTTTTTTTTTATTATATTGGAGAAATTTAGAAAAAAATATATCTGAAATTAAAATAAAAAAGAAAAGCTTACCGTATCAATCATCGAGAACAAATTCTAACATATTAAAACAAAATCCATAAACCTGTTAAAAGAAAACAATTAATACGAGTATTTTAAGAAACAATATTGTACTTTTAACTATTTGTTAAATTAAAAAAAAAAAAAATTATAATATTCTCGAAATAATTTAAATAACATTTGAAATGATAAAAATAAACAAGAAAAAAAAGTGAATGTTTAACCTATACATTTAAAGTTTTTATTAAAATACAATTTTATTTTATTATTCATACATATATAATAATATATAATAATAATAATACAATATTATTCATTTTAAATATTTTAAATGCATAAAAATACTGTTATATTGAATAAAATCTTTGAGAAAAGAAAAAAAAATTTAGATATAAAAAAAATATAATAAAAAAATTTAAAAAAAATAAAAAAAAACTTTAAAAAATATTGTTGTGATATTTGATTATAAGTGTTTATAACTTTTAAATAAAGCTTTTTGTCGTAAGATATTTTAATGTCAATAAAAAAATAAATAAAATTTTAAATTTAAACAATATTCAAGTTTTATTTTTCCCTAAAATATTTTTTTTTTATAAAAACAAATTTAAATTAAAACTATGTTCAAAAATTTGTATTTGATTTACAAATTACAAAGTATAAGAAAAAACCACACATCTATATTTACCATTACTTATATTTTAATTTTATGTAATTTGTTTCATTTAAATAAAATAAACACATTCCTTTTAATCGTTGTTAGAAAACATTACCATTGACACATATGTTTTGGTGGAAAAGCGACATTTGTTTTGAGAAAAACTTTATTTATATTCTTGAAAAGTTACCTAAAATATTTGTTACATGTAAAATACATTTTGGGAAATCCCTAAAGACTTTGAAGTTTAAGTTGATGGTATATAGTAATATTTTTTAGTTTTTTAAAAATTATATATACTAGAGTGAAGGTAAATTGATACACGCTCTGAGACTTTGTATAAAATTGTATAACTTTTACTTCATCATATGCCATTTGGTTCAACAGGACGTACATAAAATACACATACATACATTATGTATGTATATAAATAAATATATACTATATAAGTAACATTTAAATTAATCGGTTATGGTTGAACACACGTGGTATACTAACATGAAAAACTTCTACAATATTGTTTGAGTTCTGATTACACTTTATAACAAACATTTATTTTGAAAATTTATCTTTTCGGTATGTTGAATATTTAAGAAATGACAGCATCAATAATAACTTTTACAGAAAAACTGTTAAGCAATATTATAATAGAAAAGAGCGAAATTTAAAACATTTTTAATGAGTTTTTAGTATCTGAAATGAATGAGGGACTTTTCGTAGAATAATACACAAAACTATATACATTACATTTGTAGGTAAGTATTTTTAAAAAAAAAAAATTAATCAATTTTCTTACAAATTATAAAAAAAAAAATCAGAAAAATTCAACATCAACAACAAAAAACTTTTGTTGTATTAAATTTTTGTTATAGTTTTTATTTTTAAATGAAAGCGTAATTTCTTAATTTTTTTCTTGATTATTACAATTACAATTGTGATATTAATAAAAAATTATCATTTTTCTTTAATAACTTAATTTCTATTAATTTTATGATATAACAATGTTTGGGAAAAATGTTTATTTAATAAAAATCTACAAATTTTTAGAACATTATAATTTAATATTTTTAGTAATTTGGGAGATTTCAGGAAAAATTGATTCTCAGTTTTATGTTACTTAATTTTTATCACGTTTTTTCTTTGATTTACGTTGTTCATATAGATATTTGATATATTCGGTGAAAATAAGGATCTTCTCTACATTTCATTACAACATAATTTTCATGTAACTTTAATCAAAAGCATACAAAATATTTACAATAGCGGTCAAAAATCGTCTATAACCATACGCTGGGAAGACTATTGGAAGGTACCATGCTGGATTTCGCACCATCAAATCAACAAAGGATCAGCTGTTCACGGTCAGTTAAATACTACGGAAACTCACTATACACGGCAATGCTAGAACTTGAAATACCACCCATAATAAATAATAAATAAATAATATATACATATAATAAAATATAATAAAAGTATATAATAGTTTACATAATGTAATAAATCAATGATATTTAATAAATAATATTAATATAATTAAAATTTATTAAATTTTAATAAATTTAAAAACTTCCGTAAATATGTATAATGAGTGTATGTATATGGATAATGTATAGATTGGCTTAAACTAAAAGTTCATACCCTTTTGAATTTTATATTTTTTATAATGTTATCGTATAATGCAATTCTCTAATAAAATAATATTCGAGTTCTTAGCAAGTATTTGCTTTGCACTTATAACAAGATTGATCCCCAAAGCAATTTGTCACCTGACTTTATATGTATCTTTAAATTGCATTCTCCAAAGATAAATGTGGTTTTACAGTTGTAGTAGTGATGCGGTGGTGTTAGTTGGTTTCTTTAAATATATATTTTTCAATAACTTTTATAGGATCATGTTTGATACTAAATGGTACATATTAATAATCGTATATATATGTTATGAGTAAACCGACATCGATAACCTTAGGGAAAATTTGAATATTACTTCAATTTTAAATTGTTCTTGACATTACAAAATATAATAATATAAATATTCTACAAAGATTTGTTAAAATTTATTCCAAACTTTAATATGTATATAGGTATATGAGTACATCGATAAACATAGATATGTATAATGTTGTAACGACAAAGTTTTTTCATATTAAAATTGAAAATCTATTAAAAAGATTTTGATTGTAATTTATTGCTTCTCATTTCTTGTCATAGAAGACCACCTGTAGTAACATCAGGAAAAGTTAAATAAATAAAAAATAAAATAAAACTATACACAAAACAAAAAATAAGAAAATATTTTCTTCATAAAAAAGTTATGTGTACGTAGTATAGTATAGACACATACATGATACATATGTTTGTACAATATACATACATATACATATGGATGTACACAGTACATTGGTACATATATAATAAAAAGTCAGTATTATTCTTTCTTTAAATAAATTACGACAAATATACATACATATAAGAAAGTTAAAACATGTGAATTTATATATACAACTGAGAAGTTAATAAAAAAGAAGAACTGAAGACCAACAAGATTAAGAAGATGAGCATCAACATAAGAATAAGAAATTGATGAAAATATATAGAAATTGGTATTAACTAATATCAGTTAAAGTCATAAATATAAACAAATTTTCACCTGTACCATTCTTATAATATACATATTTGTATATACCTTCAGTCATATTTCACCATCAATAACACTTATTCTATCGTTTACCACTCTGATGAACTTTCTCATTTATTGTATTTGTACTTATACCAACACCTATCACCATCAAAATTGATTACACTTTTTGACACCACCTGTCGACATGTTTATATTTGAGGTTTAAGTTTATATATTACTTTCAGTACCGTGTCATGTATTGTATATTATATGCTTTACCACATTTTTGTTGTTAAATGATTTTTTCTATAAATACAAAATACATATTATATCTACATACTACATACATACATACATTTAGTTACCAACACATTCCTTTTTTTCAGTTTTTTGTTTTTATAAAATTATGGTATTTTCCTTTTCACAGTTGTTCATAAAAGTTATATTTAACATCACCTATATGTAGTACATACACACATTACTGATACACGCTACTTCACAATGTTGATTAAAATAAAAAGAAATTGATGACGCAAGAGAAATTCATTATATGTGATGCGTGAAATATGGATGAATCTCAATAATACTTGTAGTTAATTCAAAAACATACATATATGTAATTATAAATAAAGTACTATAATAGAAATAAAGTGTTATATGAGTGATTATGAATATTAGGGAACTTTATTTTTGAAATGTTTGAACATATATATGTACATACATATTATGTACCATATTTACATGTAGTATATAAAACATACTCGTAAAACAAAATATGTATTATGAAACTTCTTTTCATAAAATAGGGAGAAATATTAGAAATTATGATTTTGGATATACTCGTATGTTTGTATGTATATATATATATACATATATATGTATGAAAGGAACTTTTTCTGTAGAAATAAAATTACAAAACCATGTGTTAACTTAAATTTTATACATAATAATATTAAAAATACATAGCTACAAATATTGATATACATATTAATAGATTTTCATATTTCTTCCATTGAAAATCATCTAAATAAATTTTTTTTTATTGAATTTAAAATTATTCAAACGTTATATTGAAGTCAGTTAATAGAAATTAGAAATACTTATAAGTTAAGTAAAATTCATGTATTATGTATTTTTAACATTTTTTTATAATACTCCTCCATATGTCCCACATAGTTGAAATTTCTTATTTAAAACTTTTAATTGAAAAAGGGTAAATTCGAAAATTGATCGTGGTAGTTACCATATAATAACCAAAGTAAATCTACCTTATTTAATAATTTACCTGTTACCAAAAGTAAACAGTTACCATATTCGAATAGTTATATTATCACAGTCAGTGATCAAATTTTTTCAATAGTTTATTTGGTTACTTACCAGCACAAAAATTATGCTTATCTATGGTGAATTTTCGAATTTCCCCAAAATGGTTAACCTATTTCCTCTTTTTTTTGTGTAAATACACAAACAATTGCTTTCTATATATTCTATTCAAAAAATATACGAAATAATCTTACATTTTTTAAGAGTAACAAAAAAAAAATTATTATAAAAACAATAAATCTTGTTTGTACTTTTGGCATTTAATCTTGAAATAATGAAGATTTTTATTCAATTCAATTGTTTTTTCTTCTATAATTTATAAAATTTATTATCGTACAACAACCTCATAAAAACAGATAAAATTTAAATTCATAATATCTACATAGCTTGAATTTTATTAAAATTATTATACCTTTTGTATAATTCTTTACAGAACAACAAAAAGGATAAAACAAACGTAAGCTACATAACAGAAATTATATATATTTTTTTTATTTAAAAAAGATACTCTTTTATCTAATCAGATTCATAAATTTAATTTTTTTTGTTCAGATAAAACACAAAAGATTCACTTAAAATTACACGTCATATTCAAGAAAATTCCTCCTTTTGCTTTTAGCTTTATATAGACGAAGATTAAAATACACCATACAATAGGATAAAATAATTATTATTAGATAAGAGAATATAAGAATAAAATTTATTCTCATTTTGTAAATTTCTATAACAATAAGATTAAAATAATTTTCATTGTTATTATGTCGTTGCCAATTATAGTGGTGGATATTGTTCATTACAATGAAATTACTTTTAAAGGCTGTTTTTATTTCTTATTTATTTTTTTTTTTATTTCAGAATAGTCTACATTATACCTACACAATATACAAAAGAAAATTTAAATATTAAGTTTTTAAATAAAAGAAAAATAATTCCATTAAATGTTAACAACCGACTAACTAGGTGTAAAAAAATGTAATTTTTCTTTTCAATAATCACAGTTATTGATAAGAAAAGTCAATAAAAAACTACCATTAAATATATAATATGTCACAAAAAAATATTATGTACTTAAAAGAAAAAACAAGTAAAAAAAAAAAACAATTTAAATAATCTGAGCTTTAAACTGTGAAATGAACCGTGAAATAGTGATATTTTTTTTCTAGCTTATCGTTTATTCATGTTAGATAAATTGATTTAGATAAGAGAAAAATTGTTAAAACTTTACACAATTATTTCACTTAAAAGATTGTATTCTTATATGGTCATGAATGATGCTGGTAACAAAAAAATAAACTTGAAAAGATAATGAAACAGAATAAATGTTTGTTCAATGAATTCAATTTTTAATTTAATTTAATAATAACAATATAATACTTACAGTATGAGTATCTAATGAGAAAAAAAAATATAGCAATAACAAAAAAATATATATCATGTTCAATAATTTTTACATCGAAATATTGTAACATTTAATTATACGTATCTTTTTTGTCATGAAAAATTTAAAAAATGATGTAATTGTATTTTATATTATAATTGAATAAAATTAAAATTAAAAGAGATGAAAATTTTTATTCTGTTACAGAATATTTAAACTGAGTAAATGATTGATGTATATCTATATACGTATGTGTGACATGAATTATGATTTAAACAATTGATCAGATTTAAAATTTGAAGAGAAAAAAAACATGAAACATGAAACAATACATCAAATGAGCATTAAAAAATTGTAAAAAAAAAAAATATTTATCTTACATCAAAATTTACAAAATAAAAACAAACAAAAAAACACCAGATAAAATTAATTTCAATTTACAAAATGAATTTGAAAAAGTAGTTAGTTAAACACCATACAAAAGATCATAAAAGTTGATATTTTTGGTTTTATATATCACAGAATTTAAATTTGTTTATTGGTGACAAGTATTAATGTTGTACATATTTGTTTTAATTTAATTTAAAGTCACATATCATTAAATAATCATTATAAATGTTTAAACAAATATGAAATGAATTAAGAATATGTATACCTATTATATACATATATGTATATATTATACACGCTAATATACATATACATATGTATTTTTTGCAACATATACATATGTATTTTTATATTTTCAAAAATATGTATATACATAGCTACTATATAAGATCAAGTACGTTGAAAGAAGCAATAATTAAGTAGGCGAAATATTTCAAAATAATTTTAATTAGTCATGACATGAAACAGATAATGATAAAAGATACGAAGGAGTATAGAAAATTTATTATTGTCACACATTAATTTATACTGTGATTATAATATACCTCACTTTTAATTGTTTTACATTTACTGGGCACAAAGCTATCTCTGAAATTTGTTTAATTAATAGAAAGTGCACCACAAAAAAAAAAAAAAAACAGTAACTATAATAAATCATTTAAAGTAATTGAAATGATTATCTTTATAATTAAATTACGAACATCAGAGATTTGTTGATTTTCCTCTTGCTTTTTTTTTTAATTAAAAATAGTTTTTTTGATAAAATAAATTGTGCTGATTAATTTCATTATACGTACAAAAAACCTAGTACATACATATATTAAAATAAATAAAAACATTTTTTTTTATTTATCTTATGAATAAATTTTACCGCAAATTTAACAGATAACAGAAATGCAATTTGTGTTAAATCCCTAAACATTTTTTTTAATTAATTTAATAACGCTATCAATTTTTATAACATTTATGTGTAATCCTACACACAAATAGCAATAGCAATAAACTTTTTAATAAACTTAATAATTTCTATAAATGATGCTGTTTTTTTTCTTATGTTAAAAAGACTATATGAAACTCTAAAAACATTTTGAAAAAAAATCAGTTTAATGTTTTTTATTACATAAATAAAAATAAAAGGATTTTTTGTTTTTAAATTATTTTTTTTTTCTACAAATGTTTGATTTACATATAGTAGATCCTTTCAATTTTAAATATTACTTGAAAATTTTCAATGAAACGAAAAATTAATTTTAAATTGAAACTGAATAAAACATATACATACATACATTACATACATAATAAAAAAAAAATAATGATAAAAGACACAAGACGACCTCGTATACATAATAATATGTTTTTCCTGACTAATCTCTTTCATATTAAATTCTCATTTTTAAATCATTAATCTTTTTTTGTTTTGTTCTTCTCGCGCGAAATTATAATATTTGCGAGAATATATAATAAGGTATGCACAAACGTATGTATGTAGTATGTACATATGTATTGTACTTTGATTCATCTAGAAAATGAAAATTTCTTTTTTTAATTGTGCGTCTGTGTTCATTATATTTCTCAATTTTGATGAATAAAACCTGAAAATTAGATGTAATTTAAATAAGGAATGACTTTTAATTTTTCACAATTTAAATACAATTTCAATTCTATTCAAATGTCTAATTTTCTTCATAAATTATTATGTTATATAGGAACTAAAATTAATAACAAAAATTGTTATAATATAAACATCATAAAGATTCACATGAATGAAATAATTTTTGTTTAATTTTAACGTTATAATAAAATATAAAACAACAAAGGCAACGACATAAATGTAATTGTATAGTATAAATATATACGAAACATAAAAAACATTAAATTGATTTTTATATAATATTAAGAAAAACATAAATCTAATGAAAAAAATTATGTTATATAATTTGGGATAATTTTCAAATACATTAATCACAAAAAATTTATACAAAATGTATTTTGTTTTTTTTTTTTTTTTTTTTTTTTTTAATTTGTAATGAAAATTATTTCTGATTATTAAACAAAATTTAAAAACATAAACTTTTAATTTGCTTTGAATTGAAATAAAATTTATAACAATATAATAAGAAATTAACATAAAATATATTGTTAAACATTTTAACCTAATTTAAATAAATAAAGGCTTATATAGGTATATATGTACATACTTTGTAAATGTTCGAGTATGCATATCAATTATAAGATTTTACTTTATGAGTATTTTATTTAAAACAAAAGAAAATAAATATGTATATAATAAACGTAATTTTTTACAAAATTTATATGAAATTTTTATATGCTGGTAGCATAGCATTGTAATTAAGAAAGTTAATTGCTATGGAAAATCGTTTTTCATTAAAGATTTTTATTATTTATGGAACAAAAACATTAAAAAAGAAAATTTATATGAAATATTATACAAAATACAAAAAATATAATTTAAAAAATAATTATTACTTTCTGTGCTTGTTTTTTACTGTCTTTTATCTTTATAAATTTGAATATTCCGCAAAATATAATAATTTAAACTATGATAATTTTTAAAGATAAAAACATAATTCTACATACATATATACGTACTTATCTACATAGTACATATAGTGGGCCTAACTAATAGACGAATTTAATTTAGTTACAACCTAAAGAGCTTATTTCAATAGAAATTTCAATAAAAACACTACTGATGCGTTGACACGCAAAAGCTTATCTCTGCAATTCATTTTTTTATGGTTTCTTTTATCTTTTTTTTTCAAAAATTTCTTCATTTTTTCTTGAATTATTTTAAGATTATACGTACTCCGTATATGTCCTACTAATTTATATACTTTAAAATTAATTATTGAAAAATAAAAATCAAATTTATATTCAAAAAGTATTCTAATTAAAAAAATTTTACAATTTAAAATGTTCTACCTTTTAGTTTGAATTTTTTTCTTGCTTGTTACACATTTTACAAATTACACCACTTATTATTCTAATCAAGTTTTTTCAATAATTTTATGTATAAAAAAAAGATTTATAAGATGTACCTTGCTTTAATCATTTGAAAATATCAAAAATTTCCTGTTTCCTGTATCTCTGATTTTTTTATTTTTTATTTTTATAGAACCGTTAAAAGAATTACAGGAAATCTAATTTGAAATACGTTTTTTTATATGAAAAGTTTGTGTCAATTTCTAATGTAATTTAAATAAAACGTTTTGATGACAAGAAAAAAGTTAAATTTTGCTGAATTAGCAAGAAATAAAAAAAAAAGATAGAGCCAACATAAGTAAAAGTAGAGAAAAAAAGGTAAAATCCTTAAGAGATCGGAAATGAACACATAGTTTTGTTTCGAAAACTTTAGAAAGGTAAAAAAAAATATTTTAAACACAAAAAATATTTTTATTAAAATTTATTTTTATACATATTACTTTCACAGTTGAATTAGAACTAACTTATTTCTAAAATTCTATTTTAAAAGAAAACTAAAAAGGTCATTTTATTACTTGTTTTTCATATGTTATCTTGTTTTTGTTATTGTCAAAAAATATAATCTTTTAATTACATTCCCTTTGGAATTTAAATAATGGTAATCAAATATTATTTAGAAAATGAATAATTTCAAAAATATAATCTTTTAATTACATTCCCTTTGGAATTTAAATACTGTTAATTAAATATTATTTAGAAAATGAATATTTATTTGACCCTTGAATCATACTTTATTATTGTCATTTTTATTATTGGTTTTTCTTAGAAAATAATATTTACTTACTCATTAAATGTTTCTTAAAAGATAACTAATATATATATTAATGTTATAGTTTTATTACATTGGCATTGTTAATTGATTTTAAATTAAGGGATGGCTGTAACATAACTCCCCCTTCCTTAAGATCGATGTTCTCCTGAAGATCGATTATTTTATTGCCAATTTTTATTTTTGTATTTTTTAATTTCATAAAGATTAAACATATAATGATTATAATTATTACAATTACAAATATACTTGTGTGAGAAATATTATGTTTGATATTGTTTCTATATTTTATTTCTTTAATTTCATTTATGTTTTCAATTTGTTTTGAATGTATATCTTCTAAATTAATCGTTATGTTTACAAAGCCTAAGCTATTATACAAAGGTAATATTAGGTTTTGTTGAATTTTACTATAATTGTTATTACTATATATTGTTTCATTGATTTGAATTTTACAATTTTGAAAGTGAATCATATTATTATTTTTTATTACATATCTTAAAAAATTACATTCATTTGTAATATTAGTTTTAAAAATGTTTTTGGTTATTATTAAACCTTCTTCTAGTTCCATAATTTCTGGTTTTTTGTTCAATTTAAATTTACAATTTTCATGATTTTGTTTGTATAAATTTTGTATACATTCGTTACTTTTGATTAATGTTTTTTCATACAATTGATTTTCATTTTCATATATTGTTTCATTAAATAATATATAATTTTGTTTAATTATATCAATTTCTGTTTTATTAGAATTAGGGATTGGAATAATTTTTATTTTAAATGATTCCTTATTTGAAAATTTAGGAATCGAAATTATAAATGATAGGTAGTTTCCATTAATTGCCAAACTACATTTAATGTTTTCTAATTTTTTTGCTGTAATGTTAAACTTCTTTATTTCCTGTATTGATAAAATATTTCTTCCTAGTATTCCAAGTTTTGAGAAGACAATATTGTCTTGCAATTTTTCAATTTCGTTATTTAATGATATGATATCAGTGTTTATTTGTAAAGCATGCAAATTTTTTACAAATTTTTCTTCTTTATGACTAATGTTGAAATTGAGTTCTTTTATTATTTTTTGTGATTTTTTTATATTGTCTGTAAGTCTGTCTAAGTGTTCTTGGAATTGAGTATTAATGTGAACTTGTTTGTTTGATGATGTTATTAAATTATGATTGTTTTCGTTTATAAGTCTTAAATGTTCTTCGATTTCTTGTCTGTCATCGTTGTCCATTGTACCAATTAACCATTTTAAAGTTTTTCCACCTAAATCAATTAAACTTCTTGTTTCTCTGGGATGTGGTAAGATTGAATACAGTTTGAATTTTGTAGATGTTAAGGAGTTGTAAAGTGAAGTAGTTAACTGAGGGTCATCAAATATGTTTTGATTTTCTTGAATAGCATCCTGTATTTTTTTTATTATTTCTTCATAACTATCTAAATTAATTATATGAAGTATTTTATCGTAGTTAGAGATTACTTCAATCGGAGATTGTTTAATTATAATATATCCAGATTCGCTATTAATTTCTTCGAGTTTAAATTCGCAATTAATTGTCAGTACTAGGGATGTCAGAAGGAATATTATTTGGATCATTTCGAACCTGTAAAGAGATATTTTCGTTTTGATACTTATATTTTCTTTTAAATTGTTTTTTGTGAATTTTTCTTTTATTCGCATAGAACTGTTTATTATCTTTTCTAATTCCTACTTTTTTATATTTTGGTGCTAATTTCTTTTGAGTTCTTGGTGTACTTGGTTTTACATATACTTCTTCATTTGCATTTGGTTCTATAAATTCTTTTCTATTCTTATTTAGTCTTTCTATATTTTTTCTTTTCTTTTCATGAATTCGACTTGCTATATTGTCTAATTCATTTAAATCAATTTTGTTATTAATAAAGTCGTTTGGTCTTTTATTTGTTGTTTGGTGAATTGTATCATTATAAATTTGGGTTGCTTTAATTACTTTTTCTTTTAGAGGTCCTATTTCTTTTCTAGCATTGAATATTCTTATGTGTTCGTTAAGCGTACCATGGATTCTTTCGATGTCTGAATTTCCTGTTTTAATGTAAGGTGTAGTGAAATGCAATTCTATATTTTCCTGTGCACAAAATTCTTTTAAACTTAATGTTTTGAATTCACTATCGCAAACTATTTTCTTTGGTTTTCCTAACAAAGCTAGACGAAATTTTACTTGTTCTAAAATTGATATATTATTTCTATCATTAATTGGGAATATTGATAAATGTTTAGTATATTTATCTATGAATGTTAGAAAATATTCTTTTTGTGATGGAATATAAATATCAATATTTAATATTTCATTTGGTCTTTTAGCTGTTTCGGTTATTTCGAAATTAATTTTTTCGGGATTTCTATCATGTTTTGCTTCTTGGCAAATGTCACAATTGTTTATAAACCTTCTAATTACTTCTCTTAATTTTGGAAAGAACCATTCATCTTTTAATTCTAAATAAGTTTCGTGTATTCCTCTATGATTATGTTCGTTATGTTTATTTTCAATAAGTTTTAGAGCTTCATTGTAACTCAAAATATTTTTTAGATTTTTTACACATCTTAATATTTTTATTTTATTTTGACCGCTAAAATTTTGTACATATAAATCTTGAATTTCTAAAAATTTTGCATCGTTTTCGCAATATATACCTATTATACCTTGATTTGGTATAAATTCTTTAATGGCTTGTATAATATTTAGAGGGTTCCTAATAATTAACTTTCTTACACCTGCATATAGAGTTTTTATTTCATTTTTCAGATTTTCGTTGATATCTATTTCAATTTGTGTTTTAAAAATATTAAGTGGTTTTTCAGACAAGGAAATATAATCTCTGCTATCTTCCTGTCCACTATGTATTGTCGCTAAATCACTTCCATATGATTCAATTTGATCATTTACATTGATCTCGACTCTACTTAAGAAATCTGCCACATTATTTTCTTTCCCTTTAAGATATTCAATATCGAAATCGTACTCATTTAACTTTATTTTCCATCGCGCTAACTTGGAATGGGGTTCTTTTAGTGATCTTAACCATACTAGTGGTCTATGATCGGTTTGTATTAAAAACTTTCTTCCATAAAGGTAAGGTCTGAAGTAATTCGTTGCCCATACTATAGCTAACAATTCTTTCTCTATAGTACTATAATTTTTCTCGTGATCGTTAAGACTTCTACTAGCGTAGCATATAGGTTTGCCTTTTTGACTTAACACAGCTCCTAATGCAAAATTACTAGCATCGGTAACCAAAACAAATTTTTCATTAAAATTTGGGTATTGTAAAATGGGATCACTAGAAATTAATTGTTTCAGTTTTTTAAAAGATTCATTATATTCGACATCATTAAGATTTATTTTTGCTGACTTTTTTAGAAATTTTACCATTCCGTGTGCAATTTTGGAATAGTCTTTAATAAATTTCCTGTAATACCCTGTGAGTCCTAGGAAAGACTTAATTTTCTTTACAGTATTTGGTAATGGAATTTTATTAATTATTTCAATTTTTGATGGGTTTGGTTTTAATCCATCGATTGTAATAGTATGACCTAAGTATTCGGTCTGTTTGGCAAAGAAATTGCATTTATCAATCTGAACTTTCAGATTGTGTTCTTTAAGAGTTTGAAATATTTTATTTATAGAATTTATGTGTTCCTGAAGAGTAGTGCTAAAAATAAGGATATCGTCTAGATACACAACACAAATTTTGTTTATGTAATTTCTGAGGACAAAGTTCATCATTCGCTGAAAAGTTGATGGTGCATTTTTCAAACCAAATGGCATCCTAACAAATTCATAATGTCCTTGTTGTGTACTAAAAGCTGTTTTGTGTCGATCTCTTTCATCTATCAGGATTTGGTGAAAACCTTTAGCAAGATCTAAAGTGGTAAAATATTGGGCTCTACCTAATTTACCAAATATGTCATCGATGTTGGGAATTGGAAATTTGTCACTTATTGTTACTTCATTAAGTTTTCGGTAGTCTATCACTATTCTCCATTTTTGTTCGCCTGAATTATCTTGTTTTTTGGGTACTACCCAAATTGGTGAATTATAAGGACTTTTACTTTCGACGATGATACCTTGATTAAGCATATCATTCATTTGTTTCTCAACTTCTTTTATATGTACTTCTGGGTATCTATATAATTTTGAATAGATGGGTATATCATCTTTAGTTTCAATTCTATGGGTTATATTATTGACATGTGTTAAATCGTCACCTTCTTTATAAAACACGTTAATATTATTTTTAGCAATTTTATTTAATTCTTGTTTTTCTTCAAAATTTAAATGATTAGTGACAAGTTTTTCAATAATTTCTTCCTTTTTTGTAGGGTAGAAATCTATTTTACAGATTTCATTTAAGTAATTATCCTTGGAATGTCCTTCTAATGGAATAATTTTATTTTTAACAGTTAATGTCCAATCTTCGTAATTAATTTTTGCTTTTAGTGGATACAGAATGTTGTTTCCCAATATGCCGTCATATTTTCGATTATTCATGTCTATTACCGCGATTTCAAATGGTTTGTTATCATCAAATTCAGGTGGCAAAGGAATAATAAGTTTTTTATTTACAGAAATTTCACCGTAGAGGGTAGAGATTATCATTTTTTTACTTATTGGTTTTTCGTATTTTTCTGGGAATATGTTTTTTTTTATAACGGATGTTACGGCACCAGTATCTATTAAAAATGATAAATTTTTACCGAGTATTTTAGTTTTTATAATTGGTAAGGTTCTTCCGAGGCAGTTATTAGAAAATTTATCTCATTATTATCGATATCCATCGGTTGAGATTTTTCATTATTATTGTTTTGTGGATAAGCTTGTTGTTGGTTGTAATTATTACGTGAAAAATTTCGATTATTTTGTGAAAAATTTCGACTATTTTGTGAAAAGTTTCCACTGTTACGACCAGGAAATGTTTGCCTAAAATTATTATTTCTAGAAAAGTAACCATTATTAGGGAAAGGGTTTCTTGAAAGATTTCCATTATTAAAAGGGATATTTGATTTGTTATACTGTTTTGTATTTGTAAAATTTGTTTCATTACGTCTAGAAAAATTTGTATTTTGATTTTGTTTGTCTGATCGGTCTCTTTGTCTATAATTCTGTCTGTAAATATCTTCGTCTCTTATTTGATAATTTTCTCTTAAAGTGTCATATGCTTCACTTAATGTAGAAATATTTTTATTAATAATTATTGAACTACAATTGGGTGAGATTGATTCGCAAAATATTTTCATAATAAATTTTTCATTTAAACTAGGACTGTAGTGACTTGGTTTTTCTGTGCTTAGATAATATTTATTATTTAATTTATTTAATATATTATTTAAAATTTCAAATTTCTTTGGAATATTAAGATTTTTATCAATACTATTGGCTTTTATTATTAAATCACTAAACGATTGTTTAATTCCAAAATAGTTTATCAAAATTTTCTTAATCCCTAACCAATCGTTAATATTTTCATGTCTTAATACAATGTTTTGAGCTTCTCCTATAATTTTATTTTTTATTTCTTCCAAAATAAATTCTTTTGAATTTTGATTATAATTTTCGATATTTTTAATTAAAAATTCTACTTTATTAATAAATATTAAAAGGTGTCCAGGATCTTCAGTGCCATTGTAGAATGGAAGACTTTCTACGTATTTTGTGGGTTCAATATTAATAGAAGACATTTTTACCTGTGATTCTGCTGTTGTTTCTGTTGTAGTTAAAGCTGATGCTGTTGTTGTTGTTTCTGTTTTTGTTAAAGCTGATGCTGTTGTTGTTGTTTCTGTTGTTGTTAAAGCTGATGTTGTTGCTGTTGTTTCTTCGACTTCGAGTTCTAATGATGATGATGATGATGTTTTTAAGCTTCTGATTTCTTCTTTTGTATGATATGGAGTAAACCTTTTCATCACTTTCACTGGATATATGTATTTAGAATTTCTTGTATTATATTTAATTACACATTTCTTTTTTTTTTTTTTTATATATATAAAAGATTTTTATACTTTGCAGATGTCAATTAAACTTAAGAATAAGAAGCACTCTATATATATATATATATTTTTTTTTCTTTACTAATTTTATTGGGAAAATAAATTATTTGTAAAACACTTTTTTTAATTTACTAGTTATTTTTTTTTTTTTTATTATTGATTTTCGTTCAATTCAAAATAACTTTTTAGTAAAATTTTAAAATTGTTCATTTGACTAAATTTTAAAATAAATGCGTTTATACGAAAAAGAGCACTATTGACATCCTACCGACTGCGCCAGTTTTGTTTCGAAAACTTTAGAAAGGTAAAAAAAAATATTTTAAACACAAAAAATATTTTTATTAAAATTTATTTTTATACATATTACTTTCACAGTTGAATTAGAACTAACTTATTTCTAAAATTCTATTTTAAAAGAAAACTAAAAAGGTCATTTTATTACTTGTTTTTCATATGTTATCTTGTTTTTGTTATTGTCAAAAAATATAATCTTTTAATTACATTCCCTTTGGAATTTAAATAATGGTAATCAAATATTATTTAGAAAATGAATAATTTCAAAAATATAATCTTTTAATTACATTCCCTTTGGAATTTAAATACTGTTAATTAAATATTATTTAGAAAATGAATATTTATTTGACCCTTGAATCATACTTTATTATTGTCATTTTTATTATTGGTTTTTCTTAGAAAATAATATTTACTTACTCATTAAATGTTTCTTAAAAGATAACTAATATATATATTAATGTTATAGTTTTATTACATTGGCATTGTTAATTGATTTTAAATTAAGGGATGGCTGTAACATAACTACATGTCTACACATCCATTTTGAAATCAAGCACATATCACACATATCAATGAATGACGACAACGATATTGTCACATATAAATAAAAATCTAGAAAATTTTAGCTTTTTCTTTCTATATAAAACACCATTAAACAGTTGTTGTATTATAATAAGGATCTAAAGTAGCAAAAATTTTCTTCTAATGTTTCAGGATAACAAGAAAAGAAGCAAGCATAGCAATTCGTAATAGGATTTCCTTTTGAATGTAAATGCTTTGATTATATATGCTTAGAATATGCGTGCGTGCTAAAAAGGAAACTTTTTTATGTTATTATTCATATACATATATGTATTTGTATGTATATTTTATTTTATATGTAAATATGTACATAAATGTATGAAAATCGGTTAGTAAAAAAAAAGCATAATACATAAAATAATCATATTCGAGTATATATATATGTACATATTGATATACGACATGGGTTCAACAGGCATTTTCTACGTTATTATGAGCATAAATGTTCAATTTGAAAAGTCTCAAGGGTGATACGTTAGATCCTTTTGTCACCGTTATAAGAATATATCAGCACGTTTACTAAATAGGAGCATCCGTTGTCTATAATAATAATATGATGTACTCATGATGAATAAATGAATGTAAATATTATAAGAATGTTTGAAAATGGTATACATAAATACATAACTGTAGTATAAGTATAATAATGGATCATAAAAATAATAGTATAACAAAGAATGAGATTTCCTTGTCAAAGTTATGGTTAATCCTTGAAAAGAATTTTAGGATTTTCATTTAAATGATTTTGGATGTACATAATTTGAATGATTTAAGCAATCCTTCTAACATGTCATCACATATGTACTGACATGACGATCATAATAAACTGCTGACTAGTAACATTTTGGTAAATACATAAATTTTAATGATGCCCATGAATGAAATCTATTATATAGGTATGTATACCTACATAAAAATAGGTATATGTATATGCATGTACGTGTATTATATGGGTTAAAAGTATGTCCTTTTTTATGTTGCAATTTTAAAAATCTAAGGATATTCGATGTGCAGAAATTTTTTTTTTAAAACTAGGGAGAAAAACACTTTTATGTAACTATTATTTATTTTCATTTTATGACATTTTAATGAAATAAAATATAAAATAATCATTTTTTCTTTAATGAAATTTTATTCACCATTTTAATGAATAACAAAAACGTGTTAAATACATATGTATATATTTTTATTTTATGATATTAAACTGTGTTACAACAGGTAATATATCAGAATTTGTTTTTTCATAATTATGAAATTTAAAGCTTATTTTTTTATTAGGAATTAATGAAAAATTATCACAAACTATAAAATTATATAATTCATCATGAATATGCCCAAAAAATTGAGAAAGTAACTGTTTTGTTTGTAACAAACAAAAATAAACGAATAAATAAATAAGCTAATCAACTATATATATTAAATTGTTTATGCTTATAGAAAAAAAAAAATATTATGTAATTTGTATTTAAATTCAAAATAAATACATAAATGTATCTATGTACGTATGAAAGAACATATATAAAATTCACAGAAGAAAAATATGTATTTAGTTATAAACAATATAATTAATAAATTTGAATTTAATTTAAAATATTGACTTTTTTCATTATAAATAAATTTGTATTTGCATTTACCTGCCAAAAATTATTCAAATAAATTCATCATTTTTATATGATACATCATCTGAGTCTAAAATATACATGAATAAATATGTGTATTTTTTTTTTATGAAATTCATTTTCATGTATACGAGTACGTACATATATACATACATATTATTTTATTTTTTAGAAAAAAAATATACATCCTATAGATACGTATCATTAATATATAAATATAAATTATTTTGTTTTGTTTGAGCTCAAAAAACCAATACATACATATGTTAAAGCAATGTAAATACATATTTAATTTTTATGAATTTAAAAAAATTGAAAATAATTGAATTAATTTTAAAAAATATTGGGAATTTTTTATGTATCAAAAATTTGATTAATAAAAATATTTGTGATTTTTTTTTTTTGAAATACATACTCGTACATATTTAATTACATCGGAAAAATTTTAAAACTTTATGAAAAAGTAATTTCAAATATTTCTTTCAGATTAAAATTTCACATTTTTTTTTTTTTCAAAATTAAACAAATCAAACACGTCTTACATATAAAAATTTATTCATGTTCTTTTTTTTTCCTCTTCTTGACCATTCTTATTTATTCTTTTTTTTTTTTTTATTCTTATCCTTAGGATGATAAATTTTTCGAATGATAAATATAGAAAAGCTAAAAAATTATATATTTCCTTTTATTTGTTCTGAAAATTTAATCCAATATATATTTTCTTTTTCCTGTTGTATGTATTTATTTTTTTATTTTATGTTTATTTTCTTTTATGTACATATGTTTTGATTGCTTATTTCTTCAAATAGTAAAATTTATATTGTATGTTAGAGATCCCTAATACAAGAAGCAAAATAATACATAACATACATATAACTATACATATTATGTATGTAGAAGAAGGTTTAATATAAAAGAAATTGGCACATTTTTTTTTTATTTGGATTATATTTGCACTTACTTACATACATAATATACCTTAACAAGTATGAATAAAATGTGTGTAAGCAATTTTCTAGTTCAGTTGAATAGGTTTCTTAAACAAATATGTATGTATATCATATATGTATGTACATATTTATATATGAGAAAGTGAATTTTATTTTTTGTCATATATAAATAGAAAAAACAGATTTTCTTATGAAAACAAAATCTATCAATTTTTATAATATTTTCTTTATTTCAAGTGATTCTATGTGTAGATTTATTTACTTAAAAAATAAAAGTATAGCTATGACTTATGAGATACACAAAATTACATAAATTAGAAAACAAAAATTACTTTAATTTTATTTATAAATTTTTCTGTAAAAATAATATTTTAATCTGAATTTGAAAAATACTTTTTTCAATAATAATCTATTTAATTAATAGCACAGAAAAACAAAGGGATATTTATTGAGATTGTATATATGTATGTATGTATGTATATTACATGTATATATGAAGGTATATACCATATGTATATGTTTATACATATACTTTAAAGACATTAAAATAAACAACAAAGTTATAGACCTACTATGCAATATGTAGTGTAGGTATACCTATACATTATACATACATGAGAAAATAAAAACACTGGAAAATACAGTAATTTTTTTTTCTTTCTTTGATTAAATTTGCTCTTATATTACCTGAATAAATATATCCATATCATTACACACATATTAAGTATATATATATCAAAGTTATTAATATTATATTCATCATGTCATGTTTTACCACAACAGTTCTTCAAATTTCTGATATCTTTTGTTCAATATTCTGATATAAGAAGATATCAAAAATCATTCAACTTCTGCGGTTGACAGAAACTTTTTTTTGTTTATTTATTTATTTATGTATTTTATTATTAATTTTTTTTTTCTTTTTTTGATATATAGTAGTCTATAAAAATATAGTATTCTTGTATATATGTATCCCATAGGCCATAACCATGTATAAAAAATTTTTATTTTTATTTTTGAATCTTTTCGTTTCTTATCTTTTATTATTTATTTATTTTTTTTTATTATTATAAAGAACTGCAGTGTAGGTAGAATATTTTCAAATAAGAATTAATTAAAATTCACTTAAAAGGTAAAGGCAAAAAGATTTTAAATACATATATTTAAAATCTTTTTGGTAAAGGTATATATTTCAAGAGCGTTGTGTTTATTATTTTATTTTTATTTTTATTGTTTCTTAGCCGTGGTAAATTTCTTACATTTTTTTTATACATACATAACATATGTACGTATATATGTAGTATCTACATTTATATGTTTATAAATATTTATATAAATTCGAATAAATTTTACAATAAATGTAGTACACAACAAACAATATATATATTTTAATTGACAAACTTGTTGATCTGATATTATATCATCCATCAAAAAAGTACTCGTTGTCATATACATACAATATATTCAATCAATAATAATGAATAATTCATTACTAATATTAAACCGTGACTGATTGGTGTAAAAATTTTTTAAATGTTTTCTAGTGAAAATTTTTTTTAATGTTTTCTAGTGAAAATTTTTTTAAATTTATAATTTGTGTTCTGATTCTAAGCTAAATTATTAAAAAAAAATGGTACATGATAGATGATTACATGACAATCAAATTTATGAGTCATTTGTGTGTACATATAGAATATATGTATGTGACATTTTTGAGAATCCTTTTTTTTATTTTTGCTTTTTTTTTAAATAAAAAATACAATAATATTTTTGGTTTGTCAAAAATTTATTGTTTTTTTTTTTTTTTTTTTTTGATTTATTGAACTTCAAAATACCATGTACTTTTATTTACAAATATATTGCAAATCAAAACATGCTTTTATTATTTTGATTATCATCCTTTTTCATTTTATTTAAAGATTCATGTAATCAGATACAAAAATTTTCAACACAACATATAATTTTCAAATAATACGTATACCTATATCTTCTTCTCTAAAATACGATGAAATATTTTATATTTTATATCCCTAAAATTCACAATATTTATATACTGGCCTTTTATTTGAATTAACCATTTGTAAAATAAACAGGAGAATTACAAAATTCATATGTTTATGTATGTATGTACATTGTACATATATGTACATATATGAAGAATTTCTGAGATTTCAAATGTATATGTCTTATTATACATAAATCTCATTTCATATTCATATTCACACATATGTATATGTATATTTTTTTTTCGAGAGTTACTTAATAATATTGATCTGTAATTTTACACTTTATATACATTTATCTCAAAAATTTATTCGATATGTTTATGTACGAACCAATATTTGTTATTTTTCTTGGATATTATAGATTCTTAGACGATAATATTAAAGAGATCTATCCAATTACATTATTTTGAGAAAAATTCAATACTTGTTATCTATACGCATATACATATACATATACTGTGTAGGCATTTTCAGAAATTACTAGAAATTATAATAATAACTGTGTTCTTTTAAATTCATTGTGTATATACAGGGTGGCGCAAAAGTTTCTCCCCACTAAATTTTTCGAATTAAATATATGAAACAGTTTTTTTTTAAAATATAAGTTTATTTCTTTAAAGTATACTAAAACATAAATAAAATAAAGTATTTAATAATTGGTATGCAGTCCTTTATTTTCTGCACGCTGCAATATTCTTTTTTTGAAACTTTCGCACAAATTCTTCAACTGTTCTTCCGTAATTGCATCCCATTATTTTTGAACACGCCGAATTAACTGCTCTATATTTTTAGGTACAGGGTGTCTTAAGACACTGTCTTTTAGTAAAGACCACACGATTTCTATAGAGTTAAGATCTGGCGAGTTTTTTGGCCAGTCTTCCCATACATTTGAAAGGTGCTCCATACATTCGAAAAGTGCTCATAAATCGATTCTATGGACCTCAGGAAGTGTAAGCTCTTGCACCATCTTGAATTATTATTGCGTTTTCTTTATTTGGAAATTGATTTGCATTTATTAGGTACTCTGCAAATACAGATGCAATATTTTCTCTGCAGTATTTCCCATTTTTTACGGTTTTCGTAATCTGGAGACAATTTCAATTTCTTTGTAAAAGTCCGAGTTTCAACTCCCAGTTTATTTTCAGCCATCTTTCTGATTTTTTTTTGCACTTGGCGACAGCACTAATGAAAGGCCATTTCTTGGTTAATCTACCACGTCTCCTCTTGGCTTGTTAGACCACTTTCTCACTGTCTTCTTTTCACCACCTACTTGTTTGGCTATTTCGCTGATGCTCATACCCACATCAAAAAAAATCTGGATTTTTATATTTATTTCAGTCCTTTCTGATGCCATCTTTACAATAAATATAAAAAAAGAATTTTGGAAAAATTATAAAAAAAGTTGATGATACCTTAATTTATCAACACTGAAAAATACACTTTTTTATTATGAGGATTACGAAAACTTACCTTTCTTATTTGTTAAATTTTTTTTATTTATCACTAATTCTGTATAAATATTGTTTTGGGACTTTATGTCCGGATGTCACACAACACAAAAAAACCTAATAATCTGCGAAATTTTGTTCTAATTTTTTTACACACGTGTGGGGAAATCCTTAAATGTTATTTTTAGCACTTTTTTAGGTAATGTAATACTTTTCAGTTATGTAAAACTGTTTTCTTTGATGACCAATTCAAAAACGATTTATTTTGGTTCTATTTCCTCTATTTATACCAATTTTTGTAGATCCGACATTATTGGTACTTATAATATAAAATTACGAAGGATTACAATTAGTGTTATCTTTAAGGCAGTGGGGAGAAACTTTTGCGCCACCCTGTACATACCTTTACTCGATGCAATGACATAGTTATACCGGTACCTGAAAGTTGGGTTCAGTTGTCCTCTAAAAAAATATTGTAAAGCAGTCGTACTCGTAATTATGATTTTATTGAATAAAGTGATTAATTAAAATTACAGTGTTTAAATAAAAATCTGCCTACAATACATATGTAGATTTACATATATGTTTGTATGTTATAATGTAGTATGTTTATATATTGTTATAAGATTTATTTTTATATTAGTAAAATTTTCCGCCCTAGGCAAATGCCTCACTTGCCTAAGCCTAAATCCAGCACTGAGTTTTAAAACAATATTTACGTGAAATGATTTAGAAGAAAGTATTATTTAGGCATTTAAAAACACAGGATTTTTATTATCATCATCAGGATGTCGAAAATACAATTAATGAAAATATGTATTAGTATGGGAGATTATCTCTATTTAGGATATAACACGTATGTAATTATGTATTCATTCAATTTTTATAGTGTACTTAAAAAAAGCTTTACCAAAAACATGTTTATATACATATTGTATGACAAAAGTTTTCAAAATGTATTCAAAAGAAATGAATTATTCTGTATAGGTACTCTTATTATATTCGCTATATCATCGTATAACAGTTTTAATAATGTGTAGTATTTAATCACATAACATTTCACAGTTCCGACTATTTCATGGAACAAAATACAAAAACTAATTTCTAAAATGAATTCTCAATATATGTACTAGCTTTTCTTAAAACAAATAAGTATATGAATAAATTAATTAATAAATTATGTACTTAATTGAAAATCCTAAATCGTTTGTTTCTCAATATGTACTGTAAATCAATCATAGACTTCATTTAAATTTTTTATAAATAAATCAATTAAATAAAATGTTGTATTTTTATTATTATTATTATTATAAATTTTTTTTAATTATATCTAATCATTTCAACACTGTAATGGAATACACATATACGAATACAATAGAATTCCGTTTACAAGTTTTTAATTGATTCAACGCCTACCTAGTAATTTATTATTTCATTTTGATTAAAATTGTAAACTGACATTTTTGCAGTCCTTTTATACTACATAATTTTACTTTCAATTTATAAAATTCTTTTTAAATACATATTAATTAAACGTTCTATTTGTGTTTTTATATAAGTTGTTTGTATACTTGTAAGTTTCATAAATACAAATAGAATTAGAATGTATAAAATAACATCAATATAAAGAAAATTCTATCAGTTTCTTGCCACTAATCAAAATAATTAATCTCATTAACAATTCTACTACACATCTTGTATATATGTATGAACAAATATATGTATTATATACAAGTATATACATATGTACATATGTTAATTGTTATAGCTACAAATTGTTATATACTTTTTCCATTCGAATATTGTTTCTGGAAATGTTCTATCTATGTATGTACCTTAAAAAAAAATGTTCATTATCAAATCAGTATAGATTTACTTATAATAAATACTTAAGTAACATGCATAAAATTTAATACCTCCCAGATCGTAAATTTGTATCTTTTTGCTTTTATAATACATAAATGAATATGTCAGATGTATCACGCATACAAATCACAATTATTCAATTCGCACGCTTCTTCCATTCAATAGCAATCATTATAATTCCTAAATACATACATTTATACGTATTTAATTCGTATGTTTTTTTTTTAAATTTTTATTTTATTGAAATGACATTAACGCGTACATAAAAAAAAATTTTTTCTACTGTTGATTGAAGATGATGTTTCGTTATCAATATTTTACTTTGATATTTACCGCTCAATTTTTAAATTATACATATATACATTATGTGAATTGAATATTTTATATATCCATATACGCGTTTGATTGAATGACTTGGCTTGAAGAACGCGGAATTAATTACTAAATTAGACGGCGTCGAAATAACTGAATAATGTACATATCGTAATCATATCTTATTATCTTGAAGAAAATAGAAAATAAAAATAAATAAGCAAACAAACGAGAGAGAGAAAATTAAAAAAGATTTTATAGCTGCACAACAGAAAAACAAGAAATTGAAAAAAAATTTTATGATTGAAGTGTTAAATTCTTTCACAAGTTTAACTTGAGCTGAACGTGAAAGAAAAAAAAAGTCGAATATGTATGTATACAAGGTACTGGCTACATACATTATACATATACAGGGTGTTTCCGTTACGCAGGTACAACAGGATACCATAGATAGGGCTCATCGAGACAAACAAAAAATCGTATTGGAGGGGGGGGGGGAAATCCCAACGGTTTGGCCGCTAGAGGGCGTTGAAGTTTTTTCGCACTTCTTCCACTAAAAACCCCATAACTTTTTGCAGGGGCACTCTAGGGTCACCTTGTACTAAGCAAAAATGTAGAAGACTTTTTGCCCTTTTCAACGATACCTTACTTGTTCCTCTTCTTCCAAGTGTTAAAAAGTTACAAGCATTCAAAATCGAAATTTTGTGAATTTTTTTCAAATTTTTGTGTTTAACCCTGTCTTTCTCAAAAAAGGCTTAAATTTAACCCTCATTTTTTATTGCAGAAAAAGAAGGCTCAATTGATTCTGCATCGATTTGCTATCTTCAATTTTTGCAAAAAATGCATAGTTTTCGAGATAGAAAGAATTTCTATAGGCATAGAAAACTATGCATTTTTTGAAAAAAATGAAGGTAGCAAATCGATGTAGAATTAATTGAGCCTTCATTTTCTGTAATAAAAAATAAGGGTTAATTTAAGCCTTTTTTGAGTAAAGCAGGGTTAAAGTCCAAAAATCTGTGACAAAATGTCAAAATTATGGTTTTCAGGCCTTATAACTTCTGAATGGTCGGATACACAGCAGCAGGTAAGATGTTGATGGAAAGGCACAGGAGTCCTTCGCAATTATGTAAAAGGGTTGGTGAGCCTAGCGTGCCCTTGTAAAAAGTTATAGGGTAAAATATGAAAAAAGTACCAAAAATCTTTAACTCCCTCTAACTCCTAAACCGTTGAGATTGCCCCCCACCCCCCAACAATACGATTTTTTGTTCCCCTCGCCGAGACCTATCCGTAGTTTCTCGGTCGGACACCGTAACGGAATCACCCTGTATAAATACAAATGTACATTGAATTAAAAATGTAATCAAAGTTAAGTGATTAATTAGTATTTTAATTGAAGGACAATAAAACTGTGTTAAATAGTTGTTGGTTTTTTTTAAATACAAAAAAAAAACATTTAATAACTTTTTTATATGCGACAGAAATTAATGAAATATGTACATTGTACATACATATGTATTATGTACATACTTAGTTATGTAAATATACATATACCAAATATAATGATGATAATTAAAATTATTTTAAAGTAAAAATTACAGTATTGAATATTTTCAAGCATAGTTGTGATAATTGACTAAAATTTTCTATGTAGGTACTTAGCAAATATCTGAAATGAAAATATCTGGAACTCATGAATGATGGTCCTTTTATAATGTCAAAATTTCTCTTTATCTCATTTAAGCTTGAAAGCAAAAAAGAAAAAAAAATTATTTTTAAAAAGTAATTTTAAATACTTTTTTTCTATCATATGCATATTGAATACATTTATTTTTTTTGCCATCATAGCATAAAATAACAAGATATAATAAATTAAAATACAAAATATATAAAAGAAAAGACAAAAGCATACAAAAAAGGGAACTCTTAAAAGGCTGAAAATCTTGCTGAAAATAACCAGAAGAAAAATTACAGCCATAAGACTTCATTAAAGAAAATCACAGTTTATTTTCTTTTATATTGAGTCTTTATATTTTATTTTATTTATATATGTACATATACTTTCATCTTTTATACCGATATATATTCTTTACTTATATATTTTCTATATTCTATATAGTTATGTACATACATGTAAGAAATATTATTCTTTTCCTTTTAAAAAAATTATTTTATCTTTATAACATTGGAATAAGCTACAGTATCTAGTATCTATATAGTACCGCCTTTTCTATGATAAAAAAATTCTTTATTTTAGCTTGAGCTTTTTCTACTTATTTTACCATCTCATCATCATCAGAATTGAGTAGACGGTATGTGGTGGCTACTTAAAAGTTGTATATTCCTTAATCAACTCCCACCACAGTTTACTGCTTAAGTCTGTACTTCTTTAATATTATATTAACACCACCATTGCTACCATCAAAATCAAGCAGATATGTATGTATACGTATAGTATATGTGTTTGTATATACATACATATTATATGATTTTTACTTACTTGATTTTCTTCTTAAAGAAAATTCTTTATCTTAACATTTTAGAGAATCCTGAGAAGCATTTATGTGAAATGATTTTCAAATGAAGTGTTACCATTGACATTAGGACAAGAAGAAAAATAAATTATGTATACTGTACATAATATGTGCATGAAAATGAATATGTATGTATATGAATATGATAACTCTAAGTAGGTACATAGGTATAATATTGTAATTGTATACTATATAGTATGTATGGAAATATGAAAAATCATCCTTAAATTGTTTTAACATTTAATTAACTTTTATCAAAATCACTTACTGCAATGCAACAACAAAACAGAATATCACAAATCGTTCGTAGCAACTCCATACCTATGTACATGAGTTTTTGTCAAATTGAGCTTAAATTAATTTGGTTGATTCAATATTTAAAACCTATTTTTCAAGTCCATTTTCACTTTAAATTTGCTATTAGGTATAATAAAATTGTGAAACAAGAGCTGAAGACTTGATAAAATAATTAAAACTTATATGTATGTATAGGTACATACACAAATACATAATATACCTACAAAGTGATTAACAATTATATATTTTAACTAATACTAAAAAGAATATATGTACTAAGATACATATATATGACATATAATCAAAATTAATCCCTTTAACACCTTTTCATATTCTGTTACTTTTCAAAAATTTAAAATGAACATCTTTTGAAGCTTTTTTTATGTTTATAACACCTGAAATATTATAGTATGTATATTTTATGTACATATCATATCTAACATTGTTCTTAAAAAGACATAATAATGCATGTAAATAAAATTCCAGCAAAATTATTCTAAAATATTTACGAGTATCTTTCTTTATGTTATACAAATAATCTTGTAATTCGTATTACACAGCTTAATTATTTTAAACTCTATCTACCTACATTGTTTTTTTTACATATTATCCTTTTTTTCTGTTATTTAATTTCTTCTACATTAAAATACATATTATGAAAATATTTAAAAATATGTATATAATATGTATGTGTACAATATGTATTTATGTATATAATTTGTAAAACACATATTCATGATACTTTTTTTCAAAATTTATATTTTGACATACTTACATTGCGTCCTTTAAAATTTTAACTTTTTTCGCCTTATAATATAATACCACACATTATCCTCAATTTGAAGTGACAAATTTATTTACGATATATTCTCATTCTTTTTTTTTTTTCATATATTAGGTAAAAAACATACATACATCCTTGTACATATAATACAACCCACCCAATCACATGTCATTATTATAATATTATTTTCGCCTTTCTATGCACATATCAAAACACGAGGTTTTCTTACATTCTTATCTTTTTTATAATTTTATTTTTATATAATTTATACACATACATACATATTGTATGTACCTATATGTATAAAAATAATGTTGCTACTGATGCTGTTGTACGTATGTATGCCCTCATTTCCCAGTAGAACACAGAATTGATTCGAAATTAATTTTGAATAAATTCTATTGATTCCGGACCGATTCTACTTTGGATTACCACACACATAAAGAATTCATTACTTTAACATTGGCATGTCATAGGCAGTAATCAATTGATTACCCATCTGCATTACCTGTAATGCATTCTGAATCGAATACCTGTAATGCATTCTGAATCAATTAGATGGAATGCATTCTGAATCGAATATATGGAATGTATTCTGAATCAATTAGATGGAATGCATTCTGAATCGAATACCTGTAATGCATTCTGAATCAATTGAATGGAATACATTCTAAATCGAATACATGTAATATATTTGAGGTTAATTTAAATCCAGTCAAATTAAATTTTAAAATTCATTTATTTAATAATCTGAAAATTCTTAATTTAACATTTTTTTCAACTTAAAAGTATGTACAAAAATTCATTTAAAATTATGCAAGAAAAATTTATTTTAAAACTAAAAAATAAAGGAAAAAATTAATTAACTATAATTATTAATTCTCGATTTTGTTATATGATAAGAGCTGCGGAATGCTTTTATATAGTTCTCCCCATCGTATATGCCTCTGAAAAAGTATGAAAATTAATATTCAGAAAAATCGAAAATTTAACACTATTTTTAGTTACATATATTTTTATCTAAAACTTACCTTTTATTATATCGGTACTCGTAAATACTAATTTTTTTTAAAAATTTTTATTTATACTTTCACTAGCTATTATATTATTTATTATTTTTTAAATTTCTATTTTTCTATTCTAAATTTTTCACTTTTTTTTTCTTTAAACCATCACACGACACACACAACAGCTTTTAATGAACTAAAAATGCAATGTTGTTAATTGTTACTATGAAGTTAATAATACGCATTATTATTTCTGGATGACGAATGGAAAATTTTTAAAATGCTAATTACGTCTTTTTGTTTATTAGCTCTTTATATATTATTTTTCTCCATTACAGGGAATCAGAACAGAAATCAATTGATTCTCACTGCATTACAGGTAATCAGAACAGAAATCAATTGATTCTCACTGCATTACAGGTAATCAGAACAGAAATCAATTGATTCTCGTTGCATTACAGGTAATCAGAACAGAAATCAATTGATTCTCACTGCATTACAGGTAATCAGAACAGAAATCAATTGATTACTTTTTACTACATTCCGAATTGATTTCCTTAGAATCGAATCCATTTATTCTACTGGGTTAAAACAAGAGAAGAAAAGAAAAAAAACGACCTCTTTACGTTTATTTGCCTTTAAGTGTTAAAAAGTTCAACAATATGAATCCTGTTTTAACCCTTATCACGGATCACTTAAATCCAATTTTCTTGTACGAGTATGTATGTCATCTATATAATATATTATGTGAATCTGAATGAACGCATTATATTATATGTATATAATATTATATAATATGAAATATCAAGGATATATAGGTACTTGTTCTGTTCTAAATATTATGCTGTATTGTATCGTTTTAAAGCATTTTTACATAAATATTATGCAAAAAAAAAAAAAAAAAAATTAAAAAAACAAATAACAGCAAAAATATATATATGTATAATGTATATACATAGGTACATATATACTTTAATATAAAAATAAATTCCATTTAAGAAGGTGAAAGTCTTAATATTACATTTATGAGTTTTCATAGTAAAAGTACGTCTTGTCTTGTTGTATCCTTTTCGTGGTTTTTTTTTTCTACAAATAAAAAAGACAAAAAACTGAGGTTTAATATAAACTCCCTAAATATATAGGCAATTCGATAAAGTAAAAAGTTAATAAAAATTTCTAAAGTTAATTTTGTATTGTATCTAATGAAATTTATATACTACATTAAATGTGAAAATTATGTGAATATGAAAGAATATGTATGTACGAACGAATATTATGTACATATGTACCTAAGTATGTATCTGTTGAAGTTATCTAAAATATAGGAAATCTTTAATAAGTTAGTACTATATAATATGACTTTTAAAACAATAAAAACAAAAAATTTGTCAAAAGTTTATAGATTAATACATACATATATTGGTTGTTTATAGGTACAATAAGTATTTGATATGAATTTAAAAATTTAATTTATAAATAAATATCTACATTTACAATATTTCTATTTTCATATTTTCATAAAAAAATTTCAAATAAAAATAAGAAAAAGTAGATATATGTACTATATTCATTAATAATGAATATCTTATTTAAAAAACGGGTAAAATTTTTAAATTAGTTATAGCCAGTTTCACAGTTTAAGCTGAGTTTAATCACTTTATTCGTTTTCACAGTTGAAGCTTAAGTGTTAAACTGAGTTTAAATTTAGCTAAACTTAAGCGCTCAAATTTCAGAGCTTAAACTAAGTTTAAGTAAAAAATATAATGAGTCAACCAAATGTCAACAAATATAAAAAAAATCAATCATGTTTTCATTGTAATTTCTTGAAAATGAGTTCTTAAAAAAGTTAAGAAAAAAATACAAGAAATGTAAAAGCAAGAAGTTGATAATTTTATCATTTAAAAAAAAAAATATTTAAGAAAAAAATGCAAAAAAAAAAAGAAATTTAAAATCAGATTAAATAAAATTTAAAAAATAAACAAAAACCACTCACATATTATTATTCGTAAAAATATAATTTAAATACGACATTTTTATATATTTTTACTAATATTTTTTAATAAATAATAAAATACGCATGACACTTTTTATATTAACATAATAAATTTCAGAAACAAAGCAGCTGCAGACATTTTTTTTTGTTAAACTAGGTTTAGTTAAGCTGCAAAAAAAATAAACTGTGAAATCTAGTAGTCTTTATCTGAAGCTTAAGCTATATATAAAAGCTTAGCTAAACTTTGGCTTAAGCTTAAACTGTGAAACTGGCTATTAGAAATTTTAAATACATACATATATACATAATAGTTTCTTAAAATTTTATTCACCTAATTCACTTTCTTTTCTTTTTTTTAACATAATGTCAACTAATACCATTTTCAACATTTATATTATAATTGTACTTCAAATATGAGCATACAAACGGTTTGAATATAATAATAGTTTTTTTCATATAAAAATCTTTGTCTATATTTTTTTTTCAAGTCAATCTTTTGTTTCCTTTTATTCAGAAATTATACAAAAGTCATTACCCTAAATGCAAATTGCCTAGAGTGTTCATTAAGTTCACATACAACCGACCTATAGAAAATCTGTGCACATAGAAATTTTATATTCTCTCTAAAAAAAATTTTTTTTTTTTTAATACAAGATATACTCAAAATTTTACATTCTCTGTGTATGTATAGGAACATAATATATGTACATACATATATGTAGGTATATCTAAAAAATCTACCTATATATAAAAATAAACACACAGCTATAGCTGTTTATATATAGCTATATATGTATATAATTTTAACAAATAATTGTAAAAAAAAATATTCTAGTCCCTGTATTTATGGATACTAAAAAGTATGGAATGGATACGGAAATAAAATGTATCTGTCTGTAAAATTGTAAATAATGCATTTTTAAGGAATACCCTAGGATATTCTTATATATGTATGTATGCAGATTGTAGACAGTGTATGACTTTTCATGAAACAGTATAACTTGTATACAGACATACGTATTACATATAAATGTATGTATGTTATGTAAATATGTATGAAGAATAATATTAAAATTACCTTTTGTTCATTTGTAACGTGAGGAGGCATTTTTTAATCAAAAATTTACGCTTTATTTATGTTATATTTTAATGAGCGTATGTATGTAATATTTATGTACATGTACATACCTATAAACGATTATATATTTATATGTATGTATGTACAATGTCCATACATAATTACTATAGGTTTATTGTGCTTACTACATACATATGTATTAAAATAATATAAGCATTAAATTAAGAAAAAATGAAATCATATTAAAGCTTTGATAAATCAACTAAAAAGTATAAATTAGAATAAAGATTGAAAATTAAACTATTTTCTTTCACATTTTTATAATATTGTATATAGGGTAACAAAACAATGCCAGTCTCAAGACTCTCTAAAAACTTGGTAGACAGTAAAGTTTTCATGTTTACAGTTCTTTATTTCTTCTCATTCTTATTACTTATATTTTTTGGTTATTAAAAGATTGACTATGTTTAACAGAAGTTTAAAAAAAATAGGTATCTTATCTTTTCCCGTACTATAAAGAAATACGAAACATAGGTAGTTCCTACATTTTATTCAGATTTGTCCAAATATAACGAAGAAATTGATAAAACACAATTTTCTGAACTAAAAAATATATGTACATACATAGTATACATATTACGAAACGAATGGTCAATGCATATCCAAATAGCTTCAACTTCACAATGCTATACCAGCATCTTAAAAAAATGTTTTTTTGAATCATCTTGTCTTTAAATTTGAAAAGTAAAAGCATTTTTTGTGATAAAATTAAATATGTAAGTAATTTGAAATATTTACACACATACATAAGTAGTTAAAATAAATTAAATTGAGGCGTTCCATATCAAAACTCGTCTTATCAAAATTTGAACTGAAAGCACTAACGGTTTTTCTTGTGAAGAAAACTCAAAAAACACCAAAATATTATCACATTAAAATTTGTCTAATCCTTCAGAATCATTCAATTAAAAATTACTTTTCTTGCAAAACTTGCCTTATCCTGTATCCATTAAATATTTCGTTTCAAAACTTGGCTTACCCATTTTCACTAAGAGTTACAATTAATGACGCGATATTTCTTGTTATTTCTTGAAAAGTTTATAACGGTGGTTTTTATGGGAAACTATTTGATAACGAAATGTGTTGTAAAAAAAAATCTAAATTCAAAGATAAGCAATCAGAACTAAAAGATTCATTCTTACAAAAACTAAAAATAAAAAACAAGTTCAAATTCGTGGAGAACCTAACTATGTTGCAGAAATAGGTGTTGAGAAAACTGTATCTAAAAGAGGAAAGAAAATGCAGGAGGTGTCTTGCCTTCCACTTATTATCAGTGAAGGAGTTCCTGTAAATCCTGCAAAGAAAAAAGACGTTTCAAAACTTATAGAAAAACATTTCGGGCAAAATTGGATGGAAGAAGAATCGTTACGACTATACAGGGTGGTTTCGTTACGGTGTCCGACAGGGAAACTCTGGATAGGTCTCGGCGAGGCGAACAAAAAATCGTACGGATGTTATGGGGGTAATCTCAACCGTTACGGAGTTAGAAGGGGGGAAATATTTTTGGTCCTTTTTCCTTATTTAACCCTATAACTTTCTACAGGGGCACTCTAGGCTCATCTACCCTATGCAAAATTATAGAAGACCCCTGTGTCATTTTATCAACATCGTAAATGCATGCCGCTGTAAACACTTCTTACCGTATAGAAGTTATAAGGCCTCAAAACCAAAATTTTTTCATTTTTTCACCCATTTTTTGACTTAAACCCTTAATTTCTCGAAAAGTGCTCGATATTAACCCTCATTTTTTATTACAGAAAAAGAATACTCAATAGATTTTGCATTTATTTGCTATCTTCATTTTTTTCGAAAATGTTATTAAGACTGAAATAAATTCTTATTTTTGACTAATTTTTATTTTTTTTTCTGTCTTTTCTTGCTTCTTATTCGTACTTTGACTTTGCAAAGTTCGACTTAACCAAGCTGTCGCAACAAAACTCGCCTTGTGACATTTTCTTCTGTTTATTTCTCTTGAAATTTAATTTGTTTTTTTACTTTTTCGATAACAATAGTTTGGAGAGATAAAATAAAATCTAAAAAATAATACAGATCAAGGTTAATATAATATAGGTTACATCTTCCCATAGGCATTACCTACTTACAATAAAAAAGTGATCAATGTGACGTCACAAGTATCAAATAATTGACATAAAAAACAAACAAAAATTTATTTCATATATGGGAAGATGTAATCCAAGGTTAATATAATATATAGGTTACATCTTCCCATATATGAAAGAAATTTTTGTTTGTTTTTATGTCAATTGTTTGATACGTGTGACGTCACATTGACGTCACATTGATCACTTTTTTATTGTAAGTAGGTAATGCCTATGGGAAGATGTAACCTATATTATATTAACCTTGATACAGATCTTTATTTCTTACTAAGAAAAAGAGTTAAAAAGTTTTTTGGGTTTATTGGAAAATCACATATCAAGGAGAAGAGAAGTTTTGAAATGGAACGCCTCAAATAATACCTATATGTTACCGCAATCCCTAAAGATAAAGGAGGATTGCTTTGATCATGTTTTGCCAGATTTTTATTATAGCTGAAATTATTTCAGTTAAAGGTTCATTGCGCATGTTTTACATGGCCTAGTGATCTTCTTGTGTATATATATACGAAAGAAGAAATCTGTTTATTAGAATTTACAACAACAAAATGCATGTGTGTGAGTATCTTTTCTTCTGCGCATGCCAACGTAGTACAATACGAAACTTCAACTCTTTTGGGACAAGCTCTGCCGTACAAAGGACAATCGCGTCAATTACATTTTCACTCATTTTGAGTTAAATATATTTATGATATAATATATAGTTATATATATGAACTGAAGGAAAAATTCTTTATTAAAAAATATGTCTATATATTATATATTATATATATAATTTAACTTTTCCACTAGTTCATATGTATAACTATATATTATATCATAAATATATCTAAGTCAAAATGAGTGAAAATGTAATTGACGCGATTGTCCTTTGTACGGCAGAGCTATAAAAAATTTTATTTTTTACAAATGAATAACAAAAATTAATTATAGTTGCGTTGTTGCCGTATTTATGGTTTTGAATTTCCTTTTGCTTCGAACAAAAAAATTTTTTTTTTTGAAATATAAAATTCTTTTTGAAATTTTAAATATCTTTTTTCGAATCTTCAAAATAATTTTAAAAATATATTTTTATATTCTATGATAATGAATTAATGAATTAATAATGATTGCATTGTTGTCGTAATTTATGCTTTTGAATTTTTTTTTTTTTTTTTTTTTTTTTTTGCTTTGAACAAAAATGTATATGTATTTGCTTTGAACAAAAAAGTTTTTAAATATAAAATTTTATTTTTTTTACACAACATAACATAACATATGACGGTATGACGTCTAAAATATTCTCAAAATCAATGACGTAAAAGTTTAGAGAAATTTTATTAAAGCTTTGCAATAGAGCTTTTTCTCGCTGTAGCATAGCAAAGAGAATTTATATTACATATATACTCCTACAATCAGTGTTGTCAACTTGGTGCTTTAAGCACTAAAATTAGTGCTTTTCTTCTACAAAAACGCCGTAAGAAAACACAAAATGCGTCATAGTGCTTTCTTAGTGCTTTTTCTTCTCGTCTATGGTATAAAAGTTTTCGCAATTTTAATGTGTACTCAACTTTTTACTTCTTCATTTTGTATTCAATAATCAGCACTTTTCCCATCCTTAACTAATCTGGTAAAGCTACTATCACTTATTGTTGACAGATTCCTATTCCTTACTAATTTGTCATTTTGTCAATCCTGCCTGAAGCTAACAGCTGGTTGGTAGCCATTATTATTATTTCACTAAAATTGTGTTGCGATGTGAAAATTTACTGTAAGTATATTTCGCTTCTTAAATCATGTGTAAATTATTAAATTATATAAATATTCAGTTAAAATTTAAGTATATGCCATATAAATTAATATTTTTGTTTTAGTTATAAAATGAGTAAACAAAAATATTTTATTGAAACGTTACTATGGTTTGATGATAACACTGATAAAAATTTGGAAATTGATTTTTAAGACTTAAATATGAATAAAAATGAATATATAATATCATATAAAAAATTATACTCATGCAATATAAACGGAAATTCAATTAGATGAAAAGGTAAATTAAGAAACAGATTGTATTTTAGGGATCTATAATTTCCGGTAGCAAACATTCGAAATAAAAACACCTACAACACCTCTACAAAACTCCGTTCGACAAACAACTTTTTTTTCACCTCAATTGGGCCCTCCTTGGTTCATACCTTGATCCTTGAAAAAAGCAAACATTTTAATTCTTGAACTATTTTCTGACCTAGTGCATTTTATTTGACTCAAATCGATGCAATACAGCCTGAGATATAATAATTCAAAGTTAGAAAGTCACATTTCCTTCCATGTAAAAATTTAAAAAACTCAAAATTTTTGAATTTTACATAAAAATTTTTTCGTATATTTATATACAATACAATGTGCAGCCTAAGTAAACAACATAGGTTTTACATGCTGCTTACGTTACTTTTTTATCATCACGCATACTACCCTACAATCGCAATCTTTATTGCATCGCGTTTATAGAGTTTATACTATCTGTGTAACTCTTATTCAAACCTAAAAGTATGCAAAAAAAATCCTGTGATTAGAAAAAATAGTAATAAAATTTTATGAAAAATTAACAATTTGTTTTATTTATAATAATTAAACTACGTAACCAATTTCCTTGAAATTCATTTTAAACTTTTTGGAAAAGGTTAAATTTAAATCTTATAAAAAGAAATCACAATATCTAAACGTTTTAATACATGAAAAATGTGTGAAAAGTTGAGTGAATTTTTGTTTTGTCTGTACCTTGGTAAATCGAATATAAAAAAATTTAAGGATCAAAATTTAAAAATGTGTTCCATTTAAGGACCACAATTCCCTTGCACCTATCTATATTCAAAATTTCATGAAAATCGGTTGATAAATGTAGGCTGTAGGTGGTCACTTTGAAGGCCCAAAATCGCGAAACTGACTCACTTTGAACCCTTATATTTTTGAAACAACGAACTTTTTCAAAAATGTGTTCCATTTAAGGACCACAATTCCCTTGCACCTATCTATATTCAAAATTTCATGAAAATCGGTTGAGAAATGTAGGCTGTAGGCGGTCACTTTGCAGGCCATTTCACTAAATTTGGCTCTTAATACTTTTGTTACTTTTTATTATTATATATTTGTCTGTTTGAAAAAACATTTAATTTGCTATGTTAATTTTGTTTTTGTTATTTTTGTTTATTTTATATTATTTTATTTGAAAATAAAATGAAAAAGTAATAAAAAAGTTTTGGTGCTTTTTACTTCTAAAAACGCTTTTTTGAGGTGGATACAGTGCTTTTACCAAATAAATAGTTGACAACACTGCCTACAATAGAGGTTTAATCTCAAGCTCTCTCGAAAATCAAGAACATAAAAACATACACTTATACATATAATACTTATAAAAGTATTTAATTTCGAATAAGCATTCAATATAGCTTTTAAGTCTTTCGAACTATAGTATTTTTATTTTTGGAAGTCAGTATTGTGCTTATGGAGGCAGTACCCGATGAGTTTTTTGCCTTGATAATATTTAATTTAAAAGATTCACCTCGATTGAAATTGAGATCTGATCACCCCAGACAGAGACACACGAGACAGATTTATTCAAACAATTTGTGAAAGAATATAGAAAAGTATGCCTATCTTGCCTGTACTGACTTCCAAAAATAAAAATACTATTAATTTAAATATTTTCCGTTTCTATTTGAATTTTCTAATATAAATCAGATGTTTTGTATATTTTCGAAGTAGACAGCAGAAGCATTTATGTAAAAATTAAGAAAATGTTCAAAAAGAATCATACAACACAAATTTCTAACGCATATCGCTTATTTGAAGATAGACAAAGACAGAACATAAAGAAGAAGAAGAATTGACCAATTTCAATTTTATAATTGTATAAATGTTTTTTATGTGATAATGACTTGAATTATTTTTTATT
Source organism: Bombylius major (assembly GCA_932526495.1). Lineage (NCBI taxonomy): Eukaryota > Metazoa > Arthropoda > Insecta > Diptera > Bombyliidae > Bombylius > Bombylius major. The sequence goes on along the minus strand of OW052044.1, from coordinate 18,743,710 downwards.
TATCATAATTTTTTTTCAATTTAATTTTTCCTAAAATAATTTATTAATTTTAGTTTAAACAGTTAGATACTTTTTGTTTAATACATAATACTATTCAGATTTTTATTTTTAAATTGTATTTTTCTTCTTCTTCTTCTTCAAATATCCTTAAGCATATCAGCTAATTTTTATTTTCGAATTATGTAGTAGGAGGAACTAAGAAAATATGTAAAAAGAATAATACAAATTATAAATGCAGATTACTTTTTTGAAGATAGAGAAAGACAGATGATCAATATTGATCCATATGAATTATTTGTATGAATGTATGTAATTTATGAATATGAAATTTTGAAAGACGGAAGAAATATTTGTTCAGTGATGAATATGGAATGAAAAATGAATTTTATTTTAGATACAGTATTAGATGGGTAATTTGAACCTTTTTATTTTCAACACCTAAATTTCCGTAATTTCAGTTTCTGTAATTTTGTTAAGAGGTTTTTTGTGATTTTACTTTATGAAAAATGGAATGAAATAAAAACAAGTTGTAGCACGCTACTATCCCTGCATTATCCACAGACCACAGTCCACATCGTACACACGACTTCAAACTTCAACCTCTTTCCAAATATCCCTACTCTAATAATTATTCCAGTCACTATAATCTCGGCTATATAAACTCGAGCTGGTTAAGGTACGTATACACGACAGGAGACTTTGGTCTCTAGAGACCGAAAAGTGGTATCTAGAGACTGGAGACTTCGTGTATACACTCAAGAGACCTGCAAATTTCGAGGAGACCAATGGTCTCCATAGGTTTCCGGAAACTTTTGGTCTTTTGTCATGTAAACGGCTAAATGATGGTCTCCATTACTGGTCTTTGGTTATTAAAACGTTTTGATATTTGTCTCTTGGTCTCCGGAGACCATTTTTGACGTTTGTCTCATAAATTGTTTATTTTTGTCTAAGTATTGTATGTGATTTTATTTATATTTGTTATTTTATATTTATTTTTGAAGGTAAGTTTTAAATATATTTTTTAAATGCGAAAATATCTGAATCTGCATATTAAAATATAAATATGAAGTATAGAAAGTACAGTCGGGATCAAAATTGAGAGGACACTTGTTTAAAAAAAGGTTTTAGAAAAGAAATTCTGATTTTAAAAAAAATGTTTATTATAAATATTATTATAGAAAATAAAAATACAAATATTGACCAATATTTATGATCAATAATAATTAAATTCATTAACCGTTAGTAATTTAAAAAAATAATTGTTTTGAATTGATAAAATCCAAATGTCCTCTCAATTTTGATCCCGACTGTACCTCTTTCAAATTCCAAATTTTTTTTAACTTTATATGCAACTGATGGTTTTCTTTTTTTAAATTTATTATTATCAATCAAATTTCACAAATAGTATACGACCTTTACATACAACTATGCACTACTTCAAAATTATTCTGGTTATTCTGTTGTGTTATACAAGTTAAAAGGAAAGCAAACAAAATTATTTAAAAAAGATTCACGCACACGCCATCAATAATGAAATCGTCAAATCTCCAGAGATCTAAATAAGAGACCTAAACAAGAGACCTTAAGTCGTGTATACACTTAAGAGGCCGAAATACAGGAGACTTTTTTTATGAGGTCTCCGGAGATCTAGTTTTAGGTCTCTTGTAACAAAAGTTACTCACCGTGTATACACTTTGGAGACTTTGGTCTCTAGAAAGTGGTCTCTAGAGACCAAAGTCTCCTGTCGTGTATATGTACCTTTAGTTTGTATCAAGATATATAGACAACAGAGATATGATAGAGCGTGTATGGCCAGCAAATTTTTTTTATCTATGACATAGTGTAAAGAAGACTATAGTATTTTTATTAATGGATGTCAGTACAGGCAAGATAGGCATACTTTTCTATATTCTTTTACAATTCGTTTGTATAAATCTGTCTCGTGTGTGGGGTGATCAGATCTCAATTTCAATCGAGGGAATTTTTTAAATTAAAAATTACCGAGGGCTGCCAGATGAAATTTTTTATTTTTTTTCAATTTTACAAAAAAGCAGGTAATTGTGGGAAATTTATGGGAAATTTAAAATAAAAATAAAATTAATAATATATACAACAAAATTATTTACTTGAATACATTATTAGCTTTAAAATCACTTTAATTCACCCACTTTTACTTACTTACTTTACTTAAAACACTTGGATTTTTACAATAAAAATACCTTAGTGAAACGAAAATAAATTAAGAATAACAATAAAAAACCAATAACAAAGTATTTAAATCGAAAATTCATACAAAAATTAATGGAAATTTCTGTATAAGAGATCAAAAATATCTACGGTGTTGATGAAAGTAGTTTTAATCAAGGATTTTTATGTTTTCATTTAACGATAGATTGATTTTGCCTTGTAAATCCTGAGTTATTGAATTTTTACTTTTTGCTACTTTTTTGGTATTTCGATAACATAACAAACAACAACAACCAATTTCATTAGTCAAATGATAAATCAAATGATAAATCGTTATGTGTTAAGTACACTTAATAAAATATATCTTTTGTCGTTTGATATTATTTTGATATTCAATATTCTAATAATCTAATTCTAATCTCAATAAATAAAATTTATTTCTAACTATTATTGTTTTTTTTTTTCACAATTTACACAATTTATATAAAGATCCAAACGCAAATTACGTTTTTTTTTAAAATAATGATAAAAATATTGTTTGATTAAGAATTTCGAAAAAATTCAAATTTAAATAATAATACGAAGTATTCGGGATTGAAAAATGTAACGAAATTACAAACATAAAAAAAATATCATAGATGAAAAAGGATAATTTAACAAATACGAGTATTTTATTATTATACTTATGCATGCATACATTTAATTCAAAATCAAATTTATGTTGAAAACATAATTTTATAAATCAAACATAAAAAAAATTTGTATTAAAAATAAAATATAAAATAACAATTACGTAGGAATATTAAAATAATAAATTTAAATTTTACAATAAAATTAAAAATACTGAATATCAATTATCATAAATTAATTTTTTATTAATCAAGGCAATACTTTCAATAGCTACGGCAATCCTGAAATTTTATCATTTTCTTTTATACTCATCTTCCCGCTGACACGAATCAAACAACATTGTCATTTACTACTTTGAGTGGACATCGGCTGCGCAACGAATTTATATTTTTTACTTCGGTTTTTTATTTTTCATAAAAACAAATGGCGATTGGCGACAACTGAATAAATCAGTTGTCTTCACGCGATGTGATAGACAACATCAAATGGGAGGATATACTTCTTTTTTTCATAATAAAAAAAAAATAAAAACTTAAAAAGTACAGGATGATTCGTTCTTAGAAATTAAAAAATTAGCGAACAAAAATTGGAATATTTCATTGAAAATTGAAAATGTTTATGATATTTCCAATTTGAATAACTTCTTTATCAAATATAAAGATACAGGAATGTGAAATTCGAACAGAAACTGCTTTTTTAAAAAAATTTTTCTGAACAAAAAAGTTGAAATGATTTCTGTACAACTTGAAACACCCCGTTAGCATATTTTAAATTTAAAAAGTACCTTTGTTAGGGTTGACAGAAATATGATTTTTAGAATTTCCTACAAACAATTATATGTAAAATTATCACAAACTCATCGGGTACTGCCTCCATAAGCACAACACTGACTTCCATAAATAAAAATACTATAGTAAAATTACTTCTCCATAACGGTAAATAAAAAATGAAATCCAATCATAATGAAGAACGTTATCAGAAATAAAAAAAGAAAAAAACGAAGAAAAACTTGTATAGTACGATTTAAAAAAGATGGCATTTCGTATTATACTAGAGAAACATGCGCAGAAGAAAAGATACTTACACACATGCATTTTTGTTTTGTAAATTCTAAGAAAGAGGTTTCCTCCTTCGTATATGTATACACAAAAAGATCACTAACACATGTAAGACATGCGCGAACCTGTGCCATCTTTTTTGAAAAAAAAATATATCTTTCTTCTTCATTTTTAAGAACAAAAAAAACTAAATTTCTACACAATTATATTGTACCTCTCTCAGTTATATCAATGGAGTGTATCACAATATTTTTACACAACTTTATATTACACCTACGCATGTTTTACTCATACACGTGAAAGAGGACATGTCCGCTATTCGAGCTAGAAAAATCTGTCCGGTATCTTTTTTAAAAATATTGCATTTTGTCCTCTTTTTGGGTTAAAAATTACAAATTTACAAATTCGTTAGCACAGCGAGATTCTGGCAATACTAATAGGAAGTTGAAATGAGAAATATCAAGGTATGTATTTTTCAAAATGTTTTTCATTATTGGAAAAATACAAATTATTGTCAGCATTGAAAGTAAGAAATAAAAAAATTGAAAAAATCAAAAGGAGAAAGCTGAATAAGAGATAGGTATATCTTTGCAATGGTGAAAAACATTTTCAAAAATATTGTAACTACAGTGAAACTTCTCTTATGCGGACAGCCTTGGGACGACCAAAAAGTTTGTCCGTTTTAGAGAGGTGTCCGCTAGAAAGGGGTTATGCAAAGTAAAAAAAATTATAAGAAAGTGAAAGTTCTAGAATTTTTATAAAAGTTTATTTGTACGTATTAAGTTCGATATAATTTATATCAATAAATTGTAAAATATACACATATAGTACATAATATATTGTTAATTTTTCAAGTACTCATCAATTTTTTTCTGACGTAAATGTTTGCCACTTTGATATTACGTTCTCATAATGTTTTATCAAGTTGGAAACAATATTCAATGCTTGATGGTCACCAGTTTTCAAAGCGAAATCTTTCAAACTTTCTGACAAAGTGTGTGAACTTTTTTTTGTATTTTAAAAATTTTTTTAAACTGTCTTTAAATACTACTTCACTCGACATTTACAATTTTGACTAAACTAATACACAAATTATTTCGTCTCGTTTGATACCGAATCTATGAAGAAATAATACATAAATATGCTAACTGTAAATATTTACTGTTATGTACATATATAGCACTGAAAATATTCTTCGAACTTAAATAGCAGATATTCTAACTTTTGATTTTGTTTTTACTTTTTTCCAAAACAACTTTGTTAGAAAATGTCCGTTCAAGAGAGGATTTTCATACTTATTTTTAGTCAAAAAGTGTCCGTTGTCCGCATATAAGAGGTGTCCGCTTTATAGAGGTAAAGTACACATTTATGGCAATAGAAACCAACCATTTGCTTCCAGGTTGTCCGTATAAAAGAGGTGTCCGCATAAAAGAGGTGTCCGTTAAGAAAGGTTTCACTGTATATACCTTTGTAATAAGAATAAGAATTTTCGCATCAGAATGAATAATTCCATGCAAATTTTTGTTTATTTTGTTTTTTATTATGTTATTTTGTTATTTTTTTATTAATTTATAAGTTTTGTAAATGAAATGTATCATAAATAAAAATTATAAAAAGAAATACATAATATGCATTTGTAGATTTCTCTTTAGTGTTTATTTTTTTAAGTGTCCTCTTTTTCTTTCAAGCCAATCTGGGAACCCTACCTCAGTTGCCTATCTGTATTGGTTTTATAGTTTTTATAAAGTAAAGCGTAGTAATATTGAATCACTAGTAATTATTTTGTTTATTATTATTTGTAAGGAGATAGTGAAGGAAATGTAATAGATACATATTGTTGAGTTTAAGTAAAAAGGTAATTAAGAAATTATAATTTAAATGAATTTCCAGTAAATTTCCATATATTGAGTTAGAAATTACGTTTTTGCTCCCATTTTACCCAATATGGCAATAAGAGTATGATTTACTTTATAGATTGAATAACTACCCCAGTCGGACTTGGAAGTATTACTTCATCGATTCTTTCCTCATTACTTTGCACCCGCGGGTGACTCCTTTCTCGTTTACAAACCCTGATTACTTTTCCACAGTCATGTCATTGGCGGTAAGTACCTCCAGTCTTCCCTTACAATGTAATGGAAAAGGAAGTAGGTACTTCTCTTATAGAGAATTGTTCATTGGTCTAACATGAGTGACTTTGTAAGACATTTCTAATGACAGAATTTGTATAAACTACTGAACTAAAGAATATGTAATGCATTATTCATGACAGAAGTCATAACTATCGCCTCAATGAATATATAATATTATAAATCACATTATAAATGTTCTATTGAAAATCAAATTACATTGAAATGCAAATATTAAAACACAAAAAACTTTTTTATTCCAGAAAAAATTCAGTTCTCAACAAAAACTTATAAAAATAATAATAACAATAATATTCAATATTTATCAACGACAAAAAAAAAATTAAAATAATATAACATTTCATAACTTAAAAAACTATTTTATAATATTTCATCATAGTTTTCAATTTTTTCTCTAATTTTTATTAGTTGTTTCTCAATACCCATGTGAATATATTCACCAGGACTTACGGTTCTCACTCTAACTTTTTTACTTTGTTGTATTAATCCTTTCCTTTTAGAGATATTTGGACTTTTAAATGAGATACCCCTCTTTTAATTTAATTTTCAAAGAATCTGCGTTATTTTCATTTAAATTTACAGACTTGAATACTCCTGATCGTGATTGACATCCTGCATCCACTCGATTTTCACACTGTCATTAGCACCATTTTAGATTTTTTTTAAAAACCATCCTATAATACTTAATTATAATATGTTTTATGTACTTAACTACCTTTTTTTTGTCTTGGAAATCTTTAAATAACTAAAATATAAATACTTTTTTGTTTATATTGTTTTTTTTTTTTTTAAATAAAAATCAAACTTTCTTATAGAATTTTATTTTACCACTAAAAAACAAACTTGACACTTGCACAATTTCTTTCACAACGAATTTTTTGATGTTGATATTAACAAACAGTTTGCAAGTACGCATAAATAAAAAAAGAACATGTACAAACATATATCGATGGAAAATTTTGAATTAGTCATCATCTTAAACATTTCTAAAAAGACGAAGAATTTTGAGTGCGATTACCTACACATTACATAGTAAGGGAGAAATGGAACTACTGCTTTCTTCGAATTATTAACCACTTCATTTGTAATGCATGAATTTTTCTATGCTTTTCATTGAGGAATTCATCGATGAAATTTTCACTACTTACTATGAGCATATATGTACTAATAAAATAATTAATAGCTGCGTTTTCTTTGCCAAGATCTGATCTGGATCAGATCAATATCAAAGAAAACGATTCGGATCTCTAATTTTTTTTTTTAAAGTTTGTATAACTGACAATTTGTCAAATATTAAAAAAAAATAATAATAGCTGCGTTCCATTGGGATTTCAGGCGTAGATGAATCTACTCCCATCTACGGTCAAAATAGCGTTCCATTCACCAACTACGTCTAACTAACGCTTATCTACTCCGGCTTAGCCGAATTGAACGCAGCTAATAATAAAAATACAAAAACAACAAATTGTCAGTTACTGGAAATAATTTGTTATTTTTCATAGTCGCCAACTTTTAGGAACTAAAAGTTCAACAAATACTGCCCCTACATTTGAGTATCGAAACTAAAAACCATATCTTGAAATATAATCAAAGAACCTTTTTGGATTTTGAGTTGTTGTTGTATTACATGTAAAACTATGATTTGATCCGGATCAGATCACAAAGAAAACGCAGCTAATATAAGCAACGTAGAACAAAATAGTGTGCCTAGTTTTTAGACTGACAAATTAGAATAACCGACAACTTTTTTTCATCAAAGCTTTGACGTCGTTTTGCAAAGTTTTTATAAAATTTCTCTAAACTTTGACGTCGTTGATTTTGATAGGATTTTTTGACGTCATACATTATGAATATGATTGCTTTGATCATGTTTTGGATTATTATTTTTGTTAAAAATTTTCATTTTTTACAAAACTATAACAAATATTAATAATGATTGCATTGTTGCTACGGCAAAAATACAAATTACGATGTATAATTTTGAATTTCTTTTCATTTTGAATAAAAATACATATTTGCTGTGAAAAGAAAAATTTTTCAATGAATATGAAATTTTTTTTTTCTATTATTTTTAATATACCTCTAAATACTACACTGTAAAAAAAATTTTCCTACATTAAAACTAAGAAATCAGGTTTCCTACTATCATTGTATTTAAATTACATTACGTTGAGTAATTTATAAAATTTTACTCTTTGTCAAAGTAATTTCTTTACTTTCTTTCTCTCTTTTTTACTTCTTCAATGCCAATGGAGTAAAACTACTCGTTGTGGATTTAATATACATCATTCAATAGGAAAATTACAATTTTATCGAAGTAAATTTACTATAATATAAGGTGACCATACGTCCCACATTGAGTGGGACAGTCCCGCATTTTCAACCTTCGTCCCGCATTGCTTAGAGTCCCACATTTTGTCCCGCATTCGTTAGAAACCCACATTTTGTCCCACATTTTGTACACAAGATAAGTTCTAAAAAAATTTCCTGAAATAAAAATTAATGAAAATTCTTTATTTGACGAATTTTCGTTTTTAATAAATTATGCAACTACAGAAAAATCTGTTATTGGAGCAAAAGCAAAGTTGAAGTTGATAAAAGATGGGTAGAAATATTTCACCACTTTGAAAGTGAATTTATGCCTTATCAAAGTTTATTAAAGATAGTGCAATATGTGTTGTGCATGCCAGGGACGAATGATGTAACTGAAAGAGTCTCTTCTATACTGAATAACATCTGGACCACTGATGAAACACAACTGTCAGTTGATACTTTAAAATCAATGCTAATTGGTAAATCTAATCTTCCAAATAATTGCGAAGATTTCTATAATAGCGTAATAAAAGAAGATGCACTTTTGAAATGAATTTATAAATAATGTATAATTTTATTTTTCTTCAGGTGTTGTAACCCACATTGACTCAAAACAAATCTGGTCACCTTACTATAATAAGAATAATTTACATTAAATAATAGTAAATTTACTGAAACAAAGTAAATATACTCAAAATTTTACATTTTACTTAGAATAAATGTAATGTTACACATTTTTGGTAGTATTGCTACAAGAATAGTTGTAAAGTTTACTATTAAAAAAATAGTAATTTTCAACGCATTTTTTAGATATACGAGTATATTATATATCTTAGTTTTTGTAATTTGGGAGTAAAATATGAGTTCAAAATAGCCAAATGTTTTTTCTGTAATCGACAATTTCACCTCATATTTTTCGACAAAAATAATATGTTTATAAAATTGTTCTTCTATTTTGATTTTGTTTTATTTTTTTTTCACCATATGGAGAACTTTTGTGAAACCGATTTTGGGTTGCCAATTTGAGTACTATAGCTTGTCCCAAAAGAGTTGAAATTTCTTTTTGTACTACGTTGGCATGCGCAGAAGAAAAGATACTTACACACATGCATTTTTGTTGTTGTAAATTCTAATAAACAAATTTCTTCTTTCGTATATGTATACACAAGAAGAAAACTTCAACTCATATTATTTTGACTATATGCTATAAATAATCATAAAAATTATTATTAATTATTATTATTATTATTATTATTATTATTTAAACTTAAATAACGATTAAATTTCCCTTCACACTTTGTTTGAATACTTTTATTTAAATTCCAAATATTTATTGAAGAAAACACAATTAGAAGAAAATCACAATTTAAGTAGAAAAACACTTTTAACTTTTTTAAGCAGAAAAAAGAACAATTTCTAGAGTAGCACGACTTTTCAACTAGCAACCAACCAAGTAGAAGCTATGTAAGGTAATGGCCGCCGGTTATTACAACACAGACGCTTCGTTGAAAGTAAGTAAAAAACAACGAACTATAAATCACAATAACCAGTTTTAAAATGAAATTTTGACATTTGAATATGAACTAAATTTAAAGGCTAGACCACAATCCAAACATACCCCCTGCCTTGAAAAGTCGTACCTTTAAAAATAAAAAATGTTACTAAACCAGAAATAACACGAATTATGCTCAAATTATATTACTTAATACAATACAATAATTAGTACAACCCTTGTTATCATCGAACAACTGAATCAGTTTTGTTACTGGTCTTTTCACTATACCGTTTTTAGTGCGAATTGTGACGACTCTGACTAGTTTGTCCTTCCCAGGATGTATTTCCTTAACTCTACCCAATAACCAGTCTCCAGGTAAAACGTTTTGTTCCGAAATTAACACTAAGTCATCAACTTGAAGATTTTATTGTTTGTTGATCCACTTGTACCTTTGAACTAGTGTTGACAAATATTCTTTCTGCCAGCTTTTCCAAAAATCTTGTCTGATTTTTTGAACAAGTTGCCACCTATCTCGGAAACATTTCACATCGTCACGTAATGGTATTTCAGGAATTTGCATTATGTTACCTCCAGTTAAAAAGTGGTTTGGTGTTAATACTCTAAAATCATTTTTGTCGTTGCTCATTGAAGTTAACAGTCTCGAATTAAGGCAACTTTCAATTTGGCATAGCAATGTGTTCAACTCATCATATGTAAGGTGTGCATTACCAACAACTCTACGAAGATGATATTTTACTCTTTTAACACCTGCCTTCCAAATACCGCCATGATGAGGCGCAGAAGGAGGAATAAATTTCCAATTAATGCCATTCTCCAGGAAAAACTTGTAGATTATATCCCTTTTTGATGAATCCTTGAAATAATCGTACAACTCTTTTAAATATCGAAGTGCTCCATGGAAGTTTGTGCCGTTGTCACTAAATATGGTTTGCACCAATCCTCTTCTTGAGAGAAAACGTTTGAAGGCAGCTAAAAAACTATTAGTCGCAAGGTCCATAACCAGTTCTAAATGAAGAGCTTTAGTGGTCAAACAAACAAACAGAGCGATATAGCATTTTACTTATTTAGCACCTCTACCCTTCCAAGTAAATGCCGTAATAGGACCAGCATAGTCAATTCCTGTATTCAGAAACGCTTTCCCTATTTGAAAACGAAACTCAGGTAAATCAGACATCTTCTGTTTGCAAGTTTCAGCACGATAACGTGTGCATACTGTACAATTTCTTGTAATTCCTTTTATTAAATATTTGCCACCAATAATCCAATACTTTAATTTGATGTTTGCTTCTAAAAGTTGACCTGTACCATGTAGAAATTTCTTGTGATAGTAATTTACAATCAACTAACTCAATTTATCATTTTTATGCAGTATAACAGGATGACGTTGTTCAAATGAAATGTTACTAGTGAAATGTAATCGTCCACCAACTCTTAGAATACCATATTCATCAAGAAAAGGCTCTAATGTCCACAATTTACTTTTATTGGTTATATTCTGATTATGTTTTATTTTCCAAATCTCAGTGGCAAAAGTTTCACTTTGAGTATGCTTTATATGTAGGTTTAATGCTCTTTGTAGTTCATCAACAGTTATAAAATATGAAATGTTAGATGTATCTTTATTAATTTTCATTCTACATTTTTGTAGATACTTCAACCACCAAGCAGTTACCCTTAAGATCATTGTCAAAGTTGAAAATTTATTCAGGATTCTAAATAAAGGATGTAAATTTGTTTCAAAATTCGTCTTGGTAACAAAGCAACTTTTCCTTATTTCTTCATCAGTATGATATTCAGTCCGTTCTGAAACTGTAAATTCATTAGGTTCATGTAAAAACTGCGGACCATACCACCATAATGTAGATACTAAGAGTTCATTTGGAAGAAGACCTCGTGAGGCTATATCGGCAGGATTATTTTCTGATCTAATGTGATGACATTTATCCAAGGGTAAGATATCTAGAATTTTTGACGTTCGATTTCCTATAAATGTGCTCCATCTTCGTGGATGACTGTTCAGCCAAGCCAAAACAGTTGTAGAATCCGTCCATGCGAAACATTCTATTTGATTACCATTAAGTTCAATAGCCTTTTGAACTTGCTTAAACAGTTTAGCTAAAAGTAATGAAGCACACAATTCGAGACGAGCTACAGAAACTTGTTTGATGGGAGCAACTTTGGTATTGGATGTCAGAATATTAACCTTAGTTTGATCATCATACTGTACACGAACATAAATAACCGCAGCAAAGGCACGTTCAGATGCATCTGCAAAACCATGAAGTCGTATTATTGATTTCTTTTGTGTGAATAACCATCTAGATACCCGTATATTTTGCAAAACTTCCAATTGATTATAAATTTCTGCCCATTGTGATGCCAAAGGACTAGGAAGAGTATCATCCCAAGATATCTTAACCAACCAAAGTTGTTGCATGAATATCTTAACTACAATAGTATAAGGTGCTAATAATCCTAATGGATCGAAAATTTTGGATATAAATGACAATATTGTTCTCTTAGTAGTTGTATTATTGTTAACTGGACAAACCTTGAAAGAAAATTCATCTTCTCGTGCATGCCAATTAAGTCCCAATGTTTTAACAATTGTATCATTTTCATCGCTGAAGGATTTTTCACGCTCCTGTATACAATCAGGAATGTCAGTTAACAATTTCTTACAATTTGAAGCCCATTTGTGTAACGGAAAATGTCCCTTTTGTGTAATCCCAATTAAATCTGTTATGTATATTATTTAAAGCTTCATCAAATGTATCATCTGATTTCATTAAGTCGTCCACATAAAAATAATTACATAATATTTCTGCTCCTAAAGGATGATTTGAGCCCTCATCTTGAGATAATTGCTTGAGCGTTCTTAACGCCAGAAATGGTGCACATGATGTGCCATATGTCACAGTGTTCAGTTCGTATATCTTGAGCGACTTACTATTTGAATTTTTCCAATATATTCTTTGATATTTTCTATCATCTGGATGTATTAAAATTTGTTGAAACATTTTCTGAATGTCAGAAACATATCCAAATTGACCTAGACGAAATCTTATAAGAAGATCATTCACATTGTTGTGTATTTTAGCACCTGTAAATAGAATTTCGTTAAGACTAACACCTGTTGATGAAGAAGAAGAACCATCAAATACCACACGAAGTTTTGTGCTTGAACTTGTTTTCTTCCATACACCATGATGTGGAAGAAAGAAACATCCAGTGTCATCATACGAAGTTTCAATTTCTGACATGTGATTCAATGATAAATATTCGTCCATAAACTCTTGATAATGTTTTAATAGTTCGAAATCTTTAATAAAACGTCGATCCATTGTCGCTTGTCTTTTTATTGCATTTTCCCTGGAATGACCTAACACCGAAGATGAACATTTGAATGGTAAGCGTACCATATATTGACCATTCTTTAAACGTGTATGAGTATCTTTAAAATGGTCCTCACATTTTTGGTCTTCTTCTGTTAATGGTAGATTAACTTCAGGTTCCTCCAGTTCCCAAAAGAGTTTTAAATTATTATCAATATCCAGAGTAGAAACTAAACATAAAAATTTATCTTGTTGATGTAATTTTCCGCTTATAATCCAGCCAAATATCGTTTTGTAAGCTACCAGATTAGATGATTTGTATAAACGTTTCTCGTTAGATAAAATCTCGAATACAATATCGCAACCTAACACCAAGTCGATTTTAGAAGCTACATTAAAATTAGAATCAGCTAAATCACCCAAGCTATCACACCATTTTTTCATTTCTAAATTTAATTGTAGCGGGAGTAAATCATTTGTTAATTTATGTAGAATGTAGGCTGTGACGGAGAACGAGTTATCACCATCTTTTGTTGAAATATCGATAATAATTTTGCCTTTAGTAGAAGTCTCATGTGAACTTATGTTACCTATTCCGGTAAGCAGTAGTCTAGAATTTAATCTTCTTAGACCCAAACGTTGAGCACGTGACTCAGAAAGTAAGGTTACCTGAGAGCCTGTGTCTAATAATGCCTTGCAAGGTTGTAACTGACCTGTTATATCTCTGATGTAAACAATAACCGGAGGTAAAACACTGATGTAAGTAACTTGGAGATGGAGAACTGGTTATAGTATTGACCTGAGCAGTAGTAGTATTAGTAGTTGCCGACACAGAAGAAGTTGATTGCAGGTTATGTAACATAGTATGATGATTTTTGCCACATTTCTGACATCTAGAAAGAGTTTTACAATCCCTCATAAAATGCTTACCTTTCATGCAGTTATAACATAATCCCTTTTCTTTGTGTAATGTAATGATTACCTTTGCAAAGTACGCATGATAATACCGATGTTGTATGAACCATTTTAACACGATGATTACTGCTACTGAACGAACGGGAATTGTTAACTTCTTTCGAAGATGAGTTGTCGTTTGTTGATGTTAATTCATAGATACGACCCTCCAAAAACTGAACGAGAGTGTCAAAAGTTGGTCTTTTAGTTGAAGCTGATGTTCGTCGCCACAATTATTGTTGAGTATCCTTGTCTAAACGAGATACCAATAAATAGTTGAGCCAGCAATCCCAAGTATCAACAGGTAGATTGATTGCCTTCAAAGCTCGAACCGTTTCATCGAAAATATTTGTCAAATTACGTAATCCTTTTGAAGTAGCCGTTTTAAGTGATATACACTCCATTAATGTTTGTAAATGTGACTCTATTAAGTAATCCTCCTTGTCATATTTTTTTATTAATAACTCAAATGCGCTTTCATAATTTGCATTCGTTATACTCCAGTGTCTAATTGTAGATTCTGCTTCACCTTTTAATGATAATTTCAAGTACTGAAACTTCTGTACAGGGGATAGAGCAGAATTGTTGTGTACTACCGATAAAAATAAATCATAAAACGATGGCCACGCTTTATAATCACCGTTGAACGTGGGTACCTGCATTGTTGGTACATAATTGTATTTTTGGTTGCATTTCAGCAGCATGAACATTTTGTGAATGAGGTGTCGATGTACAAACTGGACTCTGTGAAACCATATTTTGTATTATAGTGCTCAATTGATTTTGATTGGATATTAAAGTATCAATCGGTGTGGTTATAATCGCAGCATTATTAATATTTGATTTCTGTTTTATCATAGTTTTACACTTTGCACAAATGGAATAATATTTTTCTTCAATTTGTTCTCTTTGTAAAGATTCATTTTCTATATCTTCATCACTTTCTAACGTATTCTCAATTTCAAACTGCACTTCATTGAAATCTTTAAATAATACTACAATTCTATTAATTCGCTCCTCAAAATCTTCCTTTATTGATGTTTCATTATCAATTAGACTATTAATAGAATTGTCTATTCGTGAGAAAGAGGCCTTAATAACTCCTCTCTTTTTTTCAATGCATCAGTATTCATATTTAAGCTGAATTAAATATTTAAGCTGATTAAATATTTAAGCTGAATTTAATATTTAAGCTGAATTTAATATTTAAGGTGAATTTAATATTTAAGGTGAATTTAATATTTAAGCTGATTTAATATTTAAGCTGAATTTAATATTTAAGCTGAATTTAATATTAAAGCTGAATTTAATATTTAAGCTGAATTAAATATTTAAGCTGAATTTAATAAAGCTAAAGTTTATCAAATGTCCGAACCAAACGAATTGTATTAGCAAATGTTAATTCAAAATCAATACTCCGAATATTATCACCGAAACGATTGTAAATAATTCACGATAGTAATTATTTTTATATTTTACAATATTCTTATATGAAAGAGAAAGCACTATAACCGGATTGATATTTGCATGTCTCGTTTACGCATAATAAACTACTTAATAGCACATAAGTATATATTGATGAAATATGATTTATACAATGCAATGCGATGCAATAATAATTTATGATTTGATTTTTTTTTTTTTTAAATACCTTTTGTTATGTATATATTTATATATACATCATACTTTTATTTTGAATTTTTGTCTTAGCACACACCACTAAATAATTTCCTAAAATGACAAACTTTTAGAAATTCACTCACAAATCCCGAATATGATTATTTCTTCATGTCCCTGCTCGGGCGCCAAAAATATGTTTGAGATATCAAAAATTCAATAAAAATACTTTTATTTAAATTCCAAATATTTATTGAAGAAAACACAATTAGAAGAAAATCACAATTTAAGTAGAAAAACACTTTTAACTTTTTTAAGCAGAAAAAAGAACAATTTCTAGAGTAGCACGACTTTTCAACTAGCAACCAACAAAGTAGAAGCTATGTAAGGCAATGGCCGCCGGTTATTACAACACAGACGCTTCGTTAAAAGTAAGTAAAAAACAACGAACTATAAATCACAATAACCAGTTTTAAAATGAAATTTTGACATTTGAATATGAACTAAATTTAAAGGCTAGACCACAATCCAAACACAATTCATCCAGATTAGGACTGGCAACTTACAATAGTTGGTGTGTTTACAAATTTGTGAAGTTCAAAGAGTTATTTAAATATGAACAGATTTTGTAATTATTTTTTGTCTTATATTTGTTTTTGCACTTGTTATATTTTAAATGTCAAAAATAACTTGATATGACGCATTACGCGTTTTTTAAATTAGAAAGTTTTTGGTTTTTATAAGATTTTCTCTTGTTTGAATTCTTTTTAGCATCCATTATCCATTTACAATTTTTCCATAGAAGAACTGTAATCATGAATTCTATTATTTTATGATGATGTTAAAAACACAAATCGTTCCTTCTCTGTACTCTGGCAATACTACCAAAAATGTGTAACATTACATTTTTTCTAAGTAAAATGTAAAATTTTGAGTATATTTACTTTGTTTCAGTAAATTTACTATTATTTAATGTAAATTATTCTTATTATAGTAAATTTACTTCGTTAAAATTGTAATTTTCCTATTGAATGATGTATATTAAATCCACAACGAGTAGTTTTACTCCATTGGCATTGAAGAAGTAAAAAAGAGAGAAAGAAAGTAAAGAAATTACTTTGACAAAGAGTAAAATTTTATAAATTACTCAACGTAATG
Organism: Bombylius major; assembly: GCA_932526495.1. Taxonomy (NCBI): domain Eukaryota; kingdom Metazoa; phylum Arthropoda; class Insecta; order Diptera; family Bombyliidae; genus Bombylius; species Bombylius major. Next base: position 18,726,792 of record OW052044.1, on the reverse strand, counting down.
TAATTTAAATACAATGATAGTAGGAAACCTGATTTCTTAGTTTTAATGTAGGAAAATTTTTTTTACAGTGTAGTATTTAGAGGTATATTAAAAATAATAGAAAAAAAAAATTTCATATTCATTGAAAAATTTTTCTTTTCACAGCAAATATGTATTTTTATTCAAAACGAAAAGAAATTTAAAATTATAAATCGTAATTTGTATTTTTGCCGTAGCAACAATACAATACGGCAACAATGCAATCATTACCAATATTTGTTATAGTTTTGTAAAAAATGAAAATTTTTAACAGAAATAATATGCCAAAACATGATCAAAGCAATCATATTCATAATGTATGACGTCAAAAAATCCTATCAAAATCAACGACGTCAAAGTTTAGAGAAATTTTATAAAAACTTTGCAAAACGACGTCAAAGCTTTGATGAAAAAAAGTTGTCGGTTATTCTAATTTGTCAGTCTAAAATCTAGGCACACTATTTTGTTCTACGTTGCTTATATTATTTATTTTATTAGTATATGCTATAAGTCCGACAGAGACGTATCTAGCAAAATACACTTGCAGTTTACACATACATTGAAGTTTTTCAAAATTTCTTATCAAATTTTGTATGGAAAATTGAAATGTGATTTTACTTGTCTTCTTTATACCAATACTATGTCTATGATAGTTATTTTATTTTTCACTCATATTCTCTCTCAATCAAAATTTATACTACTCTCTTACGTCAAAAGGTCCATTTGATGTGACAAGACAACTGACAATTTAGTTGTGTTTACAAGTGAATAAAATTAATTTTGTGTTTTTAATAAAAATTTGAATCATTATAATTTCTAAAAACGAAGTGTTTGGTTAATAATTGTAAAAATAAAACTGAAAAAATTAGAAAATATATTTAATCTTAAAAATAAGGAAACAATTAATGAGAGTGCAAATTATTTATAGTATTTTTATTTTTGGAAGTCAGTATTGTGCTTACGGAGGCAGTACCCGATGAGTTTATGATAACTTCACATATAATTGTTTGTAGGAAATTCTAAAAATCATACTTCTGTCAACCCTAACAAAGGTACTTTTTAAATGTTAAAATATGCTAACGGGGTGTTTCAAATTGTACATAAATCATTTCAACTTTTTTTGTTTAGAAAAAAATTTTTAAAAAATAAGTTTCTGTACGAATTTCACATTCCTATATATTTATATTTTATAAAGAAGTAACTTAAATTGGAAATATCATAAAAATTTTTGATTTTCAATGAGATATTCCAATTTTTGTTCGCTAATTTTTTAATTTCTAAGAACGAATCATCCTGTACTTTTAAAGTTTTAATTTTTTTTATTATGGAAAAAAGAAGTACATCTTCCCGTTCGATGTTGTCTGTCACATCGCGTGAAGTGAAGACAACTGAACCAGGGTTGCCGCGATGGTCCATTTGGACCAAATTGGTCCTTTTTTTGAAAAAATGATCGACGTTGGTCCTATGGTCCCATTTTATAAAAATCTTACTATTTTGGTCCTTTTTTGTAATAGTTTACATTAATTTTCATTTTAGTTCAATTTTCTATGCTTAAATATTTTTATGAGCTAAAAATGTTGCAAATTTAGTTTGTGGTGAAAATGTTCCTATTCTTAATGTCAATTAATATTTAACTCACTCACTTTGAATGGACTTTAAATAAAAACAATAAATGACATGATATTTTTCAAAGAATTGTAAACAAAAGAAATGATGAAAATGTTTTTTACTTTTGTTTTATTGTTTATTATTAATTTTTTGTTACGTTTAATGTTCTTTTTTGTTATGTTATTGTATATATTTTTCTCTTGTTTAGTTTTTTACTTAGTATGTTTTTGCGAATTATAATTTATGAGACTGGATAATAGAAATTATTTTGTATAATTTGAAAAAGAAAAATTAAATAATTTGACTTCATAAAGTAGTTTGATGTTAATATGTATATTTCATATTTACTCGTTTATTAAAAATATACAGGGTGTTTCCGTTATCCAGGACCAACAGGATACCATAGATAGGGCTCATCGAGACAAACAAAAAATCGTATCGGGGGGGGAAAATCCCAACGGTTTGGCCGCTAGATGGTGTTGAAGTTTTTTTGCACTTTTTCCATTAAACACCCCATAACTTTTTGCAGGGGCACTCTAGGGTCACTTTGTATTATAAGAAAACATAGAGGACCCTTTGCCCTTTGTAACAATACCTTACTTGTTCCTCTTTTCCCAACTGTTAAAAAGTTAGAGTCGTTTAAAATCAAAATTTTGTGAATTTTTACCCATTTTTTGTGTTTAACCCTGCTTTACTCAAAAAAGGCTTAAATTAACCCTCATTTTTTATTTCAGAAAAAGAAGGCTCAATTGATTCTGAATCGATTTGCTATCTTCAAATTTTGCAAAAAAGTGAAAAAAAACTTCAACGCCATCTAGCGGCCAAACCGTTGGGATTTTCCCCCCCCGATACGATTTTTTGTTTGTCTCGATGAGCCCTATCTATGGTATCCTGTTGGTCCCGGATAACGGAAACACCCTGTATAATATGTATATATATATTCTTGAGTCAACTCGTATGTTTTAAAAAATGGACTATTTGGTCCCTTTTTTTAAAAAATTTGGTCCCAAAATATTTTTTTGTCCGGAAACCCTGCACTGAACTGATTTATTTTATTCAGTTATCGCCAATCGCCATTTGTTTTTATGAAAAATAAAAAACCGAAGTGAAAAATATAAATTCGTTGCGCAGCCGATGTCCACTCAAAGTAGTAAACAGTGATGTCCACGGTTGCCAATTTAGCAGTTTTCCTGCTAGATCTAGCAGGATTTCGCATGGTTTAGCAGGGAAAAAACCTAATTTAGCAGGTTTTATATGTTTTTAGCAGGAACAGATTTATTTTGAAAAACACACATGTTTGTGTGGACACAAAAACCAAAAGTTTTTTTTTCAAATTATGAATTTTTTGTTTTTTTGTTTTTTTTATTAGTAAGAATTTTGTTATTTTATTTCGTTATTTTGTTTTATTTTGGTTTTTTTATGGATGTATATTTTTTCAATTAATAGAAGAAAAGAATTATAGAATTTTGAAACGATTGTCTCATTATTTGCTGCATTTCCAAATTCACAGTTTTGTTCTATACTATTTTTCTTTTTGGATGTCAGTACAAGCAAGATAGGCATATACTTTTCTATATTCTTTCACAAATTGTTTGAATAAATCTGTCTCGTGTGTGGGGTGATTAGATCTCAATTTTAGTCGAGGGGAATATTTTAAATTAAATATTACCAAGGCAAAAAACTCATCGGGTACTGCCTTCATAAGCACAATACTGACTTCCAAAAAAAAAAAATAGTATAATATATCTGTTAGAAAACTTTTTTTTGAGGTTAATGCTTTATAGCTATACTGATGGTGATATGTTATTTTTCAATTTTTGGATATAAATACAATTATTTTTTACTTTTTTCGTATTTCACTATTTAGCAGGATTTCTAGCAGGAAAAGTTAAAAATTTAGCAGGATTTAGCAGGAAATTTTGAAGAGTCTGGCAGGATTTTGTGGAAATGAGTTGGCAACCCTACTGATGTCATATGAGCACAATTTGTGCTATTTCGGCACATATTTTCAACAGAAGCACATTTTTTGAATAAAATTGCTAGCACATTTAACTAAAAAAAGAATAATTTTAGCACATTTGTAAATTTTCATATTCTGTAATGCATAAATGGATACATTTTTAAGGTAATTTTCAAAAAAATGTAATCGACTTCAATTAAATTCAACATAGGTACCTACAAACACTTTAAAGAAACTTTAGCTTTATTTATAGCCAGAAATATAATCTCGCAGCGACAGCAACAGGGAAAGTAGAATAAGTTATATTTCACAATCATTTTAATAAAATCAATTATTAAAAACAAACGAAACTTAAAAATAACCAGCACTTGTTAAATGACAATTAAAAGTGACAGCTGTTAAAAAAAGTATTACAATATTTAAAAAAAATCAAAAAATTCCGTTGATGTTGCTGTTGAACACATTTTTTTTTCTTACCTACATATGTACATACATACTAGGGTTGCCAGGCGTCCTACTTTGACGAGGATTGTCCTCTTTACTTGAATAATGTCCTCTGTCCTCTTAAAGGCTTAAAAATCCTCTCGAAAATTAAGCTGAGAAAAATAACTTATAAAAGAATATCACTTCTTTATAAAAGCGCATTCTGAATTCAAAATGTGTTTAATAAGTTTATTGATATATCATTATTGTATATAAAAGAAAGAATTGAAAATAATATGTATATCTTTTGCCCTGCTAGAAAAACCAAAAATTTAGTTTAGAAGAAAATTTTTCCAGATTTTGAAATTTTTCTTGAATTGATTGAATCTATGGAAATAAGTAATGTGACGAAAATCGACATTGATTCACTGTTTAATTTATATAACTTGATATCATTTTTTCTAAGTATACCTAGTAATTCTGCTTACGTTGAACGAATATTCAGTGTTATGAATATTAAATGGAGCGATGAACGAAAAAAATCTCTTCCTGATCTTATAAAAGCTAACTAATTATTTTCTTCAATAACACAATGAAGTGTATAGAATTCTACAACTATGTAAAAATGAAAAAAAAATATTTCAATGCGCTAAATCTAACGAAAAATATGTTTTAAAAAAATAAAAATATCGAATTTTTAATATGGGTAATCATAAGAATTTGTTCATTGTAATACTTTTTTGTTATTTATATTAATAATGATTCTGCGACTTCAAAAACGTCAGATGATCGTCAATTGACGAAATTCAGCAATACAACATACAACGTCTTAAGCTGAATATCGTCAATTGACGATCATTTGACGTTTTTGAAGTCGCAGAATCATTATTAATATAAATAACAAATTTATATTCAAAAATATTTTGAACCCTTCTTTTTTGTTATGTTTTTTTGAAATACTTATATTTCCATTATAATTTTTTTTATTATAATAAATAACTTTAAGAAAAATCGAATTTTTTTTTAAATTACGTATTAACGGCATCTCGTTCTTTATCCTTTACACATTTAGAATATCCATCTAATGAAATCCAATACTATAAGCTAAACCAAATAATATTATATTTGTCCTCGTGAAGATTTATAAAAATCTGGCAACCCTAATACATACATACTACCTACATACTTTAACCTCACCAAATGGTAAAAATAATAAGAAATGTTTTCTTAAACTCTGATCATAGTTTCAATCCAATTTTGATACTCTTTTGACTTGAAAAAAATCGTGAAAAAACAAAAATTTCTTATTTTTTGATACTTTTCGACTTAAAATCCGCCAAATTTTTTTTGTTTAGAGCCATAAAAATGCAATTTTGACCCCGGAAATCGAAAGAGCACACTCGAAAATGGTAAATTACATGACTTTTATTAATATACTACCGTTATTCTTAATGAGTTTGGAGCTCAAAGATTGACGACAAAAATTATTCTCTTGGTCATTAATGGGTTAAAGAGGATTTATTTTCGATTAATAATATTAATACTTTTATGTTATTTTTTAAAATGTTTTTATTAGCTTGGTTTCTTGTCTGTCTGTTCGGTACAAATTTGGAAATTGGTTTTTAATTTTTAACCAACTTTATGATGAGATAGAGACTTGAAACTTTCAACATAGCTCAGAACTGCATGACAATGCAATATTACATCGCTAATGAAAGTTTTAAGATTTTACTTTTTATGATATTCGATCCTCAAATTTGGTCTAAAACAAAGAAAGTATTAATTTTTCTTTACTAAAATTTAATCTAAGCAAACTCTGATTTTCAAGTCAAAAATATTTTAGTATGCTTCATTTCTCATTTTTAACAGCCACCTCTGAAAATGTAGTACCACTTGAAAAATTGTTTTTTGTTTATGAATAATATTTTTGAAAGAAAAAATAAACAAATGAATAAAAAAATTCTTAAAGTGGTACTACATTTTCAGATGTGGCTGTTAAAATGAGAAATGAGAGAGTTAATTGTGATTCTAATAAAAAATTATCATTTTTCTTCAATAACTTAATTTCTATTAATTTTATGATATAACAATGTTTGGGAAAAATGTTGATTTAATAAATATGCACAAATTTGTAGAACATTATAATTTAATATTTTTAGTAATTTGGGAGATTTAAGGAAAAATTGATTTTCAATTTTATATTACTAAATATTTATCACATTTCTTTGATTTACGTTGCTCATAGATATTTAATGTATTCGGTGAAGATAAAGCTAAGGATCTTCTCTACATTTCATTAGAACATAATTTTCATGTAACTTTAATCACAACTTAGTTATGATTGATTAAAAGCAATAAGTTGTGATGTCAATTTGGTACTTCAAACACATATAAACAATAAAATAAAATTGAGCATACATATACAAATATATTTGTTTTTTAAAATTAAAAAAACTTTTTTAGTATGACTTATATTGTTTTTTAATGTAAAATAATATCAATAAAATCGATTGACAAATTTCACATAAGACTAAAAAGCAAAAAATAATTAAAATAAAAAAAATTTTTTAATATAAAATGTTTTTAAAACGGACTCAAAAGTATAAAATAATTTTTCCTAGCCCCATACACATTCTCAACCCCATACAGATAATCCTGAAAATTTGTGATTGCGAATTTTTAATAACTATAAAAATACTTGTAAGATTAAAAACGAAAAACATGGGGCGCAAGATAAAATAGTAAGAAGTGTAAAGAGTAGTGCAAGTTAATAGTAAGAAGTGTAAAGAATAGCGCAAGTTAATAGTAAGAAGTGTAAAGAATAGCGCCCCACGTTTTTCGTTTTTAATCTTACAAGTATTTTTATAGTTATTAAAAATTCGCAATCACAAATTTTCAGGATTATCTGTATGGGGTTGAGAATGTGTATGGGGCTAGGAAAAATTATTTTATACTTTTGAGTCCGTTTTAAAAACATTTTATATTAAAAAATTTTTTTTATTTTAATTATTTACATTGTTTTTAACGTGAAAATGTTTTTTGTTTTAATTTTACGTTGTATTTTTAAGTTAAATATGTTGTACCTAATTTCAATCACTGATTTTTGCAATAAAAAATTAATTTTAAAGTCGTCATAATCTATTTGGTAATTATTTTTTTTATATTGCAAATAAATTTAATTACAGAATTATGTGGTATTTTTGTTTAAAATAGTGTTAAAAGTCTAAATTGGTTTCTATCTAAATTTTTAAACTTTAACAAGGTCGGTTTAAAATTAGTTCAAATTATCGAGGTTACACTGTTATGTATATTTTCTACTTCTTTTTCATTGAATGAATATATTGAAAATCATTGTTGCCATTATCATTATGAAGAGTTATTTTGGTTGGGCTTTAAAATACATGGGATAAAAATTTTATTTGGCAACAAATAAATATCTCTTTTTATTACATCTCACTTTAAAAATATTTTACAAATACCTATATTACTCTAATTAATGTGGATGTGGAAATGAGTTAAAACTATTATTAATTTAAAAAATGCTTGTAAAAAACTAATTTTTTTTCAAGTTGTGAATTTATACCTACCTACATTTTTTTAAAATAACAATACAATTGAGGGAAAAGTTCATTGCAAAATAAAATTTGACTTATATAACAATATTTTTAGTTAAGTTTTTTCTTCTTCTGTTTCACTTTGTTATTTAAATGTTTTGAAAATTATTAGTACATATCATATATTTCCGAAACAAATGAATTAATATTTTAATTACCTAGTTAGTTATTTTTCTCATTTTATCTATCAATCAACCTACTACAAAAATTAAAAAACATAAAATTCGACAAAAAAGAAAAAAAAATGATGAAAGAAGCAAAATGTGCAAAATTAATATCCAATTCAATAAATTATCATTAATTTATAAGAATTATAGAATGTAATATAAAAGTAAAAGCAGAATATTTTAGAAAACAAGGAAATTAAAAATATTTATTTTTTCTTTCATACAAAATTCACATACATATTTGATTGGATTAGTTTTGTTTTCAGAAACAAAATACATATAAATAAAAAAATTTTTATTTATACGATAAGAATCAAAACAAAACTAAAAAATATCATATGGTATACAATAACAAAATACCGCATTATAAGATGAATATTAGAATTATGGGCGTGTTCTTCATTATTTTTTATTTCTTCAATTTTCTTTACATGTTTCTTCTTTTCACATCCCTCCTCTTGCACCCTTGTATAGTATAACATCTCATTCGCTTATTCGAAGCCAAATTGGCAAACATACAGACACGAAAATTCAAAAATTTGAATTTAACGGATAAATTAAACCTCTATTGTAGTATATTATATTCTCTTCTCTTTGGATGTTATGATCAAAGCTTGGGTGTTTATAATTTCAAATTCGGGTATCGGGTGTTATTGTGTACAATTTTACTGAAATTTTCATTAAATCCTGAGTCATCTATACTAGTCTATGCCAAAAACCATATAAATACCATATAGACAGTCCAAAATGAAAATTTCTTGAAAAAAAATATTTTTCTCCCTGCAGATGGCCAGGCAAGGAGGCTCTGATAGAAAGAATAATTTTCGTAGGAATCGAAATCAACAGTATGAGTGTTTGAGTGTATAAACATATACAATAATAATAACGTGCATTTTTAGAGCCAATATGGAAATTGCGTATACAGAAAAAAAAATACAGATCGTAAAAACGAAAAACGTACAGAAACAATATGTATAAGCGCATATATAAATTATGAGTCAATTCATTCAAAAACTATATAGGTATACAACTTGTCCGTTAAAATAATGATCATTAAATAATATGATATATATGTAGATATATTATACTGTATAGTGTATACAGAATAGATAATGTATTTCATAGGATTTTGCAATTATATCCTATAATTATACATATGTACATATATTGCTGGCATGGTTTTTTCTTGGCTTTTTCTTTTTGTCCACATGCATATAGTTATGTATTATCTTGTTTATGCTAAGCGTTACTTCGCATTAACTCACTCCGTCTTGACTTAATACGGATGCATAAACAAAATTTCAAAACGCATTAAAGCTCTACGTCGTTTTGAGTTAATACACTATTAAATCCGCATTTAAAATTTCATTTCGTTTTTAAAATGTGCATAAACACTTACTTCGTTTTAAGTAGTTGTTATTACACACGCAGGTGTTCAACGTTTTGAGTGAGAACGAAATGTTGTATTACGCATAAACACCAATCAAAATGTATTATCTCAAAACGATGTTTAAAACGTTTTATCGTTAATACGTTTTAACCTTTGTGCATAAACAAGATATATGTATGTATACCTATTTGATACAGCATTCTTTAAAGCTGAAATAAATGGTTATTGTTGTTGTTTTTTTTCTGGTTTGATTTTTTTGTTTCTTGTTGTTGTTGCACTTTTGCTACAAATAAATATGCTCGCGTAAATAAATATTTTTTGGAATAAGAATTTTATTTCAAATTACAGTGTACGCTCAATAATTTTTCCCTTCCTATTTTCAACTTTTGGTTTTTTCAACACCCAAATTTCAATAGGTACTTTGAAGGTTTTTCGATGATTTTTATTTTATAAAATAGAATAAAGTTTAAGTAAGCTAAACATGTACTGCCTAATTTAAATCACCGATTTTTGTAGAAATAATTCATTATATAATTATCATAATCGGTTTTTATAATAACAAAAACTAATTTTATTACAAAACTATTTATTGTTTTTTCAAAAATAGCGTTGAAAGCTGCAAATTGGTTTCTATCCAATAATTTCAACTATTTTAAAATTTAAACAAGGCCTATTTAATCAGTCCAAATTATCGAACTCATACTGTATGTATGTGTAATTTTTGCTTCTTTTCTTTCAAATGAATATTAACATTAAAATACAAGTGCAAGTTAACACTTCGTTTTATTTTAAATTTTATACCCTCGAATCAATTTTAAGTAACAAAATGTAACATTTTTTGATTCTTTAGAAAAGAATGTTCCTGTGGAGCTAGGAAGTTGAAATTTGGCCAGAATATTCTTTGAACGGTTTAATATTGCATGAACTTTGAAAGGTTTAAATCCGTTTACTAGGGCAAAAGTTTAAATTTAAAAAATTAAATATGTAATTCAATATTTTTGAACTTTTACATAAAAACCTTTCAACCTTCAAACCTTTAGACCTTTCAAAGTTCATGCAATATTAGATCGTTCAAGGAATATCCTAGCCAAATCACAACTCCACAGGAACATTATTTTCTAAAGAATCAAAAAATGCTTAAAATTGATTCGAGGGTATAAAATTTAAAATAGAACGAAGTGTTAACTTGCACTTGGTACTGTTAAAAATTATAGAACAAGAAAAAAATGCTAACGAAAATCCAAAGGTCGATTCTCTGTAAAATTAAACCAAAATTTTCACTTGCTTTAGTAAAAATGTTGAAAAGAATAGCTAAATATAAAAAAATTCTTTGTTTTTATAGGCAGCTGACCTGATATCGGCATTGATTTTTAGTATAATATTACATACAATATACATTTTTTTTTTTTTTTTATTACTTCAAAATGTCTTCTGCATTGCCTGAAATGTCCTCATAGATTTTAATTGCTTATTGTAAAAGATCAATTATATGAGTTTTCGATGAAATACTTTTTTAAAGGACATGTGTTACAATAAAACTATAAATGAGACAATTATTAAATACTTAACAATTCACAGAATTCTTAAAGAAAATATTAAGAATGTATTAACAAGGTTGTGTACGAGTCTCCTGCGTTGCCGCCTTCATTTCAGATAAATTTAAAACATAAGGTCAGAAAAATAGGAATTCGCTATATAGTTTTAAACGTGAGGTATAGAAAAATGTACAAGTATTAAGTCTCTACACTTTTATTATCCAAGAATTTTTTAATAAAATTCCTCACAAAGTGTCTTCGACGTTAGCAGAGAATAGACCTAAAACAAAAATACACACATGCTCAAGAAAATAATTTCACACGTACAGTATATATGATTGTATACATATATTGTAATGTAAAAACACAAACACAAAAATTTTAGTTCTATGTCCAACCACTTGTTGGGGACAAGGAGAAATCGCAAAAATGACAAAAGTTATGCTGATTTGAAATGTAACTGTCAGTAACGGACAAGTGGGCTGTCTTTATGATGTAATTATATAGTCATTGTCTATGCTAACAGTGTTATTATTTTTAAAGTGCACAACAGTCAAAAAATACAATAAAATTGTGCCTTCTTACCTTCTTGTAAGAGAAAAAATTGAAGTGTGACTACCTATGGTGAATGGTGAGGTTATATTATAAAGTGAATAAATTGATTTGATTTAAAACCATCTATATATAGAAGGAAAAAGTTTATATTATTATCCTTCAAACTGCAAGTATTTATATAAATACATATACATATGTATGTATCAGAATTATTATAAACTCAAAAATTAAATTTGACTAAATCAATGCATATGAAGTGCAATATGAAGTGCATATTCTTTTTTTAATATTCTTTGGTATTTACTATATATGATAATTGATAGTTCATAATTCATATGTTCATATATTCAGATTGCATATTAATTTTTTAAATTATTTCGAATGATTTGTTTTGACATTTCATTAACTCATATGAATATTGATATTGTATAAATGTTTGATTTTAATTTTTTTATATTTTTTCAAAATAATATAATAATATTAAATATTATTCTAAATAGAAAAAAAAAACAAATAACATTTCATAAAACGTATAAATTAAAATAAATATTTCAATTTAGTTGAAAAAAAAACAAGTAATATTTATTAATTTCTTATACTAGAACTAAATTAAAATTAATAAATAATAATAATTATACTTACATCATTTTAAAACCAAAAAATTAACAACGACTTACAAAAAAGACTTTTTAACCAAAAGATACACCACGAAAATAAAACAACTGTCAATCGAATAACATTCGTGAAGAAAAATACAATCGAAACGGGTTCGACTGTAATCGAACTTGCTTCGACTGCAATTGATGCTCGCAATACCAAATTTTTCGATTGACATTTCATCGACCGATTGGTGATATTCGCAATAGGCACCAATATTATCTTTAGCCTCGTAAAGATTTATAAAAATCTGGCAACCCTAAGACATACATATGTACTTCTAAAATAAAAATTTTAATTTTAATTTTTAAAAATTGAATGAATCACGGAATTACATTTACCGTTAAATAAGCAGTTTAAGACGAAAAAAAGTTATTTTCGTTTTCTAAATTTTTTTTCTATCAACTATTAATTAATAGCTTATGAAACTTTGGAAAACTTTTTACTCAAAGCAATTTTTAATTGAATAACTTCCTTTTTGTAGCGAAATATTTTAAAAATAATTTCAAAAAAAAATTCTTATTTTAATTTTCAAAAGGAATAATTATAAAAACTCAAAATTTTCCATTGAAATTTTATTCCGTAGTATTTTTCACGTCAGATTTTGATTTGTTTAAAAAAAAAAATTGACGAATTTAAAAAATATATATATGTATGTATGTATGTATACAAAGTTAAGAAAACATCATTTAAAATGTTCTTATCAAATTCATGCTAAAATTTGCTCTTAACATTTTCATCATTATCATCCCATATTACAACATATTTTAAATTTTATTATGTAACTTTTGTAGTTTTTAAACATTTAAAAAATCTCATATTCTCAAATAAAATAAAAACATAGAGATATAGTAAATCATAGTATATTATAACAAAGTATATACATATATATATACATACTACCTACATGTCCTACATATTATATACAAGCTATGACAAAACGACATTTTTTGGAAAAAAAAAAAAATATATTTTAATATGTAAACTTAATATTAAAACTTCTCTTTCACAAAACTTTTATGATTGTTAATGTCATTTTGTTAGATAACTAAAAAGATAAGTAAAAATGAACAACACAAAAATATGATAAAATGCATATAAGTACCTATGTATGTAATTTCAAAGTATAATTTAAGAAATACATATACATATTTATGTATGTATGTATATATGAATGTATATAGTTACATAAAAATATGAGTAAATAAAATCCAAAATTTTTTTTAATTTTGTAAAAGTTAAAGCACTAATGAACAACGAATGTTGTGGAATAAAATCTTGATAAATAAATTTTATACTCACACTTACATATTCATATGAAAAACATATATTTATTTGATGTGTAAAGATTTTAATTTACTTATATGGATATATGTATGTCCTTCCTTAAAATTTTTTTTTTCTTCTTATACATATATACACATTATCATCCAATGTTGTTAATCACCATCATCATTCGTTGTTATCCAACATTTTAATTACATTTTAAAGTACATACTTGTATTTACTTATATTAAAATTTCAAAACGACAATTATATTTAATTGTACGTACTATTAGTACTATATAAAATCTTATTTATTAGATAGCTGGTTTATTAAATTAAAAAAAAAAAAAAAAAAAAAAACGTATTTTTCAAAATTCTCCATTTTATTTGTGAAAAAGTAAATAAAAAAAAAAGGAAAACATTTTTAACAAACATTTAAAGAATAAATTCCACAAAGGTCCTCAAATTCGACATTATGTACATAATTTCATAAAATTTAGGGGTAAATAATAATAAAAATTAAATAAATAAATAGAAACATACAGGTAAAATAAAATGTATGAGTAAAAGAAGTAGAATTTTAATTAAATTCACTTTAAATACTTTTCAGTATTATTGAATTACTTTAATATGTATAAATTTTTGTACATAATAATAAAGTAAATATAATACATACATTACATACTATATATCATATCATATTTAAGTTTTTGTAAACAATTTTACCTTTTACATAATTAAAAATCAAACTTACTCTATATCAGTTAACTTTTGAATAAACTTTTTAGACTTTTTTGCATCTTTTCAAAACAATTTGAAAATTTTCTGTTACTAAATAATCATCTTTAAAAGTTATTACTAAATTGATTTCAAATTCTGAAATTAAAAAAAAAAAAAAAAAAAAGGAAATTCATTAACATATACGTATGTACATAATTATAACAAATGAAAAAAAAAATTCAATTAAGATATACCAATTTTAAAATTCTTTGTTATCAATGTTGGACATGTAAATAAACGTGGAAATATCATAAAAATTGGAATTTGTAACTTGGTACAAACATTCCCATCAGCAATTTGAATATTTTGAATTTCTGTTGCATCTTTGGAATAACCTTCAGCGCAACCACATGTTTCAACACGAACTAATTGAATTTCAATTGATTTTATAGCAACTTCAGTATGTTGAACTGTTAACTGTAACAACCAATATTTTTTTCTACAATAGTTATTTAAAAAGAAAGAAAAAAAAAGTCCAAAAATCATACTTACATGACCGGTAAATGGTTTTGTAATACAACATTCAGTTTGATTTAATGTTCCAGTTATTAAAAATCTTGGTATTGATATTCTTTCTTTTGCACTTTTTTGTAATGTTTCTGGACTAATACTGAAATTAGCTTCATTTGATTGTTTTGTTTCTGTTGTTGGTTTATATTGAATACAAAATTGTTGAGTTTTTTGTAAACTTTTTGCTAGAAAACTTCGTTTTAAATCACATTTTAATTGATAATTAACATTTACGAAAACACCATGATAAGTTTCATATAGAATTTTTGGTTCTTTTTGACAAACTAAGGGAAATTCAAAATGAAATTCTGATATTCCTGGTGGCAATTTACCAGGACCACTTAATTCAAGTGTTGAGTTTAATAATTGTATTGGTTTAACAGAATTATAAAATGCTTCGAATATTCCAAAATTTTTTGCAGATAATTGTAAATTAACAACACCATCAAGAATTAATGTAATACCTTCATGCTTTGAATCAGTTGGACAATTTATTTGCACAACACCAGCAATTGTTTCCTTAAAAAAAAAAAAGATTCTTATCAAAGTAGATATGTATTTTTAAACAAAATTTTTTACTTACCCCCTCATAATAGACTTTATTTGCTCTTTTCAATTTTATTTCAAGTGAAATTGACGAACTCATTTTTCACCGTTTTTGCTTTTAATATTTTAAACCTTTTAATTTTAATACTTCAAAAGCAGTCAGCTCAGCTGTTTTTGTTTACATGTTTGACATTTTTTAAAAACAATGGAAAAATTCTTCCAATTCCAGTCGAACAAAAACAGATGATTGCACAGGTTATGTTTAGAAAACTTTTTTTAAATTTTAAGAAGTGGTTTATAAGAGAAAATCGGTTAAATAAAAGAAACAAAAAACCATAAAATGTTATATCGCTTTTTAAATTCAAAAAATATTCTATATCAACAAGGACAGTTAATTTCTCCAATATCAGTATTTATTACTCGTAATTTTTCATCGAAACGTAATGAAACACTTGAAAGAGTGCAAAAAGAAATTGAAGAATCGAAAAAAAGACTCCAGTGGAGAAGAGAAAATTCAAATAATTGGCAAAGTAAACTTAAGGCATTTGGTGATGATGCACAAAGTTCAGATTTTATTTCACTAATGCAACAACCAATCGATTTGAGCCCAAGTGCAATTAAACGATGGTGGAAAAATCGTAACGAATATATTGAAAGTCAGATGCAACAGTATATACCAGAGAGACATGAAATTTTAGGTAGCGATTTAGCAGCTGCTCATTTCATTGTACATCGTGGTGGTGCTGTTAGATTTCTTAACCAATCTGAATGGATACGAGCTAATGAAAATGATGAATATGATTTGCCAGCAAAGTATCATCCATCATGGAAATTAGAAGCAATTCGATGTGATGACATGACATTATATTATGAAGGATTGGAGAATATTCGCAGTTTACAAAATTTAAAATTTTGGTCATTAATTAATGTGAAAACATTTGATGATTGGTGTTTAGATCGATTATCTGGTTCACAAAATCCAGTTTTGGAAGTATTAGATTTAACTGGTACAAATATTTCATATCGAGGATTGAATGCACTTTATAGAATTGATACACTTAAAGTATTAGTTGTTGATGATCCAAAAATTTCAAAAGAATTTGAATTAACATGTGCATTACTCGAAGATGCTCTACCAAAATTGAAAATTTACGCTGCTAAAGATATTCATTGAAAAGATTACTTAATTTGTGAAATAAAAATGTTATTTATTTCAATTTAAATTAGCTGTTTTATTAAAATTTCGAATTTCCTAGATAAGATCAACCATCTTTTAGATGAAATGGAAATATTTACATATTTTAAAGAAAACGTAAGGTATAAAACAATTTATAAGATTTATTTAAAAATATAGACGTTGCATTTTCGTCTTGTTCTAATTACATAATATTTTGGTTAATTTCTTTTCAACTTGGCTTAGTTTTCATAAATTCTGCTTTTATTTGATCTCTTTCTTGTAAATCGGGTAAATGGGGTTGAATACCTTTTGCTCTCCTTTGTGCTTTAATTTTATTCTGTGAATACTCATTTAAATTTAATGACAAAAATTAAATACACATCTTCTCGCCTTACCCAAAATTCTTTACAATTATTGTAATTCGCAAAAAAAAGTTCACATTTTTCATGGTCAAAATTATTTTTATGCAAACACTTGTAAGACATTTCTTGTTCCTACAATTTACAAAAAGTTCACGTGAAATTTCAAATAGAAATTTGAAAGCAAATTACCTTGAAACAAGGATTATTCAGCTCTTGATTATAATTACTACTTCGAGACATTTTTTATCATCCTAGTTTCTACTTTCTAGCCAAATCCTTGCTATTCAGATTCTATTCAAAAATCATTAGAGATTAAACTTTGTTTACAAATTTTCGATTCGCACTTGTCAACTAACTTCACATATGATTTATTTTATTTCCAATTAAACAGTTTATACGGCGAAAAAATTATCCGAATATTGGATTAAATTGGAAGTACGCTATAAACGGTAAATTGGGATTAAAATAATACATGCAAACGTTGATACAAATACACTTATAGCAAAACCATCTATAATCAAAGCCGCGCTGTCGATTTCAGCACTAACGCAATCAAACACGACAGAAGTGTCAATTTTTCAAAACAACACTGCTGGTAGTACAAATAGTGATGTAAAGAAAATGTGTTTTAGTTAAATATTTTTGGTTTTTTAAATAAAATATGGTTTATAAAAGTTTTAAAATATAATAAATTAACAGTGTTATAATTTTTAAAGTGCACAATAGTCAAAAAATTAAATAAAAAGGTGGAAAATATTGTGCCTTCTTATAGTATAGACAGACATAACTTGGTTAACCAACTCATCCAGTTAACCAACTCATTAACCAAAATAATAGTACTGACAGATATCGTGGTTAACCAAGCTGCTTCTTGGTTAAGTACGTAACCAACTCGAATCGAGTGGTTATGATTTGAGACATAATATCAGCTGGTTTATTTTGACATTTGTTTATTTAAATTTTTTTCTGTTAAGAATTTGTCCTTTTTTTTTTAAATTTTCTGAATTTTGTTATTTATTTTGTGTTTGTGAAATGGAAGTCTCAAATATTTTTGATAAAAACGTTCTTTTATTCCTTTCTATAAACATAAATTTTAATTCAATTCGAAAAAAAAAAAGAACAACAAGAGAAAAAAATTGAAGTACATCATATGGTAGAAAATGGACAAGTAATTTTAATGTTTGACGTTTGTTCATTGGAAAGTACTTAGTTAACTCATAAACCAAGCACATTTTCTTGGTTAATGGTGGTTTTTAACCATTTCATTTATATGGTAAACCACTCGATTCGAGTTGGTTACGTACTTAACCAAGAAGCAGCTTGGTTAACCATGATGTCTGTCAGTACTATAATCAAGAAGCAGCTTGGTTAACCACGATATCTGCAAAAAGTATATAAAATCATTAGAGATTCCAGTTTACATTTTTTTTGAAATTATAAAATTTTAGTTTTCCAAGCAATAATAGATGGCGCAACCAGGTAATTCCAATAGTGAAGCTCATTTTTGAATTTAAAATTTTGATTTTTTCGTTGATTTCGAAATTCGATGATTTTATATACTTTTTGAATTTTGTTTACATTACCCATACGATCATTATTATGTATGTGTAATATATGCTTATATCACAAATAATATAATAATACAGATGGGTATTGTAAATGAACTGAAATGTTATTCAGTGGTAATAAAGAAGAAGAACAAACAATTTTTATGTTTGCGTCTTAACTATAGTTTTTTTAAAAACTTAAAACAACAACAACATTACCGAACTTTGAGTTTTTTTTTATTTATGTTTCCACTTTTCATTTCATCATGATTTTTTGATTTTTTCCATTTCTAACTATTGTAGCTGACATTTACCTTGTTTATGCACAAAGATTAAAACGTATTAACTCTAAAACGTTTTTAGCATCGTTTTGAGTTAATACATTTTAATTAGTGTTTATGCGTAATACAACATTTCGTTCTCACTCAAAACGTTAACCATCTGCGTGTGTAGTGTAATAACAATTACTTAAAACGAATAAAATGTATATGCACACTTTAAATGCGCATTGAAATTTGGTTTATGCATCCGTATTTAGTCAAGACGGAGTGAGTTAATGCGAATTAATGTGTCGCATAAACAAGGTAATTGTTTATGATTTGTTATAAACATAGGTTTAGAAAGTGGGGCATCCAATTATCAAAAAAGCGAATACAGTAGAATCTCGATAATTTTACTACCTGATAATTTCCTATATTTACAGCGAAAGAAATTTTGCTTACTCTATAATTTCAACAGCCATAATTTATACATGAATTTACACATAAAATACATATTTGAACATGTTAAATCGCAAAAAATCTAAATTTGATTTGATTTGTGAAAGGCTTTATTTTTGATTTTGTTGTTGTTAATTAAAAATTGAGAAATAAATAAACTAATCTTTTTTTAATTTCATGTGTGCGTTTTACTTCCATACATACATACATATTTAGTTTAAATTTTGTATTCAATAATTTCTACTATCCCGTAATTTCAACGAGGGTAGTTTTAATTAGGTAAAATTATCGAGATTCTACTGTACATAAATCTAAAATACCTAATTCTTTAAACCATACAATGTCGGTTGAACTGAACAGTTACTTGTGCGTCAGCAAAAGTAAAATACAATATTGTATGTATACAATATACCTACATACAATAATAATGTCTTTTATTTGCTTGTCACATATGTTGTTGTCGGTTAACAATTATTGTACCTAAAGGAAAAGGAAACAAAAAACTGAAAACTTTGTCAGTTTATTTTATTATATAACATCATGATAGGTTTATGTCTTTGCTAATCATATCACATTTGTCAGTTGTTCGTTGTCAGTTAACCAAAATTCATATGCAACATTTTGTACAACAGTTTTTATATATCTGTATTATTATATTGTTTGTGCTTATATGAATTGTTATGAGTATGCATATATGTATATTTTTTACAACTGTATAAATGTTTTTTATGTGATTGATAATGACTTGAATTATTTTTTGTTTATAATTTTTTTTCAGTTTAAAGGTCGATTCACACATTTCAGGTCAGTCTCAGTTCAGTCTCAGTTCCGTCACGTCAGACACAGTTCAGTTTCAGTCGATTTATATTCACACATATCAGGTCAGTCTCAGTTCAGTTTCAGTCGATTTATATTCACACATATCAGTTCAATCAGTTGTATTTTATCATAAGTTGAAAAAGTGTGAGTTAAAATATTGTGTAAATATATATATATATATTTTTTTTATTTGATAAATCATACAACACAGTATTTTCCCGTACTTTTTCAATTAATTTTTCGTCAGTAGACATTTTGCTCACATAAAAAAACACAACCTACCTCAACAATGTACAAAAAAAAAGACTGAAAGCTATCAGTCATTTCAAAAAATAACGTTGACGACGATATCGGAAATCTCTGACACCGAGAAATTTTGACTGATCGGTGACTGAACTGAGACTGAACTGAGACTGACCTGAAATGTGTGAATCGACCTTGATTTTTCGTAAAATAATTTATTAATATTAGGGGGACATCTTCGATCAGCTAGCAATTAAGCAAATTGCGACTAGCAAATATGGCGGATTTGCGATTGCTAATTGCGATTACAAAAAATCACATCCTCGATTGTAATCGCAAGTTAACCATTTTTATTTTGTAAGCACTTTTGCTGAATAAGTTTTTACATACATAACCTATAATTTTCTATTATATTACGTTAAAAATTCGTTTTTTTTATTCAAATTTTTGAAATTTTAAAATTTTAAATCATAACCGAAATTATTTTGTTTATCATGAACTATTTTTTTTTCAATTTTAATAATTTCTACAGTCTCATAATTGTGTATAAATTTATAAATTCATATACAATGGTCTCACTAACCAATTCTATCCATTACAAGAAAAAAATATTCAAATTATATTGATAACATAAGTATTTGGGTTTGAGTTTCTACTTATTTATAAGAAATTTGAGGTTATGTGTTCTGTTAACTGAGTTTGCGACACCAACTTTGCGATCGCAAATTTTGACGGTTAATTTGCTTACTTGCGAGAGCAAAAACAATCGAGGATACCAATTCTATCATTTCAGCTAGCAAGTCTTACTTGCTTACTTGCTAGCCGATCGAAGATGTCCCCCTTAGTTTAAATAGTTAGATAGTTTTTGTTTAATAATTCTATTACAGATTTTTATTTTTAAATAGTATTTTTCTTTTGCTTCTTCTTTTAATATCCTAAAACATATCAGCTGACTTTTATTTTCGAATTAGTAGGAGGAATTAAGAAAATATGTAAAAAGAATAATACAAATTATAAATGCATTTCACTTTTTTGAAGATAGAGAAAGACAGAAGACAAAGAAGAAGAAGAATTGACCAATATCAATATCAATTATAAATATAATATGAATGTTTTATGTAATAATGATAAACATACTTTTATTGTTTTTTTTTTTCTTACAATTTAATATTTTTTGAAAATATGTATTTTATCAATTTAGTTTAAACAGTTTAGAAAGTTTTTGTTTAATAAAATAAAACCATTACAGATTTATCCTTCAAAAATTTCACTTCTTCTTTTTCTTTAAATATCCTTATATTATATATGGTCTTTGATATCTGTCAGTACTATAACCAAAAAGCAGCTTGGTTAACCACGATATCTGTCAGTACTATTAGAGAAGCAAAAATAAAAAAAACGGGTTAGACTAAATTTTTAAAACTTCTACATGCCGCCCTAGAGCGGGTTTATACGAAAGGTTTTTTGCACGGCCTTATCATCCATTACCAAGGTTAATATAATATAGGTTACATCTTCCCATAGGCATTACCTAC
This sequence comes from Bombylius major, assembly GCA_932526495.1. Classification (NCBI taxonomy): domain Eukaryota; kingdom Metazoa; phylum Arthropoda; class Insecta; order Diptera; family Bombyliidae; genus Bombylius; species Bombylius major. The sequence goes on along the minus strand of OW052044.1, from coordinate 18,705,361 downwards.
TTACAATAAAAAAGTGATCAATGTGACGTTCACAAGTATCAAATAATTGACATAAAAAACAAACAAAAATTTCTTTCATATATGGGAAGATGTAATCCAAGGTTAATATAATATATAGGTTACATCTTCCCATATATGAAAGAAATTTTTGTTTGTTTTTATGTTAATTGTTTGATACTTGTGACGTCACATTGATCACTTTTTTATTGTAAGTAGGTAATGCCTATGGGAAGATGTAACCTATATTATATTAACCTTGATCCATTACGCTTTGTTAAATTACGAAAAAGACGTACGTACGTTTACACAGTCACTTATTTACCCTGACTTAAATTCTCTTAATTCTCCTTTAAACCGATTTCTTGCTTGGTATGATGAAACGACAATATAAATATATGTTGTGTATGTTTCATCTTCATATATGAAGATAGATATAAGCTGTGTCACTACAAATATAAAATAAAAAGGAGTTGCGATAGTATAGAAAAAATTTAAAATTACGAATATAGCACAGAAAGGAACAGGTGTGATCGAAGAAAAAGATTGATTATCCTGTGAGTGACTACCCACCACATACTTGTTACTTCTTTCCTATGTATAACCGGTTTTTACGTTCTACAACACAACGGGTAAAAAAGTGACCGTCTAAATCCTGAACTAAAGAAGGCCTTCTGACTTTTCCAACTGGGCGCCATATTGCATTTTACCTCACACATACATATAAAAAAATTGGAATTAAACCCAAATAAATTGGGCTTAAGCCAAAATCCGAATCACCGTGTTTATACGACAAAAAATTGGGAGTAAACCAAAATCCGTTTTAAAAGAGAATGAGGCATAAACCTGTAAAATGTTCCACATACCTTTCTCTAAAAAGTGATATGATTGATATGAATCCAACTTCATTTGATTGAAAATTTATTTCGAAAAAATTCGAAATTCAGTTCGAATGTGAACGTCCATTTTGCTTTTTTACATACGAAAACGATTAGAGACGTATTTTTTCTTGTGTATCACGCGTTTTCTTCTTTTCAATATTTTCCATATTTTAATGTGGTGTAATTTTTTGAATATTCAAATTTTAATTAGAAATTCCATTAAAATAGAACATAATTAAAAATATCATATTTTTATTTCTTTAAAAGTGAAAAATATTGAGGAGAACTTATCATTATACATCTGAATAAAAAGATTGTGAAGTCATTTTTATTATGAGTCATTTCGATAACTCTGGTAGTGAAGATGGTCAACTTCGAAGTCCAACTGGAGATGATTATTATAGGTTTGTATTATTTTTTCAAAAAAACAAGAGATTCCATGAAAATTTGGTTAATCTTATAATCACAAGGCCTTTTCGAAAAATAATAAAAGTTCAAAGTGCATTGTGATAGAATTAATTGACATTGTACAATAGTACATTAATCGTATGTATGTATCTTTCCGATCTACATAGTACATACATTACTATCTAAAAAAATTAAACCACATTTTCATGAATTTTTTTAATCCAATCTTTACAATTAAATTTTTTTTTTTTCATTTTTCACAAAAGAAGTGTATTTAAATTTTTTATTATCAGTTTTAGTTATTAAGTACTCTTAATATGAATTATTTTATTCATTTGAATTTTTTCATTGCAAATAGGCCAGTAAAGTGTGTGTACATGTCCAAAATGACCGATGCGCGAGATGGCCACACGAATCATTAAAAAAATAAATAATTATTATTTAAAAAAATAATAAAGTTAGAAAAAAAAAGTAGTCAATAATGTGGTAATTAATATTAAAAAAAAAAAAGAAAATAAATATATTCTAAACCAAAAAAAAAAAAAGAATAAAATAGTTAAGTATAGATTTAGATTTGTAAGAGTAGTTTCATCCCGATGACGGAGGATTCTGCTCATTTTCATTTTTTTGGTAAATTTTTTTAAAATCTTTTGAATTGTTATTTTAAAAAAATATATATTTTTTTCTTTTTAATATTTAATTCAATTTTATAAAATAAAACATCAGTTATTGTGTTTTAAAGAATGAAGAAAAGAAAAAAAAATTGAGATTTCTTATTTGTCGTAAATTCAAATGCGTCACAACGTAAAACAGAAGAATTGAGGAATAGTAATTTTCTTACTTGGATAAAAACATTTATGTTCATTTACTCGAAAGCTACATCAATCAGAAGAAATGAAAATTTAAAAATGTAACGCGTCTTCTTTAAATAAATAAAAAATTCTCTTGGGAATTTATGGTAAGTGATTATGTATTTTCTAATAGATTTCCTTTTAATTATTTTTGCATTACTAAATTTCTTTTTGAATCCTTAGTATGTTCATATTACTCACAATCAATCTTGGAGACGTTGAAAGGAATATGATGCACATTCCAAAATCATAGATATTCCAATTATTTTTAATAATTTATGATTATTTTTTTTGTTGATGTTAAAATATTGAATCTTTTTTGATTTTATAAATGTTCATTAAAATTTAAAATGAATAAATTAAAAATGAAATACATATTCATTAAATTTCATTAGATATCTGAAAATTTAAATTTTTAAAATAAAATTTCTTCTGAGAATATTAAATGATTTTATTACTTTCAGAAATGCTGCGATGGTCTTTTTATATAAAAATTTAGTCTGCGCTCACATTGTTAAATGGTGTTTATGTTATAATTAAAAAAAAAATAATTATAAGGGTAAACTGTTTAAGTAGCAGTTGTCTTTTCAAAATATATAATATGTGTACATGTTAAATTAAAAATTTATAATTATCACATATACATATGTATAATCTTCTAGATGAGAATAATCGCTACAATTGCTTTTTTAAAATGAAGAATACGTTGTATTTGAATATAAAGAAGAAGAAAAAATGTAAGTATAATAAAAAAAATTTCAGTTAAATCTTAAAAATAAAAGTCTACTCATTAAGTTTAGAAATAAAAAATTTTTCATAAAACAAGACGCTATGAAAAATTGAAAACAAATTAAACTTTTTGAGAAGCTTTAGTAAATTTTCAGATATTTGATGAATATGCAAAAATTTTTAAATTTTTTGTTATAAATATAAAAAATTATTCACAAAATATTAAAGTTCCTTGGAGCTATAAAATTTTAAAAATTATTTCTCGTGTCAATAGAAACCTTAAAGGATTCATATCAATATAGAAATTCCCTAATTTTATTTAAATTGATTAACAATTGAAAAATTTTCCTAAAATAAAAAAAGACGCTATTAATTTCAGATATTTTTTAATTTTATTGAAACTATATTTATGTATTAAATATTTTTTTCTCTATTAGATAAGTAGCTTTTACAGCAAAACGAGTAAATGAACATAAAAAAAGTAAGAAAATGTACACCTAAATTAATTATGTATCTCTTAACGTGTGAATATTTATAAAATAGACATCATAATAATAAAATAAACAACATGATCAGTAAGAGTAGCAGACAAATAACGCGATTGTATGATTCTCAACCAATAAAAATTAGTATCAAATTTGTGAAGAATAACTCAAGCCGTCACAGGATGTCATCACACATTGATTAGCCGATTGGACTGTTGCTATCTAATTAGTCAACTACAACTATTTTTTGGTTTTTACATAGTTTTCGCATCTTTGTTTTCTTGTTCTTTTCTTATCATTTCAGTGAAGAAAATCAAATAGAAACAGCAGATTCATTGGATATAAAACCACCACAGCATCAAACGCGTGTCTCATCAGGACGAAGAAAATCTGGCAAAGAAAAGAAACATTCTAGAGAGCACAGACATAAAGACCGTGAACGGTTTCGAGATTATATGATACGTGAAAGACAAAACGATCGAAGCGGTGGAGGAGGAGGTGGTAGTAGTGGAATGGACGAAAGAAGACACCGTCATTTCATTCGAGACAATGATCGCCGCAATCAACGACGAGATTATTATGAGCGGAATGAGCAACAACAACAACAAGAATATCACAGTAGGCATAAACGTGGAAGAGATAAGCACATAGAGCAGCGTGACATTCGAGAAAAAGATCGAAGAAAAGCAATTGAACATCAATATGAAAGTAAAGTTGATGCTGAAAGAGCATTAGAAGATCTTAGAACTCGGCTATTAAGTAAAAGACATAAATATCAGAAAGAAATTGATCGGTATGATGAACAAAGTGATGGACATTACGAAAATATAAGTCGCACATCAAACTTAGAACGAACAGAAAGATCAGAGATGATTGAACGGGACAGAAATCAATATAAAAAAGATCGTGAACATCGAGAGCGAAAAGATCAAATTATAGAAGTTATTGATAGCCCAGAACACTTTAGTGATTATTCATCAAATTTAAAACGAAAAGAAAGAGAAAGAGATAAGAAAAAAATTTCAAATACTTCTGAGGACCTAGAACTAGCGGCACGAAAAGCCAAACTACTAGAAGCCGAACGAGAAATGTCACGACGAAAAGAAGTAGCCAGGGAAGAACTAGAAGCACGTAGAGAGAAAAAACGCGAAAGAAATGAAATTGAAATGACTTCATCACCACCAAGTGGGAAAATGAAGTCAAAACGACATCGTGAAGCAAATGATCAGGAGTCAAGAAAGCGCCATAGAAAATCACCTCAAGAAGAAGGTGAATTTGAAGAAAAGGAAATTTTAGAATTATCTGATAACTCAGACGAATCAACGGATGACGATGAATCTGAAACTGAATCAGAATCAGACAGTAATTCTCATACATCTGATAAATCTGAAGGTGATGACATTGATAAACGTCGTCATCGTAAATCACCTAATAATGATGAAGATGATGATCCCCCCCTAAATAGTCCACTTTCTATTGGTAATTTATCAAAATCTGAACGTCGTCGACAATCAAAATCACGTTCTAGATCACAATCAATAGTGTCACAACATTCCGAATGTAGTAAATCTGCTAATTCTCGTTTTTTAAGCAAATCCCCGCGTTCAGTATCTCGTTCGCAATCTCGCGATAGATCATTAACAAAATCACGATCAAGATCTGAAACAAAATCACGTTCCCGATCGAGATCAAGATCACATTCAAGATCTAGATCACGCTCCAGATCAATTTCAGCGCATAATAGAAGAAAACAAAATGATGAGGATGACGATGATGAAGACATAAATGATGATATCGAAATAAAGAATCTTGATAAATCAAAAGATAAAAGTGGGAAAAAAAATGAGAAAGGACAAAAATCACCAACTTCAAGAGATAATGATGATTCACCAGTTGATGAAAATGGCAAAAAACTTCCAAATTATTATCCAGCAATTCAAGGTTGTCGATCAGTAGAAGAGTTTCAATGTCTGAATCGAATAGAAGAAGGTACTTATGGTGTTGTTTATAGAGCAAAAGATAAACGAACCAATGAAATAGTCGCTTTGAAAAGATTAAAAATGGAAAAAGAGAAAGAAGGTTTTCCAATAACATCACTTCGTGAAATTAATACTCTTCTAAAAGGTCAACATCCTAATATTGTAACAGTTCGTGAAATTGTTGTTGGCAGTAATATGGATAAAATTTTTATTGTTATGGATTATGTTGAACATGATTTAAAAAGTCTAATGGAAACAATGAAACATAAAGAACAATCATTTTTCCCAGGTGAAGTTAAATGTTTAACACAACAACTATTAAGAGCAGTTGCACATTTACATGACAATTGGATATTACATCGTGATTTAAAAACATCAAATTTATTACTTTCTCATAAGGGTATTCTTAAAGTTGGTGATTTTGGTTTGGCACGAGAATATGGTAGTCCATTAAAACAATATACATCATTAGTTGTTACATTATGGTATCGTGCACCAGAATTACTATTATGTTCAAAAGAATATTCAACACCAATCGATATGTGGTCAGTTGGTTGTATATTTGCTGAATTTCTACAAATGGGTCCATTATTTCCAGGAAAATCCGAAATTGATCAATTAAATAGAATATTTAAGGTAATTTAATTATTAAGTCAAGTCATACAAAAACTTCCGTTTGTAAATATTTTTCTCTTTTTTTTATTCACAGGAATTAGGTACACCAAATGAAAAAATATGGCCTGGATATAAAGAATTACCTGCTGTACAAAATTTATTAAGTCAAAATTCACATTTTACTGAATATCCAGTATCAAATTTACGTAAACGTTTTCTAAATAAAACAACTGAATTAGGTGTAAATTTATTACAAGGTTTATTAACTTATGATCCAAAGCAAAGATTAACTGCTGAACAAGCATTAAAAAGTCCTTATTTTAAAGAATTACCACTGCCAATTGATCCATCAATGTTTCCAACATGGCCAGCAAAAAGTGAATTAGGTATACGTAGAGCATTAGCATCATCACCTAAACCACCTTCTGGTGGATCACAATTTAAACAATTAGGACGTGATGATAATCAAATAACAGGAACGGGATCATTATCAAAAACTAATAACAGTAAAACTGGTTTTGTATTAAATGCAAATATTGAACAAAGACAAGTTGCAATGGCACCAGGATTTAATTTAAAATTCTAAAATTTGATATATCAATTAAGCCCGAAAATAAAATTTAAAAATATGCCCAAACGAATAAAAATAAATAAAAAAAAAACAAGATGTATTGTATAAGAGAAAATTTAAAATTATTTTATAGTATAATTTTTTTTTGGAGTCTTCTTTTTTTTCTTTTGAAATCTAGGAAAATTTAAGTTCTTTTAATTTTGGAAAGGGGAGAAATGTTTCTTCTTTTTTCTAAAATACTTAGTAAATACAACATTTTTTTAATTAAAATTTAATAACATTTAAGTACATGCATAATATTTTTCTTAAGTAAGGAAGTGTAATAGAAAATTTGTAAGTGGTAAATGATATTTTTTGTGTTTAGAACTTAAGATGAAATATAAAAAATTTAAAGAAGAGAATGATGTAAAAAAAATTTAAAATAAAAAATATAAATTTTCAAAATAAGTGGTAATTATTATTATTAGTAATTAATAATTAGCTAAAATTCAGATTTTCATTAAGAGCAAAATTTAGTGAAAATTTTTTTGAAAACAACAACATCATCTGAAATGTAGTTAAAGTGATTAAAAAAATTGGAAATATAAAGAGTGATTTTTTGAATATTGACGATATTATGTTTTCATTTACTGGATTGAAACTTTAAAGTTCCTTTTTGTTTTATGTATATATTTTTTAGTTATGTTTGTAATGAGTTTTTTAATAATTTTTTTAATTGTTATTTTACACCATTTTGTTGTTGTTTGTTTTGGTTTAATTTTTTTTGTACTGAATACTCGATACAATTATACGTTATTTTTTAAATGAAAATGAATGAATTTTCCAGAAACAAAAACAAATGTTGTATTACTTAATACTATTTCTCAGAATTTTTAAAATTTAGCCACGACTAGCCACCAAATTGCTTAGATCTGGCCACGACAGTTAGTCATCGACTTGGCAACCCTGAGCCTGTCTTAGTATTACAGGGGCTCTTAGGGGTTAGGACCACCTCAACGGCGGCAATGGAAGTCATACTCAACCAGCCACCTCTTAATATACAAATTAAGAAGGAGGCAGTCAAATGACTGACGATATAGAAACAGTGTATAACTTTGAAAAGCCGTTCAAAGTACTGTTTCCAGATCGAAAATCGTGGCACAATAACAAAGTATAAGTAACCTTTGATAAAGGTGCGTCTGTGTGGTACACAGATGGCTCAAAAACTGAATTGGCGGTCGGAGCACGGGTAGCAGGCCCAAAAAGAAGCCTATATAAATCCCTAGGAAAATATCCATCAGTTTTTCAAGCTGAAATTATGTTTTATTTTTTAGTGAAATGAAACAAACATCTAATGATTTACGACGCATATGTTAATGAGTTTTTGAATTGCTTATGAGTCGAATCTGAGCAGCACATGAGTGAGTTGTGACTTGTGACAAGCTGTATAAAATGTGCTCAGTCGATTTGCTCATGAAGTCATGAGCAGCAGAGCTGTCGAACTGGCTCCAATCGTAACATTTGGCTACAATTTGGACCATAATGTTCCCTGGCTCCCCCTGCCAATGAAATGTTCCGTTTTCTTTCTGTTGAGTTTATTTTTTTATATATGTATATAAATAAATCTTTTAGTTTCGGATTAACAAGTTGAAACCTGTTAATGAACATAAACTTATATAAAATTTAACTCTGGCAATGCTAGTACTTTCGAGTTTGAAAATTGAATTTTACAAAACAACAAGACAGGACACAAAAAGTATCAAGTATTAAAGAGATTCCTTCACGAGGAACGTCAAAATTCATAATTTTTACATTTTTATAAAAATTTATCTGAGAAAGCTCAAAAACTGGTCTGAGAAAGTTCTGTCGAATTGAATAGAATGAATGAGGATTGATGAATGTGTTTGCAAATTGCTTTATGATCAACATATGAAAAGATAAGAAAAAACAAAACCATTGTAAATGAAACTATACATATATATTGTTATACATATTATATGTATACATTATGCTTAGAACAAATGATTTTAGTTGTTGTGTTTTTTTTCTTTATAGTTCTGTGTCATTTTTTTTGCAGCTGAAAAAAATTATATTTGTTGTTGATATTTTTTGGCTTGATTTTTTCTTTGCTTTTATGTTTTTTTCTTTTTTCAAGCATTTTTTATTTTTGTTTGCTTATTTCGATCCTATTCTTGACCTACCTCTACAAATCTTTTTTACAATGATATTAAATTTTATGGAATTATTAAATGAATTTATAATTATAATATTTTTCGTTCGTCAGTAAAATTTGATAATATAAAAAGGTAATTTTCAAGGGGCATTTTTAAAATTATCCTTTACGCTTTTCTTGTATTTTTGACAAGAAATCTAAAAACATTTAAATTAACACTTCATTCTATTTTTGATCGTTTTCGTAATTTTCTACGGATTTTTATCCGACTTGAAAGGTAAATATCTCGGGACCCTGTAAAGGCATTGACTTAAAATTTCTGCACAGTATTCTGCTTTTTATTCTCTACAAAACTCCCTAAGACACCAAAAAAATCACTGCAAGAGGGCGCAAGTTATACGGCGCCAAATATAAAACTTCCTCTCATCAATTTTTAGAAACAAAATTTAATATTTGAAGTGTTAATTTAAATGTTTTTAGATTTCTTGTCTTGTTTTAAAATTTATTTTGAAAACAAACAAAAAATACAAGAAAAGCGTAAAGGATAATTTTAAAAATGCCCCTTGAAAATTACCTTTTTATATTATCAAATTTTACTGACCAACGAAAAATATTATAATTATAAATTCATTTAATAATTCCATAAAATTAAATATCAATGTAAAACAGATTTGTAGAGGTAGGTCAAGAATAGGATCGAAATAAGCAAACAAAAATAAAAAATGCTTGAAAAAAGAAAAAACATAAAAGCAAAGAAAAAATCAAGCCAAAAAATACCAACAACAAATATCATTTTTTTCAGCTGCAAAAAAATGACACAGAACTATAAAGAAAAAAAACACAACAACTAAAATCATTTGTTCTAAGCATAATATATACATATAGATAATATGTATAACAACATATTGTTACAAATCTGAAAAATAAAAAAGAACTTTATTAATGAATTTGAATAAAATCATTTTTAAAATAAAGTTACCTTAGAAAGCCGGATCAACACGCCATCCAATCGTCTCCTAGTTTCCTGAAAAGATAAGAAAATTGATTAAAAAATTGAATCAACAAAATTAACTTTAGTAATATAAACTTAAAATGTAAATAAATGTTGTTGTTGGCTGTAAATAAAAGAAACTTCCAATTGAACACTACATTTCAATGAAATAGTGCCCAAACCAGAAGTCCCTATTAAAATACAGCTGAATCCTGAAAAATAAATAAAATAAGAAAGGAAAAAGGACAGCACAAGAAACAAACATTTAAAATAAAAACAACAAAGAACACATCCAAATTCTTTTTCACAACAACACAACACAACACAAACACACACAACTCACACAAATTTTTCGAAAATCACGAACTTTCTCCAAGAGAGGTTGACACTTTATATGAGAAAGAAAATAACTTTCTCATATTGGAAAGTAACAATAACTTTCCAACGAAAGTTCGCGAATCTTCGCAAAAACCTATAAAAACACACACGGCAAAGTACCCACAGTTTTAGTTCAAATTGGTTTTTCAAAGTGTTTTTTTTGAGTTTTTCCACATTTTTTTTTGGTTAAATTTTTTCACAATAGTTTTTTAGTTCATTTTTTTTTTAACACAATCATTTTTAATTCACTTTTTAATACGCACTTTTTTGCAGACTAGGAAGATCGATAAAATATGATTCGCTCACAAGTGAATGGATCGCATGGGAATTTTATTTTTGATTCGTTCACGAATTTTATAATTTAGTTCTCTTTCAAAATATGATTCATTCGTGAGCGAATCGAATTAAAAAGGAATCAAAAAATATCATTCGTGAGTGAATCGAATTTATAAGGAATCAAAAAATATCATTCGTGAGCGAATCGAATTTAAAAGGAATCAAAAAATATCATTCGTGAGCAAATCAAATTGAAAAGGAATCAAAAAATTTTATTTGTGAGAGAATTTGAACTAAATAATACAAACTTTAAAAAATATTTCTTTTTCATTTTTTGTTTTTTATTTTAAATTAATTAAAAAATATCTTCATCTAAAGAAATTGCTGATAAGAAATCGCTATTCAACTTAACTAATAATATATTGTTAATACTGTCTCTTGACAGTTTACTTCTACTTTTCGTAAGTATAGTTGAAAGTGCACTGAAAGCACGTTCAACTGATACTTGAGTTGATGGTACTGCGAGAGCTACTTCAGCCAGTTCTCCTAATTCAACGTCTTTATAATGAATATTTCTCCAATACTCCAAGACATCACTTTCAAATGGAATTCTGTCCTTATAAGCTAAATTTTCTAACTTCTGCTTAATACTTCCTTCTGACTGGGATGTTCTTGCCGTAGCAATCATCCTGTTGAGCTTCTCTTCTAATTTAGAAAATAAGCCGGCAGAAGTGTTTGAAGATGCACTAGGAGTGGAATCAGGAACCTGGTTTTCAATATTTTCGCGAAGTTCGCCCCCGAGACGTTTCACGACTTCGTATGTATGTGTGAGGTGACGCTGGTATGATAAAAATACAGACAAAAATGTAAAAGGCTTAAATGAAATATACTATATATTGAAACAAAAATAACTTACAATCGCAGTATTTTTCTGAGCATCATCCAAAAATGGAGTATCCCGGAAATTGAAGCGAGGATCCAGGTATATTGCAGAAATAAAAGCATTGTTCTGAAGAAGAGTTTCCTTCCTACGCGACATCGCATGGAACAACCTTCCAGCATGTACATTTTCGTTAGATATTTCTTCTAACTCCAATTCACAATTCAGCCAGTCTCTATAAAAATCTCCAATTATATATTGCTCGCTTTGAAATTTTTTTGTACATGCGAATAAGGGCTTAAACGCTTTTATAAAATCTGACACAAAATTCCAATCAATATCTGGAATAGATATTCATAATTTATATTTTGTAAATTATTTTTTATTTGAAGTAATGATTGTAACATCTCAAATGTGGAATTCCAACGAGTGGTGTTATCTAATACAGGCATTCGCATATTAAATTCACCTCCTCGGACAATAACACGTAGTGCTTTTACTGCTTTTCTGCATTCGTCTATTTTAGTATCCATTGTTTTCAAAACATCATGTGCTGCTAGTTGAATAGTGTGTGTAGCACATCTCACTACTGCTAAAATAGATGTCAATCGTGTATGAATTTCTTCAAATTCATCATCACTATTTTCTGTTGAACAGGAACAATGGTCATCAGTAGTATTTACCTGTTGTTAAAAAAATGATGTAATTAAAACCATTAAATTAGAAAATTAAAAAATTTTATTAACAAAATAACTATTTTTCTATACCTGTATTTCTTCTTGTAATTCTTGCAACAACTTTGATGCCTTTACAACGTTAGCACCATTATCTGTCGTACTAGAATATAATTGAGTTACATCAATTTTGAACTCATTTAAACAATTAATTATTTCTTCTTTAAGAAACTGAGCTGTATGGCGTTTTTTAATTTGTATCATTCCTACTGTGTATATGCATATTTTAAAGTTTTTAATATATTGGATATTTATGTCTAAAATATTTTTATCCATTTTGGAAGCAATATCCACTTTTAAACAAACCATTTTTTTATCTATTGTTTTTAAAATTAGCTCCTTAATTTTTTTAGAAGCGGTATTCACTTTTACCACGACATTTTTTGAATTTAAATTTGTCCCAAAATTTTCCTCATAAGGCATAATGATTTTTTTTAAATATAAATTATCATCAAAAATCCTGAATGGAATATTTTTGACTGTCACAAGCCCGATACAGCACAATAAAAACTCATTTTTATCCATTTTTATGGAGACGACACTTTTTCTTTTTTTATTTGTTTGATTAGTGTGAATGATTTCATTATTTATATTTTGTCCAATTCTATCTTCACTTGTGTCTATTTCACTAAATACCCTTTTGTGCATTTTATTATAATGTCGTTTAATATTACCCGTTAAATTGCCTTTTAATGCTTTTTCACAAACTAAACATTTCGAAATATTCAATTCTTTATTATAAGAGACATATTTTGAAAAATCAAATGTTTTTGTTTTACCCATATTTTTAAAATTTATTTTTTAATCACACTTTATAAGAAATCACAAAAAAAATTTCGAAAATTTTCCACTCTTTTTCACGTAATGAACACTGTACTTACTTGCACTTTGTACTTTACTAAAAGACGCAAATCAAATGACGAATGATTCGTTTTTGATTCTTTTTCATTCACGATCACGAAATGAATTTTTAAAAACAATTCGATTCGATCGTGAACGAATGAAACTTGAAATAAAAATTTCATTCATTCCTTGGGAACGAATGGAAACTAGAAAATTCCTTTTTAAACGAATCGTTTACGAATTAAAAAAAATTTGATTCGCTCACGAATGAAAAAAAAAGGAACGAATTGAATTTTTCAGTTCGCGAGAATCGCGAGTGATATTTTTCCGTACCCTGCTTTTTTGTACAATTTCCTTTTTTTTTTTTTTTTACACACAAATTTGCACAGTAAGTTTTATTCCTCTTTCACATCACAGGTACTTACGTGAAAATTCTTTCTTTTCTGTCAAGCACTTTTCCTGATTTCTTAAATTCACTTTCACTTTTTTTTTTAACTTACACTTAATTAACTAACATTTTAGTTCTTTCTTTTTTTTAACATTTCATTTTAAACTTTAAACTTAAACACATTTCTTTTAACACATTTTTCTTGTTACACATAACCTTTATTTTTCATCACAATAAAAACTTAATCTCGGTCTATCACTACACTTTTTCTTTTCCTTCTCACTTTCCACTTTCTTTTCGCACATATTTTTTAAAACACTTAATTTTATTTTTTCTTTCACTTTTAACAATTTTTGTAACAATAAAATTACCCGCGACGCGATTTTACTTAAAAATTCATTTCGCGAACAAATTAAATTTAAAAAAAAAAAAAACAAAAAACAAAACAAACGAAATCTCCATTTCGTTTGTTTACATTTAACTCACCTAAATATAATTTGGCTAAATATCTGTCAAAACAACAAGTGTTGCCACAGTATCTGAATTAATAATTCACTGAAATTAAAATCTATTGGGGTTGCCAAATAGGCAAGAGCAGACAAAATAGCCTCGTGTAAACAGATAGCAGTGAACAGCCAAATATTAAACTTCATTTTTTTATAATTCGACTTTTCTTTTTTTTTTCTTTTTTTGGACCGTCCATCTACCAGTTTTAACCCTAAAATTGCGAATTAGTTTGTTTTTTCTCTTTATTTTGGTATTCCGTTCGATTTAAAATAATTTTTTTCCTTCTGTTGTTCTGTTTTTTTTTCCAGTTTACATCGACCATAGACCCATTTGTAGTTAGATCGCTCCCCTCGTTCAATTCTCTATTAGTGTAATAGGCTAAAAATAAAACATTTGTGCTAGATTTTTCTTTATTTTTAATCTACTATTTAAATTTCGGTTGTTTTATCATTTTGAATTAAATTATTTTTTTTTTAGTAATAGACCCTAAATTTGTAAATTCTTTTTTTTTTTGTATAATAAATATCAGAACTTTTTATAAAATTGTAAAACCGTCTTTTAATTCATTATTTCCCATTTTTTCAGACTTTGGCCCCTATTTTTTTTTCTACGTTTCTTTCTCTTCTAAAAAATCCCTCTCGGACGCCTTATTTCTCTTCTTTTTACATTTTTTTGAATCCATTTTATTTTTACTCTTCGCTCACAAAGGCCAATTTTGTAACAATATAAATATGTATAGTTTCATTTACAATGGTTTTGTTTTTTCTTATTTTTCATATTGATCATAAAGCAATATACATTGAAAATCTCGAAAAGGGAGAAGTTATATTATATAATATATCCCAGCAAACGAAACGATAAGAAAACGATAAGAATTCCTATTGCCACGGCAAGAATTAACTATTGCCGCAATAAACGTTCTCTGATAGAAAGCGATAAGTTTCACTTGGAAAAAGGTTGACGGATACTCTTATAGCTGCATCTTATAATATTCGTATTGCTACGGCGATAAGAGTTCCAGTAGAATTAACTAAACGAAGGCGATAAGAGCAAATGACAAGAATTCTGCAAGAGATGCAAGAATAATGCAATAGTTGTTATACTGCATTATCTTCATTTTAGGCATTATTTACCAAGATTAAGGGCCTTGATATTTAATCAAAATTTGCAAAAAACTTGCAAATTTTCAATATAATGAATTATATTGCTCAATACTTACAATTTTGTTTAATAAAAACACTTTTTATATATACAAATATACATATTAGAAAAAAATAAAATAAAAACATTAAATTTGCTTTTAACTTTTAATTTAAATAAGTAACCACTTGAAAATAAACTTCCGTACTATACAACACCAATTTTAATATGAAATAAATCCGATATTTAAACTATAGCCGAGAACAATATTTTTTGTTAAAAACAAATTATAGTGATTTTGCCGTTTGCTAGATAACTCTTATAACATGCAATAAATTTATAATGTATTGCCATTTTCTCGCTCATTCGCATATCATGCAATAGAGAACAAATTTTTTAGCTTATTGCCTAATTATTGCCAGCTCGTACAAGCTTGCTTTTTTATTGCTTCTTCGTGTGCTATTGCCATATCGTTTGCTGGGATTTTAATGCTTTTTGTGTATATAGAATAGAAATACACAAATAATGTAAAACACCTGTTTTCGCTTGCGTGTGTGCATTCAATCTTCAGAACATAACGTAAAACAAAATTAACTATTGAAAGCTTTTTCTTTTTCATAAAAAAAAAAAGTGATACCTCCTTCTCTGCCCGCACAGGGCCTGTTTACGGTTTTGTTTCATTTCCTTTTCGCATCTCTGTTATATCTTTATACTTTTTGTGCTCATAAGTTTTATAAAAAGCACACAAAAAGTATCAAGTATTAAGAGATTCCTTCACGAGGAACGTATAAAATTCATAATTTTTACATTTTTATAAAAATTTATCTGAGAAAGCTCTAGTCTGAAGCTCTTTCGAATTGAATAGAATGAATGGGGATTGATGAATGTGTTTGTAAATTGCTTTATGATCAATCTACGTGTTTATGCCTGCTCCGAATTTAATACGGATTTTGGTTTACTCCCAATTTTTTGTCGTATAAACTCGATAATTCGGATTTTGGCTTAAGCCCAATTTATTTCGGTTTAATCCCAATTTTTTTATATGTATGTGTGAGGTAAAATGCAATATGGCGGATTCTAATTTTTATGGTGAAAGTGAAGCTGTCACGTTCTTCTTCTATTTTTTATGTGGAAGAAGAATAATATGTATACTATAAGTGTATAAAAATATCAACATTTGCATGTACTTTTTTAATCCCAATTTTACCGTTTCTACGCTACTCCCAATTTAATCCAAAATTTGGATTATTTTTTCACCGCATAAACTGTTAAAATATGAAAAATAAGAAAAAACAAAACCATTGTAAATGAAACTATACATATGTATTTATATGTTGTTATACATATTATATGTATACATTATGCTTAAAACAAATGATTTTAGTTGTTGTGTTTTTTTTTCTTTATAGTGCTGCTTCATTTTTTGGCTTGATTTTTTCTTTGCTTTTATGTTTTTTCTTTTTTCAAGCATTTTTTATTTTTGTTTGCTTATTTCGATCCTATTCTTGACCTACCTCTACAAATCTGTTTTACATTGATATTTAATTTTATGGAATTATTAAATGAATTTATAATTATAATATTTTTCGTTGGTCAGTAAAATTTGATAATATAAAAAGGTAATTTTCAAGGGGCATTTTTAAAATTATCCTTTACGCTTTTCTTGTATTTTTGACAAGAAATCTAAAAACATTTAAATTAACACTTCATTCTATTTTTGATCGTTTTCGTAATTTTCTACGGATTTTTATCCGACTTGAAAGGTAAATATCTCGGGACCCTGTAAAGGCATTGACTTAAAATTTCTGCACAGTATTCTGCTTTTCATTCTCTACAAAACTCCCTAAGACACCAAAAAGATTATTGCAAGAGGGCGCAAGTTATACGGCGCCAAACACAAAACTTTCTCTCATCAATTTTTAGAAACAAAATGTAATATTTTTGACTCCATATTGATATTCTATGGATGAAAAAATAAAAAATATTATACTAACCAATGAAACAAATTTTAAAAAAAGAAGAAAAAAAAAACAAATATTAAATGAAATGTGCAAAGACGGTAAACACGCATTTGTGTACATGCAAAAATATGTACATATATACATATATGTATATACATTGTTATATATACATATTATATAAATATAGGTATACACAATGTTATACTGGAAACTGGTTTGATTAAGTTATACCCCAAAAAAAAAAAATAACAAGAGCATGAGCGAATGGATAATAAAAAAAATCACTCGACTCGATCATTTTTTTTAAGTTTGAATTTCAAAACGTTAGTTCTATTTTTGCTCGCCAGATAGGACAGACAAGAAGGTTTCGTTTAGGAGCCTTCAATGAAATAGAGTGAAAATACAAATGTACTACGCGAAATATCTATTGTGTTAATCTATAATCATTGACTTGGTCAAAAACCATATAAATACCATATAGACAGTCCAAAATGAAAATTTCTTGAAAAAAAATATTTTTCTCCCTGCAGATGGCCAGCCAAGGAGGCTCTGATAGAAAGAATAATTTTTGTATGAATTGAAATCAACAGTATGAGTGGTTAAGTGTATAAACATATACAATAATAATAACGTGGATGTTAAGAGCCATAGAGCCAATATGGAAATTGCGTATACAAAAAAAAAACAAAAAAAAAATACAGATAGCAAAAACGAAAAACGTACAGAAACAATAAGTGCGTTCGCATCACACGATTTATCTGATAATTATCAGTTCCACATTTGTTCTACATTTGTTCCACTTACCTAGTTTTCCATTCTTTTCAGTAGATGTCGCTAGCTTTTAACTAATCTTAAGAGCCAAATTTAGTGAAATGGCCTGCAAAGTGACCGCCTACAGCCTACATTTCTCAACCGATTTTCATGAAATTTTGAATATAGATAGGTGCAAGGGAATTGTGGTCCTTAAATGGAACACATTTTTGAAAAGTTCCTTGTTTCAAAAATATAAGGGTTCAAAGTGAGTCAGTTTCGCGATTTTGGGCCTTCAAAGTGACCACCTACAGCCTACATTTATCAACCGATTTTCATGAAATTTTGAATATAGATAGGTGCAAGGGAATTGTGGTCCTTAAATGGAACACATTTTTAAATTTTGATCCTTAAATTTTTTTATATTCGATTTACCAAGGTACAGACAAAACAAAAATTCACTCAACTTTTCACACATTTTTCAAGTATTAAAACGTTTAGATATTGTGATTTCTTTTTATAAGATTTAAATTTAACCTTTTCCAAAAAGTTTAAAATGAATTTCAAGAAAATTGGTTACGTAGTTTAATTATTATAAATAAAACAAATTGTTAATTTTTCATAAAATTTTATTACTATTTTTTCTAATCACAGGATTTTTTTTGCATACCTTTAGGCTGGAATAAGAATTACACAGATAGTATAAACTCTATAAACGCGATGCAATAAAGATTGCGATTGTAGGGTAGTATGCGTGATGATAAAAATTAACGTAAGCAGCATGTAAAACTTATGTTGTTTACTTAGGCTGCACATTGTATTGTATATAAATATACGAAAAAATTTTTATGTAAAATTCAAAAATTTTGAGTTATTTTATTTTTTTAAATTTTTACATGGAAGGAAATGTGACTTTCTAACTTTGAATTATTATATCTCAGGCTGTATTGCATCGATTTGAGTCAAATAAAATGCACTAGGTCAGAAAATAGTTCAAGAATTAAAATGTTTACTTTTTTCAAGGATCAAGGTATGAACCAAGGAGGGCCCAATTGAGGTGAGTTGTTTGTCGAACGGAGTTTTGTAGAGGACGTGTTGTAGGTGTTTTTATTTCGAGTGTTTGCTACCGGAAATTATAGATCCCCAAAATACAATCTGTTTCTTAATTTACCTTTTCATCTAATTGAATTTCCGTTTATATTGAATGAGTATAATTTTTTATATGATATTATATATTCATACAGTCTGTTCAAAATAATTTTGTTGTCAGTTTTACAAAGTGCATAGCGTTTATTTAAAAATTATTTAGCAAATTAGTCAAAAATTAGGCAACAGCAAAGATTTCATAAAAGAATGAAAACTATTCAACGTAGGTAAAATTGTACGTACTGTGTGGAAAATAATGATTGGCGAGTACCAGACCTGTTTTCTTTCAGCTTCAATAACCGGTTTTTTCTGAAGACAGAAGGCGAGTTGTAGTACATTTTATTTAAAAGTGGGGAAGCTGAAAGAAGACAGGTCTGGTACTGGCCATTGAGATGAAACAATAATAACTTCAGCATAGTATAGCATAACAGCTGTATGCTAGAGGCTGTAGCCTGTAGAACAAAAGAAAAGATGTACCTACACCTTTTACCATGCAATATGATCGCTACCCAGTTAACCTCGAACATATTTTTAATATATCAAGTTTGTATTATTAGAGCACGAGTACATATTCTGTTGACATAGGTGGAATATATATCATCGATGGTGAACTGGGTTTGAAATTTTTTCAAATCATGTACACCAACACTTGAAGAAATTTATTTGCTTGTGTTGATGAAGACACAAATACATTTCAGACGATGTTGTTGTTGTTTTCGAAAAAATTTTTGACTAAATTTGGCTCTTAAAGTGAAAAAAGTGATAAAAATTTTTTTGGTTCACTTGCTGTGTGGAACTAATCAAAAAAGAAGAAGACATGTTTAAAAAGTTGACTGTTTATGAATTTTAAATTGTCAAGATGGAATATGAAGTAGAAGTACTTACTCACTAAATTTAATTAAGTTTTTCACTAAAAATCAACTGCCTATGTACATAAAAGAACTCGAAACTTCAACTGACAGTCAAAAATCAGCTAGCTGATATTTTTGACGTTCCAGTCATCCAAATTTTTCAGTTTAATATCAATTTGTACGATTTGAAGCTTCGCTTATTTTAAATCAGAACCGAACTGATAATATCAGATAAATCGTGTGATTCGAACGCACTTAATATGTATAAGCGCATATATAAATAATGAGTCAATTCATTCAAAAACTATATAGGTATACAACTTGTCCGTTAAAATAATGATCATTAAATAATATGACATATAGATATATTATACTGTATAGTGTATACAGAATAGATAATGTATTTCATAGGATTTTGCAATTATATATATTATATCCTATAATTATACATACATACATATATTGCTGGTATGGGTTTTTCTTTTCTTTTACTTTTTGTCCACATGCAAAACCCTCTATATCACATCACAAGCCGAGTTATGGCTTTCTGCACTAACCCAATCAAACACGATAAAAGTGTTGAAACGTCAAAACATTCAATGCTGGTAGTACAAATAGTGATGTAAAGAAAATGTGTTTTAGTTAAATATTTTTGGCTTTTTAAATAAAATATGGTTTATAAAAGTTTTGAAATATAATAAATTAACAGTGTTATAATTTTTAAAGTGCACAATAGTCAAAAAGTTAAATAAAAAGGTGAAAAATATTGTGCCTTCTTACCTACTTTTAAGAGAAAAAATTAAAGTATGGTGAGGTTATATGTATTATTTATATGTAATAAAGTGAATAAATTGATTTGATTTAATAAAATTTAATTTATAATAATTCTGATACATATATGTATTTATATGAATAATTAAAGTTTAAAGAATAATAAATAATATAAACTTTTTTCTTCTATACCTATATATTGACATGTGACTAATGACTACATTACCTATGGTGAGGTTATATTATAAAAGTGAATAAATTGAAACGAAATGTAAACACAAATATATGAAAAAAATAAATAAAGTGAACGAAATACAGAACAAATTCATTTAATTTAATAAAATTTTATTTATAAGTTTGTATTAATTGTTAAATTATTGAATCAAATCAATTTCTCACATCGTAACATAATCACAAAAATTTATATAAAAAAAGTCTATGAAAAAGTAAATAATTTGGTACATAATCTTTATTGTGTAATGAAGGCAAATAGACACTTAATTTGTGATAACTAATAAATTAAATTCTATTAAATCAAATCAATTTATTCACTTTATTACATATAAATAATATAACCTCACCATAGATAGGTATGTACTATGTAGTCATACTTTAATTTTTTCTCTTACAAGTAGGTAAGAACGCACAACATTTTCCACCTTTGTATTTAATTTTTTTGACTATTGTGCACTTTAAAAATTTTAACACTGTTAATTTATTATATTTTAAAACTTTTATAAACAATATTTTATTTAAAAAACCAAAAATATTCAGCTAAAACACTATTTCTTTACACTAATATTCCACCCCTCTTATTAAGAAACCATAAGAAACTAAAATGTCAAAACAAAACATGGCACTTCTTACTAATCCATACACAACACCAGTAGGAGGCTTTTATTGTAGAGGGTTTTGCCACATGCATATAGTTATGTATATCTATTTGATACAGCATTCTTTAAAGCTGAAATAAATGGTTATTGTTGTTGTTTTTTTTCTGGTTTGATTTTTCTGTTTCTTGTTGTTGTTGTACTTTTGCTACAAATAAATATGCTCGCGTAAATAAATAAGTAAGCTAAACATGTACTGCCTAATTTAAATCACCGATTTTTGTAGAAATAATTCATTATATAATTATCATAATCGGTTTTTATAATAACAAAACTAATTTTATTACAAAACTATTTTTTGTTTTTTCAAAAATAGCGTTGAAAGTTGCAAATTGGTTTCTATCCAATAATTTCAACTATTTTAAAATTTAAACAAGGCCTATTTTAATCAGTCCAAATTATCGAGCTCATACTGTATGTATTTGTAATTTTTGCTTATTTTCTTTCAAATGAATATTAACATTAAAATACAAGTGCAAGTTAACACTTCGTTTTATTTTAAATTTTATACCCTCGAATCAATTTTAAGTAACAAAACGTAACATTTTTTGATTCTTCAGAAAAGTTTGTTCCCGTGGAGCTAGGGAGCTGGAATTTGGCCAAGATATTCCTTGAACGGTCTAATATTGCATGATGGCGGTTTAATTCCGTTCACTAGGGCAAAAGTTTAAATTTAAAAAATTAAATATGTAATTCAATATTTTTGAACTTTTACATAAAAACCTTTCAACCTTCAAACCTTTAGACCTTTCAAAGTTCATGCAATATTAGATCGTTCAAGGAATATCCTAGCCAAATCACAACTCCACAGGAACATTATTTTCTAAAGAATCAAAAAATGCTTAAAATTGATTCGAGGGTATAAAATTTAAAATAGAACGAAGTGTTAACTTGCACTTGGTACTGTTAAAAATTATAGAACAAGAAAAAATTCTAACGAAAAACCAAAGGTCGATTCTCTGTAAAATTAAATCAAAATTTTCACTTGCTTTAGTAAAAATGTTGAAAAGAATTGCTAAATATGAAAAAATTCTTTGTTTTTATAGGCAGCTGACTTGATATCGGCATTGATTTTTAGTATAATATTACATACAATATACATTTTTATTTTTTTTAATTACTTCAAAATGTCTTCTGCGTTGCCTGAAATGTCCTCATAGATTTTAATTGCTTATTGTAAAAGATCAATTATATGAGTTTTCGATAAAATACTTTTTTAAAGGACATGTGTTACAATAAAACTATAAATGAGACAATTATTAAATACTTAACAATTCATAGAATTCTTAAAGAAAATATTAAAAATGTATTAACAAGGTTGTGTACGAGTCTTCTGCGTTGCCGCCTTCATTTCAGATAAATTTAAAACATAAGGTCAGAAAAATAGAAATGCGCTATATAGTTTTAAAAGTGAGGTATAGAAAAATGTACAAGTATTAAGTCTCTACACTTTTATTATCCAAGAATTTTTTAATAAAATTCCACACAAAGTATCTTCGATGTTAACAGAGAATCGACCTAAAACAAAAATACACACATGCTCAAGAAAATAATTTCACACGTACACAAAAAGTATCAAGTATAGAGAGATTCCTTCACGAGGAACGTCAAAATTCATAGTTTTTACATACGGCTGACGAAGAAGTAATAATTGCTATAGTATTTTTATTTTTGGAAGTCAGTACAGGCAAGATAGGCATACTTTTCTATATTCTTTCTCAAATTGTTTGAATAAATCTGTCTCATGTGTGGGGTGATCAGATCTCAATTTCAATCTAGGGAAATCTTTTAAATTAAATATTACCAAGGCAAAAAACTCATCCGGTACTGCCTCCATAAGCACAATACTGACTTCCAAAAATAAAAATACTATAGTGCAAGTTTTATTATTTTAAAAGATATGAATGATTTGCAGCTAGCTGCGAACGATAACAAACAGTTTTGTTTACCTTCGTTTGCTAATTGCTAATTGCAAAAATAATAGATCATTATTATTATTGTTCTATTATTTTTGCTAATTGCTATTTGCTACGTGTGTATTGTGTACACACTTTGCAAACATTCGTTCGCTAAATCTGAACGCACCTTTATAAAAAATTGAAGTCGAGTCGAGTCAATGTACTGGTTTATGCGTAATTCGCTTTTAATACGGATTTTGGTTTACTCCCAATTTTATGTGGTATAAACTCATTAATTCGGATTTTGGCTTAAGCCAAAACCCTCTATACAGAAGCCGCGCTATGATTTTCTGCACTAACACGATCAAACACGATAATAGTGTTGAAACGTCAAAACATTCAGTACTGGTAGTACAAATAGTGATGTAAAAAAAATGTGTTTTAGTTAAATATTTTTGGTTTTTTAAATAAAGTATGGTTTATAAAAGTTTTAAAATATAATAAATTAACAGTGTTATAATTTTTAAAGTGCACAATAGTCAAAAAACAAAATAAAAAGGTGGGAAATATTGTGCCTTCTTACCTACTAATAAGAGAAAAAATTAAAGTATGACTATACCTATGGTGAGGTTATATTATTTGTAATTAAGTGAATAAATTGATTTGATTTAGTCAAATTTAATTTATAATAATTCTGATACATATATGTATTTATATAAATAATTTAACTGCCTTATTCTACATCAAGTCATAACTTGTGACCAGTCATAAGTATATTCACCAAACTAGTTTATGACCGTCATAATCAAGTTCAAAGTTGGGTTCAAAATGCTAGTAGCAAAGCTAATAGGTCAGCAAAACAGTTAAAAGAATTTTATGGTCATAACTTGACTATGACGGTCATAAAACTAGTTTGGTGAATATACTTATGACTGGTCACAACTCACAAGTTATGACTTGATGTAGAATAAGGCAGTAACTCCCCAATTCTACATAAGAGTCTCTTATTTCTCTTACTTCTCTAAACTTTTTATCATAAGAGATTTTTTAGCAGAAATTGGTATTCTACATAGCAGACGTGTGGTGATAATAATGTGTAAGAGACTAAGAGGTTTTGAATTCACCAAAATCAGCTGATTATCATGACATTTGTTTGAATTAGAATGTACGGAAATACGGATTTTGGTTTACTGCCAATTTTATCTGCTATAAACTCGCTAATTCGGATTTTGGTTTAAGCCCAAATTATTGAAATGGTGAAAGTGAAGCTGTCACGTTCTTCTTCTTTTTTTTATGTCTAAGAAGAAGAATATGTATACTTTAAATGTATAAAAGTATGCATGTATTATTTTAATCCCAATTTACAGTTTATAGCGTACTCCCAATTTAATCCAAAATTCGGATTATTTTTGTTAAATAAAAATTTGAAATCATAGGTTACTAGATATTTTAAATGTTATTCATATAGCATAGTTTTTACTGATTTTTGATTAAACGGTTTTTAATTAACTTTAAACAGTATAACTCAACTTTTAAATAATTTGTAAAAAAAGAAAAAGTGAAAGATTTACATTTTTATTCCCGCGTATTTAGAAAATATATAATATATATAATATAAAATATAATACTATATTCATTTAAAATTAATAATAGTATTTCTTCCATTTTATTTATTATTTTTATATTATTTTTATTTTATATTATTATTTTTATTTTCTTTTATTAATTTTTTTTTTTAAATTTTTAATTTCTTCACTTTTTAAAAACTCCACTTCTACACAATAACAATAAGAGGACCTCACCAATGACCTGCTAAGTTAATAGACTTTCGAGGTTAGAAACGTCTCTTATCTTCTTATCCAGAATACCAAATTCTCTTAACTAAACTCACCACAATTTTTAAGAGATCAGCTGATTGGTGACATCTCTTACCTCTTACCTAGAATAGCAATTTCTGCTAAGTGTCTGCTAATTGCATTTAAGAGGCTAACCCCCCAATTCTACATAAGAGTCTCTTATTTCTCTTACTTCTCTAAACTTTTTATCATAAGAGATTTATTAGCAGAAATTGTTATTCTACATAGCAGACGTGTGGTGATAATCAGGCGTAAGAGGCTAAGAGATTTTAAACTCACCAAAATCAGCTGATTGTCATTTGACATTCGTATAATTTTAAATTTGTTGTTTTAAATAAGTTGTTTTTTATTGTTAAAAGTTTTAAAAAAAAGTAAATTATGGAAAATTCTGGTAAGTTTATTTTATATAGGTATTTATATAAAATTATACAAACATTTCATACGAATGAAGTATGAAGTACAGATTCCTTAATGGGATTCGCTGCGAATTTCTATATTGAAAAATATGTATTTAGCTTTTATTTTGTAAATTAGAAAAATAATTTTATCTACCTCCTTTTTAGCCTTTTTGCTATTTCATTTAAAATTAACAACATCAACTCTTCCATAATCTTTTATTATTTTTTTTTTAAAATTTTTAATTTCTTCACTTTTTAAAAACTCTACTTTTACACAATAACAATATAAGCACCTCACCAATGACCTGCTAAGTTAATAGATTTTTGACGTTAGAAAAGTCTCTTATCCTCTTATCCAGAATACCAAATTCTCTTAACTAAATTCACCACAAACTTTAAGAGATCAGCTGATTGGTGACATCTCTTACCTCTTACCTAGAATAGCAATTTCTGCTAACTGTCTGCTAATTGCATTTAAGAGGCTAAGAGTCTCTTAGTCTCTTATGTAGAATTGGGGGGTAAGAGTCTCTTAGTCTCTTATGTAGAATTGGGGGGTAAGTTTAAAGAATAATAACATAAACTTTTTTCTTCTATACCTATATCACAAGACAATTAATAACAGATACACAATTTCATATAAGCAAATTGTTGTACATTTGCTTGGCTATTGAAAATCTGATAGCCAAGTAAAAGCTTTTGTGTTTTGTTACTTGCCGTTCTTGTTCACCTAAAAGTTTGAAAATTCAAAATTTATATGATTTCACCACAGAACAAAGAATTACTTGGCTTATGATTCACCACTACTCGTGTTTCAGGCTGAAATTTTTTTCATGTACCACATATGTATGTATGTATGCATGTTTATTTAATATTTAGTTTTTGTTGTTGGTCATTCATAAATAAGTTATTTAATTTTTTTTTGTGAAGCAACTATACCTAGACCTACGTAATGTTGAAAATATATCGTCGGCCTAGTGCTTATTTGTTCAATAGATAATGCATCAAGTTTTGAGAAAAACGAAATTTTAGTTTGAAACAGTAAAATTCCTTACAAAATAAAAAACAACAGAAATTATTTTTTGGGAAAAACAATAGGTTAGCTTCATCCTAGTTCGTTTTTTTAAATTTTAATTTCCGTTTTTCTAAAAGTTATTCATTAATATATAGAGAGATATACGTTTGGATATTGAACAAACTTCTATGAGCAACAAATACTTTTTTTAGTAGTGGGATATAGAACAAAATTGAATAGAATTAACACCATTCTTATAAAAAAAAAGATAACAAAAACTAAAATAATAGATATTGAATAAATAAGCACTAGGCCAACGATATGTTCTTTTTTTCTACCTAATTAATGTTTGAATTTGTAAAATGTAAATCTATGATAATTCGAGGTTTTTTTTACCGTGTTGCACTTTATCTCAAAAAGTATGAGAAATACAAGAATTACGGTTTTTGGTCCACGGATTGCTGAGATCTCACTTTTTCAGAAATAAAAATTAAAAATTTTCATATGAAATGTATGGTATACATTTGTATAATATGCACGGCCAAATTTGTGTTTTTACGTATTGCTTCCTTTTTAGCGTCCTATCATCCAAGTCACACCAGGTATAATAAGAATAGTATAAAATAATTTTAGCTGACTGTAAAAAAAAAAATTTAAAGAGGATGCTTTAACAAATATTTTAGTCAAAGAATTACAGTTTTTGGTCCACGGGATGCTGACATGGTAATAAATTAATTTATACAATTTTTATTTTAAAGTATTTTTATTATGCTTATTATGTAGATTATTTATAGTATTTTTATTGTTTGAATAAATCTGTCTCGTGTGTAAAAACAAATTCACAAATTCAAAGTAATTTTTAAATATTTAATTTACAGATCACTTGAAAATAATTTTCCGAATAACAACAAATAGCACTTGATCAAAAGCAGCAAACTAAAGTGTACTTCACACTTAACGACTTATTTTATGATTTATCATTTGTTTTTGTAACAACAACAAATTACATTAGTCAAATAATAAATCATAAGATAGATCGTCAAGTATGAAGTACACTTAAATAAGCATGCATATATGTAGGTAGTCGATTCTCTGTAAAATGAAACCAAAATATTCGCATTCTTCAGAAAAGGTTTTGAAAGGAACAACTAAATATAAAAAATTTTGTTTTTTATAGGCAGCTGACCTGTTATCGGCTTTGATTTTTAGTATATTATTACAAGTACAATATACATTTTTATTTTTGATTTTAATTTCTTCATAATGTCTTCTGCGTTACCTGTGATTTTTCTTCCGCGTTACCTGGAATTTCCTCATAAATTTTGATTGTTTATTGTAAAAGATCAATTATATAGATTTTCTATTGAGTACTTTTTTAAAGGACATGAGTTACAATAAAACTATATAAGTGATAGTTCTTAAATACTTAACATTTCACAGAATTCTTAAAGGAAATATTAAACATGTATTATAAGGTTGTGTGTGATTTTTCTGCGTTACCACATTTTTTTTTGATAAATTTAAGACGTAAGGTCAAATAAATAGGAATATGCTATGTAGTTTTAACCAACAATTTTTCAATAAAATTTCTCATAAAAATGTCTTCTATGTTACTAGAGAATCAACCATATGCATAATGATGTAACTGTAAAATTTAAATACACACAAAACGACATGAAAAAAAATTTCAGCCTGAAACACGAGTAGTGGTGAATCATAAGCCAAGTAATTCTTTGTTCTGTGGTGAAATCATATAAATTTTGAATTTTCAAACTTTTAGGTGAACAAGAACGGCAAGTAACAAAACACAAAAGCTTTTACTTGGCTATCAGATTTTCAATAGCCAAGCAAATGTACAACAATTTGCTTATATGAAATTGTGTATCTGTTATTAATTGTCTTGTGCCTATATATTGACGTGTGACTAATGACTACCAGTGTTGGGAATAAGATTTGCTGAAAATGTACTATAAAAAATTTTAGAAAGTACTATTTGGATTGAAAAAGTACTAACTTTTTAAAAAAACATATTAGACGTTTAAAAACTTCAAAAATGACGATTTTGTAAACAGAAAACAAAGACACGTATAACAAAAATTTACTATTTAAATTTTATAAAATAAACTGCAAATATTTTTAAAAAAAATATTAAACTTGAAAAAAAAATGATTTTATTTCTCCATTTCAAAATCAACAAAAATAAAAAGTAACAAAAACTCAGTATTTAAGAATAATTAAATTACATAATTCTTAAAAAAATGTTTACATTAATTAATCACTATTAATTAGTGTTTTTTACGGGTTAATTGATTAACTTAAAGTATACATTCATTTTCATTAATATTTTTGTATGAAATGTTTTGATTTAATATTTCCTTAGATGGATTTCATTCATAGCATTTACAATTTTTTGATTTCAAATTATCTTTTACAAAAATTAAGCTTGAACTTAATATAATATACAAAACAGTATATTTCAAAATAAATAAATTATAAAATGAAATAAAACTAGACTTACCTTTTTATTTCAAACAGCCACAAATCAATTCGTTAATTTTGACGTTTACATAAATCCTATTTTCTTTCTTATCGTGTATACTTTTTAATTTTTTCTTCCATTTCATTTTTTAATTTTTTCTTCCATTTCACTTTTTTCTATTTTTCACATATAAAAATTGTGAAATATGAAGTTGGTAGTAATATGAAATTAGCAGAGCTGCCACATAAGCTTAGAAAAGTCATTTTTCTAGCAGTTGCTTAAAAAGTACTAAAAACTCATCATTTTGTGAAAAGGAGGACTTTTGTACGAACGAAAATGAAAAGGACTAAAAAAAGTACAATTGTACTAAAATTCACAACTCTGATGACTACATTACTGCCGTACAAAGGACAATCGCGTCAATTACATTTTCACTCATTTTGAGTTAAATATATTTATGATATAATATATAGTTATATATTCCACTAGGAGTGGAATCAGGAACCTGGTTTTCAATATTTTCGCGAAGTTCGCCCCCGAGACGTTTCACGACTTCGTATGTATGTGTGAGGTGACGCTGGTATGATAAAAATACAGACAAAAATGTAAAAGGCTTAAATGAAATATACTATATATTGAAACAAAAATAACTTACAATCGCAGTATTTTTCTGAGCATCATCCAAAAATGGAGTATCCCGGAAATTGAAGCGAGGATCCAGGTATATTGCAGAAATAAAAGCATTGTTCTGAAGAAGAGTTTCCTTCCTACGCGACATCGCATGGAACAACCTTCCAGCATGTACATTTTCGTTAGATATTTCTTCTAACTCCAATTCACAATTCAGCCAGTCTCTATAAAAATCTCCAATTATATATTGCTCGCTTTGAAATTTTTTTGTACATGCGAATAAGGGCTTAAACGCTTTTATAAAATCTGACACAAAATTCCAATCAATATCTGGAATAGATATTCATAATTTATATTTTGTAAATTATTTTTTATTTGAAGTAATGATTGTAACATCTCAAATGTGGAATTCCAACGAGTGGTGTTATCTAATACAGGCATTCGCATATTAAATTCACCTCCTCGGACAATAACACGTAGTGCTTTTACTGCTTTTCTGCATTCGTCTATTTTAGTATCCATTGTTTTCAAAACATCATGTGCTGCTAGTTGAATAGTGTGTGTAGCACATCTCACTACTGCTAAAATAGATGTCAATCGTGTATGAATTTCTTCAAATTCATCATCACTATTTTCTGTTGAACAGGAACAATGGTCATCAGTAGTATTTACCTGTTGTTAAAAAAATGATGTAATTAAAACCATTAAATTAGAAAATTAAAAAATTTTATTAACAAAATAACTATTTTTCTATACCTGTATTTCTTCTTGTAATTCTTGCAACAACTTTGATGCCTTTACAACGTTAGCACCATTATCTGTCGTACTAGAATATAATTGAGTTACATCAATTTTGAACTCATTTAAACAATTAATTATTTCTTCTTTAAGAAACTGAGCTGTATGGCGTTTTTTAATTTGTATCATTCCTACTGTGTATATGCATATTTTAAAGTTTTTAATATATTGGATATTTATGTCTAAAATATTTTTATCCATTTTGGAAGCAATATCCACTTTTAAACAAACCATTTTTTTATCTATTGTTTTTAAAATTAGCTCCTTAATTTTTTTAGAAGCGGTATTCACTTTTACCACGACATTTTTTGAATTTAAATTTGTCCCAAAATTTTCCTCATAAGGCATAATGATTTTTTTTAAATATAAATTATCATCAAAAATCCTGAATGGAATATTTTTGACTGTCACAAGCCCGATACAGCACAATAAAAACTCATTTTTATCCATTTTTATGGAGACGACACTTTTTCTTTTTTTATTTGTTTGATTAGTGTGAATGATTTCATTATTTATATTTTGTCCAATTCTATCTTCACTTGTGTCTATTTCACTAAATACCCTTTTGTGCATTTTATTATAATGTCGTTTAATATTACCCGTTAAATTGCCTTTTAATGCTTTTTCACAAACTAAACATTTCGAAATATTCAATTCTTTATTATAAGAGACATATTTTGAAAAATCAAATGTTTTTGTTTTACCCATATTTTTAAAATTTATTTTTTAATCACACTTTATAAGAAATCACAAAAAAAATTTCGAAAATTTTCCACTCTTTTTCACGTAATGAACACTGTACTTACTTGCACTTTGTACTTTACTAAAAGACGCAAATCAAATGACGAATGATTCGTTTTTGATTCTTTTTCATTCACGATCACGAAATGAATTTTTAAAAACAATTCGATTCGATCGTGAACGAATGAAACTTGAAATAAAAATTTCATTCATTCCTTGGGAACGAATGGAAACTAGAAAATTCCTTTTTAAACGAATCGTTTACGAATTAAAAAAAATTTGATTCGCTCACGAATGAAAAAAAAAGGAACGAATTGAATTTTTCAGTTCGCGAGAATCGCGAGTGATATTTTTCCGTACCCTGCTTTTTTGTACAATTTCCTTTTTTTTTTTTTTTTACACACAAATTTGCACAGTAAGTTTTATTCCTCTTTCACATCACAGGTACTTACGTGAAAATTCTTTCTTTTCTGTCAAGCACTTTTCCTGATTTCTTAAATTCACTTTCACTTTTTTTTTTAACTTACACTTAATTAACTAACATTTTAGTTCTTTCTTTTTTTTAACATTTCATTTTAAACTTTAAACTTAAACACATTTCTTTTAACACATTTTTCTTGTTACACATAACCTTTATTTTTCATCACAATAAAAACTTAATCTCGGTCTATCACTACACTTTTTCTTTTCCTTCTCACTTTCCACTTTCTTTTCGCACATATTTTTTAAAACACTTAATTTTATTTTTTCTTTCACTTTTAACAATTTTTGTAACAATAAAATTACCCGCGACGCGATTTTACTTAAAAATTCATTTCGCGAACAAATTAAATTTAAAAAAAAAAAAAACAAAAAACAAAACAAACGAAATCTCCATTTCGTTTGTTTACATTTAACTCACCTAAATATAATTTGGCTAAATATCTGTCAAAACAACAAGTGTTGCCACAGTATCTGAATTAATAATTCACTGAAATTAAAATCTATTGGGGTTGCCAAATAGGCAAGAGCAGACAAAATAGCCTCGTGTAAACAGATAGCAGTGAACAGCCAAATATTAAACTTCATTTTTTTATAATTCGACTTTTCTTTTTTTTTTCTTTTTTTGGACCGTCCATCTACCAGTTTTAACCCTAAAATTGCGAATTAGTTTGTTTTTTCTCTTTATTTTGGTATTCCGTTCGATTTAAAATAATTTTTTTCCTTCTGTTGTTCTGTTTTTTTTTCCAGTTTACATCGACCATAGACCCATTTGTAGTTAGATCGCTCCCCTCGTTCAATTCTCTATTAGTGTAATAGGCTAAAAATAAAACATTTGTGCTAGATTTTTCTTTATTTTTAATCTACTATTTAAATTTCGGTTGTTTTATCATTTTGAATTAAATTATTTTTTTTTTAGTAATAGACCCTAAATTTGTAAATTCTTTTTTTTTTTGTATAATAAATATCAGAACTTTTTATAAAATTGTAAAACCGTCTTTTAATTCATTATTTCCCATTTTTTCAGACTTTGGCCCCTATTTTTTTTTCTACGTTTCTTTCTCTTCTAAAAAATCCCTCTCGGACGCCTTATTTCTCTTCTTTTTACATTTTTTTGAATCCATTTTATTTTTACTCTTCGCTCACAAAGGCCAATTTTGTAACAATATAAATATGTATAGTTTCATTTACAATGGTTTTGTTTTTTCTTATTTTTCATATTGATCATAAAGCAATATACATTGAAAATCTCGAAAAGGGAGAAGTTATATTATATAATATATCCCAGCAAACGAAACGATAAGAAAACGATAAGAATTCCTATTGCCACGGCAAGAATTAACTATTGCCGCAATAAACGTTCTCTGATAGAAAGCGATAAGTTTCACTTGGAAAAAGGTTGACGGATACTCTTATAGCTGCATCTTATAATATTCGTATTGCTACGGCGATAAGAGTTCCAGTAGAATTAACTAAACGAAGGCGATAAGAGCAAATGACAAGAATTCTGCAAGAGATGCAAGAATAATGCAATAGTTGTTATACTGCATTATCTTCATTTTAGGCATTATTTACCAAGATTAAGGGCCTTGATATTTAATCAAAATTTGCAAAAAACTTGCAAATTTTCAATATAATGAATTATATTGCTCAATACTTACAATTTTGTTTAATAAAAACACTTTTTATATATACAAATATACATATTAGAAAAAAATAAAATAAAAACATTAAATTTGCTTTTAACTTTTAATTTAAATAAGTAACCACTTGAAAATAAACTTCCGTACTATACAACACCAATTTTAATATGAAATAAATCCGATATTTAAACTATAGCCGAGAACAATATTTTTTGTTAAAAACAAATTATAGTGATTTTGCCGTTTGCTAGATAACTCTTATAACATGCAATAAATTTATAATGTATTGCCATTTTCTCGCTCATTCGCATATCATGCAATAGAGAACAAATTTTTTAGCTTATTGCCTAATTATTGCCAGCTCGTACAAGCTTGCTTTTTTATTGCTTCTTCGTGTGCTATTGCCATATCGTTTGCTGGGATTTTAATGCTTTTTGTGTATATAGAATAGAAATACACAAATAATGTAAAACACCTGTTTTCGCTTGCGTGTGTGCATTCAATCTTCAGAACATAACGTAAAACAAAATTAACTATTGAAAGCTTTTTCTTTTTCATAAAAAAAAAAAGTGATACCTCCTTCTCTGCCCGCACAGGGCCTGTTTACGGTTTTGTTTCATTTCCTTTTCGCATCTCTGTTATATCTTTATACTTTTTGTGCTCATAAGTTTTATAAAAAGCACACAAAAAGTATCAAGTATTAAGAGATTCCTTCACGAGGAACGTATAAAATTCATAATTTTTACATTTTTATAAAAATTTATCTGAGAAAGCTCTAGTCTGAAGCTCTTTCGAATTGAATAGAATGAATGGGGATTGATGAATGTGTTTGTAAATTGCTTTATGATCAATCTACGTGTTTATGCCTGCTCCGAATTTAATACGGATTTTGGTTTACTCCCAATTTTTTGTCGTATAAACTCGATAATTCGGATTTTGGCTTAAGCCCAATTTATTTCGGTTTAATCCCAATTTTTTTATATGTATGTGTGAGGTAAAATGCAATATGGC
This sequence comes from Bombylius major, assembly GCA_932526495.1. Classification (NCBI taxonomy): domain Eukaryota; kingdom Metazoa; phylum Arthropoda; class Insecta; order Diptera; family Bombyliidae; genus Bombylius; species Bombylius major. Next base: position 18,671,241 of record OW052044.1, on the reverse strand, counting down.
GGATTCTAATTTTTATGGTGAAAGTGAAGCTGTCACGTTCTTCTTCTATTTTTTATGTGGAAGAAGAATAATATGTATACTATAAGTGTATAAAAATATCAACATTTGCATGTACTTTTTTAATCCCAATTTTACCGTTTCTACGCTACTCCCAATTTAATCCAAAATTTGGATTATTTTTTCACCGCATAAACTGTTAAAATATGAAAAATAAGAAAAAACAAAACCATTGTAAATGAAACTATACATATGTATTTATATGTTGTTATACATATTATATGTATACATTATGCTTAAAACAAATGATTTTAGTTGTTGTGTTTTTTTTTCTTTATAGTGCTGCTTCATTTTTTGGCTTGATTTTTTCTTTGCTTTTATGTTTTTTCTTTTTTCAAGCATTTTTTATTTTTGTTTGCTTATTTCGATCCTATTCTTGACCTACCTCTACAAATCTGTTTTACATTGATATTTAATTTTATGGAATTATTAAATGAATTTATAATTATAATATTTTTCGTTGGTCAGTAAAATTTGATAATATAAAAAGGTAATTTTCAAGGGGCATTTTTAAAATTATCCTTTACGCTTTTCTTGTATTTTTGACAAGAAATCTAAAAACATTTAAATTAACACTTCATTCTATTTTTGATCGTTTTCGTAATTTTCTACGGATTTTTATCCGACTTGAAAGGTAAATATCTCGGGACCCTGTAAAGGCATTGACTTAAAATTTCTGCACAGTATTCTGCTTTTCATTCTCTACAAAACTCCCTAAGACACCAAAAAGATTATTGCAAGAGGGCGCAAGTTATACGGCGCCAAACACAAAACTTTCTCTCATCAATTTTTAGAAACAAAATGTAATATTTTTGACTCCATATTGATATTCTATGGATGAAAAAATAAAAAATATTATACTAACCAATGAAACAAATTTTAAAAAAAGAAGAAAAAAAAAACAAATATTAAATGAAATGTGCAAAGACGGTAAACACGCATTTGTGTACATGCAAAAATATGTACATATATACATATATGTATATACATTGTTATATATACATATTATATAAATATAGGTATACACAATGTTATACTGGAAACTGGTTTGATTAAGTTATACCCCAAAAAAAAAAAATAACAAGAGCATGAGCGAATGGATAATAAAAAAAATCACTCGACTCGATCATTTTTTTTAAGTTTGAATTTCAAAACGTTAGTTCTATTTTTGCTCGCCAGATAGGACAGACAAGAAGGTTTCGTTTAGGAGCCTTCAATGAAATAGAGTGAAAATACAAATGTACTACGCGAAATATCTATTGTGTTAATCTATAATCATTGACTTGGTCAAAAACCATATAAATACCATATAGACAGTCCAAAATGAAAATTTCTTGAAAAAAAATATTTTTCTCCCTGCAGATGGCCAGCCAAGGAGGCTCTGATAGAAAGAATAATTTTTGTATGAATTGAAATCAACAGTATGAGTGGTTAAGTGTATAAACATATACAATAATAATAACGTGGATGTTAAGAGCCATAGAGCCAATATGGAAATTGCGTATACAAAAAAAAAACAAAAAAAAAATACAGATAGCAAAAACGAAAAACGTACAGAAACAATAAGTGCGTTCGCATCACACGATTTATCTGATAATTATCAGTTCCACATTTGTTCTACATTTGTTCCACTTACCTAGTTTTCCATTCTTTTCAGTAGATGTCGCTAGCTTTTAACTAATCTTAAGAGCCAAATTTAGTGAAATGGCCTGCAAAGTGACCGCCTACAGCCTACATTTCTCAACCGATTTTCATGAAATTTTGAATATAGATAGGTGCAAGGGAATTGTGGTCCTTAAATGGAACACATTTTTGAAAAGTTCCTTGTTTCAAAAATATAAGGGTTCAAAGTGAGTCAGTTTCGCGATTTTGGGCCTTCAAAGTGACCACCTACAGCCTACATTTATCAACCGATTTTCATGAAATTTTGAATATAGATAGGTGCAAGGGAATTGTGGTCCTTAAATGGAACACATTTTTAAATTTTGATCCTTAAATTTTTTTATATTCGATTTACCAAGGTACAGACAAAACAAAAATTCACTCAACTTTTCACACATTTTTCAAGTATTAAAACGTTTAGATATTGTGATTTCTTTTTATAAGATTTAAATTTAACCTTTTCCAAAAAGTTTAAAATGAATTTCAAGAAAATTGGTTACGTAGTTTAATTATTATAAATAAAACAAATTGTTAATTTTTCATAAAATTTTATTACTATTTTTTCTAATCACAGGATTTTTTTTGCATACCTTTAGGCTGGAATAAGAATTACACAGATAGTATAAACTCTATAAACGCGATGCAATAAAGATTGCGATTGTAGGGTAGTATGCGTGATGATAAAAATTAACGTAAGCAGCATGTAAAACTTATGTTGTTTACTTAGGCTGCACATTGTATTGTATATAAATATACGAAAAAATTTTTATGTAAAATTCAAAAATTTTGAGTTATTTTATTTTTTTAAATTTTTACATGGAAGGAAATGTGACTTTCTAACTTTGAATTATTATATCTCAGGCTGTATTGCATCGATTTGAGTCAAATAAAATGCACTAGGTCAGAAAATAGTTCAAGAATTAAAATGTTTACTTTTTTCAAGGATCAAGGTATGAACCAAGGAGGGCCCAATTGAGGTGAGTTGTTTGTCGAACGGAGTTTTGTAGAGGACGTGTTGTAGGTGTTTTTATTTCGAGTGTTTGCTACCGGAAATTATAGATCCCCAAAATACAATCTGTTTCTTAATTTACCTTTTCATCTAATTGAATTTCCGTTTATATTGAATGAGTATAATTTTTTATATGATATTATATATTCATACAGTCTGTTCAAAATAATTTTGTTGTCAGTTTTACAAAGTGCATAGCGTTTATTTAAAAATTATTTAGCAAATTAGTCAAAAATTAGGCAACAGCAAAGATTTCATAAAAGAATGAAAACTATTCAACGTAGGTAAAATTGTACGTACTGTGTGGAAAATAATGATTGGCGAGTACCAGACCTGTTTTCTTTCAGCTTCAATAACCGGTTTTTTCTGAAGACAGAAGGCGAGTTGTAGTACATTTTATTTAAAAGTGGGGAAGCTGAAAGAAGACAGGTCTGGTACTGGCCATTGAGATGAAACAATAATAACTTCAGCATAGTATAGCATAACAGCTGTATGCTAGAGGCTGTAGCCTGTAGAACAAAAGAAAAGATGTACCTACACCTTTTACCATGCAATATGATCGCTACCCAGTTAACCTCGAACATATTTTTAATATATCAAGTTTGTATTATTAGAGCACGAGTACATATTCTGTTGACATAGGTGGAATATATATCATCGATGGTGAACTGGGTTTGAAATTTTTTCAAATCATGTACACCAACACTTGAAGAAATTTATTTGCTTGTGTTGATGAAGACACAAATACATTTCAGACGATGTTGTTGTTGTTTTCGAAAAAATTTTTGACTAAATTTGGCTCTTAAAGTGAAAAAAGTGATAAAAATTTTTTTGGTTCACTTGCTGTGTGGAACTAATCAAAAAAGAAGAAGACATGTTTAAAAAGTTGACTGTTTATGAATTTTAAATTGTCAAGATGGAATATGAAGTAGAAGTACTTACTCACTAAATTTAATTAAGTTTTTCACTAAAAATCAACTGCCTATGTACATAAAAGAACTCGAAACTTCAACTGACAGTCAAAAATCAGCTAGCTGATATTTTTGACGTTCCAGTCATCCAAATTTTTCAGTTTAATATCAATTTGTACGATTTGAAGCTTCGCTTATTTTAAATCAGAACCGAACTGATAATATCAGATAAATCGTGTGATTCGAACGCACTTAATATGTATAAGCGCATATATAAATAATGAGTCAATTCATTCAAAAACTATATAGGTATACAACTTGTCCGTTAAAATAATGATCATTAAATAATATGACATATAGATATATTATACTGTATAGTGTATACAGAATAGATAATGTATTTCATAGGATTTTGCAATTATATATATTATATCCTATAATTATACATACATACATATATTGCTGGTATGGGTTTTTCTTTTCTTTTACTTTTTGTCCACATGCAAAACCCTCTATATCACATCACAAGCCGAGTTATGGCTTTCTGCACTAACCCAATCAAACACGATAAAAGTGTTGAAACGTCAAAACATTCAATGCTGGTAGTACAAATAGTGATGTAAAGAAAATGTGTTTTAGTTAAATATTTTTGGCTTTTTAAATAAAATATGGTTTATAAAAGTTTTGAAATATAATAAATTAACAGTGTTATAATTTTTAAAGTGCACAATAGTCAAAAAGTTAAATAAAAAGGTGAAAAATATTGTGCCTTCTTACCTACTTTTAAGAGAAAAAATTAAAGTATGGTGAGGTTATATGTATTATTTATATGTAATAAAGTGAATAAATTGATTTGATTTAATAAAATTTAATTTATAATAATTCTGATACATATATGTATTTATATGAATAATTAAAGTTTAAAGAATAATAAATAATATAAACTTTTTTCTTCTATACCTATATATTGACATGTGACTAATGACTACATTACCTATGGTGAGGTTATATTATAAAAGTGAATAAATTGAAACGAAATGTAAACACAAATATATGAAAAAAATAAATAAAGTGAACGAAATACAGAACAAATTCATTTAATTTAATAAAATTTTATTTATAAGTTTGTATTAATTGTTAAATTATTGAATCAAATCAATTTCTCACATCGTAACATAATCACAAAAATTTATATAAAAAAAGTCTATGAAAAAGTAAATAATTTGGTACATAATCTTTATTGTGTAATGAAGGCAAATAGACACTTAATTTGTGATAACTAATAAATTAAATTCTATTAAATCAAATCAATTTATTCACTTTATTACATATAAATAATATAACCTCACCATAGATAGGTATGTACTATGTAGTCATACTTTAATTTTTTCTCTTACAAGTAGGTAAGAACGCACAACATTTTCCACCTTTGTATTTAATTTTTTTGACTATTGTGCACTTTAAAAATTTTAACACTGTTAATTTATTATATTTTAAAACTTTTATAAACAATATTTTATTTAAAAAACCAAAAATATTCAGCTAAAACACTATTTCTTTACACTAATATTCCACCCCTCTTATTAAGAAACCATAAGAAACTAAAATGTCAAAACAAAACATGGCACTTCTTACTAATCCATACACAACACCAGTAGGAGGCTTTTATTGTAGAGGGTTTTGCCACATGCATATAGTTATGTATATCTATTTGATACAGCATTCTTTAAAGCTGAAATAAATGGTTATTGTTGTTGTTTTTTTTCTGGTTTGATTTTTCTGTTTCTTGTTGTTGTTGTACTTTTGCTACAAATAAATATGCTCGCGTAAATAAATAAGTAAGCTAAACATGTACTGCCTAATTTAAATCACCGATTTTTGTAGAAATAATTCATTATATAATTATCATAATCGGTTTTTATAATAACAAAACTAATTTTATTACAAAACTATTTTTTGTTTTTTCAAAAATAGCGTTGAAAGTTGCAAATTGGTTTCTATCCAATAATTTCAACTATTTTAAAATTTAAACAAGGCCTATTTTAATCAGTCCAAATTATCGAGCTCATACTGTATGTATTTGTAATTTTTGCTTATTTTCTTTCAAATGAATATTAACATTAAAATACAAGTGCAAGTTAACACTTCGTTTTATTTTAAATTTTATACCCTCGAATCAATTTTAAGTAACAAAACGTAACATTTTTTGATTCTTCAGAAAAGTTTGTTCCCGTGGAGCTAGGGAGCTGGAATTTGGCCAAGATATTCCTTGAACGGTCTAATATTGCATGATGGCGGTTTAATTCCGTTCACTAGGGCAAAAGTTTAAATTTAAAAAATTAAATATGTAATTCAATATTTTTGAACTTTTACATAAAAACCTTTCAACCTTCAAACCTTTAGACCTTTCAAAGTTCATGCAATATTAGATCGTTCAAGGAATATCCTAGCCAAATCACAACTCCACAGGAACATTATTTTCTAAAGAATCAAAAAATGCTTAAAATTGATTCGAGGGTATAAAATTTAAAATAGAACGAAGTGTTAACTTGCACTTGGTACTGTTAAAAATTATAGAACAAGAAAAAATTCTAACGAAAAACCAAAGGTCGATTCTCTGTAAAATTAAATCAAAATTTTCACTTGCTTTAGTAAAAATGTTGAAAAGAATTGCTAAATATGAAAAAATTCTTTGTTTTTATAGGCAGCTGACTTGATATCGGCATTGATTTTTAGTATAATATTACATACAATATACATTTTTATTTTTTTTAATTACTTCAAAATGTCTTCTGCGTTGCCTGAAATGTCCTCATAGATTTTAATTGCTTATTGTAAAAGATCAATTATATGAGTTTTCGATAAAATACTTTTTTAAAGGACATGTGTTACAATAAAACTATAAATGAGACAATTATTAAATACTTAACAATTCACAGAATTCTTAAAGAAAATATTAAAAATGTATTAACAAGGTTGTGTACGAGTCTTCTGCGTTGCCGCCTTCATTTCAGATAAATTTAAAACATAAGGTCAGAAAAATAGAAATGCGCTATATAGTTTTAAAAGTGAGGTATAGAAAAATGTACAAGTATTAAGTCTCTACACTTTTATTATCCAAGAATTTTTTAATAAAATTCCACACAAAGTATCTTCGATGTTAACAGAGAATCGACCTAAAACAAAAATACACACATGCTCAAGAAAATAATTTCACACGTACACAAAAAGTATCAAGTATAGAGAGATTCCTTCACGAGGAACGTCAAAATTCATAGTTTTTACATACGGCTGACGAAGAAGTAATAATTGCTATAGTATTTTTATTTTTGGAAGTCAGTACAGGCAAGATAGGCATACTTTTCTATATTCTTTCTCAAATTGTTTGAATAAATCTGTCTCATGTGTGGGGTGATCAGATCTCAATTTCAATCTAGGGAAATCTTTTAAATTAAATATTACCAAGGCAAAAAACTCATCCGGTACTGCCTCCATAAGCACAATACTGACTTCCAAAAATAAAAATACTATAGTGCAAGTTTTATTATTTTAAAAGATATGAATGATTTGCAGCTAGCTGCGAACGATAACAAACAGTTTTGTTTACCTTCGTTTGCTAATTGCTAATTGCAAAAATAATAGATCATTATTATTATTGTTCTATTATTTTTGCTAATTGCTATTTGCTACGTGTGTATTGTGTACACACTTTGCAAACATTCGTTCGCTAAATCTGAACGCACCTTTATAAAAAATTGAAGTCGAGTCGAGTCAATGTACTGGTTTATGCGTAATTCGCTTTTAATACGGATTTTGGTTTACTCCCAATTTTATGTGGTATAAACTCATTAATTCGGATTTTGGCTTAAGCCAAAACCCTCTATACAGAAGCCGCGCTATGATTTTCTGCACTAACACGATCAAACACGATAATAGTGTTGAAACGTCAAAACATTCAGTACTGGTAGTACAAATAGTGATGTAAAAAAAATGTGTTTTAGTTAAATATTTTTGGTTTTTTAAATAAAGTATGGTTTATAAAAGTTTTAAAATATAATAAATTAACAGTGTTATAATTTTTAAAGTGCACAATAGTCAAAAAACAAAATAAAAAGGTGGGAAATATTGTGCCTTCTTACCTACTAATAAGAGAAAAAATTAAAGTATGACTATACCTATGGTGAGGTTATATTATTTGTAATTAAGTGAATAAATTGATTTGATTTAGTCAAATTTAATTTATAATAATTCTGATACATATATGTATTTATATAAATAATTTAACTGCCTTATTCTACATCAAGTCATAACTTGTGACCAGTCATAAGTATATTCACCAAACTAGTTTATGACCGTCATAATCAAGTTCAAAGTTGGGTTCAAAATGCTAGTAGCAAAGCTAATAGGTCAGCAAAACAGTTAAAAGAATTTTATGGTCATAACTTGACTATGACGGTCATAAAACTAGTTTGGTGAATATACTTATGACTGGTCACAACTCACAAGTTATGACTTGATGTAGAATAAGGCAGTAACTCCCCAATTCTACATAAGAGTCTCTTATTTCTCTTACTTCTCTAAACTTTTTATCATAAGAGATTTTTTAGCAGAAATTGGTATTCTACATAGCAGACGTGTGGTGATAATAATGTGTAAGAGACTAAGAGGTTTTGAATTCACCAAAATCAGCTGATTATCATGACATTTGTTTGAATTAGAATGTACGGAAATACGGATTTTGGTTTACTGCCAATTTTATCTGCTATAAACTCGCTAATTCGGATTTTGGTTTAAGCCCAAATTATTGAAATGGTGAAAGTGAAGCTGTCACGTTCTTCTTCTTTTTTTTATGTCTAAGAAGAAGAATATGTATACTTTAAATGTATAAAAGTATGCATGTATTATTTTAATCCCAATTTACAGTTTATAGCGTACTCCCAATTTAATCCAAAATTCGGATTATTTTTGTTAAATAAAAATTTGAAATCATAGGTTACTAGATATTTTAAATGTTATTCATATAGCATAGTTTTTACTGATTTTTGATTAAACGGTTTTTAATTAACTTTAAACAGTATAACTCAACTTTTAAATAATTTGTAAAAAAAGAAAAAGTGAAAGATTTACATTTTTATTCCCGCGTATTTAGAAAATATATAATATATATAATATAAAATATAATACTATATTCATTTAAAATTAATAATAGTATTTCTTCCATTTTATTTATTATTTTTATATTATTTTTATTTTATATTATTATTTTTATTTTCTTTTATTAATTTTTTTTTTTAAATTTTTAATTTCTTCACTTTTTAAAAACTCCACTTCTACACAATAACAATAAGAGGACCTCACCAATGACCTGCTAAGTTAATAGACTTTCGAGGTTAGAAACGTCTCTTATCTTCTTATCCAGAATACCAAATTCTCTTAACTAAACTCACCACAATTTTTAAGAGATCAGCTGATTGGTGACATCTCTTACCTCTTACCTAGAATAGCAATTTCTGCTAAGTGTCTGCTAATTGCATTTAAGAGGCTAACCCCCCAATTCTACATAAGAGTCTCTTATTTCTCTTACTTCTCTAAACTTTTTATCATAAGAGATTTATTAGCAGAAATTGTTATTCTACATAGCAGACGTGTGGTGATAATCAGGCGTAAGAGGCTAAGAGATTTTAAACTCACCAAAATCAGCTGATTGTCATTTGACATTCGTATAATTTTAAATTTGTTGTTTTAAATAAGTTGTTTTTTATTGTTAAAAGTTTTAAAAAAAAGTAAATTATGGAAAATTCTGGTAAGTTTATTTTATATAGGTATTTATATAAAATTATACAAACATTTCATACGAATGAAGTATGAAGTACAGATTCCTTAATGGGATTCGCTGCGAATTTCTATATTGAAAAATATGTATTTAGCTTTTATTTTGTAAATTAGAAAAATAATTTTATCTACCTCCTTTTTAGCCTTTTTGCTATTTCATTTAAAATTAACAACATCAACTCTTCCATAATCTTTTATTATTTTTTTTTTAAAATTTTTAATTTCTTCACTTTTTAAAAACTCTACTTTTACACAATAACAATATAAGCACCTCACCAATGACCTGCTAAGTTAATAGATTTTTGACGTTAGAAAAGTCTCTTATCCTCTTATCCAGAATACCAAATTCTCTTAACTAAATTCACCACAAACTTTAAGAGATCAGCTGATTGGTGACATCTCTTACCTCTTACCTAGAATAGCAATTTCTGCTAACTGTCTGCTAATTGCATTTAAGAGGCTAAGAGTCTCTTAGTCTCTTATGTAGAATTGGGGGGTAAGAGTCTCTTAGTCTCTTATGTAGAATTGGGGGGTAAGTTTAAAGAATAATAACATAAACTTTTTTCTTCTATACCTATATCACAAGACAATTAATAACAGATACACAATTTCATATAAGCAAATTGTTGTACATTTGCTTGGCTATTGAAAATCTGATAGCCAAGTAAAAGCTTTTGTGTTTTGTTACTTGCCGTTCTTGTTCACCTAAAAGTTTGAAAATTCAAAATTTATATGATTTCACCACAGAACAAAGAATTACTTGGCTTATGATTCACCACTACTCGTGTTTCAGGCTGAAATTTTTTTCATGTACCACATATGTATGTATGTATGCATGTTTATTTAATATTTAGTTTTTGTTGTTGGTCATTCATAAATAAGTTATTTAATTTTTTTTTGTGAAGCAACTATACCTAGACCTACGTAATGTTGAAAATATATCGTCGGCCTAGTGCTTATTTGTTCAATAGATAATGCATCAAGTTTTGAGAAAAACGAAATTTTAGTTTGAAACAGTAAAATTCCTTACAAAATAAAAAACAACAGAAATTATTTTTTGGGAAAAACAATAGGTTAGCTTCATCCTAGTTCGTTTTTTTAAATTTTAATTTCCGTTTTTCTAAAAGTTATTCATTAATATATAGAGAGATATACGTTTGGATATTGAACAAACTTCTATGAGCAACAAATACTTTTTTTAGTAGTGGGATATAGAACAAAATTGAATAGAATTAACACCATTCTTATAAAAAAAAAGATAACAAAAACTAAAATAATAGATATTGAATAAATAAGCACTAGGCCAACGATATGTTCTTTTTTTCTACCTAATTAATGTTTGAATTTGTAAAATGTAAATCTATGATAATTCGAGGTTTTTTTTACCGTGTTGCACTTTATCTCAAAAAGTATGAGAAATACAAGAATTACGGTTTTTGGTCCACGGATTGCTGAGATCTCACTTTTTCAGAAATAAAAATTAAAAATTTTCATATGAAATGTATGGTATACATTTGTATAATATGCACGGCCAAATTTGTGTTTTTACGTATTGCTTCCTTTTTAGCGTCCTATCATCCAAGTCACACCAGGTATAATAAGAATAGTATAAAATAATTTTAGCTGACTGTAAAAAAAAAAATTTAAAGAGGATGCTTTAACAAATATTTTAGTCAAAGAATTACAGTTTTTGGTCCACGGGATGCTGACATGGTAATAAATTAATTTATACAATTTTTATTTTAAAGTATTTTTATTATGCTTATTATGTAGATTATTTATAGTATTTTTATTGTTTGAATAAATCTGTCTCGTGTGTAAAAACAAATTCACAAATTCAAAGTAATTTTTAAATATTTAATTTACAGATCACTTGAAAATAATTTTCCGAATAACAACAAATAGCACTTGATCAAAAGCAGCAAACTAAAGTGTACTTCACACTTAACGACTTATTTTATGATTTATCATTTGTTTTTGTAACAACAACAAATTACATTAGTCAAATAATAAATCATAAGATAGATCGTCAAGTATGAAGTACACTTAAATAAGCATGCATATATGTAGGTAGTCGATTCTCTGTAAAATGAAACCAAAATATTCGCATTCTTCAGAAAAGGTTTTGAAAGGAACAACTAAATATAAAAAATTTTGTTTTTTATAGGCAGCTGACCTGTTATCGGCTTTGATTTTTAGTATATTATTACAAGTACAATATACATTTTTATTTTTGATTTTAATTTCTTCATAATGTCTTCTGCGTTACCTGTGATTTTTCTTCCGCGTTACCTGGAATTTCCTCATAAATTTTGATTGTTTATTGTAAAAGATCAATTATATAGATTTTCTATTGAGTACTTTTTTAAAGGACATGAGTTACAATAAAACTATATAAGTGATAGTTCTTAAATACTTAACATTTCACAGAATTCTTAAAGGAAATATTAAACATGTATTATAAGGTTGTGTGTGATTTTTCTGCGTTACCACATTTTTTTTTGATAAATTTAAGACGTAAGGTCAAATAAATAGGAATATGCTATGTAGTTTTAACCAACAATTTTTCAATAAAATTTCTCATAAAAATGTCTTCTATGTTACTAGAGAATCAACCATATGCATAATGATGTAACTGTAAAATTTAAATACACACAAAACGACATGAAAAAAAATTTCAGCCTGAAACACGAGTAGTGGTGAATCATAAGCCAAGTAATTCTTTGTTCTGTGGTGAAATCATATAAATTTTGAATTTTCAAACTTTTAGGTGAACAAGAACGGCAAGTAACAAAACACAAAAGCTTTTACTTGGCTATCAGATTTTCAATAGCCAAGCAAATGTACAACAATTTGCTTATATGAAATTGTGTATCTGTTATTAATTGTCTTGTGCCTATATATTGACGTGTGACTAATGACTACCAGTGTTGGGAATAAGATTTGCTGAAAATGTACTATAAAAAATTTTAGAAAGTACTATTTGGATTGAAAAAGTACTAACTTTTTAAAAAAACATATTAGACGTTTAAAAACTTCAAAAATGACGATTTTGTAAACAGAAAACAAAGACACGTATAACAAAAATTTACTATTTAAATTTTATAAAATAAACTGCAAATATTTTTAAAAAAAATATTAAACTTGAAAAAAAAATGATTTTATTTCTCCATTTCAAAATCAACAAAAATAAAAAGTAACAAAAACTCAGTATTTAAGAATAATTAAATTACATAATTCTTAAAAAAATGTTTACATTAATTAATCACTATTAATTAGTGTTTTTTACGGGTTAATTGATTAACTTAAAGTATACATTCATTTTCATTAATACTTTTGTATGAAATGTTTTGATTTAATATTTCCTTAGATGGATTTCATTCATAGCATTTACAATTTTTTGATTTCAAATTATCTTTTACAAAAATTAAGCTTGAACTTAATATAATATACAAAACAGTATATTTCAAAATAAATAAATTATAAAATGAAATAAAACTAGACTTACCTTTTTATTTCAAACAGCCACAAATCAATTCGTTAATTTTGACGTTTACATAAATCCTATTTTCTTTCTTATCGTGTATACTTTTTAATTTTTTCTTCCATTTCATTTTTTAATTTTTTCTTCCATTTCACTTTTTTCTATTTTTCACATATAAAAATTGTGAAATATGAAGTTGGTAGTAATATGAAATTAGCAGAGCTGCCACATAAGCTTAGAAAAGTCATTTTTCTAGCAGTTGCTTAAAAAGTACTAAAAACTCATCATTTTGTGAAAAGGAGGACTTTTGTACGAACGAAAATGAAAAGGACTAAAAAAAGTACAATTGTACTAAAATTCACAACTCTGATGACTACATTACTGCCGTACAAAGGACAATCGCGTCAATTACATTTTCACTCATTTTGAGTTAAATATATTTATGATATAATATATAGTTATATATATGAACTGAAGGAAAAGCTCTCTATTAAAAAATATGTCTATATAATATATATTATATATATAATTTAATTTTTCCACTAGTTCATATGTATAACTATATATTATATCATAAATATATCTAAGTCAAAATGAGTGAAAATGTAATTGACGCGATTGTCCTTTGTACGGCAGAATATTATATCATAAATATATCTAAGTCAAAATGAGTGAAAATGTAATTGACGCGATTGTCCTTTGTACGGCAGTGGTGAGGTTATATTATAAAAGTGAATAAATTAAAATGAAATGTAAACACAAATATATGAAAAAAATAAATAAAGTGAAGGAAATACAGAACAAATTGATTTAATTTAATAAAATTTTATTTATAAGTTTATATTAATTGTTAAATTATTGAATCAAATCAATTTCTCACATCGTAACATAATCACAAAAATTTATATAAAAAAAGTCTATGAAAAAGTAAATAATTTGGTACACATTTGTTATGTGCAGCCTAAAAGTAGCTTTACACTACTTGATTTGTCATATCACTTTATGTATGTTATTTTACATATGTATTGTCACACGACTTCTCATAATGCTAATAATCCACTGAAATAAAAAAATTCAAGTATCACGAAGTCGAATCAAATGTCATAATATGAAATTAGAAAAAATCTATTTTCATGATATGTCGAATGTGAAGTCGTATGAGAAAGTTTCTCAACAAAATCGGACAGTGTAAACGCTGTAAAACTTTTACCAGTGACATGTAGTATGTAAAGTGATATGAGAAATCAAGTAGTGTAAAGCTACTTTAAGTAAACAACATAAGTTTTACATGCTGCTTACGTTAATTTTTATCATCACGCATACTACCCTACAATCGCAATCTTTATTGCATCGCGTTTATAGAGTTTATACTATCTGTGTAATTCTTATTCCAGCCTAAAGGTATGCAAAAAAAATCCTGTGATGAGAAAAATTAGTAATAAAATTTGATGAAAAATTAACAATTTGTTTTATTTATAATAATTAAAATACGTAACCAATTTTCTTGAAATTTATTTTAAACTTTTTGGAAAAGGTTATATTTAAATCCTACAAGAAGAAAACACAATATCTAAACGTTTTAATACATGAAAAATTTGTGAAAAGTTTAGTGAATTTTTGTTTTTTCTGTACCTTCGAAAATCGAATATAAAAAAATTTAAGGATCAAAATTAAAAAATGTGTTTCGCTTAAGGACCACAATTCCCTTCCACCTATCTATATTCAAAATTTCATGAAAATCGGTTGAGAAATGTAGGCTGTAGGTGGTCACTTTGCAGGCCATTTCACTAAATTTGGCTCTTAAGAAACCATAAGAAACTAAAATGTCAAAACAAAACATGGCACTTCTTACTAATCCATACAAAACACCTGTTCGAGGCTTTTGTGGTAGTAGGTTTTGAATATGGCGGATTCTAATTTTTATGGTGAAACGTGAAAGTGAAGTTGTCACGTTCTTCTTCTTTTTTTTATGTGGAAGAAGAAGAATATGTATGCTATAACCTATAAGTGTATAAAAGTATCAACGTTTGCATGTATTATTTTATTCTCAATTTACCGTTTATAGCGTACTACTAATTTAATCCACAATTCGAATTATTTTGCCGTATAAACTGTTAAAATGAAGTCCAGTTGTTAAATTGTTGAATTGTTGATTTTTTTAAATTTTGATTATTCAAAACCAAAAGTTCAATCAAATCAAAATCATATTAAGTTAAATTATAATTTCAGTATTCATTTCATTCAGTAATCACTTAATCAGTATTCAGTAAATCTTTGGGTTTCAACTGGTGTAGTTGTGATTAATCAATTTTTATTCATATTTAATTTAGTTAATTTTCCTCATTCCGTCTGGTTTGTTTTAATTGTGTTATAATTTTTACCGGTTTTTACAAATTCATTTAACATTGAATTATATTTTTCTTTTTTGTTTTTTAAAGTACATAGCTAATTTAATAAACTCCAAGAAAATGAGCAAAGTACCAAACGTAAAATTGAATAATGGGCGTGATATGCCAATTCTTGGTCTTGGAACATGGGGGGTGAGTAAAATAATAAAAATTATAATTATCTTTATAAATTTTAGATTTTTTTCTACAAAACTTTATGAATTTTATTAAATAAACTAAAATTTATTCATACAATTAGTAATAGATACATTAAGGTAGGTAGATAAATTGCGTTTACATAATCTAAATAACCTGTCATAGAATCATTTGTTGCATTCTTTTTTTTTTCTCAATTGCATACATAATGTATGTACCTAGACCTATATACATAATAAACATTTATATACATTTCTAGAATACATTTTTTTATTATTTATTATTAATTCCAACAGAACTCATGCTTTATGTATTTTAATCAGTTTCAGTTGTCAATTAAAAATTTTCTCGTTGAATAAATATGAATTTACAGATAAAAATCAAAGATCAAAGTAAATGTTATCGAAAAAAAATTATACACACGTAATCAGTTTTGCAATGAAACAGATTGCTTAATTATATGTATATTGTATAATAAATAAATTTACATAGGTATATTAGTATTAGTATTCTTTTAAAATCCTGGAAGATTGAAAATAACGATTTTAACGACATTAAAAAATGAAATTTTAAAGAATAAACTTGTACTTAATGGCATTGCATTATCAATTTTCAAAAAAATAGCCAAACAAAATTAGTAGTTTACTTTTTTAGAAAATTTAACGATCTATACTTGAAAAAAAAAAATTTTTAATTTAATTATCAAAATAAGATATTACTGAACAAATTATCATATTGATAATAATATTTCAGTACTTATAATAAAATTCTAAATTCGATTCGAATAAGTAATAATGAACCATATTCTAACTATCTAATCTACAAAGGTCACTAATTACTTTCGTGACTAATCTTTCGTTTTTTTCATCTAACTCTTATCAATCGTATGCAAATAAAATTAGATGTTCTTAATAAAAAATGGGTCATGAAAATATCACTAGTTAATTAAATTGAGAAGAAATTAACAAATTTGCATTTTAAAATTGAAAAGTTTGTAACATGTATAATTAAGAAATGAAATTTTATAAATGAGCCGATTTTTTTTAAAGTGGTATAAGTCCACTTTTGATGAGAAATGAGTTAAAGTAAATTTCAAATAAAGATTGATGTGCCCTTTCAACTATGTATTTATAATATTAAAGCTATTATAGGCCCTTATTGTGATTTTCGTCAAATGATCGAACAGCGTTCGATTTCATATTTTGGTATTATGATTTTCGATTTTTTTATTTTTGTTCCATTAAATCGAACAGCTGTTTCGATCACTTTTTTACTGACGAAACGCAATTTGTAATACGAAAAATATGAAAAAAAGATGGATATTTCAAAGAAAATGTAACTTTCAATGTTTTAAATGTAATAATAATACTAACTAAATGTGTTTTTATTAATTACTACATACATTAATTATTATTTTAATAGGAAAAATACGGTAATAAGAAGCAATTAGAAGAGCTTGTGAATATCATGAAAATTCTGACATAAATTAATTTTTCTCACAGAAATCCCCAAAATTGTTACAAAACAATAAAATACTTGCCTTACTAATAACATTTTTTTAAAGTCGAATTTAACAAATGTCGACTCTAAAAACTGAGTATGCATTTAAGTTCTGTACACGAATACATACTTGAAAAATTAAAATCTTCAACATATTTTGTAAAATAGCATACTCAGTTTTTAAAGTCGACTTTTGCTAAATTCGACTTTAAAAAAATGTTATTAGTAACTCAAAACAATTTATTCAAATATGTATCTTCAAATTTTAACAGCTGAAAAATTGTTCAAAGAAAATATACACGATAATTCACGATAATGACGCTTGTAACCAATGTGTATGATGCAACGTTTTTTGGTTCGTTCGATTGAGTTACACAATACCGAAATTAAATTCAATCGAATCGAAGAAGATTTTTCGATCAACCTACGAATCGAAAGTCACAATAAGCCCCATAGATTAATATTTTTCACCCGAAATTAAGCTGTTATATGAAAATTGTATAGGAACTGAAATAAAAAACATTAAGGGCCTTACTAATAAACATTTTTTAGTTTTAAAACTAAAATAGTTTCGGCTTGAGAATCAGAGTATGCTTTCAAATTCTTTATAAAATGGAGTAATAAAATATTAACTTAACATATTTTGTATAGAGTTTCAAAGCACACTCTGATTCTCAAGCCGAAACTATTTTAGTTTTAAAACTAAAAAATGTTTATTAGTAAGGCCCTAAATATCTCAAAATAAAACAAAGTGGACTTATACCACTTTCAAAAAAAAAAAAAAAAAAAAAAAAAAAAAAAGGCTCATATATGTAGTATGTACTTGTTACGAGGCAATTTTTACAATATTAATATTTTTTTTTTTTTTAAAAGAAAATTATAATATTTGACACATAACAAAAAAATATATTTTATGAGATTGTATCGGGTCATTACATATTACATACAGACTCTTTATAAAATTCCTTAATAATTCCACTCTCTAACAGTAACTAAGAAAGAAAAGTAGATAAGCATGACTTGCTCAATTTGAAAATTCAGTCTAAATGGAAAATTACAATAATTAAATTTTTACTATAAGTACCTAATATGTTCACATTTACATTTACGTTCTTTTTTATTTTATCATTACATATCTCAATTTGCATTTATCTTATCAAAAGTTATGATAGGAAGTGATTGTCTTATGTAATGAAATTGTAAGTTTTTGAAGTGTTAAGCAAATTTTAAAACATAAAAATTAAATTCTATGATTCACCATTTATGATGTAAAATCTGAAATATTATGAAATAAAAACTGATTGATAAATTAAAAAAAATAAATAAAATTAAAAAAAGAGAATAAAAGAGTGTTCTATAAAAATTTCGTTTTTTTTCTGTCACATAATAGTCACCACAAGGAGAAGTTGCTCAAGCTGTAAAAGATGCAATCGATATTGGTTATAGACATATTGATTGTGCTCACGTTTATGGAAATGAGCATGAAGTTGGTGAAGGAATTGCTACTAAAATTAAAGAAGGAAACATTAAAAGGTAAATATGTATTGGCTTTTTAAAGATACATATCTATTATCTACACATAATGCATAAAATTTTCAATACCTTTATTTATTTATTTTTTAATTTCAGAGAAGATCTTTTCATTACGAGTAAATTATGGAATACATTTCATAGACCAGATTTAGTGAGACCAGCATGTGAAACAACATTAAAAAATCTTGGTCTCGATTATATTGATATGTATTTAATTCATTGGCCAATGGGTTATAAAGAAGATGGTGATTTATTTCCAAAAGATGATGCTGGAAATACTTTATTCTCTGATGTTGATTATATTGATACATGGAAAGAAATGGAAAAACTTGTTGATGCTGGTCTATGTAAATCGATTGGTGTATCTAATTTTAATAAACGACAAATTGAGAGAATTTTAAATATTAGTCGTATTCCACCGGCAACAAATCAAATTGAATGTCATCCATATTTAAATCAAAAAAAATTAATGGAATATTGTAAATCAAAGAATATTTCAATTACAGCATATAGTCCATTAGGTTCACCAAATCGTCCTTGGGCAAAACCTGGTGATCCAGTTTTGTTGGAAGATGTAAAGGTTAGTTAAAATACATAATATAATTATGTATGTATAATCAAATTAAATATTTTCATAAGTTTTATTTTTATTTTTCAGATTGTTGATATTTCGAAAAAATATAATAAAACTCCGGCTCAAATTTTAATTCGTTATCAAATTCAACGTGGAAATATCTGTATTCCAAAATCAGTTAATAAAGCACGCATTGCATCAAATTTTGATGTATTAGATTTTAGCTTGAACGATGAAGATATTAAATTAATTGATAGTTTCGATTGTAATGGACGACTTGTTCCATTATTACAGTAAGTACTGTTTTTTTCTTTTTTCTTCTTATGATTAAACATTTTTAAACAAATTTTTATAATATAAAAAATAAATTTTTCTACAGAGATGCTGGTTCACATCCACATTATCCTTTTCATGATGAATTTTAATATTTTTTTGCAAAAATTGTGTTATTGTCTGGGGTAAAAATTTGTGTTGTTTGTTTTACAAGTTTGCTTAGTATTTTTTTTCCGACACGTAGTTTTCTACTTGAAACTAATTAAATTAGAAATATACATACATACACACGATTCAATAGCTTTCTGAATTTCAAGAAACAGTTTTAACAGTTTTTTATTTTTGTTTATTTCATATTAATTAATTATTCTGTGGCCACAAGCACAAACCGCTTAAGTCTGAAAATGTACTTTTGAGAAAAATTTATTTAAATGTTCGATTTCTAAAGAGAAGAAGGAACTTTTGAAGAAAATAATACACAACAATCCGATTTTGTCAGAATAACGAACAAAGTACATCAGCTAAATTTTTGCTTATGTCGACTTAAGCGGTTTGCAAATGGATCACAGCATTACTTTGTTTGCAATTTACATTTTCAATTGGCTTTAAATAAATTGGCAAACATAATTTATTTTCATGTTAAACTCAAAAATAAAACTTTAAAATTTGTTTTTTTTTTTTTAGAAAACTTGGTAATTGCAAACTTAAGATAATTTTTTTGCAATACTTAAAATATACAAGCTTTTCAATTTCACATCGCTAACCAATTGTTTTTCATTTCATAAATGAATTTAGTTATCTTTATTTTGTACCTCTTAATTGTTCTTAAACATGCAGATATTCTGTTTTTTCAGTTTTCTAAATTTATTGCTAATTTTTATTTTTTTAAATAACTTCCAGGGTCTATGGACATCCACATCATCCATTCGAAAAGGACGAGTATTAAATATTTGTAGAAATGTAAAAATTAAAATAGTAAATCTATGAATGTGTAATAAAGTGTTTTTATTTTTTTCAATTATTTTGCGATATCGTTTTATTTATTATACGTAGATCACTTTGATTTCCATTGAATCAAAGTTACCTATCCACTAAATAATATAGAATCTTTCAGGAACCTCTGAAAAAAAAAAATTCTTTCAATGATCTGAAATTGTAGAAATTATCCTAGATTCATTTTTTTTTTTAGAAATTCTTTATCTAATCTGCACATGACAAATCACATTGAATTAAATTTTGTAGTAGAAATTTGAAAATTATCATTAATCATCGGTAATTGAAAAACATAAAAAAAAAAGTCGTTATAATTATGGGAGCAAAAAAAAGTAAAAGTGTTGCCAAAGTTGATGAAAATCAATATCAAAATCAAGAGAATAATTATAACGATGAATCTAAACTAGCATCACCTTCCTCATCAATAACGGAGGAAATTTCTAACGTTGAAGGCAATTCAATAAAATCAGAAAGTTATGAAGATCTTTACATGCAACTTGGTACTGAACATCAGAAACTTCAAAAAGAATTTCTTGAATTTAAAGCAAAAATAATAACAGATGATCATTTGAATAGAGGAGATTTTAACGAACATGTTGATAATTTATCTCAAACGCTTAGAGAAATTGTACATGAAAGTGATTCTAAAAATGATAATTTTGAAACTCAATATAATTCATTTGATAAAGAAGAAAATGATCAAATTATTTCAAATTTTTTAACTGAGAATGAGAACACTAAAGAAAATGAAAAATTTGAAAAACAATTAGAATCTATTGAAGATAATTATAAAGAAGAAATTAAAAAAATTAAAAGTAAACAATTTAAATTATTGGAGGAGAATGAATGCAAAGAAAAAGAAATACAAATTTTACAATCAGAAATTGAATTAATACAAACAAAAATGAAAAATGAAACTGAAAAATTAAGAGAGTAAATTAATTAATTTAATATTTATTTATTTATTTACTTTTTTTTTTTTAAATAAAACTAAATTTGTAGTGAATTTAAAAGAAAAAACCTACTTCTTTGTGAACAACATGAAGAGGAAAAAAAACAAATGGTTTCAATTTGGGAGTCAAAATTAGTGTATGAGTCTAATATATTAAATTAAAGCATTCCATATCAAAAATTTTCTTAGATACGTACGAGTATGTATTTAGCACAAATTTTTTAATTGCATAATTTAAAATGATAACATTTATAAAATGAGACAAATTTTAATATGGAACGTTTAAATCCTCATTTTATTATCTATTTACTATCGAAAATTTAAAGCCATTTTAAGTTTAGTTTTCTGCACTTAATTTTAATTCACATTATAAATTATTTTTCATTTTCTTCTGAAATTTAATAATTAGTGAAGTTATTCAAATTTGCAATAGAGATGTGAATACTTTCAAAACGCAAATCATCAAGGATAAGGTTTTAATGGAACAACAATTATCAAAAGCAAGTGGAGAATTAATAACTTTAACAAACAAGAATAAACAATTAAATGAACTGTAAGAGTATAATTTTTCTTTTTTATTTCCTTTAATACGTATTGCATTATTCTCAATATTTATTTTTTAAGTTTTAATGAAATTCAAAAACGTTATGAATCAAGAGAATCAAGAAAAGAAGATTTAGAAAAAATTGCTGATTTAGAAGGACAAATAATGATACAATCAGAAGAAATTGAAAAACAGAAAAAAATGTTAAGAGAAATAGAATCAAATAATAGTTGTAATATTGCAAATAATTGTGCGGGTCGTAATAATCATAATGGTGGTGGAAAACGAAAAAAGACTTTTAAAAATCATCAAAAAAAATGATAAAGTAAATGCAGATTGTTAAAAAATAAATCATATGTACTTATATCATTTTTAAAGATAATGTATTTTATAACTGCAAAACTTCCGTTTTGATCATTGTGATATTTATAAAATTTTACATAATTTTTTTTCTCGTTTTATTTCATTGGTTCAAAATTGAAATTAAAGCACACATTCTTGATTCTGCCCAGGGTATATACAAGGTATCTTCTTCCGGGCTTCGTTCTCTTTTCTCAGCATTTGACGTCACTTAGAATACTCTGAAGTGATATTTATGATCATTTTACGTAAAAATAAAACTCATGTTTAACCTGTGTTTAAATTTTTTTCATTTAATCATTTATTTTATAATTTAAAAGATATTTAAGTATTAACATTTTTATTCCAATATATGTATAACCTGAATCTAAAAAAACAAAATTAATATATTATAATTAAGTTTAAAAATTTGAGACTCATCTAACAAATTATTCTCAGAATTAATTTTATTTAAAATAAGATATGTATATATAAATATTTTATTATCACAAAATAATACTAATATATACAAGAACACAATAAAATTTCAACGAAACCATCAAATTATAACCAAATGACGTCAATAATCAGCTGAAAAGAGAGAAATTTATTTTCATGTACGGAAGAGGATACCTTGCAGCGTTGTCTATATACGTTGATGGTTGATCGTCAGTCGTCACTTGTATCATGTTCATGTATGTATAATACGTTTGTCGTTTGAAATTGAAAGAAGAAATAAATAAAGAAAACCCTTTCTTTTTCATTTTTAATACGATATTTATTTAATTTTGATATTTTATTTAATGTTTTTAAAATTTATTTGTAAAAATCAAAAAAGACTGAATTTTGCCTTCTTAAAAGTTAAAAAAAAACAAATGAAATTCGTTTCGAATCAAACCCTGTCTTTGTCTGCATTACATTATTATGAATTTTTTTTTACTATTAATCTTTCTCCTATTTAATAATACAAATGATTATCCAATTCACTTTTTATAGGTCGAGTAAAATTTTATAAAATATGTAAGTATTATATTATGTACAAGTATGTACTTCAAAATAAGAAAAATTATTTATTTTTACGTAAATTAATTTTTTTTCTTCAAGAAATCAGTCTATTAAGAAAATTAACATTTTTTTCCCAAGCGCACTAAGAAAAGAAATTGTTGAATTATTATATTTTCTGCAATATTTCATATGTTTATAGTTCAGCCTACAATCTTAAGTACAGATTTAGATTTATATATACTGATTACTCCATGGGTTATAAATTACTATTTTGATTTATCTTAACTACTTTTTAATTTTGAATTAGGTATTTAATACGAATAAAATATTATTTTTTTTAAATACATAAATTGTAATTTTGTTTTTACTCATATTCTAAAACTTTTTTGTGATAAAACAAGAGATATCTGAAAAGTTAAAAGAATATAATAATTAGAAAAAATACCTACACATATTTATAAAATACTAACCCTTCACTATCTAATACTTGTCTTAAAGTTGCTGTTGTTATATTATGATCATCACATTTAACCCATAAATCTTTTTGATGTCGTACATAAGCTGTATAATGACCAGAATCTAATGATCCAGCATGATTAACAACAGCATATAAACAATATCTGTAATCACCTTGTGAATCAAATTTTTGTGGTGACATAAATGGTGTCATATCTAATTCAGCAGGGAATGATATGAATGTTGAAATCTTTTTCTTAATCTAAAAATATTTAAACCACCAACAAATACATAAAATTGAATTTAAAAAAAGAAAAGTAGTTTCTTACAAGAGTAGAATGTTCAAAACGTTTTAAATGAAAACTAGCAACAATCGGTAATGTTCTTACTGATAGTTGTTTTGTTGATTCTTCATAACTTTCACAATTTGAACATTTTATTTTAGCTGATGATCCTAAATGTTCCGCTCTTGTAAAACGTTCTAAACAATCAATTAAACTTTTCGGTGGACCATTTAAACCTTGTAATGTTGATTCACCTAAATCTAATGATATATCCCAAATTGGATCTATTGTTGTTGAAACATTATTACATGATTGACAAACAACATCACTTTGTAGACCACCAGTAAATATTTGATCAATAATGCAATTACATTGTGTTAAAGATGTTTCAATGTTCAAATTTTGTTGTTGTATTTCTAATGATGTTCCTGATGTTGCTGCAATTAAACCTTTATCATTATTACCGTTACCATTATTTGCTGATGTTGCTGCTGCTGCAGCTGCTGACATTAGTTCAATTTGTGAATTTTTACAATGTTTATGCAATACACCTAAAGTTTCAATAAAAAACTCATGTGCATCTTGTTGTTCATAGCCGGCTAATTGCCGTGCATGATTCCAAATTAAATGCAATAAACGATGTAATGATAATGGACCGCGGGCTCCAGAATAAAATTCCTTAAGTAAAACAAATCTTTTAAAATCTAGTAAATACTTTTTTTTTTAAAAAACATTAAAAACAAAATTAATCAATATAATCCATGATTACTTGAAATAATCTTGAAACTTCACAAACTAAGCATTTCATTGATGATTTTGCACTGCACTCATGTCTTTCAGATAGAAAATAATCTCTAAGTAAAGGTGTATGAATTAGTACCTAAATCAAAAAGCAAATTTAGGTGGTTGAAGTAATATGATGTGACTAAGAAATGAAAACGTTCCTTCGGTAATTACCTGGACGATACAATTCATAAAACATGTTGCACCTAAATTAAGTAAACCACGTAAACCTATTGATGATAATGATGTTACATGTCTTCGACGTGAATATTGTCGTAATAAATTAATTTCAGCTTTTGATGGTGACCATGGCCTCCATGATAAACTTTTATTTAAACTTTTGGCCTCATTTCTTAAATTTTCATCAGCAATTGCCTGACATTCTTGATCATAAATAAAATCTTTACATGAATTACAATATATCATACCATAACATAATTCTAATGCTATCACATGACGATTCGTTTTCAAATGTTCTAAAATATGTGAACCTTTACAACCAAAAAATATACAATGTAAGCAAGCATATAATTGTGGACCAGATCCTCCACATACATAACATAAACAAGACAAAGCCTATATGGAAAATTTTTTGTTTTTTTAAATTCATTCAAGTACATATTAAATTTGTAATTTAAAATTTCACAGTAATACTTACTTTTCTCCTACGTGCCTCTTGTGAAATACAAGCAGAAAAATAACCATGAACACATTGAAAAGAAGTTAAACCAAATTCTTTGATATATGCATCAAAATGTGGACAAGTCATGGCTTGTATTTATAAATTTATAATTGAAAATAAAAAATTAATTAAGAATTTTCTGGGCTCCTTTTCGATAATTTTTGGTTCCTTTTTTTTTTTGTTTTATTTTGTGACAGAAAAATTCAAGTACATTGGTAATTGCTTTGTTCGATGAAAACACAAGAAACTTACACAAAATAAACAAAATCACTTACACCGTATGTAATAATTGTTTTATTTACATTTATTTCAAATTTTTAATTTAAATTATTTAAATAATAGATCCTGATTTAAATTATTACAGAGAAAACATTTTAAAAAACCAAAATTGGTGAACAGAATAATTTAATTTAACAGAACTGTGAAGTGTGACTGAGAAATATTTTCGTATACTTTATTATTAATTGAACACGAACAGCAACAGACCTATTTGAATTGAAGTCAAAAATAGTAGCCAACTTCATTGTTTATGTTTTTTTCACTCATTCAATTTTTGTAGTCATAAAGTTGAATTTAATTTTAAAGTTAAGTTTAAAATATTAAAATGATTGCAAATACTAATAATACAATTCCGGACAAAGCTTGGCAACCTAGTTTTGTAACACTTGAAACTTCGTAAGATTATTTTAAAGTCTAAATTTTGGTGTAATTGATAAATTTTTTTTCCTTAGGTTGGGTGAAGTAACGATTGAATTGTATTGGAAACATGCACCAAATACATGTCGTAATTTTGCTGAATTAACAAGACGTGGATATTATAATAATACTATATTTCATAGAATTATAAGAGATTTTATGATCCAGGGTGGAGATCCAACTGGTACTGGACGTGGTGGACAATCAATTTATGGGCCAACATTTGCGGATGAAATTCATCCAGATTTAAAACATACCGGTGCTGGTATAATATCAATGGCTAATTCTGGACCAGACACGAATGGTTCACAATTTTTTATAACTTTAGCACCAACACAATGGCTTGATGGTAAACATACTATATTTGGACGTATTTATTCTGGAATGCAAATTGTAAAACGTATTGGAATGGTAGAGTGTGATAAAAATGATCGACCTGTACAAACTATGAAAATAGTAAAAGGCAAAATAGAAAAATTCTAATATAAAACTGTTTTTATTATTTTAATTAACCAGCGATATCAGTTTGTTAAAAATTCCCTTTTTCAAAAATAAATCAAAATTTAAAGAAGGAAAAAAACTTGTGATTCAATTGCAATTCTTTATCAAATAAATAAATGAATATCCAAGACCTTTGCCTTCCTTTCCGGGGCACTGTTCTACCCTACCAATTAAACTATCGAAGTTCTTTTACTATGTGAACGTAAACATTTGACATTAGCTTTTTTTTCCTCACTGAGGAAGCACGTTTTTTTTTTGGTGCTCAGTTTCTCTATTCGACAATATCGGTTCTTCAGATTCAGTTTACCAGCTGTTTTAGTGTCGTATCATATAAATTTAAGTTTGGAGTTATTACATAATTTTAAATTTCTTTCGTAATCTTCGATTTTTTCAGTGAAATTTGTTCAAGTATGTAATTTAATTTTAAACGTTTTTTTGAACACTTAAAGTGGGGATATTTTTAAGAAGAAATATCTTCTTCTAAGTGACCTGAGAAAAACTGAAGTGATGACATATCACTTTATCAGTTCCAATAAAACACAGCTAATGGGTGGAGTGAAAAATCAAGATCCGGGATCGATCTTAGATCAAAAGCAAATTTTCTTTTATTTCAAAAATTTTCACTAAAATTAACCGCGCTCCTGAGCCCTATATGTTGTTTAATTAATGAAGATTTTAGAAAGAGATTGAGATTAAACGAAACGCAGCTCTGCTCTATAGGTCTGTCACTTGTAGAACCCATTATATATGGGGTAAATGCTGGTAATCTTGGCATAGCTGGTTTTCTTGGCCACCTAACTTCAAATCGTTATAACCACTATAATATTGTATTGATAAGTGCGGTAGTGTGTGTAAAATTAACGAGTTTTGTTCTCTATCACATAGTGATACATAATCCTGATTCTTTTTAATTTTAAAGGATCATTTAATTTTTGTATTTGAAAGAGATCGGTATAATTTTAAGGTGATTTCATTAGTGAAAATATTGTTTTAGTTAAGTGACGCGGCGAAGTAGTTAAGCGATTTAAAAAGTAAAAAAAGAGTTGATTATACATACATTTTGCTTCTAAAAATTGAAGTTTATACATTAAATTTAAGAATTATTTTAAAATTTTTTTATATTTTGAAAAAAATACCTCTTTTTTTAATGTGGCCAAGAATACATACCAAAATTCACAAAGTCCATGGCACCATGTGGCCAAGATCAAAAACAATATGTTTCTAATGTTGGCCACTTTTCATTTACATTTTACCATAGAAATTTTTATTAAAATCTGCGATAAAATGTGAATTTAAAAAAAAAATTCATTAATAACTAATTGAAGCGCTTTTTAAATTTCGTTTTAAAAATTTGTTATGGTAAATAATATTAAAAAAACCTTGTGAAGTAAATTTTAATATGAAGTAATTATCTTAAAAAATATTTTAATACCTACCTTAAAATCGTATTTGCTTTTACTTAAAATAAAAAAATATTACAAATAATTATAAAATCTATGATAAAATGTAAATTTTATAAAATTTTTTGTTTCCACCTAATCAAACAAAGCGCTTTGCAAATTTTGTTGTGGAATTTTTAATTTAATATAAATTTTTATTTAGCAAAAAAAAAAAAATGAATAACGAAAAATACAACGAGGAGAATTTAAAGAAAGCTGTAAAAAGTGTAAAATTTGGAAATTTATGGAAGAGCTGCTACAATTTACAAAGTTCCTCGATCAACATTGCAGTTCCGATTGACAAAATCCGAAGAAACCATAAAAAGAGGTCCAACAACAATTCTTACTTTTGAAGAAGGGGAAATTTTGGCGAAATGGCTCATCGAATTCCAAAGAAAATGTTTCCCTCGTAGGAAAGAAGACCTTTTATGTGCGATGCAAGATTTCCGGGAAGAGCGTGGTATAATAGTTATTTAAAAAGACATCCGAAAATCACTTTCAGAACACCAGAAAGTGTTACATCTGCTATCAAAAATGTTTCAAGGAACGACATAGAGATTTGGTTCGACCAAATAGAAAATTATTATTTATAACGTTAATTATAAGTGTTTTATTCAAAAATTGTCAAAAACCATTAACAATATACTTTTAATCGTTAAAAAAATTGGGGTGGCCAAGATTACCAGCAATAGTGGCCAAGATCACAAACATATTGGTGGCCAAGATTAGATACAATGCCGTTTTTTGACTTCAACTCCAGAAATACTTTTTTAAAGTAAAAATATATCAAAAACAACGGATTTAATAAGAGAATTAGAAAAAAATCAATCAATTTTCAATTTTAATTAACAAAACTCATAATCATGTCTAGTTATTTATCTAAAAAATTCAATTGAATCTGAACTTTAGTTTGGTGGCCAAGAATACCCACATTTACCCTACATATATATTCACTTTCTCACAGCTGTGTTTTACACTTTCCTTTCCTTACCCGAATTTTAAATATATTGATTCCACATTGAGTGAAAATTCAGAGTGAACTTTGTTGAGTGAAGAGAATCGTTAAAAGTGAACACTCCGTTTGGAATGAATAAAAATATACTCAAAAGTCAAAACATGTTTAATTCACTCAATCGTACAATCGTAGTTGATGTATTGGAGTTCAGACAGGAGTACGTTATACTAAATTTCATGAGAAGTAAACAGTTTAAAATAAAATTATGTTCATAAATATTCGAACACGTGAAGAAAAAAATTATATTCCTCGCCGATTTGGTGAAACAGGAGATAATCCTCAATCATGAAGAATTTTTTTTCATTAAACGTTGCCTCATCAATAACTTCCTCCACCATATCACATTTATCATCCATATTTTTTAAAAAAAGATACTTTTAAAACTATAGTTTTAACACCAACGGAAACAAACGAATTTCGAGACTTGAGGCTACTGGTTGGTACTTGGTACACTCAAATTTTATTGAGTATGTATTCACTCACAAAAAATCATTTTATTCACATCAAAATAGAGTGTTTACTCAGCTGTCAAAAACTTTAACGGACATATTCACCATCAAGTCATAACTTTATGATCGTCATAAGTCTATTCACCAATCACCATCCTAGTTTATGACTAGTTTATGACCGTCATAATGTTATTACCAACTTATTATGGTGTAAGTAAACTATTTCCTTAAATTTATTGAAACTAATTTCTTATTCGAGCTAAACTGGGTGTTTCCTCAAAAAAATTGAGTGAACATTTGCACTCAGTTTTATTCTATTGGGTAGTGAATTAATTGTAAAGTAATCTACACATTTAATTACTTTTCAATTACATAGTAATTGTAATCACAATAATTTATTCTCATAATTACATATTTATTGAATATGACGATTGACGGGTTTTACACAGTTCTTCTTTACGACAGTATTCTCGACATTTTTACTTTTACACAGGTATTCCTTTTTTCTTCTCAATTCATTGTTCATACACGAATTTGTCAATGTATTATATTTTAACTTTAAATTCTGCAAAAACTTGTTTTTTTCTATATTTTTCTTCAAAATAAATAAAATGTAAAATAACGATCACCAAAGTGGAAATTTGAAATTCTTTTTGCATAAATGAAGGCTTTAATATTTTACTTCACTTCTAATCTTTAGTTTTGAAACCTGAGCTAACTTCATCCTTCATTGTCTAATTTTGAATTTTGAAACCTAAGACAACTTCACTTACAAAGCACGTATAAATCGTGGTTGATCAGGAAAAAAAAAAGTTCGTTATGATAAAATTATTAAGAAAAATAAGTAGGTACATATATAAAGGAACAAAAATACATCAAGGAAATTACTTGCAAATGAACTTCAAGTATACTGTCTAAAGAAGAACTGTCTATGGGAACAAACTGATAAGACAACACTGGTCTTCAATTTTTGACGTTTCTTCCATTTTAAAATTTTACAATTTTTCTTTGATTTTCCTGTCAATACGTTGCTAACCAAAAGACGCGCGGTCCAGCTGTCATCTAGTCCATCTAGATACTTTTTAATAAATTATTTGTTTTTGCTATACAAGAGAAATACAAATTTTCAGTTTATTTTAATTAATTAATAATTTCTTCAAATCACAATTTATAATTTGTTTCAAATAATCAGAAATAACAACACGACAGAGGTAAATACAACAACTGCAGTGAGCAGTCTGCAATCATCAATAACAAAAAAAGCGGCTCAATATATATTCATTATGCAAATATCTGTATCTAGAGGGCCAGGACGTCAACAAATAGTTATTAATATTGCTGTGGATGACAGAGTATCCAGAATTATGGAATTAATTAAAGAAAGATTTGATATACCAACAGAGAGGCAACGTTTAAGATTAAATAATACTGCACTTGATAGAAATAGTTATATATATGAATATAATATTTCAAATGGTACATTACTTCATTTACAAGTTACTAATTCTCGTCCAGTATACAGACGTAATAATGGTTATTTAGGTAAAAGTTTTGAAAAACGTCAATCAATAAATATAAGAAGGAAAAAATATCGTGCAAAGACAGTTATTCAAAGGCGTGTTATAATATAAGTTGTAGACTACTTAAAAGTAAGAATTCATTTCTATTGAATAGATTTATCTCAAAAAAAATAAATTGAAAAATAAATTTGTAAACTGAAAATTCATTCTATACTTTTGATGTATGGAATTTAATTTATTAAATTAGGTGTTTATTTTCTAA
This sequence comes from Bombylius major, assembly GCA_932526495.1. Lineage (NCBI taxonomy): Eukaryota > Metazoa > Arthropoda > Insecta > Diptera > Bombyliidae > Bombylius > Bombylius major. The sequence goes on along the minus strand of OW052044.1, from coordinate 18,639,943 downwards.
ATAAAAAAATTATACTTCTTCATTAAACAGCTTGTTAATTATTTTTAAACATTCTCTTTAATTTTAGCATTTTTTTCTTTACTGTCTTTTTGCCTTGTCACAAAAGTTACAAGTCTTATGGATCTAAAAACATTGGCAATCGGTCTTAAAAAATTATCAATTGTTCCAGCAATTGGTTCTAACATATCACGAATAGAAGAAAATAAATTATAAAATAATATCAATGGTGGCTGAAGGAATCCATTAAATATTACCGTTAACATAGGTTTTAAAAAGTAATCTGATGTCATTTGAAGAAAACCAACAAGTATCGGTCGTATGATGCTATGTAGTAGAAATCTATATGCTTGCAAAAAAAATGTTACGAAAAATGTCACACCAATATGAATACTTCCAAAAATTTCTGCCCAAAATCGAGTAGCATAATGTGTTGTTTGTTGTGCAAGAAGTTCAGATAGAATTGCTGGAGGACAATCTGTTGTCCGAAAATAAGCTGAATTACCATGATCAAAATAGTAAATATCCATTCGATCTGTTCGTATTTTTTGAGTTTTAGATTCTTCAGTTTCTATTTCAATTCCAAATTTTGTTGGTGATTGTTCTGGAGTTCTTGATACCATTTTTGATAAAGAATTTAACAAACGTTGTATGCACGAAATTTCATTTAGATTTTGGTTCTCATTTGTATTTTGAGTTCGTTTATTCGCTAAATTCGAAAACTGATAATGATAACGATGGCAACATCTTGGACTTTTTTTAACAAAATTGTTACGTTTAAAACGACGTGATTTCTTATGTAATTTAAATTCTATTTTTTCTGGCGATGATCTACCTTTTTGAGCTAATGCTTTCATTTTGTATAGTTCCGATGTTTCGGTTGTTTCAGATAATGGTTCAGTGCTTGTTAACTGACTTTCATTCATAATTTTGCCATGATTCATTAACGATTGATTCATTTGATTACCATCACCAGCACAATTTTCAAAATTTCTAACATCATGGATAATATTCGGTGATTGATTAGATTGTCTACCAGTATTTGAGGTATGAACTCCTCGATTTATCTTTTCTGGACAATTAATCATAGTTTTTCTTTTGTTTTTAAAATTAAGAAAAAATATTTTTTAGATTTTTAGATTCGAGTTTTTTTTTTTTTTTTTTGATTTAATTTTCATTGATTGCGTAGATGTCTCTAAAGGCAGTTAAAAAAATACGGTTTATGTCATGACTATATTTTAAAATAAATAAAGTGCATATTCAAGTGCGGTTTTTGAAATTACATTCAAAAAATATATTTTTTAAATCATTTAAATCAAATAGATACAGAGTTGCTTTTTTGTGCTAAAAACCAATTTTGTTTATATTTTCCGTGCTTATTTGTTCAATAATGCGAGCGTAGTGTTATATCCTATTTGTTATTGAACATGTGTATATATATTACATAATGCGGCTACAATTTTAAATTGAGATTTTAGTTGTAAAAAAAATGAGAAAAAAAAATAATCATTTATCATAATTTTTCGAAGGTAACATATTTGACGTTTTACACCAATAAATCAGAAAAAGGATCCAATACAAAAAATAATTGACGCATATACCAAATAAAGAGAGAAAAAATCCAACAAATTTATAATTGCACTTTGGAGTGTGCGGTCGGCTTGATAATTATAACTTTTCACCCTTTGTATGTGGCTCATTAATTTCAATTAAAAGGGTGTAGTAAAATTTTTGATCTTTGTTACATCATATTAACATATGGTAATATAACTGGATATGAATAACCAGAAAAATATATCTAATATATCTACATATTACTCCACTATTACATATTTTCTAAAGCAAAAAAAATAGATAAAAAATTTAAAAAAAAAAAACGAAGAAAGTGTACTTCTGAAATATTTCATTTTTTTTTTCGATTTTCTTTATTTTAAAATTCAAATAATCACCTGTAAGTACTTTATTTTATTCTATTTCCTTATCCTTATTTTTATTTACTTTTTTTTAAACAAATAATAGATTTTAATTCTGTTTTATTAATAAGGAAAAAAAAGGCATACTATAAGTATATTGCTCCTGAATCAGCTACCGATGATTAAAATTACGGATAACTAGAACACATACATATATTGTACACTTAAGGATTTCCAGTAAATTTCCTGTCATTTAAAAAAAATAAAATAAAAATTAGAACAAAGATTTGTATTAGAGATAAAATTTGGTGACAGATCATAAATAAAAAAGGTATGATTTTTCACCAATAGTTGTGAAAGAAAAAGTAAAATTTCTCAAGCTAATTCAATAGAAAAAAGTGCCAAATTGCTTGCACTACATATCTTTTATCAATATTTGTTCATCTTTATATAAATGAGAAATATTTGAAAATAAGTAAGGTATATATAAATACAATATTTTTTTAATGACCAATGTATTTTATGATTAATCCTTTAGATAAAATACTTTCATTGACTAGACAAGGAATAGGATAATGTGATGGGACTTAATGTTTCAATTGATAGTACTTTTCTATTTTTATATATATTTTTTTTAATACTCAAGTATAAGAAATAAAAACGACAAGGTGTTGAAAGTCCTATTTTATATTTTACAATTTTATCTGTGAAAGGCAGAAGTTTAAAATAACCAGAATTTTATTTTATTAACGTGTATTTTCACAAATTATTTTTTGCTTAAAATTTTCAATCACATATAAAACAAAATTTTCAAATTTTTATTTATATATACATATACATATACATACATATATATTAAATAGACAAAATTTGTATTGATAATTCAATGTAGAGCAAAAAGGTAAAAAATACGTATTTTCAACAAAAAAAATCAAAAAAAACAAATCTGACAAAATGATTATGACAAAGGGATCCTTTTTCTGTGTCACAAATATACAGAAGGTAAAGAGAGAGGCTAAACGAAACAGCATCCTGGGGTGAATAATTCTTACGAGCAATTACACAATATGTAATATTGGTATACCTATGTAATCTAAATGTAACTCAAATTATTGAATACAATGTCAATATTTTTTTCATATAAAAATAAACAATATTGTTCTTTTTTCAGTTTTGAAGTGGCAAAAAAAAAATAATAATAATAAAGAAGAATTGTACAAAAATACTATGAATACATATACTGTGGTAACAAAATTATTACTTATTATATGTTGAGGATGACATAAGAATAACATTAGTTTAACATGTGTATTTTACAGGGGCTTAAGGGTAAATATGTATTAAAAAAAAATGTGTATGTGCATTTAGAATTTATTATATGTATTAAAATATTTATTAAAAAAAAGAAACTGATTAAAGGATTTTCGAAAGATTATCAGCATGTAAAAGATTTTTGATATCAGTAAATTTTTGCAGTAGATTGTTAGAGAAAACAATTGAAGATTAGCCCTCCTACTGTGAATATAAAGACATTCATTTAATAAAATAAAATTTTCAAAATTCTCACTAATGATCTTCAACACAATAATTTCAAGTTTAAAAAAAAAGAAAAAACAAACTTTAATTAACAAATAAAATCTTAGAAAGTACTTGAAGCGAATTAATCTAAATTCTTATTTGTCACTTCTTCAATTAAACGTAAAAAGAAAGTACATACCTATATTAAATTAAATTCATTGAACCCTTTTCGTTTTTCTTTTTTTAATCTTAATTTGAAGTGCATTGATACAGGTTACATTTACATAGCAACACCCCGTTTAAGAAGTATGTATGTATATGTACATATTTGTTTTTTTTTTTATTACAAATTTTCTGAACATACATATGTCGAAGATTAAGCTTATTATTTTTAGTTATTTCTGAATAGGAGAGTTAATTTGATCCTAATGAATTTTAACACTTACCTAATTGACCACAAATTTCAAATTTATCTGTAATTTAATTAGATTTTTTTAAAAAGAAAAATTACAAAAACAAAAAGTTGTTTATCAAAAATTATAATTTTTACTGAAAATAATAAAATTTAAAATTTCTAATGACCTTTCATTACAGGATTCCTTTAAGCATAATTAGAATACTTTTTAGCTTTTTTTTTTTTTTCTTTTTTTCAAAAAGCAAATTTTTTAGATTGTAACCACAGTAACACAAATAAAAGTGTATACTTTTATTGTAAATGTATATGTATGTACATATGTACAAACATATGTATACTTTATTATGTTCACCACCTAATGATGACAAGCCTAATTTTTCACAGCTACAAAAGGTACAAACAATATACCATGTTCATATAAAAATAAGGACAAAATAAAATAGGATATCGGTAAGTCTAACAACAACTTTAAATGGTATTTTTCAATTTGAAAAAAAAAATACAAAATATAAAATTTGTTTTCTCTATCACCCCACCCCTGACATTTTGAAATTTTTCCAACATATATCACACTATTTTATTGTTGTTATCATTTTGTATCCTTGTTTTCATCCTCATCATCATCAAACATCCTTATAAGCTCTTTATATACTATTAAAACAGATTTACGATTGATAATGTGTAAAAAGGACATCATCCTTTTAAATGAGACGCAAGTGAAATTTGATTCCAGGTGACAAATTTGACACGAAGTTTTTGTATTGTAGTGAAGTATATTTGTATGATTAGAGACATTATAGGTACACATATTGTATGTGTTTTTATAGTGCAGTAGCTCAAAGCCTTAAATCTATGTAAACGAGGTACATATAATATGTATCTAATATACGTATTTTTTGTGTATTAGTCCTTGACATTTAAATTTTATTTGATTTAATATGAATTTTGTTTTATATATAGAGATACATATATTTAATTTAAAAGTAATTTTAAGAATTGAACGTTTTCTAAAAGAAAAAAGGAGAAACGACAAATGCGAAATTTGTATTTTTAGAAAAAAAATTGTACGTTTTCTGGTGTTCTTTAAACCTTTTAATTGACCATTTTATACATACATATATTAGTATATGTATACAAATAAAATCTTTACAATTATATAAATTTTAATTTATCATCAAATTTTATCACATAAAACAAAAGAAGAAAGAAAAAAAACAAAACAAACAAAAAAATATATAATTATGTAGATACAAAAGAAAAAGGGAAGTTATGTTAATAAATCTATAAAACTCTTTAAAATTACTTTTTTTTAAATATTTCTTCGCTCCTTTTTTTTTCTCTAACTACATACATATATAAATACCCAATTTTTTATTATTATAAAAGAATTTGACACCATATCACATTATTATCATACATGTATACGTACTAACGTACATATATGTATATATACTACTACCTCATAGTTTTTGCATACTATAGCTAAACAAAAAAAATTGTATATTCTGCACTTTTTACTGTGGGAAAATAATTTTCATATAGTTCAGAGTCATCAGAATGAAGAATACCTTAATGTCAATGCTTGTTACCATTAAGTCAGTCGATTTTTATCATCATTTTGGTTGATAAATACAAGATACATATATATATATATACATATATATGTATGTACATATACAAATGAAAATGTATATATTCATAAATAGATATTCTTTGCTATTTTCAAATAACAATAACAAAAATATAATATTTAAAAAAATAATAATAAAAACAATAAAAAAATATGACGAAAACAAAACTTTATCTTTTAGCTAACCTGTTACTCATTCGATGAACTTATATTCATTTTATGCACGATAATTGTTTACTTATAAATTTATAATACATTTTTTTTTTTAATTTAAATTTTCTTGTTTTGTATTAAACATATATGATTTTTAAATTTTTATAGGTATAATAAAAAAGAATTATGTAGGTATTTAGGTATATCTTATAATAATATTAAATTAATGTACTAATCATTGAAGTGCATGTGACTTATTCTATTTATTAAATTAAGTACATATGTATGTATATACATACATTTTAATATCTTTATTTAATTTATATTGAAAATGGGTAAGTCGCTGGTGGGATAACAAAAACAAGAAATACTCAAAAATAAAATTTAAAAAACCATGAAAATCAGCAAAAATATATGTGTGTACGTTATAAAATATATATATGTCGTATGATCTATATATGTATATTTATATATATATATATATATATACATATATGTATGCAATACATATACAAAGATAGTAAAAATATTTGAATGATGCATTGTCAGCCGGACGGATATGAAATTTCACAGGTGGATCACATGTCAAAATATTTTGGAATGTAAAACGAATTTTATACATATGTATATACATTTGTATATAGGTATATGTATATAAATTATTATTTAGTACTTACATACATATTCATATATATATGAATGTATGGAGAATATTAGATGCAAAATAATAGCAAATAAATTAGATATACAAATTTGAGAAATTGTTTTTTTTGTTAATTTTCTATTTTATTTATTTATTTATATTTTTTCGTTTATAAATAATCTTGTAGTTATTTTTTGGCACCAAAACATTTTCAAAGGATTTAAATTGCTTCACACTTATCTTAATCGTACATAATCTTAACCGTAATGAATTGATTCAATTTAATTGTTACATGTTACGATTTTCTATTTTCAAAATTATTTTTAAATTCTTAACTTTGAAAATCTTCAAAGAGAAATACATTTGATAAATAAAAATAATAAATGAATATTTTTTCCTAAAATACTTTTTCTATCTTCTAAAACAAATATTTTTTTCTTCTATAATATTTTTCTAATTAGCAATTATATTTTCAATACGCTCGAATGATTTGTCACAAAAATGAAATGTATTTAAATTTTGAAAGCTAAATATGTATCATCATTATTGTCATCATCATAGTCATTTCTGTCATTCGACATATTTTTATCACAATACAAATTGACAACATAAAATTTTCACAGTGCAATTTCAATGCCTTCAGTGAAACAAAACAAAAAATATAAATAATTTTAACAAGATAAATTATGCTTCTTTAAAATGGTATATCTAATATTTTTTACACAAAATTTTTAACAGTGCATATAAGATTTTTCTCTTTTTTATACAAAAAATACATTTTCCCATCATATCCTTAAAAATATATTATATTAAAACATACATATAGATCATAACATCATAATTTGGGAGATTTTCATGATCCTGTTTTTCTATTGGTTCTTAATATTTCTTTTACAAATATAAAGGCGGAGTTTCAGGACTTTTACCCTTTAAAAAGTTTTTCTTTTTCATAAAGAATGAAAATTATCAATAGCATATTCATATGTATGTACATAGGATGTATATTTTTGATATTTTATTTACATACATACATAAATATAATAAATCTAATGATAGTCAACTAAAAATTTTGTATTATTGCTCTTTTTTTTTTATACAGTTTTCTTCATACATTGGAATGAATAAATTAAACATGGCAACCGCATATCATGTTACAATAAATTTTTAGAGAAATCCTGTTTTCTCACTAAGCAGGATGTTAAACGACTTACATATAGCTTTTGATAATTGAAAATAAAAATAAAAACATTATTTGTATACTTTTATCATTTATATTGAGATTTTTCTCTTTTCTTATTTTTTAACAGTTAAATCCTGATTCAAAAACGTATATGTTATATTCTTTAACTATAATATAAAAAATACATATGTTTTCTAATAAAATGATCGAAATAATTACATCCCTAGGGAAGTAATGTATAAATAAAAGAGTTGTGAAAAAAAAATTGTTCTACGAGGGTTGATATATATTTTTTTTGAAACAAATTTACTATAATTTACCGTAACAAAATTTAAAGCAATTTAAAGAATAAAAAAAGATTTTTAATTAGATATGATATGAATTGTTTTTGGAAATTTTGTAATATTAATTCAAAAAGCATGCGCAAGCTTTTTTTCATACGGCAAAAAGAAAAATAATTATACAAAATAACACGCCCATTGCATAAATTTTATTACGACATACAGATACATAATTATATTTTTGATAATTAAAATCATTAAAAAGGACCTAGATTAAGTAAATTTAAATTTAACAAATTATTCAAAAAAATTTTCAAAATTAATTGATTATTAATTTAGTAAATTTAAAAAATTTTTTCTCGTTTTCAAATATGTAAATTTATTTTCGTTTGAGTCTGTTTATAAAATTCGTCTTCTATTGAAAGACGTACTTCAACTTTATAATGTGTAAGTACATACATATATTATGATTATGTATCTGTCTTACAAGCATTTAAAATCTGTTCCTACAAGTTCAAATAAAAAATAAAAAAAAAGACATAATGAAAATTAATTCTAGCGCCTATATTGTCAATAAATAAAAAAGATCAGCTACTGTTTGTGTTCTTAATGCACTTTTATTTTCTTATCACCTTTTCGCATTGTTAATAATTTTTATTTTATAGTTTTAGAAACGACCTTAACTTATTTTTATTTTCTGTTTTTTATTTTGTTTCTTCTTCAAATGATCGTCGTGTAGCATCAAAAATTAATTTTTTATGTACTAGAGAACTATAGAGGCATATTCTTTGATATAAAAAAAAAATATATATATGAAATGAAAGAGTGAAAGACCAAGTCTATATTATATTATTATGTATGTACATATGTATGAAATTTGATGCTTTGCTAAACATTGAATGAAATTTAAAATAAAAAAAATAAAAACAAAAAAATTTTAAAACATAAGCGTCTCAGGTTAAAAATCAAAACTTCAATAAGTTCACAATTTTTATATATGTTATTATTATAGGCTGTTATATATATTATTAGGCCTGTTTAAGAGGATATAGGTACATATTATGTAAAATTATTTAGTATGTATAGGTACATATATATGTATGTCATTTAAAGAATCCTACTATCTTTAATTTTTTATTTATTTTTAAATTATAAACAATGAGAAAAAGATTTATTCTCTGACAAATAATTTTCTAATTGACATTAAAAGCTTGATTTTGAAAATTCAAAAGCCAATTTTCTTTTTTATAGATTATCAATTAATACTTTCCTCATTCAATTCGAAAATATTGTATTTTCACTTTCCCATTAAAAAATTTAAATGGCGCTAAAAAATGCACCTGTATTTTCTATTACCTATTAACATAATTTTTTATTAATTTCCTCATATGTATACTTATGTATATGTATGTAAATTCTATTGATGTTTACTAATTTCTATATTATTTAACAATAATTTGACACCACTTTAATTGAAAATTTAAAAAAATGCATGATGGTTTTTTATTCTTCTTTTAGAAATCAAAGTCACATTGAACTTTTTCTTTCTTCCCGCTTTCCTTATTGAAATCAAAATAAATCAAAATTTTATTACTTCTCAAGTTTTTATGCACTCGTCAAACACATAGGTACGATAGTGATTTTATGAAAAATAAATATGTGGAGAATTTTTTCTTTTTCATATTATATTATGTCGTCACAATAACAACAACAAACAAAATCTTATTAAAATGATTTAAAAAAAAAAAATACACTGTAAATATTATTTGCAAAAAATTGTTCCTTTCTTCCTACTCTCAGTTTCAGTCACAAAGACCAACCAGTCCTCGAATTCTACTCAGAAATCAGAATCAGTTCTTATTGAACATCGGTCGGGAATACATATTGCTTTGCTTCATATGTATACATACGAATTGTAGTAATGAAAATATAAAGTGTAGAGAAAATTAACTAAAGTCTTTTGAATAAATACATATAGTATTGAAAGAAATTAGAAAAAAAAAAGTTTATTAAAATTAAAACAGAATTTTATATTTTAATAAAAAAAAAATTTAGATACAAATTTTGTGTTTTTCGTGTTTTCAAAAAAAAAAAAAAAAAAAAAAAAGGAGAAAAGTTTAAGGAATAAAATCGATATTAAAAAAATTTATATATGAATGAAAATTTGTTATTTGAAAAATAATATTACATTGAAATGTTTTAGAAAATAAACCAAATGAAATAGTTCTTATTTTATTTTTAGTAAATTTAATTATTAGAAGTGTGAATAATAAAATCTAATAAACAATATGGAATGTACACTTTCACCTTCATTGGGTGGTGATTTAGATTCAACAAGTTCAGCTGGAACAGTATCTGATTCAGCAATAAATCAAGGATTATTACAATTTTCAAGTCAACCAATTTTTATGCCGGGTACAGGTAAAAAAGAACTTATCGATTTTTTAAAATTCTTCTATTACTTAAATAATAACGGATTGAATAGAAAAAATGATTTAAAACACTCTAATATGGGAAGTAATTAAACTTAGTTTTAGAAACAAAAAACTATAAACTTTTACTCACTTTGATTACTTTACGTCAATTATACCTGTAATTAGAAAATAAAATTACTTCTTTAATTAATCATCTTCAAATGTATTTATAATAAAAAAAAAAAACTAAAATAAAAATAATTTAATGTTTAAATTTGGAAATTTTTTTAAATTTAAAACAAAACAAATTTCTTATCATTTTAATAATATTTTAAGCATCTCTGATTTTTAATGATCCATTTTAAATGTTAATTTGAATTTCAATAGATTTACAAATTCATTAAAAACTGAAGTTAAACTAAAAATTTCATATATGCATGAACAAATTTTAACTTAATAAAAAAAAAACATCTAAACATTTGTTTTTTTTTTTCTTTAAATGCATGCAAAGATGCAATGCAAGCGAATAGTTTAAATACATAGTTTTGTCTCTTAAATTTTTTTTTTTTTTAAAAAAATCACATAAGTCCATCACTATCTACTTCATAAGAATAGAATATTCATTATGCTAGAATAGAATTGTTCTTTCTCTTATAGCTTACTATATGTATTCACTAGTAAAGCTTATCAAATTTTAAAATTGCTATTGCCAGGTATCAATAGACTATAAAATTAATGAAAGGAATTTGATAATTCATCACAAATTATATTTGTTAGAACATTTGAAAGAAATTACTTTGAAAAATTGTGAAGGTGATCTGAAATTCTTATGATTAGTTAATTTTTTAGAATTGTTAATAATAAAAATAATTGCATAGTTAATAAAAAAAAGTGAAAAAAAAAATATTTAACTGAATTCCAAAATTTTATTATAATTTGAAAACAACTATTTTAAAATTAAATGAATTTTTTTTTATTTATGCGTTTAATATGACGACATATAAATTTTTTCTTTTTTTTTTCTAAAGAAAATTTATCATTTTGGCGTCGGAAAATTATTATGAATTTGTAAATTCTATGAAAACGAAAATATGACTCTAAAATTATGGTTTTAAAATGTTCTCCAACTAAATTATGTATGTATGTATATGTATACATTGAATTACATTTTATAATTGTGTTCTGTTTGGTCGTTAATTTCTTACATATTCGATTTTATCAGAATAATATTCAACAGTCAATTTCAATATTAGTTTATTTGAATGTTATTTAAAGCTTGTGCAAATAATTTTATTATTTGTCATTTTTATCAGGTGTCAACTTAAAAACAATATAATATTACCATAACTGAATTTCGTAGAAAATTTCTTATTTATTTATTTATTTTTATTATTGTAATGATATTTATGTTCACAGGTTATCGAGGAAATATTTCTTGTAAAACACTTTTCTTTTCTGAAAAACTTCAAGTATTTTCACCAGAAAAAGAATTTGAAAGACAATTTCATGAGAAATTAAATTTAAGTGATTTGAATGGTAGTGGTGGAAGCAGTATTTATGAATCAACAAATGGAAGTTGTGATAATAATCATTCACATTCACATCATCATCATCATCATCACCATCATAATCAACAAGAAAATGGTACACCTCCGGCATCTACAATTAACACCGACATAAAAAATATCATTTTAAATAATAATAACAATAATAATAATAATAACGGAAGCACTAATAATGGACAAAATCATCGAACAAATGGACAATTTTTAACTAGTTTACATCAAAATTTATCACCAACATCAACAAATAGTGTAAATTTTGATATTGGACGAAAATGTTTCACATTTAGTGCTGATCAAGTTCAATGTATGTGTGAAGCATTACAACAAAAAGGTGATGTGGAAAAATTAGCAACATTTCTTTGGAGTCTTCCATCAAGTCATACATTAAGTACAAATGAAAGCGTTTTAAGGTAAATTATATAGTTAAAAATAAAACAAATTATTAATTCCTAAATCAAAAAAAAAAAAAAAAAAAAAAATGTCAATCCAAATGCATTATGATGATGATTTTTCTCATCATTATATACAATATGTTATTCTTCAAATTATATATTTTTTACAGAGCTCGTGCAATTGTTGCCTTTCACCGAGGTCTATTTCATGAATTATATAAAATATTAGAATCACATTGCTTTTCACTAAAATATCACACAGAATTACAAGATTTATGGTTTAAAGCACATTATTCAGAAGCTGAAAAAGTACGTGGACGTCCATTGGGTGCTGTAGATAAATATAGACTTAGAAAAAAATATCCTTTACCAAAAACAATATGGGATGGTGAAGAAACTGTCTATTGTTTTAAAGAGAAAAGCCGTAATGCATTAAAAGATTGTTATACAACAAATCGTTATCCAACCCCAGATGAAAAGAAAACATTAGCAAATAAAACTGGATTAACTTTAACACAAGTTTCAAATTGGTTCAAGAATAGAAGACAAAGAGATAGGACTCCACAAACAAGAGCGTAAGTATTTTTCTTTTCATCTTCTTATTACCTACTTTATTTTTATTTATTTATTTATTGTTTTTCTTTTTTAAATTCAAATACGAAAAATATGCAAAATTGAAATTCTTTTAAAATAATTCTCATTGTTATACATTATTTCTCATAAAACTCAATAATGCGTAAATTCTCTGCAGAATTATTTCTTTTGCGTGAAAATAAAAGTTAAAATATATTTTCTATTTTTATATTATTATTTTTTTATTAACGATCACCCATCATCATCAGTATATTAGTCCATCACATTTTTAGAATTCATATATGTATGTATGAATAAAATTATACTATTTCAAAGATTTTCAGATGCAATAATCTTTACATAAAATAAATGGTCAATATTTTCGATCAAGCCTAAACAAGACGTGACTCAATTCAGATTTTTGTTCAAAGTTTTCTGAAGACGTACGTACGATGCTTATTATTATGTGTGCATAAAACATACTTTTCTTATTATTTAAGACAATATAATATACACCCGTATATACTTAATACATATATAAATTGTTGGCCCTTTTTATTTCCTATTTAATTACCCGTTTTTTTTTTCTGTTATTAAATACATACGTAAACACATCATAAACACACTTCCGATAAATGGAAAATGCAAGTGTTTTTAATTTTTTTTTTTATTTTTTTTTTTCAATTTTATCTTGGATAATATTTAAAGTTTATTATTTTTGCATTTTGTTTTTCTCAATATCCAAAGAATTTTTGTTTTTGTTGATTTTCAAATACAAAAAAAAATTTTCCAGAGAAAAATCCCACGTGCTGTCCACTTACAAATCATATTTCACTCTTAACACGCTCCCTTTGAAAAAAGGAAACTGAAAAAAATCAGAAATTCATAATAAAAATAGAAACCGAAAAATATTTAGTAATTTTTTTTGTTTTTGGAAAAAAAAGGTCAACGGGCGGAAAAATTTCGAATGTGACAAAATTTTTATGTATTTACTATTTATTAATTTTTTTTTTCACTCTAAAAAACATATTGGAGAAAAAAGAAATGAAAAGATACATTTTAAAATATCATTAAACGGACATTTAAATGATCGAAAAGCCAAATGTATATTTTTATGCCTGTATATAATATACTCTAATTTTTTGTTCTCTTCAAAAAAATTTTTTTAGCACTTTTTTTCACTCGTTAATTTCAAATTTTTTGCTTTTTGATTTATTTCAATCTTATGTATTTTGAAAAATTAAAAAAAAAAAAAACTGTTCATACACAAGCAGTTTGAATGTATGTTTAGAAGGACAATACAGGACCTCCTGTTGAGAATCATGAACATATTTTTTTTTTTCTCTTAAGAGAAAAAAAAACGAAGAAGCAAGTTCAACACGTGTTTCTGAAGAAAAAATTTTAAAAAAAATTTAAAACAAAAAAAAATACATAAATTATACAAATTTAAAAATTATGTATTTAAAAAAAAAAATAAAGATAAAATAGTAATAGTAAATTCAAAATTATAATACACTGTGAAATTAAAAAGGAAGTATCTACGTAATTTAATTAAAATTTTTTTTTTTTCAATTTTTATTTTAGCGATTTAATGTCTGTATTGCCAGTAAATCAAATTGATCCAACGAATTTTACAAGAATGTTTAATGCAACTAGTTTTTACCCAGAAACTGTTTACAATGGTCAATAAAGGATATTATAGAAATTAAAGCGATTTACTTTAAAAGTAATTAACATTTTATCTAAATAAAATTAATTAAATTTAAAAAACATTAGAAAATAGCATAAAATTGTTTTCAAAAATATCCAATTTGTACATAACATTGTATTTTATTAAATTGATTAATTATAGTAATTTACTTGTTAATTAATTTTAATTATTATATTGAGCAAAAAAAAAAAAATAAAAAATAAAAATGTTAAGCAATTTTAATTTTTAAATTTAAAAAAATATATATATGTATATAATATACATTTATTAATAATCATACTTATAAAAAAAATAAATGTTCATATTTTTGTGCAATTATTGTATTGTAAAATAATAAATATAAGTGAATCCTTTTAAAACGTGATTTTTATTTATAGAAAAATTTCCCATTCAAACATCACACATATGTAATTATGTATGTAGAAGACCTTCCTTAGGAAGGCATGTAGAAGTTTTGAAATATAAAGTAAATTGTAAAAAATTCCTGGGAAGGTATAAAGGATAGTATTAGAAGTTTTACAAATTTTTTCTAACCCATTTTTTTGTTTTTGTTTCTCTAAGAGCTGTTTGGAAGGTTTCTTTTCACCTTCTGTAGAAGGTAATGAGAAGAAAACGAAGAAAAACTGAACATATACCTTCCAAGCCTAGGACATGCCCATGTAAAAAAGATATTATGTGGGATACGGAAAAGATCGAAGGCTTCCAACCGTTTTTAAACTTCCAAAGAAGGCTTCCATTTCCAACTGGGGAATAACAGTATTAACTCAATCTTTCTAAGCTTTCACAACAAACAAAATTGTAAAAGGAATGTGTAGGGTATTGTGTAGCTATAGCTATCGAATTTTAAACATTTTACATACGGCAAAAGCATAATAAAACGCTCAACAGTTACGTTTTTTTTATTCAATTCAAAATTCGAAAATAAATCAGTTATTTTCGACCAACATATCAAGTGTGTGACCGTTGCGTACATTTTTGAATATGATTCTAGTTAGTACCTAAAAGTATGCAAGTACCATAATTATGAATTTGTACCAAAAAGAACATACTAGATACAGATTTTCATTTAATTTCAATCTTTTAATACGCATGAATCTATTTTTTCTTTTATGTATGTCAATACTGTGGGTGGATGACACAATTTTTTTTTGTGAGGAAAAATTTTTCTAATATTCTATTGTTGAAAAATTATCCTGTTTTTAAAAAAATTAAAATTTTAAATTATTGAAAATTTAAAAAACAAAATAAATAAAATGAAAAAAAATGTAATTATTCTCGCTGTTATAAGTAAGTATAGTGTTTCTGTTTTTTTTTCTATTTGAAATAAAAATTATTTGGTTTTTTAAAAAAACAATTTTTTGTTTTATGTTTCAGCAACATTACTTAATTATACTCAAGGAATTGATTTAATTGGTTTATCGACGAAAAAACCTCGAGTTACAAAATATACTTTGAAACCAACAGCAAGTGTAAGGGAAAAACACTTTTAAAATTTTTTTTTCTTTACATTTTCCACTGATAAATTTTTTTTTTTTCACAATAACAAAAATTAAGTACTTGTGTACTTGAACTTTTTTTAAATATTTATTTTTTTTTAATATAATTTTTGCATATTCAACAGGCAACTAAACAGCTTCCAGCTGAATCATCAATTTATAGAATAAATGCTACAACTGGTGCAACATGCATCCTTATACGTACTGACGGATTACTAAGCATTCGTTATAGAAATAAATTAAATGAAGATTTAGAAGCTGATTTATTTTTACCAGACAATCCTGATTTAAAAGGGGATTGTTCTGAATCTGATTATGAAAGTATGACAATGTCCTTTAAAGGATTTACACTTTCAATTTTTTTCAGAAAGGTAAGTAATGTAATTGTTTTTCTCTTCTCCTATTTTTAGAAAATCATTTTTTTTTTCAAATACTTCCACATTCCAATTTTACCAAGTTCTCTTATTTTGCCTGTTTTTTTTTATTTTTATTAAATTTATTTAAAAAATAGACACCAGGTGGTGAACGTTGGTATATAAGTAGTATGGAATTAATTTATTCATCATCAAATAAACTTTTTGAACATATCGATCGTCCAAATTTGAATGTACGTTTAACAACACCAATTCACAATACAATGTATTTTCCAACACCAGTTGGTAAATCATATGTATGTGATCAAGAACAAGAAGTTACAATGTTTTCACCAGATGAAAATGATAAATCTGGACATATAGCAAAATTATATTTAAGAGATTTACGTATGCAAAGTTTTATGTATAAAGCATCTGGTAAATGGGGACCACCATTTCAATGTAGTGCAACTGGGACATATCGCGATGAAACAGCGCCATTAGCCGTTGGAACAGCACTTGCTGTTGCTGTTTTAATAACAATTTCTGGTTATGCTGCTTGGAGGTACATAATTATATCCATCTATACTATTTTTATTTTTGGAAGTCAGTATATTGTGCTTACGGAGGCAGTACCCGATGAGTTTGTTGCCCTTGGTAATATTCAATTTAAAAGATTTCTCTCGATTGAAATTGAGATATGATCACCCCACACACAAGACAGATTTATACAAACGAAATGTATAAGAGTATAGAAAAGTATGCCTATCTTGCCTGTACTGACTTCCAAAAATAAAAATAGTATAATATTATTATACTGCACAATTAAATATTCTTTTTTTTTTTTTTTTTTTTTTTGCTTTATTGGTTTATTTAATGATTTTTTCTAATTTCAGATATTTCAAAGTTAAAAAAGTTCAATATGGTACAATGGAGTAAAATTCAAATAAGAAAAATTATATTCTAAATTAAATTTAAAAAAAATTATTGTTGAGAAAATTCAAAAAATTATATTATCTAATTAACAACATGCTTATATGTATTACTTATTTAGGAGTATACATATATACATACATATATACATATATGAATATACTTACTTTTTGTTTAAAAAAAATGCATATCTTAATTAGAAATTTAAAAAATAATACATAATATATAGAAATCTCATCTGCTCTGTGTATATTATAATCGAAAATTTTATTTTAAAAACTATAATTTTACATGACTTCTTGAATATTTCAATTAAAAATGTTAAATATACTAGTAATATTTTTTAAATTAATTTGAAAAACAAATTGTTGATTTCTAATTATTTTTCTATTATACAGATGTTTAAGTTTGATATATTCGACTGGAAATAGTAATGTAATTAGATCGTATAATCTATAAAAAATTTTTTTCTTGTGAATTTATCATTTTCGTGTCTGCCCTTGAATAAAGGAAAATTGAGAACATGAAAAAAGGATGAGCCTTTAAAACAATATGAAGACTTGAATGAGTTAAATATAAACTTCAGCATATTTTGAGCAATTATCATATTTTCATTTACAAATTTAATAACAAATTTTTTATAGTTGAAAAACATTCAAAAATTAAAATCTTCAAAAAAAAAAAGAAGAACAAAAGCTAATAAAATCTTATTAACCTCATAACCTGCGTTATATTAGTAACACATTGATACTCATATTCATATCAACTTTTTTATATCAACTAATTTTTTATTTTTATTTTGTGAAAATACAACAAATTTAATTTAACAAAAAAAAATTGTTTCTTATCAAACAGCATATATTTTTGCATATACAGTAGAACCCGATTAAATGCACACCAATGGGATAGGAAAAAAGTGTGTATTTAATTTATCCAAGCATTGTATTTATGAGGAGTTCGCATAAGTTCACATTTTGTGGTCTTATACAAGTTTCGTATAAAAATGAAAAATAGAAAAATTTCACAAACTGAAATTGCACAAAACTTTTAGTGTTTAGACACGGGTAATTCATAGGAACAAAATGGCAGTTTTGACATTAATGTCAATTCATTTCATTTAAGCATCGTTCTTTTGATTTTTATATAACTGTCAATGCTTTTCAAAATGTGTTTTTAAGCGAGGAATTTTGTAAGAGAGCGGAAAAAATAGTGGGAAAAATTTTGTGCAATTATTCGATTTGTGCAATAAAGCGTGTTGCACTTATGCGAGCAGAAATGCACATAATGGATTTATATTGTACACGGGACATAATTTTGTATTGCAATTGTGCGAGTTATGCATTTAAGCGAAGTGTATTTAAGCGGGTTCTACATAATAAAAATTATTTATTGTTCACATTTAAATTACTTATCTTAATTGTAACACAAAAACATAAATAGAAAGTTACTAAATTTTAAATTCATATAAAAAAATGCAATTTATTATCAAATAATTAAAAAAAAAAAAGTTAAAAATGTCTTCCATATTATGATATTAAATTTAAATATATATATATATATGTATATTAATAAAACGATTTCAATTTAATTATGAATTTTTGATTAATTATAATAATTTTATAAAATATTGAAAAAAAAAACAATTAAAAATAAAATAAATTCATAAGTTCGAACGTGTAGTAAAAAGCAATTAACATATATACATATGTCATATGCTTAGAAAAATTAAAATTACTTGAAATTTCATTCATTTCGTATCAAAATTGACTATAATTTGAACTTTAATTGAAAAAAAAAAACACCTAAATAAACAATACTGAAATAGTAAATTTTTGATGCGAATTGAAACATAAATGTTGTATAAAAAGTAGGTAATAAAATATTGATTTTTAATTTTGATTAAAACTAAAACAGATTAAATGTGAAAAAAACTTCAAAACAACATCATTGATATTTTATTTATTAACAATCATATTATTTATTCGTTCTCCCTTTCATCCTTTCCTTTGAATTTATAATTATTATGTCATTTATTGTTTAAAATCTCTTTCTAGTATCTAAAAAAATCAATTAATTTCTTTTCAATTAACAGCAATATGAAAAAAATAAAATACTTAATATAATCTTAATTTAAGTAATTAATTTATTAAATTAACAAACATATTTAATATCCTAAGAAACCACATTCTTTTAATATGACACCGCATTATTTTGAAAAATATATAAGAAACAGATCATAAACTATTATACCACCTTTAAAAAACAAAAAAAAAATCTTTAACTTTAATCTTTATGCATATGTACATATAGAAAGATGCCACGCATAGTCTAATTTCAATTACACACATCAATTCATCCATAAAATGAAATTTAATCCTTAACAAAATATGTATATCATACTTAACCCTTCCCATTTTTTTATTCTCTCTTTTTTTTTTTTTTTTTTTTTTTTTTTTGTTTATTTTCTTTTTTTACTTCAAATTCTATCCATAGTTTTTGACCCGCTTGCATTTCTGATGATATTATTATATAATATCCAAAATCCAGGAAGAACCTTCAAAAAAGATCCATGAAACAAGAAAAATTTCAACATACAAAAAAAGGGAATTAGAGTTAAATAAAAAAAATAAAAAAAAAGGTCATACTAAAGATATTTCAAAAAAGAAAAAGTAAAACAATCACAGTTATACATTATGTTATGTGTACCATTTTTTTCCGCAAGGATTGCACCAGGTACGATGCTTGATGCCATCCCATCATAATGAAGTAGCTATAGTATATATTATAAAATATAAATAAACAGCAAAGATTTTATTTAACAAAAATATTTCGGGAGAAACTTTAAAAGAAGAAAGAAAAAAATATCTTATTTTGTATCTGATATAAGAAGAAGAAGAAGAAGAAATTTATTTTGTATTTGAAAAGGTACATATAGTATGTATATATTTTCAAATATAGATACATAGGGGTTTGTTATATGTTTGGCTTTTATTCATATTGAAAAGAAGAAAGAGGAAAGCTATGCAAGAAAATGTACTGTTGTTTGTTATAATATGTATGTAGGTACTTGATAGTAGTTTCAGCCGGTAAAGTAAAAAATAACAGAAAAAAAAAAAAAAAATTAAGAAAAAGAAAACATGAAGAAAAATATTAAAGGAGAAAAAAAATTACTAGGCTTTAAAAACTGAATACATTCAATGATCTTCAATTTAACACAATATCAAATCAACAACAATAACAACTACATATAATAATAATGGTTCAAAAGAATGATGATAATAATGATGATGATAATGAAGACGATGAGGGACGTCATATATTGTATATATGTACACATCCCAAAGTGCTCCACAACACATGGACTGGAGATCGTATATATAAACTCCACCGTGAAGTGAAGTGTGCCTTAAGCCAAATACTTGCTTTTGCTTTTACAAAGATGTTGTGTTGTGAATTGTGATGCAGCGGATACTTGCTCTATCAATTTATACAGCCTTCTTTGAGAGTTGTTTACTTCATCTCCTCTTCTTATATGTATGTATATGCTTGTTAAATACGAGGTGGATGTTCAACGAAAAACAACAAAAATTTATAAAAGAGGATACGTATAGATATTGGAATTTTTAATTCAAAAACAACAACAACAACAACAACAAATAATGACTGCATGACAACGCGAAAGTAATGACGAAAGTACTATTTTAATACAATCAACAACCAACCAACATACATATATTACAAATTATGTTATATGTATAGCTATATATACTATACATTCCCTACACAATAGTATAATGAATGTTTGCTCCTTTTGAAAAATAAGAAGAAAAAACAACAACTCTATACTGCATCAAAAAGCACCTACAATGGCCGCGACGGAATTCCTTAAGTAAAACTGGATTTGCCACATTTTTTGAATAGAATCAAAATCTCAACTTGTTGTTGAATATATTTTTTTGATGTTTATGGCTGAACTGTTGTAGTTACCTCGATTATTTTTTTTTCTTCTTTTAGTAGAATAATAAAATGTTACTACTCTTTTATAATATCTATCTATTCTTTATCTAAAATATCAAAATATGTATGTAATATGTGTATTATATACATACATATGTATATATGTATATTTTATTTGTAAGTATATATATACATGCATATATCTATAAACCCCGTACTCATATTTGTGTATATATAGAAAAAGTTTTTAAAGTGGTATTTTATGCATCACACATTCTAGTGCACATTATATATTTATTTTTATAAGTTTTCTTATAATAGTATATGATAGAATTCAATTTTCAATTGATTTCATTACTTTTATTTTTTTGTTTTATATTTTATTTTATTTTATTATAAATAGAAAATAAATAGACTAGCAAAAGATATTTAAAAACTATTTTAATGTAGGATTGCTTTTACATATAATGAAAAAGGGTTTATACTCCTATTAGGTACATTATATACAATCTGTATCTATTCATATTTTAAATAGAAATGTAATGCTTTCGGTTATATAATTTTATTTTTTCTTTTTTTTTTTCCTTCTTTAAATGTTGAAATCTCCCACCTGGATGAATTAGAAGGTGAAAGGAAAAACAAAAATGTTATAATATGATGAATACCTATAATATTTTAAAATATGTATTGAAAATATGAATATAAAAAAAAAATTAAATGAAAATAAATTATACAAGTATAATGATGATTTCTAAAAATCTTTGTTATTTTTTTTTAATGTTTGATCTATGTATAAAAACTTATACATCTTTCTTAAATTCTATGATGATCCAGTCTAGACAAGATTTTATCTTTAATCTATTACTCTTTTTTTAGAATTTTCAATTGAACAATAAACTCTACCATTATAGTCTTAAACGAATTCAGAGCATTTATTTTGTAATATTTTTACTGAATAGAAAACAACAACATTGTGATTTTAATTAATCTTTTTTTTTCTCTTTTTTTGCTTGAAAAAATGGTTTTTCAATATTATTCAGTCGATGTTATATTGAATGTTTGGTAAAAGTTGATAACTCTGCACCAGAGAAAATATATTTTAATTCATTCATTTTGCAATGAATATGTATAATAGCAATTTAATTTTACTTATACATACACATAGATCAACTATGAGTAGGAACCTCTATTTTAAAGAAACTGCAACAATGTAAAGGAAAATTTGACTAGGTTGCTGATGATGATGATGACGATGTCACTTTAAATGTTGCGCAGCCGTGTACCATCAACCGCGCAAGTTTAGCGTAACATTTCAACTTTTTTTATTTTTCTTTCGAAATATAGAAACCTACGTACACTACACCCAACAGACCCAGGTGCCATATATGTACATACATATATTATAATATATACGTTAACACATTTAACAGGGTATTTCTTCTTATTTGGTAGAAGAATTTTTTACTAAGTATGTGAAAAGATACATACGAACCTTATATGAAACACCAAAGTAAAGTTAATTTCATTTAAATCATTTTTTCTGTTATAACTACATTTTTGATATTTTAAACTTATAATAAGCTCACATAACATTGTCAAATTGCTAATTTTGACCATAATAATGTAAAACTAAACGCCCTATTTAATTTTATAAAACAAATATACAAAAGTGTATTTACACATTACACATGTGTTCTCCAAGTCCAACAAACTTGTTGATTGTAGACCAATCTCACTGAATCCCTCCTGAGGTGGAGAGGAATAATAAAGTTCAAAAAGATGTTGTTGTTGCTGAACTATAATACAGGTATTATTATGTACTATATTGTGCTACCTTTTCTTATACTTCTCGTGTATTATCTACATACCATGCAATCTCAAAAATATGTACATACTGCATATTATATTTTCTTTTCTTTAACCATCATGTATTATATTTATTATGAATGTGAAAGTATCTGAAATTGTAGTAGTAATGCTGGGAATATATATATATATATTATATGTGTATATATGTATATATGTATATGTATGTTGTATGTGTGTACGTATATATATATATATATATATATATACAAAATACCTATTTTATGCTATATACTTACATACATACTTTTGGGTCCATATATCTACACTAAAAACCAATCCAAAAACAAGAAGAAGAATGAATTGAAAATGAAGAAAAATCAAGTCTTTTAAGAAGTCAACTGAAAAGAGACCTCAGATTCTTGAATTCCATTTGTACTGATCTTAAAAAATTAAAAGAGGTTTTGAAGACTTTTTAGTTGGTATTTGACAGTCAAAGATTTTAAAAGAGAGTTTTAGTTTTTATTAAATGGAATAAAAACGTTTTATTAAAATTTTGTTTCTAATTTTATAAAAAAAAATTCTTTTTTTTTCTGTGATTTAATGTTTTTCTATCGATTTTTGTTTTTTGCTCAGAATTTCTGAAAATATTTCTTTTGAATAGAAAAGTGTTTGTTACATTTGGTAAATAATTTTTTTTTTTCACAATAAATTGTGGTAACGTGTGAACATTTTGAATTTTCAACGTGGAACACTTTTATTAATTTTTAATTTTTTGTTTTATTAAAAAGATTATTTTTTTTGCATTGAAAACTGAGTGAATAATTTAAATAAATGTTGTAATAAAAATAAATATTATCAATCCAAAGTGTCTGATATTTGAAGAAAAAGAAAAGAATTCATTTGTGATGTACATACATACTTGGAATGTATAGCATCAGTAACAACAATAACAGTGGATAAAACAAATTATAAAAATAAAACAAACAAAAAGAAAAAATTTAATTATCATTTCACATACCTTCTTAGTCTGATTTATGAACGACAGATAAAAGTTTATTGCCCTTTTTTTAAATTTTTTTTTCTAAAAGGGTTCTATTCAGTTCATTATTCTTCTTTTATTTTATTTTTTGTTTAAATATTTAATATTTTACAGTATTTTTTTTTTAAACATCGTAATCATATTTGAGAGTAAAACAAAAAAAGTTATAATTTTGATACTAAAACTCATTAAGCTCATCTTTTTATGTGGTTTTTAATACTTGTGTGTATGTGTTTTATATTATGTAGAAAGTGAGTAATTTCTCTTATTTTTTTCTTTTCTTCATATTATCAAATTGGATTATAACACAATGTTAAATATCATCTATAATGTATGGGTCTATCGTATCATACATATATTGTAATCTTATTCCCATGAAGAAGAATTAAAAAAGAAATATATATAATGTATTATTAAAGAAATATATTTTTTTTGTGGATTAAAACTGGAATTTTATAAAAGGTAGGAATTGTTAATAAAAAGATAATGCTTATAAAATAAAATAATAATAATAGTGTTATTTGAAATTGAAAAAAAAAAAAAAAAAGATTCCTTGCGTCTTATTTGATAAATGTATGTATTTTATTACGTGTTTCAAGAGGTTTTTAGGTGTATGTAACATTAAAGTATAAAGCTAGTTTTTTGTTTTCATGCTTTTAATGAATTGAATTTATTCATCGTAATTCTTATACATTGAAATAATATGTTCAAAATAATAATATCTATCACTATTTTCATCTTACAACTAGGATGAACGAACATACTTAGATTCAAATTTCAGATTCAAAGGGTTAATTAATTTTTTTAAAAACTAACTCAAAAGTTACTCAGCCTTTCGTAAATAAATAATTTTATTTATTGTACTTGTTAGTATATTTTTTGTTATAGTTTTTTTTCTTATATGAAAGAAGAAACTTCTAAATTTTAATATGATGGAGAAAAAAATTTATTAGAAGAAGTTTTTAACACAAACAATCTCGTATACATAAATATGTACATATATATGTATATTGTCTTTCTTACAACTTCAATATGATTTTGTTCAAAAGCTTTTTTCTTAACATACCATTCCATACCACTCATCGACTTTATCTTATTTTATAAACTTATAAATTTCAATTGAATATATTTGATTATTTATATATATATATTTACATACATATTATACATATGTATATAATAAATAAACGACTTTTTACTTAAAATATCAACTAAAAAAAAAACCAATATTTTTTCCATCCTATCACTTTGATTTTTACAGATTTATCAACCGGTTATGTACATTTTCATACAAACATATTTTACAAGAGTTTTTAACGCATATAAATACATACTGGGTTAAATGTTATATTTCAATTCTAAAATGAACAAAAAAAAATGACAATATAATAAAATAAAATAAATCCTTCATGTATGTACCTACATATGTATATAAAGATATTTTTATAATGCTCTTAAAATAATATGCTTGAATACAAAAAAAAAACAGATCTTAACAAAATATATAAATGGTGTCAACATCACATTGAACATACATAAATATCGTCTTATACCTCCACAATTTACAAGAGAACTTTCTACTTTTATGCTAATTGCAATGCAGCGCTTTAAATGCGCGCGCTCCATAAACGTAAATACATTTTTTTTCTTTTATTACACGTTCAATATATTGCTGCTAAAAATTGATTAGGTAAAAAACTTTTTAACAGAAGTTTTCTTTTAACATTACTAAAAAAAAGAAAATAAAATCACTAATCAAATAATCAAAAAGTAACAAAGATTAAAAAAAAAAAATAAACAAAATATTTACACAAAATTTTATAGGTATTTCTTTTGTTTAAGATATATGAACATACCTTTATTTTATGTATAATTTTTTAAAAGTAAATTACCAAAATATCATACATATGTATGTACATATAACAAATTTATTTATGAATGATAGTCACGATTTTTTATCCGATTTTTTTTGTCTATAGTTCGTGTCAAATTTTTCTAAATTCAAAAAACAATATTTTTAAGGCTAAACATATTGAAAATATAGGTAGTAAAAAATTAATATTTTTTTCTCTATAAAAAAATTTTTAAATTGTTTTTTTTTATGATCCATATTATTCACTTACGAATGCAATCTATAATATCGCACTAATAAACCATCATTCAAATCTAGACAATAACTATTATTATCACTGACGTGATTTTTAAAATGCAACATACATATACGATTATTTTTTTTAAGATTTATTTTTTTTCTCTAGTTTTTAAATTATTCAAAAGACAAACAAAAAAATTTTGCAATATATGTATACATATTTATGTACTTATTCCTATTTTGAAAAATAAAATTAAGAGACACAATAAAATTTTAATGCTATAATGCTAAAAAAATTTAAAATAAAATAGAAAAAAAAAAAGACCTACTTAAACACATTCTTTGTGTCATAATTCATAATCAATAATAAATTTCATAATAATATGGCTTTTAACTTTAACCCTAGGATTGCCTGATCGAGAATGTCACATATTTGGCCGTGAGTATACAAATGTATACCATACATTTTATATGGAAATTTTGAAATTTTTTTTTCAAAGAGCTGTATCTCAGCATCCCGTGGACCAAAAACCGAAATTTTTTGACACTGATATTTGTTGAAGTGTCCTTTTTAAAATTGTCTCCCACGGTTATCTTGTAACTATTATAGTTTTCGGGGAAGAGGACGTAATAGGTAAAAAAACATGAAAAGACACAAATTTGGCCGTGAGTATACAAATGTATACCATACATTTTATATGGAAATTTTGAAATTTTTTTTTCAAAAAAAGATATCTCAGTATTCCGTGGACCAAAAACCGTAATTCTTTGACCTTAATATTTATTGAATTTGTATTTATGAATTGTATGGTATACATTTGTATACTTACGGCCAAATTTGTGTTTTTGTATAAAAAAGGATATTTTGTTCTATCGATTTCGAGCTAGGACCTTGAAATTTGGGGTGTGTAGAAAGAACCTTCCAACGAAGGATTTGATGGAGGTCTCAAGGTTCTAGCTCAAAGTGATCGTATTTTATTAAGGGTCAAAGTCCGCGTGTATACGTTTGTATACGATCAGGCAATCCTAGGGTTAATTGACATGAATAGACAAACCAAATGTATATTTTATATTTTTTATAGAATTTTTATTATTACATATATTTTTTTTTTTATAATATGTACTAATATATGTACTATAGAGTAAAGACTTTGTTCAAATTTTAAATGATGCTTAAAAGTTTATTAACTTGAATTTTACTGATTTTATATGATTTTTGTAAGGAAGAATGCTATTTTAATTTCATTGAAATAATTATGTTTTAGTATTTTGTTTCTTCAAGTAGCAAAAGGTTAATTTTTTTATTCACGAAAACACAAATTAGTAATTTACAAGAATTATGTACATGTATACTACTTTATTACTATTGTAATAAGCAATAATTGTAATGAGCATAATCATATAATATTAATATGCAATCTATTGTCCATAATGACATGAGATCTTAATTACACATATATATTTATGAACTACCATAAAATACATGTACGCATATTCATATATATATATTACTCATTATTCATTATATGTATCTACATACATATTATACATATATAGGTACAATTACATACATATATATGTATAATATATCTAACTGAGAATTGATACACAATGACAATTATCATTGTGGAAATAAAAACCAAGTACATAACTTTTTTTTCCTTATTTATTTCATCACATATGTGTCATATAACATAATATAAAAGTTTATGGCTTTCAATAAGAATGCAATAAAACAGAAATTTATATATAATATATGTATATTGTAAAAAGAAATAAATTACATGAACTTGTAAGGCATATTGAAGAAGCGCCAGATAAAAATCTTAAAAATACTTTTTAAAAAAGGTTAACAAAAAACAAAAAAAAAAAAAGCCAAGAAAAATAAAAAATCTAAAACAGCACATAAAAGAACAATTTTAAGAATGTAGATTCTTTTAGTTTTGATGACGATTGAAGATGGCATGTTGCATTTTTAACGAAATCGAAATAGAAATACAACAAAACTACAAACTACAATGAAAAAAAATTTATAATAAAAACGAACTAGAAAACAAAATTTAACCAAAGAAAAATAAAATCTTGTTATATTAAATGTGCAAGAAGACGCGGTTATAACATAACAAATATAATACATTAACACGTGTATGCTCTATTCAACCATTTCCATCATCAGCAATTGAGCCGCATAAATATAAATTTTTTTTGGTCTTTTGTTTTCATTTTTCTATAATAAAATAAAAAAAACAAAACATAGAAAACTCAAATGTATAACTAATCACCACTGATCTGATGATGATCATGATCATCATCATCTTTAATTTATTTTTCTTTTCTTATTTTATTTCTTGTACTTGATGTACACATTCCAATGAAGTACCATTTCATCATTAGGTGCTTAAACAAAGATATTTTTATATAAAATTTTTAAAAAAATATCAAAACTACAAAAAAAACTATTAAAAGAACAGATATATGTATATATGTATATCTCGTATATCAATACATACATACCTACATAGGTAACATAACCATCATCATTATCAACATAATTTTTATATAAAAGTTATGTCACTTATACTGCGCCAATATGTGAGCGCATCGTAAACTTTTAACTTTTAACGTAATTTTTACAACTTAAAACATCAACAGCATAAATAACAATATTGCAAAAAAAGATTTCAAAGCAAAAAAAAAGAAAAAAAAAACTATAATTTCCTCACTTACTGCAAATGTAATTACATTTTATTGAGATTGAATGAGATTTTTCTTTGATGATTTAACAGAAAGTAACTCCAGTGCATAAATGATTATTTTCAATATACAAGTATCCATGTACGAGTATGTACATTTATGTATTATTATTATTATTATTATTGTGCAGAAAAACGCGTAGGAATTTTTAAGAATCAATCGTAATGATAATCTTATGATGATTTTAATTGCCTCATATTATATGTATACTTATGTACATGTTGAGCACTTAAACACATTTGTATACATATATAGGTATATGTATGTATGAATGTAAGTAATTAATACTTAAAAGTATACATACATATGTATATATGTATGTATTATTTAGAAAGAAAAAAAATTATTGATTCTTTGGAAAAATTATTCTAAATTCCAGTAAAGTGGGTGGTTCTGAATGACTGTAATAATTTATATTGATTAAGTTGAATCATTATTGGAAGGTTACTTATTTATTTATTTATTTTTTGTTGTTGTTTGTTAGTTAAATAATAAATACACTATTAAAATAGCATATACATTTCATTAGGAAACAGGAGTGTCGTTACTATCTCATTTTAAAATATAATTATTCTTTGTGTTTGAAGGAAATATGTATAAATAAATGTGGTATGTAAATTAAAACAATTAAATCTATCAGATAACCTTTTTTTTTGTAATGCAACATACGCATAATTTTCTTAATGTCATTTAAAATAAATTATCGATTAATAAATATTGTTTTCATTTCAGCAAAATGTAAGAATCACTTGAATCAGTGAAAAAGATTTTAACAATATTTTATTTTTTGCTTTGAAAAACAAAAGATTTAAGCGAGGAACTTGATCAGAAACTCGTTTAGAAACTTACTTTTTAAAAAATTCTATCTAGACGTATCCTAAAAATATCATATAAATAACAAATGTAAATTCGACATTATGTTACATAACAACATTGATACAATTTTAATTTAGTAATTTTTAAAATATTTATAACATGTAACAAAATGAAAAACGTTAGATATTCTTATCCACAAAATTAAAACACTGCAAATTTTCTGTTCACTCATTTTTCACATCATTGCAGGTTTGTGTTACATGTATAAATACTTTAATACAAGCTATTATTAGCATGCCAATTTTCTTATTTTCCAAGATCGTATCAAATAAAATTAATAAAGAATAATAATAATAATAATAGCATAAAAAAACACCAACAACAAAATTACATATATTATATAAAATAACTCGATTTCATATGGGTGTGATTTAAATAAATAAGACAAGAGGAAAAGTTAAGTACACGTGCTCATGCGTAAGCTCCTCTTATTATATTTTATTTAATGTTAATTTAAATATCATGTTACATGCAATAAAATGACGTACCGCCTTCTTATAATGTCCATTATATATATGGTATATGTATCTCTTGTAAATATACATTATATAAAAAATACATTGGACAATGAATATAATATGACATATATATAAAGTAATATCATACATTTTTCTTCTTATTTTGATATTTCAAGTTAGATACATACTATATGCTAAACATTTTAAAATTATGATGACTAGTCATGGATGTTTTATTTTTTCTTAGGGTAAAAAAATTATTACTATATACATATTCAAAAACTAATCGAGTTACGTTTTGAAAAATATTTCAACATATAAAAAGTTGAAAAGCAAAGTTGTGTTGGATATTCTGAAATTCCGAAGCCAAGAAAAGCAATTATTTATTAATTATAAAATTTTTTTTTATATTTAATTTTAAAATTAGTTTTATTCATGGCAAAAAAAATAATAATAATGATAGATATTTCAAATAAAAAAGAAATAGGTTAATTTTGAAAAAATCTGTCAAACAGAAAATCAGTTTTTTGTTCTTAAAAAAAAATATTATTCAGCACAAATCCATAAAATAGAATATTTATGCAAATAAAAAAAAAATAAAATCCATTTAATTCACAACAAGTTTCTTGCTTAAATCTTTTATTTTTTAATTTCGAATTTTTATTTTCACTTGACACTCATGACAGTAACGCTTGAACAAAAACTATTATTGATTGAAAAAATATTCATACATATAGCAAAAACTTTGTAAGAGATACCGGATTTACATATACATATGTATGTATAGTAGTATGAAATAACTAAAAGAATGTTTCATTTATTTTTTATTCTTAATAATTTTTTAAAATTTTTCAAATTGAAATTCTATATAAAAGAACAATTTAAAAAAGCAAAGTTCGAATTGGAAATATTTTTAAAAAAACTTCTAATAAATACAAAACAAATTTTTACATCAGATTATTATTATTTTCCTTTTTTTTTTTTTTTAAATAACATAATGTATCTTGTATATAATTTTTTATGCAATCTAAAATCTATGTATATATCTTACAATCTATAGACATACGTAGAGACATACAAAACCAACCATTAAATATGCCTAAAGGCAAAATTCTTGTCAGCAAAATTATTTACTTGTAAGATGCTTTATGTTTGTATCTTTTCTTCATTTTTTTTCTCGTATTTTATTATTATTATTTTGTTTTTATTTTTATTTACTATTCAATTTGTATTTTTCATTCTTCTCGATAACATATATAAATCAGAAAAAGTATTATACCTACGTACATATATATTTTCTTTTGAAAATTTTCTAATGATCCCTTTCAGGTTAATTTAAAAAATTCTTTCTGAATAATTTTTGGCAATATAATTTTCAAAACATGTTTTTCTTAAATTCCTTTTACACTTTTTATTGGTTGTTTATAATTATTTATATACATTTTTATATATACAGGGTGTCCTGTTTGGTTTGCTTAACCTTGATACCAGTGATAGGTCTTATCAAGACAAACAAAAAATCGTATGGGGGGGGGAATCCCAACGGTTTCGCCGCTAGAGGGCGTTGAAGTTTTTTTGCTCTTATTTCACGATGTACCCTATAACTTTTTACAGGAACACTCAAGGGTCACTTTGTGTTAAGAAAAACTGTAGAGGACCCTTTGCCCTTTTCGGCGATAGCTTTCTTGTTTCTCTTCTTTTAACTGTTAAAAAGTTAGAGTCGTTTAAAATCAAAATTTTGTGAATTTTTCCCAAATTTTTGTGTTTAACCCTGCTTTACTCAAAAAAGGCTTAAATTAACCCTAATTTTTTATTGCAGAAAATTATTGCAGAAAATGAAAGATCAGTTGATTTTTTTTGAGATAATAAGGAAGACCTTTTGAAAAAACTGAAACAATAGGTCTGAAATTCATTGGATTATTGGACACGTGTTTTTATTGCAGTGTAAATTGAAAATAGGAGCTAGAAGTGCTAATTTTCAAATGCAAATATCTCTAAAATTATGCATTTTTCGACAATAGACATAGCAAATCGGTGCAGAATCAATTGAGCTTTCATTTCCTGCCATAAAAACTTGGGGTTAATTTAAGCCTTTTTTGAAAAAGACAGGGTTAAACACAAAAATTTGAAAAAAATTCACAAAATTTAGATTTTGAATGGTTGTAACTTTTTAACAGTTAAAAGAAGAGGAACAAGTAAGGTATCGTTGAAAAGGGCAAAGGGTTTTGGGTTTTTTACATTTTGTCTCAATACAAAGTGACCTTTGAGTGCCCCTATAAAAAGTTATAGGGTACATCGTGAAATAAGAGCAAAAAAACTTCAACGCCCTCTAGCGGCGAAACCGTTGGGATTCCCCCCCCCCCTCCGATACGATTTTTTGTTAGTCTCGATGAGACCTATCACTGGTATTAAGGTTAAGCAAACCAAACGGGACACCCTGTATATATATTTTTTTTCACATTTTAAAATAAATTTTATTTGCGTTTAAACAAAATAATGTGGGTAAGAGTACGAAATTAAATATAATAATAATAATAAAAAAGCACAACCCACTTTAGTAAATTTGAAAAAAAAATAAAGACGAATAATTGTATATGAAGTATTGTGTTTAATTAAAAAATATATGTATGTACATAAAACACTCATTTCTTCGTAGGAAGGTTACGTACTGTAAATATTGACAAAAATAATTCTTTTTTTTTGTTTTTCTTTCTTCTTTCAATTATGTACAAAATGAAATATGAGTTAAAATTAAAAAGATTAAAGTGAAAGTTGAAATAAATTACGTACATTGTGTATTCGGACAATTGAAATTCAATAAATTTAAAATTGAAAAATGTATTATTGAAGAAAAAAAATTGTTAGTAATCAATTTTTAATGTGTCATGTATTTTTTTATAAAATTTCTCCATTTCTTAAGATAATATTTTAAAAATGTATTTAAATAAAATTAATAATAAATTTTTCAAGTATATTTTATTTATACATACATATGTAATGTGTACATATGTACATATATCTGAGTTTACCTCACTTAAATTAATATGACATGTGTTTTATAATTTTATCTTATTTTCAGCAATAATAATTACACCTTCTGTCTGTTAGGTAATTATTATTTTGTTATAAAGTGAAAAACAAAAATCTGCAAAAAATAATTTCAAACAGAAGACACTCAATTGCATTGTATAAATACATATGTATATATACATATATGCAATTCTTGCATATGTGTAAATATATGTATATAAAAAAAACAGAAAAAAAAAATGGGAATTTAAGAAAAAAGAAAAACAAAAAAATACTGAAAGAAAACTGCTTCTGGTATTGAACCATTACAAACACAAAATAAATATAAAACGATGATGATGATGATGACAAGGACAGATTTAATTCAACTTGAGAAAATTTCAAGTCCGTATAAAATATGTAGATATAAAGTATAAACATACATACATACAGACATATGTATACATATAGGTACATATGTATAATTATATATGAGTATATACTTGCATAATACATTACACATGCATACATATGTACACATACATACTATATAAAATATAAAATCTTCTGTATAGGGTGTTCTTGAAGAAGATAACTCAAAAAAATCCTTGCAAGCAAAGTTTTAAAAGTTTAAAATTATTTCCGAAATGAATTCATTTGAGCATTATTTTGTGTTTTAAATATTTCTTATGCAATTAAGAAATTTTACTGCAATGTTATTTTAGAAAAAAACAATATACATAGCCCACCAAAGCATAATTAAAACTTTGTGAAAAATAAATCATTTTTTATTGAATTTTAATATTGAAAATCATCCTATTTAAAATATATTTCTATTATTTTTCTTTCTTGTTATCATTTTGGTATTTTAGATTAATAAAGCAATCTTATATTACACTTCTTATATAAAAATAACAAATATGTACATAATATAAGTATAAAAAAAAAAACGTGGGTTGAAACCCTTTTTTCCACTATAAGCTTAAACTATCTCACCAAATTTGGAATAAAATTATCAAGTCAATGAAATTTTTAACATAACATATTATTGGTTTCTTTTTTTATTTATACATATACATATATATAACTACATAATATGTATATACATAAATATATAAATATTTATAATTTTATTGAACTTCTTTACTACAAACACTAGAAGGGTAGAAACAACTTCAAATAAAAATTCAACATCCAGTTCAGATCTAAATTATGTGCTACTTTATAAGTAACGTGTTTTGACTGGCAATATAAATTTTTTCCCATATTTCTTTTTAACTTAAAATAAGAAAAATAAATAAAAATAATAAAAAAAATATTCAGAAGTGTATAGCTTTTGATAAATATAAGGTGCAATGCATATTATAACCGTGGGCATTATGCGAAAATACATGTTTGTTACGATTTTTTTTTCCTGATGATACTATATTATTATTACAAAATGTCTGAATTGTATAAATACATATATTCCAAATCTTTTTAATATTAACAGAAATATGTGTAAATATACATTAAATGTGTCCGAGTGTTTGAGAAAAAGATACATAAGTATATGTATACTCGTACAAATACATATACATATGTATATATATACCAATAAAATATGTAATTATAAAATTTGAAAGTTTTTGTTTTTATTTTATTTTATTCGTTTAGAAAAAAAATAATAATAAATTGTGCTTAAGTTCATTGTATACATATAAATATGTATATGTTCATGTATGTTCAAATGGTACAATTTTAAATACTACGGAAACAAAACATGCTGTTTTATAGTCATTAAAAAAATTATGATTGCAAACCAATTACGGAAACGGTGATGCTAAATAAAAAAAAAATTTTTTTAAATTATAAATTCTGTTATCTATATTATTGTTACTTTCATTTTTTTTCGTATAACATTATCAAAATGAACTTGATTTGCTGCAATAATCATTGTCATATATTATGTATATGTACAGTGCATATGTATGTACCTATATACCTGAATATTATACATATTTAGATTGCCTGTTGTGCAGACCTTTTAATTAAATAAAGTGAATGAATAAAATTTTGAAAAATAAAAATTTCAATGAAAATATGATACATATTAGCAAAGTAGAAGTAAAACATACCTAATTTTTTTCACTATACACATATAAACTTGTTCCAACTATTTTTTTAAATATTTCAAGAGCACTGCTTCTGTTTTTTTTTGTCTGTGATGTATAATAAAATAAAAAAAATAAAAAATAAAACTCCCTGTAGAAATGTTAAATTACAAGAAAAAAAAATAGGTGGGAAACTTTTTAAAATCTTGTGATTCAGGAAAATGTCAGTTATGTGTTATAAATTTTTCTGAAATTTTATCACAGTGATCTACAACAATAACATTTTTTTTTTCTATTTTTGACACGATAATAGACTAAACAATCCACATAAGAACTATTTTTTATTCTGCTACACATATACATACTACATATATGTATGTATATACAAATTTGGTTATTTTCATTTCAATCGTATTATCAGTGGAATACAAAAGTTTCTGAATAAAAATAGAATTCTATTAAATAGTTGATTTTGTGTTGTTTATTGCTTGAAAAACTAAGTGTTTGATTTATTTTTAAATTTTTGTTTTATCAACTTACTTTTTAAATTTAAATTTTTTTTCTGTACATCTACATTCAATAAACGAAATTTTAAATAAAGCGGAATCACTTTATGACCACCATTTTGAATTTTTCAATATACAAATATAAAATTTAATTTTCATAATTAAAAAATTTATGAAATTTCTTTCTTTGTTCTGTTTCTTTTCGAATTTTTTTTTCTTTTTGTATAAATTTAGATTCACTATTCAAAATATTTAAGTTACACATTGGTTCGATACCATAATATGTGTAAAATTAAAAGTCTAATATGTATTTATTTGTTATACATTTGAATTGAAAGTGTAAACAAAATTGACCAGCTACAAAGAATATAGATTTTGAATGTTTTTTGAATTGAAAATTATAAAAATATGTATGTATGTGTATATGTATATAATAAACTTGATTGAATGTTATAAATTACAATATCAAATTTAAAAAAAAAATAAATAAATAACATGATAAAATGGAATGCATTGAATCAATAAAAAAGATGTATGTTAAATATTTTTAAATTATTTATATAAAAACTATAAAACTGGTTTTAAAAAATTTAGAATTTTTATTAAAATTTTCAAAATTTAAATATGTAACTGTGAATATTATAGAAAAATATGCTTTTGATTTATATTTATTTGGCTACAAAAGATATTTTTTGAAAACATCAAACTTCATATAATAATAGAAAATATTTATGAAAATTTACAAGAAAAAAAAAATTTAATTGACAATTTCATAAATTTATGATTATTTTTAGAGTGAATATACTCGTATGTTACAAAAACAGGATATGACAAAAATATAATGATAAATAATAGATGAAATTAAAGAAAAAGAATGTAGAAGAATTTATCTCCACACCCACTCTCAGCTGGATACTGATATATACTACTTAAAAATTACATACTAGTTTTGATTACCAACAAATTACTAAAGGTGAAATAAAAAAATTTAAAATGACTTGTTAATATTCCAATCGACCAAATTTAATATTTTTAAATCAAATTTATTAATCAAATCTGAAAAAATTTCTTAAAAACCATGTAAATTCAACATAATAGTTATGATGTAAAAAAAAATCATTCTTGAAATTGGATTTAATAAAATGCTAAAACTTTATAATTTTAAAGCAGATTATCTACAATCGAATTCTTTCACACTATTTTTTTTTTAAATTCCTGTTATTATCCTAAAATCTCGTATTTCACACTATAAAAAAAAAACTCGTTTGATTTTTTTAAATTAATTTGTTCGAAATTTTCCATTTATGGTGAAGTATTGTAATATGTAAAATCATTTAAAAAAATTTTGAATGAAGTATGCACTGTGTTCAAATCAAACTACTTCACCGCATTATTCTTTTAGTTAGCAAGACTTAAGTTTTGGAATTTCCGTATGCATTTTTATAATATGTACTTGAAAAAAACCAGTAAAAGCATAATTTTTTTTTGCCATTAATGAATTATTACCACTTTTAAAAATGTTTCATACATAACAACAAAAATAACAGAAAGTTACAAGAATCTTGTCATGGTACTTAAATAAAATGGATTTTTTTAAATTGAAAAAGAAACGCCCTCGCTATTCTCTCAATTTTTATCTTTGACAACAACAGTAAGCAAAAATAAAAAATGGTGAAATAAAATAAAATATTGTAATAATAATAACTCGATAACAATAATAAAATACCTTTAATAAAGCTAAGTAAAAATACATTGGTAATTATATACATATGCATATTTATTTCAGTTCTATATGCCTTGACCCCTCATTACGTCTCTTCTTTGCATTTATTAAATTTTAAATGCATTGTCAATATTTTATCTCTTGTTTTTTTATTTTTTAGCTTTTTTTTAAATGTAAAATTCCTTTTCTGTGATTAATGATCCATACATAAAGTACCATAAATTTTTGAATTTATGATTATTGAACATTTCTTATATATATACATACCTACATTACATATATACACACATTTAATACACGCATACATAGTCACATATCAAATACAATCAAACAAACACTTACAATTGTATACACTAATATGTTTTTAATCATATAATATTTTTGAACATTTATTAAATTTTAAATGTATCTTCATTAAAATAAAAATATGAATTAAAATAAAATGATTAGTTTTAAAAGAATATAACAAGAACAAATAAATAAAATAAAAACTTATACAATAATTCTGTTGGTATGAGTGTGTATATTGGTAACGTGTTAAAAAAAATGTATAGGTACTGCATTTTTTTGTATATTTTATTTTAGCTTTTGTTTTGTTCATTTTTTTATTTTTATCTGTCAAATTTTCTGAATTCTTTTCAAATTTTTTTTCTTCTTCAATTCATTTCTTTGATATTATTTTTTTTTTTTTTTTGATTTCTTAAGCAGTACATCAATTAAGGTCAAATTCTTATTCAATGAATACACAAAAGAAAAGTTTTATGTTAAGATTCAATGTAGATTACGATTTCGTTGCATCGATTTCAACATTTTTCAAACAAGATTAAAAAAATTAAAAATAAATTGTATAGAAAAAAACGGATGTTATCTTACGCACTTCAAGATGAACCAATTTTTTTCAGAAATTTCAATATATTATATAGAAGTACATATTTTACAATTTTACATTTTATTAAATTAGAAATTTTGGTTTGAAAAATTTCAATAATCTAAAAACCATTAAATATATTCAAGACAAGGACGTGATTTTTTTCTATTCGATATTCATTGAAATCTTGTTTATAATTAAAACTTGAATTTAAAAAAAAATCCTTGTTAAAAATTGAAGTGCTATCTATACCTATATAAAATTTTCATTTTTTACTCTAAAAAAAAAATTATTAACAACATTGTATTATTTTTCTATTGGAGAGAAAAAAAAAATTATTAATAGCTCACGAAATCACTACTTACTAACTAAAAAAAAAAACATTAACAAAAAACAATATTTAGAAAATAAACAACGTACATAACATTGCAACTATGTATGTAACGTTATAGTTACTATAGTTACAAAAAATAATTTACCATTTTTCATGTATGCATATTTCTTCAACAAAACCTTGTTGGTTGGTAGCTCTACACGTACATTTTTTTGAATTAAGATAAAAAAAACAATCTCGCGTGCAAAAATTGTTATATCTACATATTGTATTAAAGAACCTAAAAGTTTTTTATTCAAAAAAAAATAATAATAATAATAATAAAAAACAAAAAAACAGGTACAGCACAATATTTTTAATATAAAATTTTTAAAGAAAAAGTACATACATAGGTACATACATACATAAAAAAAAATTAAAAAATCTTGATAACCCGTTCAAATGAGAACGGCACGATATAGGTACACAATACAACAAACAAGTAAGCAGGTACAATAAGAAGAAGAAGAAGAAGAAGAAGAGAAGAAAAAAATTGTTTTCATAAATTTTCTGGTAGCTTTCAGAAGCAATTACAGCAGCAACAATTTAATTCGTATATCGTTATTATTACAGTTTCAAAGTTTAAATAAAATATGAAATGATGAGTGGTTTATCATTTTTATTTGGCTAATGCATTTTAGGCTTTTTTTTTTGTGTTTATATATTATTTTTTTCATGTAATATTATTTAAATTGAATTCAGCATATTCAGCGACATGATTGTAGGTTGAAAATACAGTAACAAATTTAATGGATTAAAGAACGACGGAATACGAATGACTTAAAGTTAATGATGATGATCATGCCACCGAAGTTTATTACAAACAATACCTAAATGATCTACCGTTCTTTAAGAAAAAAAAAATTTAAAAAAAAAACAATGTAGATACATTTCCACAAAATACAAATTCTATGAGAAAATTTTATCTAATCCTCATTATTGTTTGATAATGATGATTTTTTTTCTTCCCATTATTTTCTTTGGGATTCATTATACTTTGACAGTTAAATTGTTTTCATTATAGTAACTATAAATGAACTTAAAATTCAAAAATAAAAAATAAATAAAACAAATAGAAATTTAACGGTGCGGTGTTGCAATACTGTCTTTTTAATTATGAGAAAGCCTAGCTTTTCAACATAGATTTTAAAAAATATATATACAGGGTGTTTCACCGTTCGTGTGCCAAACTGAACAGGGTGGTAGATCTCGGTAAGAAATAAAAAAAACCGTATGGGAGGGGGGATCTATTCTCAATGGTTACCGAGATATTCAAGGTCAAACAAAATTTTTTTCGAAGAGTAACAAGTTCCATTTTTTGCAACATATTTCAGCGTTCGCTCAATGTGGAGTAGTAAATGAAAATTATTTCCATAGAGAACCTTCAGACCTTTCAAATACAAAGTTTTATGTTAATTGGTTTTAAAGTTATTGTAACTCAAAGTCAAAAAATTCGTCATTTTTATGTTCAAGGTCAAATATATCGAAAAAAACCCATATTATTTTTTAAATTTTTTTAAGTTAAATAAAAGTTCATTTTGTTTACTCTAACATGGTTTTTGTTTTATTACATTATCTTTATCCGTTCCTAATTTATGAATCATAATTTAAGGGCAGTTTTTTCAAAATTAAGTAAATTTATTGTTCTAAAGAATTATTCAATTTCCTTTTGGTATGTTTTATTTGACTCTCTGTGTTAATTACATTGTATTCCTGAAAAGGACCTATTCTAGTCCTGGGTAGAAGTTATTTTAGTCCTGAAAAGGTCCCATTGTAGTCCTGAGAAGGGGTTATGATAGTCCTGGAAAGAGCTTATTGTAGTCCTGAAAAGGACCAACTGTAGTCCTGGAAATGACTTATTGTAGTTTTCGATGCTTTTGCATATATTTGGAACTCTTCGTCTGATTGCGCCTATCAAACTAATTGTTAATAAATTTTCTTAACTTTTCTTCCAACTCTTATTTGTATTAAAAATGGAGGGTTACACATCGAAAGCAATTTGAAAAAGGCATTCCAGGACTACAGGAAAGTGGAACTGGTTACTCTTCGAAAAAAATTTTGATTGACATTGAATATCTCGGTAACCATTGAGAATAGACCCCCCCACTCCCATACGATTTTTTTCATTTCTAACCGAGATCTACCACCCTGTTCAGTTTGGCACACGAACGGTGAAACACCCCGTATACAGGGTGATTCAGGTTAGATATCCGACCCGGAAACTACGGATACCGTTACGGAGTCAGAGGGGGAAATATTTATGGTACTTTTTTATTGTTTTACCCTATAACTTTTCACAGGGATACGCTAGGCTCATCTACTCGTTTGAAAAATTGTAGAGGACCCCTGTGTCTTTCCATTAACAATTTACATGCCCTTGTACCTTTCACCGTTTAGAAGTTATTAGGCCTCAAAATCAAAATTTTGTCATTTTTACACCCATTTTTTGACTTTAACCCTAATTTTATTGAAAAGTGTCCGATGTTAACCCTCACTTTTTATTGCAGAAAATGAAAGCCCAATTGATTCTGCATCGACTTGCTATCCTAATTTTTTCAAAAAATGCATAATAAAGAGCAAAAAAACT
This sequence comes from Bombylius major, assembly GCA_932526495.1. NCBI lineage: Eukaryota > Metazoa > Arthropoda > Insecta > Diptera > Bombyliidae > Bombylius > Bombylius major. Next base: position 18,598,632 of record OW052044.1, on the reverse strand, counting down.
TCAACGCCCTCTAGTGGTTAAACCGTTGAGATTCGCCCCCCCCCCCCCCCCCTCCCGATACAATTTTTTGTTTGTCTCGATTCATCAAGGCAACCTAATCCTGCTTTACTCAAATTAGGCTTAAATTAACCCTCATTTTTTATTTCAGAAAAAGAAGACTCAATTGATTCTGCATCGATTTGCTATCTTCAATTTTTGCAAAAAACTCATAATTTTCGAGATATTAAGGCACACCTTTTGAAAAAACTGAAAAAATAAGTCTGAAATTCATTGGATTATTGGACACGTGTTTTTATTGCACTGTAAATTGAAAATAGAATCTAGAAGTGCTAATTTTCAAATGCAAATATCTCGAAAACTATGAGTTTTTTGCAAAAATTGAAGATAGCAAATCGATGCAGAATCAATTGAGCCTTCTTTTTCTGAAATAAAAAATAAGGGTTAATTTAAGCCTTTTTTGGGTAAAGCAGGGTTAAACACAAAAAATGGGTAAAAATTCACAACATTTTGATTTTAAACGACTCTAACTTTTTAACAGTTAGGAAAAGAGAAACAAGTAAGGTATCGTTGAAAAGGGCAAAGGGTCTTCTACATTTTTTCTTAATACAAGGTGACTCTAGAGTGCCCCTGCAAAAAGTTATGGGGTACATCGTGAAATAAGAGCAAAAAAACTTCAACGCCCTCTAGCGGCCAAACCGTTGGGATTTCCCCCCCCCCTCCAATACGATTTTTTGTTTGTCTCGATGAGCCCTATCTATGGTATCCTGTTGGTCGTGGATAACGAAAACACCTTGTATATATTTATAGTAAGAATCTAATAAAAAAGGAGTACAAAATTTTAAAAAACAACAAAATAGTAAAAAAAAATTATATGTATATGTATATATGTACTCGTATTTGAAAATAATAATAATAAAAATAGCAAAACTAAATTGCATCCATGGAATGCGCAAATATAAGATTTAAAAATGACGATTATAACATGATGATTTTAAAAACAGCATGAAACTTGATAACTATATAATATTGTAACTATAACCTTAAATATATATGCTATAGGTACCTGTATGGCCGTATATAAGTGCTAACTAATACATTAAAAGCACAAGAATAACATACCTACATAGAAAAAATTAAACATATGCAAAGGACTAAAAATCAAGAAGAAGATGACAGATTCATAAAGAAGTCTAATATTTTGCATCTATCTGACTAACTAAGTTATACCTTTTGATTATCAAAATGCAAATGTATATAAATACATTATGTACATACATATACGTGTCTATTGGGATCAAAACCTGCTCTTTTCCTCCGATGATGTTTTTGAGTAATTCAAAAAAATTGTTTAACGGCTACAATTTTTCATATTTTTGGATTTTCATCTTTTATACTTTAATGGTTATAGTATTTCTTCGTTTTGCTACAAAAATGTAACATTAATTTTTTGAACTTTTTATATTATAGTGAAAAGTAACTTGGAAAAGGTTGGTTTTGAAACGAACGTGTGGAAATGATTGATTTTGAAACTTACTCTTTAGTAAGTTCCCTTTTCCCTTTGGAAAAGGTGTGGTTTTGATAGTGTTTTTTAAATTAAAAGATTATGATTCAAAAAATTAATTCTTCTTTCAACACTAATTAATTAACTATTATTGTAATGTAAGACACATAGGTACATATATCTTTATTATAAAATTATTTTTCTTTAAATTAATACTTTAACTCACTCTTCCAAATCATATGTATACATAAAAATAAAGGAAATAAACATTTTTTGTTGCGAACCTAATGGAAATGGTTATATTTTGGTACACACCCTTAATTTTGGAATTAAATTTGTTAAGGAAATAATGATATTTTATTATGTATAGATATCTGCAAATGCAGATAATAGCCAATATTACAAATTCCATACGTTTTTGGAAAAAGTCAAAAAATGGAAAAGAACAGGTTTTGATCCCAATAGACACAATGTATATTATGTGTGTACAGATATGTAAAGAGCAGTATATGATCATCATTTAATATGTTGTTTAATACTTTGTTTCTTCTATAAAAATACTTTTATAGGATTATGATGAGCCATGATCATGTTGTTCACATTACACATATAATAGTCTATAAAATTTATATACATACATAGGTACATAACATATATATACGTATCTTTTAGAAAAATAACATACCAACATAATTTACTGGTATTGCAACGTAGATGCTATTGAGGATGCTGATGATGATGGCGACGAATAACATAACATAATGACGATAAACATACATAAACATACGAGTACTATAACAGTAATAGTATTAGCTTATTTATAATTATCATGGAACTAATGAACCTCATGATTAAATTACCAGAGACATACAAAAAATAAATTTAAAAAAATATATATACATATGTACATATATGTATATATTTATATACATATATGTATATATATACTATATACATGTATATAAAAAGAACAACAAAATAATTTCATATAAGGCAACAACAACAAAAGTACATATTAAATTTATTTAAAAAATCTAAACACGGATAAAAAAGATTGATAATTTTCAGGTTATAAATAAAGATTACTTTTTCCGTATTTATATTTAATATTACTATGATAATATGATAGTACATACATTATGTATGTATATGAGATATAAAAATTAATTTTAAACGGTAAAATTATTCTTCAATGATTTCATTTTAATTATAAATACAATAGGTATATTTATTTAAAATTAAGACTTACCTTAATTTCCTGATTAATTACGCGTGTTCTATATAGCAAAACAAAAAACAACAGTACCTACACAAATACCAGTAACAAAGAAAAAAAAATTAGTAATATTTTCTTCAAGGAAATTAACTTTACCAGCATGTAACATAATCAAAAAATTTGAAATATCCCTCATTTAAATATTTAAAAAAGTTTAAATTTATTATTTTTTGATTTAGAAGAAATAAATACAATTTTGAAATTTATATTTTTTCCGAAGATTTTATTTTTAATATTCTTATAAGGAAAACTACGAACTAATAAACTACAATAAAAGTATTACCCCACACTTTGTTTAAAACCAATAAATGTTTTTCAAACTATTTTAAAATTTTGTTTATAGGTAGCATTAAAAAAGAGTTGACTTTTTTGCATATGTAATACTCACTCTTATTATTTTTTTTTTAAATAATTTTGTTGACTAATAATAATAAATATTGTGTAAAAGAATTTATCAATAAGATTAATTTTACGTATGTATGTTTTTCGCTTAATAAGTTATTTACGATCTTTCTTTTTTTCTTTTCTAGAGAAAAAAACATAGCCGATCGTATAAATAATCTGTCTACTTTAAAAATAAATTAAATTTGTTATGTTCATTCATTACCAAAACGAGAATTAGAAAAACTGGAATAATAATTCAATCTCCGTTGGCCCGTTTGTCAATATAAAGAATGACCATTTATAATTTATAAATAAGATTAATTAATTCTTCTTTATCGAAATAAAGAAAATTATTATTGTCTAATAAATTATTCAAAAACATGAATTTAATTCCATAATTGTATACGCAAATTTTGTCATATTAAAATCGAATTTTGAATTCATTAAATTCAAATATATAATGCACTATGATGATTTTATTACAATCTTTTAAATTCCTCAGTAATACATTTTTCTTTGTTTTTTTTTCTTTCAGATATTTGCAACAGATAAAAGAAAAAATAAACTAAAATAAATACACAAAAAAAAAAAAAAAAATACGTTGCCTTACTATTTAAACAATATTTCTCTTTTTATTTCATTTACCACATATTCGATAAAAATCCTACGTAAATTCAAAGAAAAAAAAAATTATATTGCTATGGCTAAAAGACAATTATCTTATTCAAGAAATGGCTACATTTCAATATGAATCAATCGATGGTGGTGGCCAATGGAAATTTAGGAAGTCCAGTGGTAAACACTGGACAAAGCAATGTCCATCATCATCATCACCGTTATCATTCAACAACTTTAGCACAGAACAACAAACCTTCAACATCGACATCATTATTGTCGTCCCAAAAGGATATAATTACTCCAGTGACGACAACAGCACTAACAACAACAACAACAATAGCAACAAGAGGCCAACCCGTAGGAGAATCATCACCATCATCACCATCATTATCAACATCATCATCATCATCATCATCATCATCAATACTTACCAAATCTGTAGAAAATGGTGCTATATCTGTTTCTGAAGGCTTAATTGTTAATTCAAATTCAGCAACAAATAATGTTGGTGCTTCAAATAATAATCATAAGCAATGGTCAATAACAATTTCTTCATTAAGTCCGAATTCATTGGGTGGCGGAATTAAAACAGTATCTTCAAATAACTGTATAATAAATAACAATAGTAATATTTGTAATAATAATACCACCGTTCATAATAACAATTTAAATAGTAATAGTTCTAACTATAAAAATAATAGTAACAATAAATTGAAAAACGGATTAAATAGTGGACAAGAAAATTGTGCTAATCATAATAATTGCAATAGTAATACGGGAAAAAATAGTGTTAATTTAAAATTTTTTAATAACAATAAAGGAATATCAATATCATCAACATCATCCCCATCAGGAACAATAACAGGAAATAGTAGAAATATTAATATAATGGCAGGACGACATAGTTGGGATCCAGGTCGTATTGGTGTTGAACATTTAGCAGGAGCATTAAGTCCATTATGTATAACAGATGCAAATCATGAAATTGTTCGACCAAAGCCAAGAAGGTAAATTAATTATTAAAAATAGAAAATATTTAATAAAAATGACCTACTTTTTTTATGCTTACAAACAATTTAATTTATTTTAAATTAACTTTATAAGCTATCAGTCACTAGATATACCTACATACTTATTTTTTTTTTCATCATACAAACAATTTACATAGTATACGTATTTTATTCTCAAAAAAAAAAAAACTTAATTCATTCAATTTTACACTAGAAGTGATCTTATTATGCTCTTATTGCACATTCTTTTTGTTTCTTTTTTTTTTTCTCTGATAGCTACTTCGCGGCAAATAAATTTTCTAATACATTTTTTTCAATATACAATTACTTCCCAACATAACATAATTATTTTTTTTTTACCTTGAAAAATAAAAAAACCAAAAGTTTTCACTTTCTCGAGCTCTCTCTCCATAAAATTTTAAATAATAATTTTAAATTGTTTTTCTTACGTATGGTATGTATAGTATAAACGGATACTTGTACAGTACATACATACATATGTTTATGTACATATGTACATATACATATTTTATTTAAAAAAGATGAAAGTGAATTTGTTCAATTGAAATATGAAAGAATAATTAAAAATTATAATAAAAAAAGTAGTGTTCAAACAAACTATAATATTCAGATATGTATATTTTTTTTTAGTATAGATACCTCAAATGAAGTACGATTATATGTATTTTTATTTTCAATAGATTTAATTCCATTGTAAGGCCTTTACTCCCTGCTGTTGCATGTTTTTTAGATTTATTTTTATGTACGTATAAGTTCAACAAAAACAATTTAATTTATTTTTTTTTATTTATTTTTTTTTTCATTATAAATATCTACACGATTATTCATAAAATTTTGATTGTAATAAATAATAATTAAATAATTCGCACATTTCAATGAGCTTTGATGCTGGAAGTTCACTTTTATACCTAATTTTTTTTTTTTTTTTCTTCTCCTTTTTAAAATAAAGTATGTGTAATAAAATTCGCATAAATTTTATAAATAAAATGTTATAAAAACAATGTTTAAACGAAGATGAAAGTGTGGGATATTTTAACTTGTAAAGTAAACTAATTTTATGATTATTAAAAATCACATAGTCATAGTTATAATCTGTATGCGAAGAAAAAATTCTAGTACTAGAGGTCAAGGTATATTACAATTTACAATACTTAATACAAGCTATTTTATCTTACAATATAATCAAGTAGATTGTAGAAGAGCTCTGGAATATTGAGGAGGAGGAGATTTTGACTTTTTTTTAGCAACAAAGCAGCCTGAACCTGATTAAAAAGGAGATTGAAAAATTGTCTTTCTTCTTTGTCTTTTTTTACAAACGGACATACATAGCAAAAGTTATGAAAATTTTGCGAACTTCTGACGAAAATTTTGGGAACCGTTGTCAAAAGTTTCGAAAGTGCTTTTTTTTCTAATATCAAGGAAGACGTATGGTACTGATATGAAGAGAAATCTGTGTGTTTTTTTGCAGACATTATACGATTATGCAATTAAAAATCGCACATAACTCTTTAAATGCACTTTTGTTTTGATTTAAAATCTATTGACATGTTACTTTTGATGAATTCACATATGTATGTAAATACATAAGTACATATACATATATGTTAGAAAATGTCGTATTTATTACTGTATTACGATAATATAATATTGTCATTTTAATATGTTACCTAATGACTAAATCAATGACAAAATATAAATACTTATAAACCTTAAGTGAATATAAAAAAATATATATATAGTATATAAGTAGGTATATGTATGTACATATATACCTACAACATATTTTATAGATTTAATATAAAAATATTTGAAAAAAAAATTGAAAGCAAAAGGTATAAAAAATGGAAAAATATAAATGTAATATAAGTAGATATGTATAATGTACGTATAAAATCTAAAGATGAAATAAAGCATGTAATTGGATATTTCATGGTAAAATAAATCATCATTATGATGAATGGGTTAATGGTTTTGCAAAATGATAACTTGTTTTTAAAATTAAAAAAATATATATATGTATATATATGTATATATGAAATAAATAAATACATAATTGTAATCTTGTCATATACATACATATGTACATAGGTGCCTATTTTAATTTAACCTGTATTTGCATCATGCATGTGATAAATAAGATATACCTATGTAGTAAAAAGATACAAATGTCCTACATTTTATATTATGTATATACATAAATAGCAACGATACATTATATAGTAGTAAAAGTATCATCATCATCTAGAGGTAGAATGTCCATGAACTAAATGCTACTACTATTTCTTTCTTTTTACTAAATATAGAATTTTCTTTTTAAATTAATGAAAAAAGAAAATCAACAAATTTTTAAATAAATAAATAAATAAATATAATTATAAAAATTAACTACTATTATATTGTATGTACGTACATAATATGTATTTAGTTTATAATGCAACAGTACAGGTATGAATATGATATATGTTATATTCGTACAAAAGTGTGTCAAATTTAATTTTAATTTATAATTTAACATTAAAAGTGATGACATATAGTCAATATAACTATAATACTAAATAAATTACAAAAAAATATTTTCTTGAAAAACCTTTATAAAGCGTGTAATAATTTGTTTCTGTTCAAATATAAAACGGTAATTTATCTTTAATCAATTGAATAGAGAACATGTTAGTTAACCAAGTTGTTTTTGTTTTTCCTCTGTTTAAAGAAAAACAAACATACTTGTTATATGTACTACATATTATATAAATATATGTATATATAATATGAATATGGTGATCCGAACAAATGAAATGTTACTGTTTGTTACTGTTATTTGAACTACCATGGTAATCAATTAATGAGACTTCAATAGGGTTATAGGCATTAATAATTTAAATCACAATGCCTAATATTTTTTTTTTTTTTGAAAATGATCGTATAATGAGTATAGGTACATGCATACATACATACATACATATATGTACTTAATTTAGTTAATTAATTTGACATCTTAAAAAAATTTATTTTGAAAAGATAAAAGAATGTGTTACCTGTAAAAGAACCATTCAAATATATTTTCTCTGTTTCTTTAGACCACTATATAATTATAATCTCATGTTCATTTGAAAACATATTTTTAATTTTTTAGCAAAATAATACAATATAAATACGATCTTCAAACACTCTGTTCTCTACATTGAATCCTTTTTATATTCTACAGATTTAATTTTAATAAGTAAATTTGAAAAAAAAAAAGAGGACACCTTCAAATTTGTAATTTCTTGAATAATGAAAAATAAAATTTACAATATATGTATCAGAAAAAAAGATTACTTTTCCTCTCTATACAACGAAGAAATAATAACCTTACTTACCTTTATTTAATAAAATAAAACAATATTTTTAATTCACTTTTTGTATATTATAATGAGACACCGGAAGTGAAAAAGAAGCCATGCAACAGTTATTTAAAAAAATAATCTCATACAAGTGTCTGTGATGATTCAAGCGTATACAGGAAAATAAATAGAGAAGATACTAAATATTATAAATAACTTATTTACAATATTTTAAATACAGTAATTATAATTAAAGATTCAGAAGTATAATGCAATTTTAAGTAGGTACATATATGTGTATTATAACGTAACAATTGTGAGATACTTTTTTGTTACAAAAAATATCTTTTATTTTGAATGTGACATACATATAATATACATATTCTCAGTTTTATACTGGATTATTACTGACAAAAAATTCAATTTTACAACACTTCTTTTTGTTTCTTTTTTTTTTGTAATTTAGTACTACACTACTATAGATATAAAAACATGGTAATAAATAAATATTCAACTCATCAAAATATGGCTATGTAAATATGTATATATTAAAGCTTATAATAAAAATATAATATGTACGTGAATGTTGTGTGAAACGTATAATTTATAAAAAAGGGAAATTTTCCGAAGAAAGTACATATATTATTTGTTTCATTTTATTTTTTTTTAATAATTATATTGTTATTGTTTTTATTCTTCTTTTTTTTATCCATAATCTCCTAAATAATTTAACGCGCACGCGTTCCAACTTCCAACAGATATATTTTATTTAAAAATGAATTATTTTTTTCCATCTTGTGAAAATACGTTACTATTACTTTTAAACGAAAAACTAAATTTCCCATGCACATCTTAATATTAATAGAATATAATAGTGTTATACTATAAAATTATCATGATGATGATGATGATAAAAATTTTTATGTAGTGATAGTATTATATTGTGAGACCTTGAAATTACATACTTTTTTCTTGATCCTATTATTATTAATACATTTCAATTGGTAGCATCATCATCGTCATTGTCGCATCCTCATTATCATTATAATTTCTCTTTCATTCTACACATAGTTGTTAATTGAAAAAAATAAAATAAAATAAATAAATAAATGAACTATGATGTGTTGTACATCAATTCATTCAAAACGTATAACAATAAAAAAAAATATATGAGAATTTTTCCTATTATCTTTTCTTCTTGAAAATTTTCTTTTTATATAGGATTACACCATTGTTTATCCCGCGATATTGAATTAAACTTATTCTTCTTCTTCTTTTTATGTACCTCTACATCTGCATATAAAAATTTTTTTTTTGAACTATTTCTCTGTTCCACAATTTCTTTTATTATTTGTTTTTGTTTTTCTTCTTATTTTTTGTGTTGAATCCCTTCTTGATGATGACGATTAAACGCATTTTAAAATATAAAAAAATATAATACATATAATATAATAATAGATATCATATTAGTCTTTGGTTAGTTGGAAAAGAAAATGTAATTGTAGCTTTCAGTTTCATTCAGAATTTACACGAGTTAAGACATATAAAACAAAGAAATTTATTACAAAATTTTGTACATTAAATAAAATTTAAAAAAGAAATAATACAGTTTAAAAAAAAATTAAGAAATAATGCAAAAACTTTAAATGTAGAAAAGAAAAAAAGTCGATTTACACACATGTGCGGAATAATGTGAAAATTTATATTTAAAACTTCTTCAAGTGTTTCATTACACAAACGGTGATATGGTTCGTTGAAATTATTCCTTTAAAAGTGTTATTATTTTAATAATAACGTTTAATTGACCATAATGTTGATACAAAGTAACTAATATATTGTACATACGAATTTAAGTATCTTCCGGAAGGTTAATTTTTATTTCTGATTGAAATAATTACATTTTGAAAATACAAGAAAGAACAAAATATATTTAAAAAATGCTTAATAAAAAATTATACAATTGTTCTAAAGACTGTAAATGTAGTTTATGTCGTGAATTACATGAATTAAAGCCAAATTCAGAACAAAAACTAAATAAAAATTGCAATCGTAATAATAATAAAAAATCAATTTTACCTTGTGATTTTAATGAAAATTTCATTCTGAAAAAGAAGCAAGGTTTAAGTGTATCTGAAAATGCTTTAAATAAAATGAATGTAAATCCTATTTCAATAAATAATAAAGTGCAAAAACCATCATCATTGTCAGGACATAAACTTGTTATATATTTTGGTGATTCAATAAATGCTCGTAGTAAATTATCAAAACCATCAAATCCTAAAGTTACGGATAACAATGATCAATCACGAAAGCAAAACGATCTTTCCCATGCAAATCGTTTATGCGAAGAATTTCAAAATAATCAAAAATCTCCAGTAAGAACCTCAGCAAATGATCCAAATAAGGATCAAAGCTTTTCTAGTTCGAATACGATTCAAACATGTCATCAGTATTTATCAAGTGAAAGTAGTACATCAACAGAAGGAATAAAAGAAAAACAAAAGGAGCATAATGATACTAAACAACAACATCAACAAGAACAGGAACAATCATTACCATCATACATTGAAAGCATAAAAAATGGTGTGATTAACATTCGAATTGAGGGAAATTATGAAAAAGCTAGTCAGCTTGTAAAAACAATTTCTACAAAAGCTGAATACAATTGGGATATTGAATCACAAAATGATTCTTTCGATTGGAGTTTTGTTCAAAAATGGAGATCTCGGTATTTTTAAATAAATTTTTCTCTATTATACTGCCAACTTTAATGAACGATTTTTTGTCTAGATTTTGTTAAAATTTTTATTACATATTGCTTTTATTCTAACATAGCCTTTATACATATATCGAATATTTTCTTGATTTACTATTTTAGGATTAACTAAATTCTGACAATAAAATTGATTTTTTTTATTTGTTTTTAAATTTCAGACCAGGCGGTAATCAACGAAATGATATTCCAAGTTTCAGTTCATCACAAGCAACTACTTCAGTTCCAGTTAATTTATCAACAGCAGCAATAAATACATCCACATCAAATCAAAACGCCATAAGTAGCAATAATAATTCTGGAATTGCATCAGGTAGAATACAGAGTCCAGCAACTGCCACACCAGCTCCAAAAATTCCTAAAGAAGTTGCATTACGCCCCGCAATTAATGATCATCGGAATAATTCTGGATATCATAATTTAAGTCTTACTAATATTCCTGGTCACCATGATGTAAATGAATCATCATATTCCTATAATAAATCTGGAAGCTCTGGAATGATTGCTGAACGTGATTCTAATATTCAGATGATAAAAGCAGGTTCGTCTTCATCTGGAAAACAATTACCACATCGATCAATTACTGGTCCGACTAAACTTACAGTACAGAGTACACCTGTTAAATCTCAACCGCCAATGGTTAGTTCTAATCTTACTTCACAAAATAAAGCGCAATCTACTGATAAATTAGACGGGGTTTCACAGAAGCCTAATTTAAATATGAGAACACATCATCATGAATTTCGAGCTTTACAACGAGTACAAGAATGTCATAGTTCTTCAGATGAAAATCGTTCATCAGGACATGCAAGTATGTCAGATACTGGCGGACATGGAAGCAGTTCTCCAGGAGGGGCGCTTGGTCCGTTACCCGAAGATCGTCTTGCAGCAGGCGTAACAAATCGCAGTACTAGATCAAGAGCAAGCGCAAATCATTCACGTTCACGACACAGAGCTACCCCCGCAAAAATTCCATGGGGTGGTGGAGGGCTTGAAGACATTAAACTTGCTATCCAACAACTGACAATGCGCTCTCAAACGAGCACTAGTACTTACAGTAGCCTTAGTGCTGGATCAGAAAGCTCTGAACCTGCACGACGCTTAGGGCGATATTCATCACTAGAAACTGTAAATACAAATGTAACCAGTGCAGATGAATTTGTTTGGGTAGACTCCCACAATCGACTTGTTGAACTTCAACATCCTCCATGGAGTCAACATTGCATTATGCGAGTGGTTCGTATCGGTAGATGCAGAGAATATGCTGAAAGAGTTTCTATTGAAGCTGTTCCTCGACTTGGATACCTTCTCCAGAGAGCTCTTGTTCGAATTGCAAGAGAAGTACAACGATTATCATCTAGCTTGGGTATGTGTTCAAAACATGAAATTGCTGGAGCATTTAAAATTGTTTTATGCCCTGCGTTGGCCGATTCTTGTATTAAAGCTTGTTTGAGAGCAGCTGCAATGTTTGCTGTTCCTGGAGATAGCGCACTTAAACAAAGTAAATCTGCTAGAGCTGGACTTCAACTTCCTGTAGGGAGATTTCATCGATGGATGGCTGACGCAAGACTTGGCAGATTTATACATGAATATGCTGCAGTATATTTATGTGCTGGCATGGAAAATTTATTAGAAGAAATCCTTCTACAATGTTTGACATCAGACACTTCTGTAACATTAACACCTACTGGTCTTGAACATTCAATAGCCAGCTCTGGAGATCTTTGGGGATTATTACAGCCATATGCTCATTTAAATGCTGGACGAGTAGCTTCTGGTGCTTTAACAATGCCTCGCTGGGCCAGTCAATCTTCAATAGGTTCTGGTTCACAAAAGCTCAGTGTCAGCAATCTTGAACCTTGTTTGTTAACAACTTGTGTGGGTAGTATAACAGAACTTCGTGATCTTGTATCCAGAGCTTACCAAAAATTTCAACATACGGCTTTATCAAATTCTGCTATTACTGCATTGTTTTATTTTATGAGATGTTCACAATTGGAATACAGTGATAGCGGAAGTACGAATACAAATAGTGGGAATGTTCAAGAACTTTGTTATGAACGAGCTTATGTTGTTTTACCACCGCTTGTCGAATGGTTAAGAGTCTCTTCAGCATATGCAGAATACAGACATGCAATTCTAATTGATAAAGACGACATTATGCAAGCAGCAAGACTCCTTCTTCCAGGTGTAGATTGTCCTCCTCGACCAATAGCACATGATGAAGAACTTCCAGGTAAAAAAACTTTATGGAATCACAATTCCACATCAATGAATGCAAATGCAAGTGAAGATACTTCAGAACTTGGACGAAGAGCCACACTTATTTTAGCATTTCGCATGATGTTAACAGGTAGAGCAGAACTTCTGGCTCAAGCTGCAACACTTTTACCTCCTACAACTCGATACGACACTTTAAATCATACTGGAATGACTGCATTGATGATTGCATGTGTCCGAAATGATGAAGTTGCTATTCAAGCACTCCTAGACGCAGGATCTGATCCAAACATCGAAGTTCCAGTTGTAGGATATGTTGGTTGTTCAGCTATACATCCCGATACACAGCATTGGACAGCTGTAACATTCGCTGCATGTAGAGGCAATTATCAAGCAGTTCGAATGCTGTTAGAGCGGGGTGCAAATGTTGAAGGTGGAGCTCGATTAAGTGAAGATAAAAGCACTTTAACTCCTCTTCAAGTTGCTAGTGGTTCTGGATTTATTGAAGTAGTTTCTTTGCTTCTTGCACATGGTGCTCATGCATTTTTATCGACACAACAAAAAGATTCAATGTGCTTTGCTGGATCAGCTCAACGTGGATGCTACTGCGCTATTTCAGTTGCTGCAGCTCATGGGCAAAGAGCATCTTTAAGAAAACTATTATCCCATCCACTAGCTCCTGGCAGTAAAGAAGTACTATCTCTTGAAGAAATGTTAGCTGAAGGAGACAATAATTCTCGTCCTGGTAATGAACGTCAAAATGATGCTCCTCCAACGCTGAATAAAACTCAAATAAAAAGCTTACAAGAAGCGATGTATCACAGTGCAGAAAATAATCATCTTGGTAACAGAAGATATTTTCTCTTATTATATTTTATTTCTTTTCTAAAGAAATTTTTATTATTTACAGATATAACTGTTGAACTTCGAGCTTTGGGTGTACCATGGACGTTACATTGTTGGATGCATGCTCTTTCAGCTGCCCATGAACTTCGTCTTGATGGTGTAATAGATCAACTTCTTCAAGATTTTCTTCAAGTGTGTCCTGATGATTACAGTTCACAGTTTGTTACAGAATGTCTTCCATTACTTTTCAATATATTCCGATATAGTAAAAATGAAGGTACAACTCTGTTATTGGCTGATATTTTTGCGACGTGTTTTGGTTGGGAATCAATCAAACCAATTAAAGAACCTGTTTTACAACCAGTTAATGGCTCACGAATTGATCCAAAATTTGTTAATAATCCAGAATTGAGTGATGTAACTTTTAGGTATACTGATATTCTTTTTTTTTTATGACTTTTAAAAGTTTTAATAATAATAATTTTCTTTTTATAGGGTTGAAGGAAAAATATTTTATGGGCATAAAATTGTTTTAGTTACAGCATCACCAAGATTTCAGAATATGCTTAGTTCAAAATTAAGTGAAGGGAATACACCAACAGTTCAAATTAACGATATTCGCTATCATATATTCCAATTGGTTATGGAATATTTATATAGTGGAGGTTGTAGTAATCTCGAAGTTTCACATGGTGATGTACTTGAATTAATGGCAGCTGCTAGTTTTTTTCAATTAGAAGGATTATTACGTTATACAGAAGCAAGATGTTCAGAAATGATTGATATTGATAATGTGGTTGCTATGTATATTCATGCAAAGGTATGAAAATGTAATATAACAACAAAAAACAAAATTTTTTTTTAAATTTTCTTTTCTTTTCTTCATGTTTTATAACAGGTTTATAATGCTTCAAAACTTATGGAATATTGTCAAGGATTTTTGTTACAAAATATGGTCGCTTTATTAACTTATGATGATTCAGTTAAACGGCTTTTATTTGCTAAAAAAATTCCAAATCATGATGTATTAAGTGGTCTTTTAGCAACACTACAACAACGTATTAAAAATAGAAAAACAAATCAAACAAATTTAAGATCAAATGTTAGTTCACCAGCATCACCGATGACAAATTTAACACAACAACAATCAGCCATTAAAAAATAATTTTAAAAAAATTGGAAAATAAAAATATGTTTTTAATTATAATCTTTATATATATATTATCATTGTGTGCGATGTTTGTTATCGTGTAACTTCTGAACGACTTGACCAATTGAAGTCATATTCACACAATATAATTTTTTTGTCAAGACGATGGTTCATAGCTATGCTAGGATCCAATAGGTGGCGCTGTAGTAAAGTTATTTGATATTTACATATTTCCTTAAGTCACACTGCAATGTTCTCATTACAAAGCATTGAATGATTCAATATATGCCGGCATTTCAATCTAAGTAACCTCAATCAAAAACAATAAACGACGCATAAACGAAAGGGCAGAACATCGTCTGCCGAGCCAGCTACATAGTATTATTATAAATTTTTTTAGCTAGATTTCTTAAATAATGTATTTTTTTACTAACAGGTTTTTTTAATTATTTTCTAGTTTATTAGTTATTGTTTTACATTTCATTTTTTTTTTATTATTTTAAGATCTATTTAATTTTTTTATTCCTTTTTAAATTTATTTTTATTAATTGTATTTTATTTGAAGAACTGTGGAATTTTTTTTCTAATTATTATAAATTGTATATGTAGAAAAAATTGACTTAATTGTTATAAATCATTTGAAAAAAAAAAAGAAAAGAAAAAAACCTATAATGTATGTGTATAGTATTGAAAATGCATCCGCCATGTCGCACATATTTTTAATTTCTCGTCGAGTTTTACTACTCTGCACCTCTGCAGTTTTAACAACGCTCCGTGAAACACTCTTTAGGGCCAAAATAGACTAGGTAGCAGTGCCACCGTCGCAAACGAGTTTATAACCGGTTTTAACAACTGCTGAAAGTACACCTTATGGTGGCACGACCAAGTTGTAACGAGCGTGAGTGTAAAACAACCGTCAGCTAAAATTATTTTAGACTATTCTTATTATACCAAGTAGGAAAAAAATTGTTACAACTAGCGCATTGCTACCTAGTCTATTTTGGCTGTTATATTTGTACATCACACTAACACATCCATAATTTAACAAATACAACTTTACCCTCTACTTCGTCCATACCCGACCCCTCGAAAAATTGAAAAACTGATGAGCGATATTTAGTATAGGGATACTATAGAGCCAGAATACATTGGTTGTAATGCGCTAGTTGTAACAATTTTTTTCCTACTTGGTATAATAAGAATAGTCTAAAATAATTTTAGCTGACGGTTGTAATACACTCACGCTCGTTACAACTTGGTCGTGCCACCATCAGGTGTATTTTCAGGAGTTGTTAAAACCGGTTATAAACTCGTTTGCGACGGTGGCAGCAGTCCAAGTCTCTTCTCAGCCATACATTTACATACATACATATCGTCGCCCTAGTGCTTATTTGTTCAACAGACCAAGCATCAAGTTTTGAGAAAAACGAAATTTTAGTTTCAAACAATAAAATTCCTTACAAAATAAAAAACAACAGAAATTATTTTTTTGGTAAATGGAAAAACATTTGGTTAGCTTCATCCTAGTTCATTTTTTTTTATTTTAATTTGCATTTTTCTACAAGTTATTCATCAATATTTAGAGAGATATGCATTTGGATATAGAACAAACTTCTGTGAGCAACAAATATTTTTGTTTTTTAGGTTGGATATAGAACAAAATTGTGGACATTGACATTTGTAAACAACAACAAATTTAATTGATTTTGAAAAAACTGCTCTTTAATTATGATTCATAAATTAAGAAAAATTGAAGATAATGTAATAAAACAAAAGCCATGTTAGAGTGAACAAAATAAGCTTTCATTTAAGCTTAAAAAAAAATAAAAACTTTAAAAAATAATAAGGGTTATTTTCGAGATATTCGACCTTGAAAATAAAAATGACAAATTTTTTTCAAAATTTGTTGACTTTGAGTTACAATAACTTTTAAACCACTTAACATAAAACTTTATAAAAGACATTTTTTAAAAGGCCTGAAGGTTCTCTTTAGAAATAATTTTCATTTATCTATCTACACTCAGCGAACGCTGAAATATGTTGCAAAAAGTGAAACTCGTTACTTTTCCAAAAAAAATTGTCTTTGACCTTGAATATCTCGGTAACTATTGAAAATAGACCCCCCCCTCCCATACGATTTTTTTCGTTTCTCACCGAGATCTACCATCCAGCTCAGTTTGACACACGAACTGTGAAACACCCTGTATAGATATAGAAAATGCTAGAAAATAATGGATATTGAACAAAAAAGCATAAAATAAAACATACATATATTTTGTTCAATAACAAATAGGATACAATCAGGGCCGTTTTAAGGTTGTCGGAGGCTGTAGCCACTTTTGATTAAGAAGAGCAAAAAAAAAAAAAAAACGTCAATTTGTTGTTTATGCACGGGGCCCCTACAGTTGTCTAATAAATTTTCTAACGAGCAAAAAAAAAAAAAAAATGTCAATTATACTTTCGTAGGCCTTTGTAGAATCGTAGGCCCTAGGCACAGTGCCTATTGTGCCTACAGCATAAGACGGCCCTGGAATACAATACTAAGTTCGCATTATTGGACAAATAAGCACGGAAAATATCTACAAAATTGGTTTTTAGCACAAAACAGCAACTCTGTATCTCCAGAACGGAAGCACCTAGAGAAATTCTGATTACACTAATCGAAAGACAAATTCGAAATTAGTGTGTCTGCATCAATAACTCAATTTCGTAAAAAATGGTCTGTTGAACAAATAAGCACTAGGCCGACGATATGTATGTACCATGGTAGAAAGAAAAGCATGGTATGCTCAGTTGAAAACGATTTTTTTTTCGCTTTCAACAAAAAAACGTCATTTGTTGACAGAAGTTGAATTGACTGAATGTTTATTGTTCAACAGATTGAAAATAGATATTAAATGTGTTTAAAAAGTGTGGAAATGTGTTTAAAAAAAGGTTTAAAAAAAGTTAAAAAGTGTAGAATTGTGTTTAAAAAAGGTTAAGAAGTATAGAATTGTGTTTAAAAAAAAATTAAAAAGTGTAGAATTGAGTTAAAATATATCTAAAAAGTTTTAAAATGGTGTGTTGTAAAATTAAAGATTGCAAGAGCAATAATAATTTAAAATATTTTGATAAAAACATTCTGTTTTTTCGATTCCTTAAAGATTTGAAGCGTCGATCAGAATGGTTAAAAGTGTGTAAACAAAAAATGCAGAATATAGAAAATGCGTTTGTTTGCTCCCTCCATTTCTCTGAAGACGATTTTTCGTTGAAAGATAAACTTTTAAATATTCCTTTAAAAAAAGGAAACTAAATAAATTGGGAAGAAACCGACAAAACATTAACTGGCAACGTCTTAAAATTGTTCGCAGATAAAGGAACAGATGATGAATAAAATGTTGTTGAAGTTGAGAATTTAGCAGAAATAGAATTTAGTGAGTTGCATGTAGATGCAATCGAAAATTTAGCTGGTTATGTTTTGTATAAACTTAAAAACAAAATCGACATAAAAAATTATATTTGTAAAGAAAATAATTCATTTACTTGGGTAGATGAACTATCTGAGGGTGGTTTAATAAAGCCAACAAAAAATATTTTAGATAATTTTTAAAAATTGGAAAATGTTTTCAAAAATTTGAATAAACAAAATATTTCACTCAAATCAGGACTACTAAAATTATGCATTAAAAGCTCAAATGAAATTCCTTTGGATGAGGAATGCAAAGAATTATTTTTTAGATGTAGAATTTATTTTAGAGTAACTAATTTGAACGATAAATTAACTAGTGAAACTAAAAACAAAAATTATTATACAAAAACAAGAAAGTTTAAAAAGATTATTACATGAATTCAAATCATTTTAATTTTATACACAAAATAATTACAAAAGAAAAATAAAGAATTGATGAACGATAAAAAGTATGTTTATACTTAATTTGTCAACAGGTGACGTCACACATTTTGTTGAAAGTGAACTGAGCATACCATCCTTTTCTTTCTACCATGGGTATGTACTATGTATACATACTACATACTTACATATTTAATAAATTTTATTATAGCATAGCAACCATGATAGCAACCATAAATTGATCAAATTTTCAATACACTTTTCAATCTGTTTTTTATTTTAAGCCAAATAAGAATCTTATAATGTCTTCATTGGAAACAATTAAAAATGTTGTTTTACCTGAAGAAGTAGATTATTTTATACAAATTTTACGTAAATTTAATTTAAATGAAATCGGTAATGAAAATTGGCTAAATTGTCATGAAATTATATTAAAATTATCACAACAAGCAATTATTGAAGCAAATTCATATCGTGAAGAAACAATTAAAGAATTACTTGTAGTAAATGGAAAATTAGAAATTTTAGTTCATGAAATATTTTGTGTTTGGATTTGGAGAATAAAAATTCTACCAAAAATTCTTGAAATACAATCGAATCCACCAGCAACATTTCTAATTTATGCTGTTATTTTTCATGAAGGTGCTGCACTAACATTACTTGAATTGGTTTTATTTCATCAGAACGGTTGTGAATCTTTGGGTGAAACAGCTATTGATTTAGTCGATTATTGTGTACAAGCAGCTACTCAATTAATTGGTTTGGTCAAGTAAAAAATTTTTCTTTATTATTTAATGAGATATCAACTTAAATAATTTTTTTTTATTTAGTGTGGGGCACTATCAAAATGATTCAAAAGTTGACGTCGATGAACCGTTGATCAGTGAATTAGAACGTCAAAAACGTGATATATCTTACAGTATTGGCTTAAAATGCCTTACGATATTGAATTATTTGGTAGACAAAGTTAATGATCTTCTATTGAGTGTTGCTAAACGAATGGTTACTGTTCATGATATTCCATGTCTTTTAAGTCAAATTTTACATCTTAAACCGTGGCTTCGTAAGACACCAAATGGATTTGTAAAGTTTACTGGTAACTAAATAACGGTAAAAAATACTTGGAGCTTTGATTTTGAATTATTTTAGATGGAAAATGGGTCACAGTAAAGGGAGAAAATATCTATAAAGTATCAAAAATTGAAGCACAAACATGGTTTTGTTTTAGACAATTACTATTCAACTCCAACATTTTAAAATTTTATGAAATCAATAATTTTCGAAGAAATGAATTAGCAAAAGTATGGAAATTCTCTTTTGATTTCTCATTTTTCTTGCGTAAAACCTTTTTTTTTTTTAGTGTCAAAACCTTATAAATGAAACTCTACTTGATCAGTTACCACCCCTTGCTGAATTAAAACATTTCTTAAGCACCATTACGCTTACAGAAACTAAAGCACAAAAATTTCAAAATCTTCTGTTAGAAGAAATTCCACAAATAAAAAATAAAATTATGAATAATGGCAAAAAATATGGTGGTTATAAAAAAATTGCTGAAGAACAAGCAAAAATCTTTTTAACAGAAGAACGAGAAGATATCTTTTTAATTGCAAAACGTTTAAATGAAGCCTATAATTTTGATTTTTTTACTCAATTTGATGAACAAAGTAAAAATAATGAAAATACAGAAACTATGACAGTAAAAATTTGTGGAAATTGTCAGAAAGATGCTGAAAAAAAATGTTCGAATTGCCTTAGTGTGTATTATTGTTCAAGGTATATTTAACAAAATAACTAAATCAAAATTAAAATTAATACTGAAAATATTTCTTTATATAGGAATTGTCAAGTAGTAAATTGGCCTGAACACAGGAATATTTGCGTTGAAACTAATTCGAAACAGTAAAACTATAACAGTTTAAGAAATAAATAGAGCTTATCTTATGGGAACTTTCAATTTTTCTTACACTTTAAAATCTCACATGTAATACATTCACGCACTTTAAAAAAAATTAAATACATTTTATTTCATGTGAATGTCGTTTATTATTTATAAATTTTTTTCGTTCATTCTTAACTTGATTGTCTTAAATGTTCTTTAATAACATCCAATGCTTGAGTCTCTTCACCAAAATCTTTAATAACAACTACTGAACATCCACATACTTTTCTTGGTTTACCTTCTTTATCAATTTTACAGAGTCCAGACCATTCACCTAATTTTTTATGTGAATCAACTCTAATCAATGGAATTTGATGTTCATGACAAAGAGCTGTAACAAGTTTTTTGTATAAAGGTTCTTCGAATGATTCAGCCAGAATGCAAAGTACTGCCTGTCGCCTAAAACAAATTTTAAAAATTAAAAATCAAACGTAAACAATGTTTAATAATTCAAAAACTACAGTTAAATGTGATGAATAAGAAGCAAAATAATAAGGAAGAAATTATTTAGGAAAATCGTTAGCACTTTAGAGTCTTTTGATTTGAAGGTTAAGACAAATGTTTACAAGCAATCAATGTAATTTTATAAACATTCCTATTTAATTTACTCACTTATCTAATGCTTTGCACGCTTGATGAATTCCATGGACAAGACCATCAGCAATTAATGACTTCTTTAAAACTTCTTGAAGGGCTGTATTTAAGTCCATTGTTCCTCCAACAGCAGGAGCCGCAGATGGCACATCTCTACAATGGATACAACTTGTATGTAAATTAACTTACTATTTTTGAATGAAAATTAATTACTTACACATCAACGTCGGCCATTATATAAAAATTCTGTTGCCTATTCACTAAAACACACAAAAATTAAAGTTTTTAATTGAAGGATTATCGGATTATTTGGAAATTTTATTTTGGAACTTTTAAAAAATCCGTGCTATTCTTACCTTTTTGACAACCGGAAAAGAAAGGAATTGTATGTCAGTAAAGCCAACATACAAAAATTTAAAAGCACAATGATGAAAAGTATTGAAAAAAGGGTGTGTTCTGACAGTTTAGGTTAGATTCGAATTGTGTTTGTGAATTGTGAATTGATCTGATAACAAAATATGTACACATTTTCCTTGATCGGTGGTGATTGGTCTTATTTGTTTTGTTGGTATACTTTTCAAGCTAATTTTCAGTCGTTTAAAATTAAATTTTCAAAGCAAAAAAAATAAAAAGAAGTAACGATGTCCAATAAGATTTTAGTCCAAGAAAACAGAAGTTTAAAGTAAGTAAATTCAATGTAAAAATAAGTCAAACATATTATTTTCGTTCGATAAAATTTAAAAATTTTCAAAATAAAGAAGAAGAAAAGTTGTTTCGTGAAAAAAATAAAAACGTGGTATAGTTTGTTTCGTAATCACACTGGGCACTAGCCAGTGGCCACTGGTATCGCAATTCGCAAAACATGACCCTCCCCATTCCCAACCTGAAGCTGAACTTAACCAAAGTGAATCTATTTAATATTTTAAGTGTCCAAACTTAATAGAAACACAGATAACGATCTCAAAATTTTTACATCTGCATACATGATTTTTTACACTAATACAGCCAAAACACACCGGGTAGTAATGCGCTAGTTGTAACAATTTTTTTCCTACTTGGTATAATAAGAATAGTCTAAAATAATTTTAGCTGACGATTGTAATACACTCACGCTCGTTACAACTTGGTCGTGCCACCATAAGGTGTATTTTGAGCAGTTGTAAAAACCGGTTTTAAACCAGTTTGCGACGGTTGTAATGCTAATGTAGTTGGTGATACACTGGTAGTTCTAGTTACGCTAAAAATAGTCGGAAATATAAATGACGAAAAATGAAGATGAAGGAAAGAGAAAAAAATTTGCCTAAGTTTGTGTTAGTGACAGCTCTCATATTTATAATAACTATGTAGGGTGTAGTGCAGTAACCTATTGCATCTGACAAAATGACGACCCATAATTTTTCACTTCTTTTTTACTTTAACACTTATTATTATTTATATTTAAAAAAATCAAAAAACTTATTCCTTATTATTATTATTAATTAAAAAAAATCAAAAGATTCAATACTTTGTCCTTTATTTTAAAAAAAATTATAAAATTTACACATTATTATTTTTATACCTAGTTAAAAAAATGAAAAAATTCAATATTCAATTATTCTTTGTTTTAAAAAAAACAAAAAATTTAATATTTTTTATATTTTAAAAAATGAAAAAATTCAATATTTTATTTTTTATATTTAAAAAAATCAAAAAATTCAATATTTTATTTCGTTTCTAAATTCAAAATATTTCTAAATGATAATTTGTTTTACAGAAACACATTAGTCCTCTCCTCTTTGCCTTTCAAATTAATAACACAAAAACGCACTTGTTTTACATGTGCTTTTCAATTTGAAGAGTAATAATCTTGTGTGTAAGAACGAAAACGAATAAACGTTAACGCATGGGTTGAAGTGAGAGGCAATAAAAAAGTAACAAAGTAAAATATAAAGACAATACAAATGCATTTCAAAGTCGATGAGTAATCTTAACCTCATACTAAAAATAACCCATGCAACGAAAGCCACGCTAATCGGAATACATAACTGGTTTGTGTTGGTATTTTTTGTCTACATTACTCTTTTGTGAAGTTTTCATTAGAAGTAATTGATTAAAGAATATCTCTCTTCAACATATTAGAATTTTTTTTTATTTTATATTTATTATTTTTCATATATATTTGGACTCTTCTTTTTGGTGAGCCCTTTTTCATATACTGTTATGCAAGAGTTTACCCACTGTATATTATTCCACTGTGACTTAACTGTGGAGTTGTCAATGTTGTCATGTTATTATTTCTAGCATGAGTTATTTTTAAAAAAAGATTCTTATCAATATATTCATTTTTTTTAAAGTTTAAACTACTATCTTATTCCAATATTTAAATTTCTAGAAAACAGTATTTATTTATTTATAGATAGTAAGTTTTTTTTTTTCTTTAATAAAAAATGACTTTAAGGTGAGATTTTCTTAAGATATTCTTTTGAAATTTTTTTATATATAAATTATTACGAGAAGTGTGATATAATAGTCAATAGCATAATCTTAAATGAAGAACAATAGTCGTAATCTGACTTTTGGTCTATGGTCATAATTTACATCAATAAGTGATGAACTACTTTGTATTTGTTCACCACATCATCATATAGCCACCCGAACAATACACCGTTCAATTGTTTAATTAATTTCATAAGTTTTCGTAGCAATTAAATTGAATATGACAACAAAACTAGCTAGATAGAGGCAGGATTGTAATAATTGTTTTGAGAAGAATTGCACATTATCCAAGGTGTTATTTTTATCATAATTATCCACCTTTTAAAAAGCCTAAATTTAAAAAAAAAATAAATCACCTTTATTATTTATTTTATAACTATCTTTAATTACTAATAAATATTCTAATTTTATTTCTTCTTTTAGGAAAGGCTTACTATTAGGAATTGGAAATCCATTATTAGATATATCAGCAATTGTTGATGACGAATTTCTTAAAAAATATGATTTTAAACCAGATGATGCAATATTAGCAACAGAAAAGCATAAAAATTTATATAAAGATTTAATTAAAAATTATAATGTTAGTTATATTGCGGGTGGATCTGTACAAAATACATTACGTGTTGCACAATGGATACTTAAAGAGAATGACATAACTGTATATTTTGGTTGTGTTGGTAAAGATGATTATGCAAAAATATTAGAAGAAAATGCTAAAAAAGATGGTGTTAATGTTAGATATCAAATATCTGATAATACAGAAACTGGTACATGTGCTGTGTTAATAACTGGTCATCATAGATCGTTATGTGCTAATTTAGGTGCTGCTAATCAATTTACAATAGATCATATTATTAAAGAAGAAAATAAGAAATATATTGAAAATGCTGAGTATTATTATATATCGGTAATTACTGAAGTGTTATTTTTTATCTTTGATGATTAATAAGCGCCGTATTTTTTTTTAGGGATTCTTTTTAACTGTAAGTCCAGAAACTATAATGGAAGTTGCAAAACATGCAATACAAAAAAATCGGACTTTTATTATGAATTTAAGTGCAGCATTCATATCAGAATGTTATTTTGATGTATTAATGGCGGCATTACCTTATGTTGATGTTTTATTTGGAAATGAAGCTGTAAGTGTATATAATATCAATTTCTTTCAATTAATTACTGAAGACTTCTTTCTTTTTCTTTTGTTATTTTTTAATCCAAGGAAGTATTAACATTTGCGAAAATGTTAAAATGTGAAACAACAGATTTAAAGAAAATTGGTACAAAAATATCTTGTCTTCCAAAAGAAAATAATGATCGTTCACGTGTTGTGATAATAACTCAGGGTTCTGATCCAGTACTGTTAATTGAAAATAATGGTAAAAATATTTCAGAATATCCTGTAAAAATATTACCACCAGAAAAAGTTGTTGATACAAATGGTGCTGGTGATGCATTCGTTGGTGGTTTTTTATCACAATATATACAAAAGAAACCATATGATGTGTGCATACGTTGTGGTAATTGGGCAGCACGTCATATTATACAAAATTCTGGGTGTACATTTACTGGTGAATCGAATTTTCAAGATGATTATAATTCTAGTAGTTAGTTTGGTTTGATTTTTTTTTCTTTTTTCACACAATAACAAAAAAAAAATAAAGCAATACGTACAAAAAACAACATTAAAAAATAAATTCAACAACGAAATTAAAAAAATATATATCTCTTTCACCTTAACGTGATAGAAAGAGAAAATTAAATAGTATGTAAATTAATTAAAAAGATGCTATTATCGTTATAGCTACTTTATGTGTAATCAAAAAAAAAAAAAATTAGGTAAATAAAAAAGCAATAATTAGGTATGTTGTGGTAGTTTTAGTTGTAGTTGCGATATATTTAGAATTTTGACCAATAATTAATTTACTAAAAAAAAAGGTTACAAAATTTTATATAAATGTAATAATGTACTGTTTTTTTTTCTTGTAATCCAATGATCTAACAATCACAAAAAAATATAAAGTTATATTTTTATTTTCACAAATTATATTTAAAATAAACTTTTAATTTGAACCAAATATGTACACACAAGTCAGTTAACCAGTTAAAAATGTTTTTACTAATTTAAATAAAAATTGTAGTTAAATATTAATGTATTTTTTCTAAAATAACGGTGGGCAGTTGCTTAAAGGTTTTTTAATTTAATTTTGTTTTTATTTTCTTTATATCAAGAGGAAAAAAAACGAAAATAAAAAAATAAGGGAGAAAAATTATTTAGTTTCATTTATAATTTTTCAGCTTTAATTTTCTATAAGGATATCAGACTAGGATTATTGTGATATCAAAATTACATTGATTATATGTATATGTAGATTAGCCGGTTTTAAAGCTTACTTATGTACATACATAAGTATACAATTATCTCTGCCCTTTGGTTTAAGATTACCTTTACATTCAGAACTGGTACAATATTTTTGAGATGTTCTGCTGTTCTTTAAAATATTATTGTTAATTAAAAACACAATTTCACTTATTTTATTATTATTTAAACATTTAAATAAGAATTATTAAATTAAATAACACTATATACATTATAGTACATACATGTATATTGACAACGAAACTTTGCAAACACCTATCTTAAAATAAAACTCGTCCTTACCGAATTTTATTTTTTATTTGTTCAACTACAAATTTCTAAATAATTCTAAACAAATTTACCCGAAAAATAATATTTCTTTTCTCTTCAGCACTCAATTTCATTTCACCACTTCTGGTGCGCCACTTTTGTAATATCGCTACTACTACTTGTATTGTATGTTGTACATTATGTTCTCGTTCTCGTAGTGAGTAATGAGGATTGAGAATGATAAATGGATACTTAATATTTATTCAAAAATTTTATGAAATTAAAATATTTTTAAAATCTTCCATTTTTTTTTAAATGATCTTACAAACATGAACATATTTTTACTTTTTTTTAACAAATGAAAAAAAAAAAACCTTTCAAAAATATTGATACACAAGTTTTTGTAGAATCAGTTTTTTAAGCAAAGTTAACTTTGTGCATTATATAATGAAGCTATAGCTGGGTCTTCAGTTTCATAAATGATTAAAACATCACGAAATTTATCTAATAACTGTAATAATTGCGATCTTCTGAGATTCTCAAAATACATAATCTCTTCTAAATGATGTTCACCTTTAAAATAACCAGCTTGCCATAATTTTACCATTAATGATAAATCTTCTACATTTGATGCAGCTGGTACACGTCTAACTGCAGATCTATCTGGTTCTTGAAATACATTTAATAATTCTTTTATTTTTTCTTCATCTTCAATGGATGCTAAACTATCACAATTTTCTGTACTTAAAGATGCTGATTGGGTCATGCTAGAAAAATAAAAATAATAATAAGATAAAAAAAAACTAGTAGGAATTCAAAATATGTATACCTATAATTTGATTTATGACTAGAAGATGGTTGCACCACAATATTATCTGATACCGTAGAATCAGTGCGGGAATAATGTTCATCTGTAATTGAATGTCGTGTTGTATTTGGAACAGGCATTGGTTGACTAGACATGCTCAGAAGTGATCCATCATTCCTATTTAAAAGGAAAAATAAAAATATTATAAACAACAAAATTTATACTAAAAAAACATTCAAATACATTTCTTCCTCATCAATTGACATTGCTGTGCGATTATCTTCAGTTGATGGTCCTAATTCATATTCAGTCGATGCTTCATCACATTCTCCACTATCATTTGGCATAAATTGTACATATGTATGTAATTGCAATAATAAATGATGTTGCAACATCCATAAAACCATTTGTGCTAGAATACCTTGTCTAGCTGGTTGCTGAAGTGGTGTTGTTAAATGTCCAATTGATGTTGGTAATGAAAAATCACTAATTACTTCAAATAATGACATACCAGGAAATCTTGATGAAAATTTTTCAACAAGTGGTGAATTTGTATGTAATGGAGCATCTGGTGCTATAACATAAACATTTGTTTCGCATAATGGATAAATAATTGTTGCTTTAGCCCAATAAACTAAATGACCAACTAATTGATAAACATATTCAATTAAAAGTTCAGCTTCTGTTGCCATATTTTGTAAACTTTTTAATGGATTATATACTTCACATAATTGAAGTAATAATGATGCAGCTGATGGTGGAACACAATCTAATAATTCAGAGAAATCAACTAATAATAACATTCCATGATAAGGTTTTAATGATTGTAAACACCGATCTATTGCTTCTGGTTCAACAACAACACCTTTTTTATGAAATTGATGTGCTTTCTGCGGTAGACAAAAACTTAATGTTACAGATTGATTTATTGTTGTATTTAATAAGCCTGTTGTACAGAGATCATGATAAATTGATTTAAGGCACTGTGCTAATGTTGACCGTTCTAAAACTAAATCAAACGATGATAAATCGTTTTGATCAACAATATTTCCTTCATCATGAGTTTTAACCATCATATGTAATTCACTTGAAAGATAACCAAGACGATTCTCTTCATAGACCAAAGCGTATCCTAATTTCTTACTCAATTCATAATAGCATTTTACAATTGAATAACTAGCTTGAGCGTATAAAGCAAAAACTATATTAATAAGAATATCAGATGATTTTTGATATTCTTTAATATCCTTAGCTTTCATTAATGTTGGATGACCAACAAATCTAACATCATTTACTTTTAGTTCGAACTTTTGATTGCATAATTCTTGTTTAACGGCAAATAACGTTGATAGAACTTCATCTGTAAATCCAGATAATTGACCTTTATGGATATTTGATGTTTGTTGTTGGGGAGTTTGTAATACGTCTTCAACGATATTCATTGAATATGGATTGCGCCTTTTCTTCTCTTTCGTATACTCAACATATTCAATTTTATAAGGATAACGAAATAATAATCGATCACCTTTGCTATCCGATTTCACTAGAATTATGCTCAAAGGATTCACTTCCATAGTGGTAGCCTTGATTCTTGGTTCAAAAACATCCAGATCAATGACTACCTATATATAATATGGACTAATGGACTGTATAACTATTTGTTTCATGTGGCATGTGCCCATGTGGGATGTGGGCTCAAACCAATGATATGAATATTGAATAGACTGGATGGAACAACTGTTCCTACAATTGTAGGAATACCATACTGTAAAAATGGGACAAAATTAATATTGTCTCACTTTTAAGGAATTCGTCATGTTTCAATGTACGAGTTTATGCCTGCTTCGCTTTTAATACGGATTTTGGTTTACTCCCAATTTTTTGTGGTATAAACTCGATAATTCGGATTTTGGCTTAAGCCCAATTTAATTGGGTTTAATTCCAATTTTTTTATATGTATGTGTGAGGTAAAATACAATATGGCGGTTTCTAATTTTTATGGTGAAAGTGAAGCTGACATGTTCTTCTTCTTTTTTTTATGTGGAAGAAGAATAATATGTATACTATAAGTGTATAAAAATATCAACGTTTGCATGTACTTTTTTAATCCGAATTTTACCATTTCTACGCTACTCCCAATTTAATCCACATTCGGATTATTTTTTTGCCGTATAAACTGTTAAAATGAATGAAGAATGATTTAAACATTTGATATTTTTAATAGATAGATGGAGGCACAATTTTCATTTAAATTAAATTCAAATTAACTGGATTTGAATTAAAATTAAATTTTAACTCAATAATAATCAAATTGTTCCTAAATAAATCAGTAACTTACTTGTTAATACGTTATTTCAATGGGAGATTTTTCAACGTTTTTAAATTTGAAAATATTCAAATTTGACAACTTTGACAATCAATGAGTGAAAGTGAGATGGGTAATTGAATGAACGAAAATAATGCATATACAGGGTGTTTCCGTTACGCAGGTACAACAGGATACCATAGATAGGGCTCATCGTGACAAACAAAAAATCGTATTCGAGGGGGGGAGGAAATCCCAACGGTTTGGCCGCTAGAGGGCGTTGAAGTTTTTTTGCTCTTATTTCACGATGTACCCTATAACTTTTTACAGGGGCACTCGAGGGTGACTTTGTGTTAAGAAAAAATGTAGAAGACCCTTTGCCCTTTTCAACGATACCTTACTTGTTCCTCTTTTCCTAACTGTTAAAAAGTTAGAGTCGTTTAAAATCAAAATGTTGTGAAATATTGAAATAACGTATTAACAAGTTAGTTACTGATTTATTTAGGAACAATTTGATTACTATTGAGTTAAAATTTAATTTTAATTCAAATCCAGTTAATTTGAATTTAATTTAAATAAAAAATTGTGCCTCCATCTATCTATTAAAAATATCAAATGTTTAAATCAATCGTCGTCCATTGAAACATGGCGGATTGCCTAAGAGTGAGACAACAATATAAATGTTGTCCCACTTTTTACAGTATGGTGTTTTCTACAGTTGTTTCATCCAGTCTATTTATATCAGTGATCCAGATCAACATATTTTGTAAAATAGCATACTCAGTTTTTAAAGTCGACTTTTGCTAAATCCGACTTTAAAAAAATGCTATTAGTAACTTAAAACAATTTATTCAAATATGTGTCTTCAAATATTCACACATGAAAAATAGTTTTAACAAGAAAATATTCACAATAATTGACGATAATGACGCTTGTAACCAATGTGTATGATGCAACGCTTTTTGGTTCGTTCGATTGAGTTACACAATACCGAAATTAAATTCAATCGAATCGAAGAAGATTCTTCGATCAACCTACGAATCGAAAATCGCAATAAGCCCCATAGTTTCATTTACAATGGTTTTGTTTTTTCTTATTTTTTCATAATAATGATCATAAAGCAATATACCTACATTAAAAATCTCGAAAAGGGAGAAGATATATAATATATTTTAATGCTTTTTGTGTATATAGAATAGAAATACACAAATAATGTAAAACAGCTGTTTTCGTTTGCGTGTGTGCATTCAATCTTCAGAACATAACGTAGTAAAACAAAATTAACTATTGAAAGCTTTTTCTTTTTCATAAAAAAGACAAATGTGATACCTCCTTCTCTGCCCGCACAGGGCCTGTTTACGGTTTTGTTTCATTTCCTTTTCGCATCTCTGTTATATCTTGATACTTTTTGTAGACTGGACAGTACACTGTAGGAAACACCATACTGTAAAAAGTGGGACAACATTTATATTGTTGTCTCACTCTTAGTGAATCCACCGTGTCTTAATGGACGAAGATTAATTTAAACATTTGATATTTTTAATAGATAGATGGAAGCACAATTTTTATTTAAATTAAATTCAAATTAACTGGATTTTAATTGAAATTAAATTTAAATTAGATAAAAATAAAATTGTTCCTAAATAAATCAGTAACTTACTTGTTAATACGTTATTTCAATAGGGGATTTTCCAACGTTTTTAAATTTGAATATATTCAAATTTGACAGCTTTGACAATCAATGAGTTAAAGTGAGGTGGGTAATTGAATGAACGAAAATAATGCATATATATGTCTCACTCTTATGCTGTTATGATACGGTATTAATTTCATGATTAATTTCGTTATTAAAAAGAGATAACAAGTATGCTTTACGGAAAAAGCAACTAGAAAGAAAGAGAGATATTACTAACACTTATTTCAATATTAATACTGAAAATGTCAAAAAATAACTCTCTCAATTCTCCAAATTCCAATATCCTTCCATTAATCATGAAATTAATCATGAAATTTGAACATTAATATTCTTTTTGTGTTGCCATCGTGTTTAGACATTTTTCATAGTTTGATATTATATTTAAACGAATGTGACGTGCCTAATTATTCATTTCTATTTTTTTTTCAGTGATTACAAACAAAATGAATAGAAAAGAAATAATAAGCACAAACATTCATTTACTAAATTATTTAATTGCCATTTACTTTAAACAGAGACACCGGCAACACAACTTTAAGAAAATGTCAGCTGATTTTGATAGTATGTCTCTGTTGTCTCTTTCTTTAAGTACTTAAAATTTCCAATAGTATTAATACCGTGTCATAACAACATAATGTTGTTGTTGTTAGGGAATTAACGAAATTTGTCTTGACTCTTGACTCTTGAGCCCACATGAAACAAGAAGTTGTACAGTCCATATTATATTTAAAGTCATTGCTTTGCTTCATGTTCAATTGTCATGAAATGTCATGTTTTTTTTGGTTTTCTGTTGTTGTGGGTGTGTGTGAATCTGCGAAAATATTATTTTTCCTCTGCTAAAAGATTTTGGATTTTATTGTCAATTTCAATAGAAAAAAATTGAATAATCTTTTCTTAAAATGGATAAGGACAGTGCAGCAATACAAGCAAAACTTCAAAAAGAATTAGAAGCTTTTCAGGCGGGACAAAAAGGTAAATTTCACTTGGTGTTGTGTTAACTACCTCGTGTCGGCGAATATTGCTCAAACGTTCGGAAATTTTTCGAGAGTATTTAAATTTTAATTATTATCGTTTTCTGTTTAAATACAAATTAAATACTGGCCAATTTTGTGTTTATACATTTCAGATTTTAGTAAGTTTGTACAACAAAGGCAACGATTAGATGGTCAACTTAATGAAAATAAATGCGTTCTGGATGAATTGAATATTCTTGGTCCAGATAATAAAGTATATAAATTATATGGACCAGTTTTAGTTAAACAAGATCTTGAAGAATCACGCCAAAATGTTGGTAAACGTATGGAATATATAAAAAAAGAATTAAAACGTTGTAATGATACATTGGAGACACTTGAAAAGAAACAAGATAAACACAGAGAAAATCTACAAAAATTACAACAACAATATCAAGTTGCAGTTGCTATGAAGTGAATGAACAAAGTAGGGTGGTTTCTACTTATTTCTAAACTATTGAATTAATACTTGTTACTTATTTTAATTGTAGATCTACCTACTTTTTAAAAATATAACTCATCGTAACTTAATGCTTTTGCCTGAGTTTATTTTACAGTAAATTTATCTATTCAAAATTAAACAATTTAATTTAATAATTTTGTATTTTTAATTAAAAAGAAGAATAAATGTTCTTTTGAAACTCTGTAATTGAAGTGTTTTACAATACTCAGTACGCTTGACGCGTGTTTGTAAAGATATATTTCAATTTTCCAAAATAGTCGGAAATCAAAACTGCGGAAACTAGAGATAGAAATCGCAAAACGTTTTAAAAATTAGTTCAAAAATGTTCTTTGTAATAATCTTATTAAAATCTATTAACTCTACTAAAAAGAAATATGCTATTTTCTATGATGATTCGGCATATATCTTTGTAATATTACAAATATTAATTTATAGAATGTGGTGGCTATTCTAGACAAATTCTTTAGTTAGCGAATTTTTCTGCTTTAGCAGATTATGATGTTAGCAGATTCTTAAAAAGTTGAAAATTCGTATTCTGGTTACTAAGATTTTTCGAAATCTTTATGAATCTGTCAACAGAAATTCGAGACCTGCTAACAAATGTCACTTTGAAGAAATTATTTGCCATTTTACATTAGGTAGTTACACCAGTATTTTTGCGTTCGTTTTTAGAATATTGATATGATTTTTTTCCAGCTCTGTACTAAGAATTACTAAACTTTATCACGAAGATAATACACTCCATTCTGGTTCAAATTGATCGTGTTATGTATAAGATTTAATTTGATTCGTTGTAAAAATATTTAGGTAAACCTTTACAGAAGTTTTTATAATCACCAATGTTTATACACTATTTATTTGTTGTTTAAATTTTATAAATACATAAATACATTTTTAAATGAAAATGAAAAATAATGAAAATCATAAGGTAGGTATTTCGTATTTATTCTATTTAATTTATATATTTATGTAATTACATTAAAAAAATCATACATTTTATTAAATTCACTATTTCTATTACTATCAGGGAACCCTGCAAACGCAGAGTGGGCCTTATTACCAGAGTCGCGTGACGTGATGTGAGAATTGTATTGTCGGTCTCACTTCACCTCAGTTTTTGTATTCCCACTGTCGCATCATGTGACGTGATAGAACAAGTAAAAATGAAACTTTTATATCTGTCAACAAAAGGAAATGAAACGGTTGAATGTTTATTTTAAAGTTCTTTTTTATATACTTTTTATCCACTTACTTTTTCCTTTGTGGGTAAGAGTGTTCATCGTGACGTAATTGAAATTTTGAAAAGAGTTTTAGGGTAGTAAACGTGAACAGATTTACATGGGGTTTTCGGATTTGGGATGAGTTAAGAATGCTTCCTGTCTAGAATCGATCCCTTTCTTGAAAATAATTAAATATGATGGAATATTCGAAAAATATGAATTTAAAGAACGGAGAAAGTTACTGAGAAACTTCCGAAACGTCCTCGAACAACTCTTTACTTGAATATCATCGTAGTTACAGAGGCTTTATAATCAATTTTTAAAAAGTATATGTTATAAAAGTTTTTTTAACCTTTAAGCTTATTTAAAGTTCTTCATATTTTTCTTTATTAATGCTGCAAACTTCCGCATATTTCATGCCTTTTGCAATTCTTTCATTTTTTTCCATTAGTTCAACTAGACACTTGAACTGATTTTTAGTTGTCACTTTTGTTTAAAAAATATGAAGAATAATTAAAAATAATAAATGAATTTATTTGAAGTAGTTTTCGTAATAAAAATATGTTTAAAAAACAAAAATCATTAATAAAATTCAAATTTGCTTTGTATTAAATAAATTTTTACTCACTTTTTTTCTTCATTCATTTTATATTTTTCTTTGTCACTTTATAAACCCTAACCGACAAATGTTCGTAATAAAGTGAGATAACTTCACTGTCACATGACAATGGGAATACGGGTGGAACGAAACAGATGATTAAAACTCATGTCACGTGATGTTGAGAATACCAATTTTAAATTTCGATCTCAAATGACATCTCACATCACTTCACTCGACTCTGAGAATAAGGCCCAGTCACAAACAATATAATAATACAGATATATAAAAACTGTTGTACAAAATGTTGCATATGAATTTTGGTTAACTGACAACGATCAACTGACAAATGTGATATGATTAGCAAAGACATAAACCTATCATGATGTTATATAATAAAATAAACTGACAAAGTTTTCAGTTTTTTGTTTCCTTTTCCTTTAGGTACAATAATTGTTAACCGACAACAACAAAAATATGTGACAAGCAAAGAAAAGACATTATTATTGTATGTAGGTATATTGCAAGGTTAATATAATATAGGTTACATCTTCCCATAGGCATTACCTACTTACAATAAAAAAGTGATCAATGTGACGTCAATGTGACGTCACACGTATCAAACAATTGACATAAAAACGAACAAAAATTTCTTTCATATATGGGAAGATGTAACCTATATATTATATTAACCTTGGGTATATTGTGTACATAAATATTGTATTTTACTTTTGCTGACGCACAAGTAACTGTTCAGTTCAACCGACATTGTATGGTTTAAAGAATTAGGTATTTAAGATTTATGTACAGTAGAATCTCGATAATTTTACCTAATTAAAACTACCCTCGTTGAAATTACGGGATAGTAGAAATTATTGAATACAAAATTTAAACTAAATATGTATGTATGTATGGAAGTAAAACGCACACATGAAATTAAAAAAAGATTAGTTTATTTATTTCTCAATTTTTAATTAACACAACAAAAAAATCAAAAATAAAGCGTTTCACAAATCAAATCAAATTTAGATTTTTTGCGATTTAACATGTTCAAATATGTATTTTATGTGTAAATTCATGTATAAATTATGGCTGTTGAAATTATACAGTAAGCATAATTTCTTTCGCTGTAAATATAGGAAATTATCAGGTAGTAAAATTATCGAAATTCTACTGTATGCGCTTTTTTGATAATTGGATGCCCCACTTTCTAAACCTATGTTTATAACAAATCATAAACAATTACCTTGTTTATGCGACACATTAATTCGCATTAACTCACTCCGTCTTGACTAAATACGGATGCATAAACCAAATTTCAATGCGCATTTAAAGTGTGCATATACATTTTATTCGTTTTAAGTAATTGTTATTACACTACACACGCAGATGGTTAACGTTTTGAGTGAGAACGAAATGTTGTATTACGCTTAAACACTAATTAAAATGTATTATCTCAAAACGATGCTTAAAACGTTTTAGAGTTAATACGTTTTAATCTTTGTGCATAAACAAGGTAAATGTCAGCTACAAGTTAGAAATGGAAAAAAATCAAAAAATCATGATGAAATGAAAAGTGGAAACATAAATAAAAAAAACTCAAAGTTCGGTAATGTTGTTGTTGTTTTAAGTTTTTAAAAAAACTATAGTTAAGACGCAAACAAAAATTGTTTGTTCTTCTTCTTTATTAAGCATAGTACTTAGATCGACCTGAATTCAGTTTCTTATTTTTACTATTTATTTCTACACGGAAAAATTTTGTGTATAGTGACGTAGAAATATTTGGAGAAACGTAAATTAAACGACATTTTTGTTTAAATTTAAATTTAAAAATTAAAAAAGCATCCATAAAAAATGAAGCAGGTGTTGTTTTTTAAATTGTTGTTGACAACAACTGTCAAATTTACCACATCGCTTGAACGGAATAAATGTCTGTACATTTATTTTGTTTCAATGGTTGCGGAAAAGTAGTGGAGAGTGATCGTCAGCGCCACCTCTTGAAAAGTTTTAGAAATTTTAGCAAAGACAATTTAAACTTATTTTCCGTCTCGAACTCAGTACTGCAAAACAAAAAGGGAACGGAATATTTTCTTGACGGAATTCAGTCACCTTTTTTTACATGTATTTTGAATAGGAAACTGAATTCAGGTCGATCTGAGTACTATGCTTTACCACTGAATAACATTTCAGTTCATTTACAATACCCATCTGTATTATTATATTATTTGTGGCCCAGTGAATAGTTAACACAAATGAAAACTTTTTGACACTATCTTTATTATACCAATTTTGTGATGGTATGAATAGGTTACTTCTGGCTTGGTACTATAGGAGTCGTTGTTACTACATAAATACTAGTAACGGTTATTCTAACTATCTATATGTTTTATTTTATGCTGTTATGACACGGTATTAGTACTATTGGGCCAAAATACACTGGAAATGATTACAACCGTTTGATCCAATTAAAAACCGGTTATTACAACTGATTTAAATATAATAACCGGTTTTTAATAGGATCAGACGGTTGTAATCACCCCAGTGTATTTTCACCCATTGGAAATTTAAAGTACTTAAAGAAAGAGACAACAGATTTAAAAAACAGAGACACACTATCAAAACCAGCTGACATTTTCTTAAAGTTGTGTTGCCGGTATTTCTGTTTAAAATAATAGTTTGTTAAAAATTAAAAGCGAATGATCTGCGCATACCATATATATTATACACAAAATGTTTATATGTGTATTAGTGGTTTTCTCTCTTTACTAGAAGAAAAAAACCACTACTAGTGTAAAAATTCTCTAAAAATTATACCATTATCTCTCTGCGCAATTATACCGTTCGCTTTTAATTTTTAACAAACTCTAACAATTTTTTTCAAACTTGGTATAATAAGAATAGTCTAAAATAATTTCAGCTGACGGTTGTAACACACTCACAATCGTTACAACTCGGTCGTGCCAACATCAGGTGTATTTTGAGCATGGAAGGATATTGGAATTTGGAGAATTGGGAGAGTTATTTTTTGACATTTACAGTATTAATACTGAAATAAGTGTTAGTCATATCTCTCTTTCTTTCTAGTTGCTTTTTCCGTAAAGCATACTTGTTATCTCTTTTTAATAACGAAATTAATCATGAAATTAATATCGTATCATAATAGCATTAATATTATTTTTATGTTGCCATCGTGTTTAGACATTTTTCATAGTTTAATATTATATTTAAACGAGTGTGACGTGTCTAATTATTTATTTCTAATTTTTTTCAGTGAGTGCAAACAAAATGAATAGAAAAGAAATAATAAACACGAACATTCATTTATTAAATTATTTAATTGCCATTTACTTTAAACAGAGATACAGGCAACACAACTTTAAGAAAATGTCAGCTGGTTTTGATAGTGTGTCTCTGTTTTTTAAATCTGTTGTCTTTTTCTTTAAGTACTTTAAATTTCCAATAGTATTAATACCGTATCATAACAGCATAACATATCTCTGGCAGGGCAGTTCACAAAAGAAAAGAAACTGCATGTTCAAGAACGTCAAATGATCGTCAATTGACGATATTCAGCTTAAAAAGTTGTACATATTGCTGAATTTCGTCAATTTGTTCGTTCGTAAACGTCATCACGTCAGCGTCATGCAAAAACTTGCAAATACGGCAGTGAAAAAAATTATACTGCAACATTCAAATCTAATTTGTTTGACACAAGAGACTTGAACTTTTTGAATGATATCACTTGAAAGTCATCATTTAACCAGAATTTTTCAGCTTCTAGTTTTTACACAGACACAAAATGTGTGTTTATTTACTTTTTGTTCAATTTATTTTGAATCCTGACGATCATGTCATATCTCATATCAAACTAAACGAAGTCTCCAAAATTTTAAATTCAGCCTACTGCCATGCCATCCGCAAGTTAACAAAGGTTAAGTTTCTTTGTAGGAAAGTAAAAAAACAGATGATGTTTTTTATCCTAACAGTAATTTCTTATTTTCTACTTTCATTAAAAGTAAAACAAAAATTAGAATTTGAAAATTAATAACAAAACTACTCCATAGAAAACATTGATTCTACATTCACTATTATTCCTATGACTTCACATATCAGTGCTATCGTTTCGAATTTTTGCTAGTAAATACAAATGCTATAAACTTGGGTGTACTACGTTATAGATTGGAGTACAGGTCAGGCAACAAACGAATTCACAATTTCGTATAGTTTTTTTTAAACAAATTTCACTCTATCTGATTATTATTCGTTACTCCTTATAACTGTTAAATTACCAGTATCAATAAATAAAACTGTCGTTAAACTAGTTTGGGAAATGGAAACAAAAAAATAACCAATCTAAAAGGAGCCATAGCAAATTTAAACTCTCCGATCCTAGCACAACGGCAGCACTGTTTCATCGCTGGCTGGCTGTCATATTTAGAATATTCGTGGTAGGTAATAGAATGTAGACAAATGGCGGCCATTTATTGAATTTGTGAAGAGTTAGAAGAATTGAGCTGTGTCTATTGAAAAATTTCTATTAGTAAAATTTCTTGTAAAGTTTGTGAGAAATTTCTGAAATATTATAATTTAAGTGAAATTAAAAAAGAATTTTAAAACATTTATGCATAAACTTGAACAGAAAATGTGTTAAAAAAATGTGTTGACATTTTTTTTAAAATATTTTTCACATCGTAAAATTTTTTTAACTTGTGCGATTTTTTTGTGTTTAGAAGTGCTCAAGATATTGTCTTAAAAAACAAATCGTTCTTATACAATAATTTTTTATTCAGGTTTGTAATTAATATAATTAATGTATAAAAGTTGATTTCATAAATTTGAATTTTCCATAATCAAGAGAAAATTTGTTGGTTTGATTGATGGAAAATTTTCTTTTATGTCTAGGGTCTAATATTTGGCTTTAATTTAATGAGATTTATTAGTTATTGAACAATTTTTATTGATCTTACTTATTCAAATTAATATAGCAATAATTTTTTA
Source organism: Bombylius major (assembly GCA_932526495.1). Taxonomy (NCBI): domain Eukaryota; kingdom Metazoa; phylum Arthropoda; class Insecta; order Diptera; family Bombyliidae; genus Bombylius; species Bombylius major. The sequence continues at coordinate 18,558,946 of OW052044.1, read as the reverse complement.
TTATTTACTAAATTTGCTTCAAGAAGAGATGCAATTTCCTCTTGATTTATAGGACCTTTGAAAAAGGGAATATGGCCGAAATATATTAGTATCATTAAATTCCCTTTCAATTATATATTAAATAACAATTATTTTTTGAATTGTATTAAAAAATAACAATAAAATGAAGAATTTTAATGAAAATAAAGCTCATTTTAAACATTAAAGTAAGTTCTGTAAGTAAACGTTTAATATTTTTCTTAAATTTTCTACCATATTGATGAAGAAAATTCATAATTTAATAGTTAAATATTTAAAAGATGATAAAGGCTTCATTATTTTAATATTAAATTAAAGAAATTAATTAAATAAATATTAGAAATTCCATAAAATTTCCAAATTTGCGCGATTTTTTTACCTAAGTTTTGGCTGCCATTTTTATTTTTTCTAAATAGAAAAAATACGAGAAAAAAAAGTTGAAATGGAAATATGTATTTTGTATACACATATATTTATATAGTTTCATATTAGTTTGGTTGAAATAAATATATAAGCAGCTATTAAATCGTCCGGCAGAGTAAAGAAGACGAAACGAAAAGTTAAGAAAAAAACATTTAGGAATTAAAAAAAAAGTTCGATGGCGCATGTGTGTGTAAGTGTAACGCATGTCGTGAAATTTCTAAATTCGCCGCCATATTTATTCCTAAAAAAGAAAAAAAAATTTTTTTCGTAATCTACCTATTTTTTTCTTTTCCTAAGCTTGCTTGAAGATGAAATGGATGCTGACTGCTGAGTTGATATAGATTGCTATATCACTATGTAATTAATTGCCTTTACTTATAAATAATATACATACCTGAAAGCTGTAAAACGGTTGAATTGGATTGATTAATAACTCAAATAGAAAATAACAATGGTATAAATTTTAAATAAAATAATCATCCAATGTGCATAGTTATTAGTTGGTTGTCCAACGATTGTACAACTGGACTGGCTACCGAGTACGGACTATTCCGTGTAATAGTAATACGCGGCGTGTATTGCTTGCTTAAGTATATGTATTTATAAAAATTGTGCTTTTGTTTTTTTTTTAAATTGATTTTTTCTTCTTGGATTGATGTAATTTTTCGTGGGGGCGCGACTGAGATAAATATTTTCCTCTTATTTTGTTTCTATTTTATATACCTATATGATATTTTTCTATATCCTGCATGATTGTAATTCGAATTGTGCTGCTGCTGCTGTGCTGTACCAATGGTTTTTTTTTTTTTTTTTTTTATATATACTTTACATTAGTGCTTTTACCTTTCGGCTAGCTATAAAATCTCGTTAAAAATTTCAAACCAAGCTTTTGAAAAGCTGAGTTTTATAAATAACAATAATTGAAATTGAGTGACAAAAGGATGAAACAGTCAATATATTGATTGAAATGAGGATTACATTATGTTGAACATAAAAAATAAATTTAATTAATTTCAATTTAACTTACATTTTCCAGTATTGAAAATAATTATTAAACAAAGTTATTTACTTCCAGATACAAAGGGTTAAATTGATTTAAAAATTTGAACAGAAAAAATATTCACAGAATTATTCCATAAATAAATCTCGAATCATTTAGAGACTATGCTAATTAAATGATGTCGGCTAAAATTGATAACTTTTGTTTAGACTTGTAAATGATGTTAATTATAAAAAAAGATAAGATTCGAAATAAATATAAATTACAATTCAGCTACTTGATGTCTATAAGAAAATTTAAAATTGAAGTAATCTTATGTGATTTGATTAATTTCTCTGTAGTAGTTCAGATTCAATAACCAATTAGGTTTTAAATAAAGAGTTTAAAAAACGGACAAAATTCAGATTTTCTGACTACAAACATACATAAGGTACTTATTACTTATTACACATTTATTTCATCTTAATTTTTATGTCAAATTTTCTTTGTAATTGATAATCACTCACATATTTTTTACCATCTAATCTGAAATTAAATTTTTTTTTCGCCATATATGTAGGTACATATTCTCATTTTTTTTGTTTTTAATATAGGTATACCTACTGACGGAACTTTCCAATACATATAATGTTTTCTTTACAAATGCAATTTGATTTTTTGTTGTGTGTATTGCATATGCAATGCATGCACCACGTACCTCTACTACTTAAATTTTAGCTTTGCCAGTTTGCCACTACTTTTTTTATTATTTATTTTTCTTCTTTTTTATGTATTCCACCATTATTAGCTTTTTGGTGTGAATGCTCTCTGACGTAACATTTTTTTCTTCTTCGTGATTTAAAGAAAGAAGAAAACTATAATAAAATTTTCTTTAGTTTCTTTCTATTTATTTATTTTTTTCTCTTGTTTTCTTTATTTTTCACTAAATTGCACTACAAAATGAAGTATGTAAACTGACTCTGAGTATTGTACAGTAGCGACAGTACCAGTAGAAAAATTATAACACAAAATAGTAAGTATGTACATACATACTTACTAGTCCAACTTTCAATTTTAAATTGTTGAATTGTTGAATTGTTGAATATCTAAATATGTAAATATGACTTACTTATGTATTTTTTTTTTTTTTTATAAGAATTACCCTATTTAAAATATTGTTTTTTTTTGTGCTGTATTTACTTTGTGAAATCTGAAAACAAATACTAATTTCTACTACTGTGATTTAATTTAAATTTTTTTAATAGAAATTTTAATTCCCTTTGATATTATTACATCAAATAATATATGCTGTTGCTACAAATATACAATAGTATCTGTATTTAAATTTTATAAGTTAAACAGTTTAGTTTATATTATGTACTTACTTGAAAATGTTAATTTTGCTTGCAATGAGCGCCTTTATTGTGAGTATGTACATAATATATATCTACCTATGTAAAATCTTTAATTTAAGAAAATAAGAGAAAATATACTTAAATACAAATATCTTACTACATACATATTTACAACTTTTTTCTTAATATATACACTCCGCGACACATGATTGTAGGCAGTCTGAAATTTTTTTGTTTGCTGAGTAATGTTCGATTTTTCGAAAATGCATATTTATCCTTTTATAAAACTGGAAATTCCTAATTATTTTGTAGTATTGCCAGATGCATTTTATGCATCGTGGAATTTTTGTTAATTTTTATTTAAAAATTGCTTGCAAAACGCGCGACACTTGATTGTAGGCACAGTATTATTTTGTTAAAAATATGATTAAGACCATCTTTTTAGTAAAATTTTCTGAAAGTTCAATTAAAATGAATTGTTATTGGATAAAAAGAACATTCGATTATTTAGAAATGGTTAGTGGAGTAAGATTAACACTGGAGGAAATTGGAAAAATAAACGCACTGAAAGAAAAAGGATACTCGGATAGAGCAATTGCGAGAGGAATCGGTAGAAACGCTAGTGTAGTTGATAAATTTCCTAAAGACCCCAAAAATTACGGAAAAAAGCAAAAAGAAAGATCTAAAGCAGTAACAACGGCATCTGCGAGGCGTAAAATTTTGAGAATAGCGTCAAATTTGTCAAAAACAGAAAGCCAAATATGAGAAGAAGCTTGAACATCTGATATTATTATAACAGTTCAACGCGTATTGAAGAGCTCGTCAACTCCACAACGTCGTCGCATGAAGAAAAAACCAGTACTGACCACAAGACATAAATAAGAAAAACTTCATTTGTTCGGACGCACGTAACATGGGACATTGATTGGAAAATTGTAATTTTCACGGGCGAAAAACGCTTCAGTTTGGATAGGCCTGATAGATACGCGTTCTAAGAGAGGTTTTTAACGCGTCGACACTACAGAGAAGGAGGCGTTTTGATTTAGGGGGCAATTTTATACAATGACCTGTTCATATTGCTTTTGTTAGTTAACAACAAATAGCTAATAATTATATAGAAGTTCTAAATGATGCAAAATTTTAAATTATTTAAATAATGGAAGGTCAAGAATGGATTTTCCAACACTATTACGCAGCAAACTATACAGAAGGAGTGGTTACTCAATTGTTCAAGCGTTAAAATATCACGGTTCTAGACTGGCCTTCAATATCTCTAAATATAAATATTATTAAAAATTTGTGGGAATGCAAAATTAATGACTCAAAAACGCAATTTGAAACCGAAGAAGAGTTGCAAACGGCAATAAGAACAGTATGAAGTGATTTATCATTAGATATTTCAAGAAAATTGTATAATTTTCCACTTAGTAGGATTTTAAAAATAACCGATCAAAATGGTGGAAATAAACATGATTGAATTGATAAATAAAATATTTTTAGTTAATAAATTTGTCTCTTTTTAAAACTCTTATTATCTCTTAGAATGAATCGTTATGCTTCAATCGTAAAACGTCTAATATTCGCGGTGCCTACAATCAAGTGTCGCGCGTTTTGCAAGCAATTTTTAAATAAAAATTAACAAAAATTCCACGATGCATAAAATGCATCTGGCAATACTACAAAATAATTAGGAATTTCCAGTTTTATAAAAGGATAAATATGCATTTTCGAAAAATCGAACATTACTCAGCAAACAAAAAAATTTCAGACTGTCTACAATCATGTGTCGCGGAGTGTATGTACCTACAAACGTGTTTTACCTCAAACACAATACAGCGGTTATTCGCGACGGCATGCGGCGACGGCAAGCTTTGCATGTACATATTTTGTTATTGCAACAATTGTGTTTGTGGTATATCTCTGCCTCTGGATACTTTATAGCTACATAATGTTAACTTTATTATTGGTACTGCTAGGGCTGCTATGCTAGGCATTCTAAAATATTTTCGTTGCAGCACCTTCATGAAGGAATATATGTATACAAATAAAATAAATTGTACCCAATATGGGGGGACGATATATACTCAGATAAATATTAAATAGGTGTAGTTGTATAGTACAATATTATATGTATGTAGATATTTTATTGTGGTTGGTTTTGTGTTTAAAAAAGATAACTTGCGCAGTGAACAATATTTTTTTAGTATTTTTGCAAAATAAAGAAAGAGAAGTTTAAAGAAGAAAATTTAGAAAATAAAAAAACAGAAAGAGGAAACAAAATAAATAGATGAAAAAGAAAACATTGATAAAGAAAAATATAAAAAGGGAAGGAAAAAAGTGTTTTTTTTCCAACATAATATGTACCTAGGTGACTGTTGATTATAAATTATAAGATAAGCCAGGAGAACATTTTTCACTTTGCTATTTTTTTTTCTAAATAGGTACATATTATATAGAAATATGTACACTATTCTATAAAATAAAAATTCTTTAATAAAAGTAGGTACATATTCATTTTTTACCATCATAGTTTGCTTTTTTCTTTCTTTCAAAACTAAATTAAGAAGGTTTAGAATGGTAAAAAGAAAATTGAGTTTTTTTTTGTTTTTTTACTATTAGAATGATGAAGTGCTTTTTTTATATTCAGATATGCAATTTATAATTACTATCTAGATATAATTATGTATTTTCATATTAAAATGGCCTTTATAGTACTATCGTAGGTATTTAAATTGGATATCAGTGCGCACGATTAATAAAAGAAAATAAAATTGATTATGGAAAATTATTTAAATGTTATTTTGTTGAAACTTTATTGTTTTTAAAAAATGAACATAGTATAGAATAGGATTAGGACACACTGGCTAATTATTCTATTGTTATGATTGACCTAATTCCTCTAATGGAATTTTTAAATGATTGAACTATAATACCTTAAATAGAGACATTTTAATAAATACTCTTTTTAAATTAAAAATTTGAAAACATTACTGTTACTATTCTTGTTTTTTTATTTTTAAATACCTATTGGCCCAAAAGTTGTGAAGGCAAGCAAGCAATATACCTATGTATATACCTATATTTTTTTTTTTTGTAAAGGAAAAGAAAATACTTTCATTATAATAAATTTAACCTTCTATTTGTAATAATCAAAAATTAAATAAATAAATAAAGATTAAAGTTCAACGTTTTATAATTCCATGAACTTTAAAAAAAACTATGTTTTTCTTTAAATTTTCTATTGAATTAAAAGCTTGTTACCACTGTAAGTACATATTTTGTTTATAGAAATAGAAATAAAGAAGACTTAGAGTACTGCGCAAATCACAAAATAAATTCAGAACTAGAATGTAATTTATTTATTTATGTACCTACCTATTTATTTTTATTTTTTTTTTTCAAATAGGCACCTATATTAGATATTGTCGACTCGCCTATATAGTTATAATTTGCCTGTTTATCTAGTCAAAAAACTAGATAAATACATACATATGTATGTGTCCAAATAAATACAGTATAGTAGATATGTATATATACATAGATATATATATATAGTAGTGGGCCTTACTAATAAACATTTTTTAGTTTTAAAACTAAAATAGTTTCGGCTTGAGAATCAGTATGCTTTCAAATTCTTTATAAAATGGAGAAATAAAATATTAACTTAACATATTTTGTATAGAGTTTCAAAGCACACTCTGATTCTCAAGCCGAAACTATTTTAGTTTTAAAACTAAAAAATGTTTATTAGTAAGGCCCAGTATGTATATTTTCTAACATACCGACATATGTATTTATGTAAATATCGTTGGAATTGTTAGCATATACTTTTATATATACCTACATATTTTGTATCATTATTATAATATGTTTGCGTTTGTCGTCATTTATAATATTGTTTTAATATTAATTTTTGTTATTGCTTTTTTTTCTCTTAAAATTTATTTGGAAAATGTATCAGTGATATATGTATTTTTTATCATTTTAAAAATTATAGATTAGGCTAGTGAGTGCTTTATTGTTTCTAAAGCACTAAAAAAAATGTTTTTTTCTCAAATTTTTTGTCATGGGTACCTATTTAGATTCAATTAAACTGAAAGAGATAATTCATTCTCTTATTATGTATTTACATATTTATTTATTTTTTGTAAAATAAAATCAAAATTCAAGGTCATCATATTATACACAGATATTTAAAGAAAAACATTTTAGAGTTAAGAATTTCTCCTTTTTAATTGAATAATTGCGGCTTTTCCATAATGAAAAAATATCTATGTAAAATGAACTTTGTGTCAATTGAATTTTTAATTATGTATTAGATGGAATGCCATCAATAAAAAACTAATAATCTTACTCATATATCGAAATAAAATCAAAATTTTAATTCCAACATTGTTGTTGTATCTTTTTTATACAGTAAAATGCCCCCAAAAATTCTTCATTAGTACCTACCTGTATATTCATTAATGCTTCATAATTTTATAAATGCATAGACATAAAAGTGCATTTATTGAGTTTAATTGATTTAATTTAAATAGAGAATGCATATTTATTTCTCAATAATAAATAAAAAAAAGTAAAAGCTTTTTATGAGAAAAAAAAATTTTGCTATAACCAACCAACTAGAGAAAGAAGACGAGATAGATTTTGGCTTATACGTTGATGTTTTTTTAAATATCTGAAAGAGTTCATATACATATGTTATCAACAAAAGTTCTTTTATAGTTAAGTAGCAAGGAGATAAATTTTTCTTATTATTATTTTCCTCTTTTTCAATTTTGTCTTTGTCTTTTAAATCCTCTGTTGTTGCTTCTTCTTCTTTAAGTACCGTTGAGCTGATTCCTTCAAACTATGTATCTAAAAATAGAAATCAAATAATTTAAAAAATTAAAATAAAAGTACATAGTAAAGATCTATAACACAAAGACTTTCAAAGTATCTAACTGACTCTTAAATGTCGTTTTGTCTATTTTGCAATACATATGCATATACATATATATATATAATATGTATACTTACATTTTTATTTTTAAAATAAAAACAAGAAAAATATTCTATTTAAAAGTATAATTGTTGATTTAAAATTCGAATGGAATATTCAAACAAGACTTGGAGAGAATCTTGATAAATATAGGATCTAGAATAATTATACACATTATATACATAATGTATCTTTGTTTACACTTGTATTTTCAAAATGTGTTTTCATGCACTTTTTTTTTTCTAAATTTCCAATTCAATTAAATATTTGCTATTTTATATTTTGCAGATTTAAGTCAACGATTTGAAATATTTAAAAAAAAAGTAAAGATCACTTCTTCCTAAAAACAACGAGTTATAGTGAATAAAAAAACATATTTTATAAATTGAAAAAACAAATATTGAAAAAAAAAAAACAAACAATCATAAAGCATAAATTTTAACAACAGGAAAAAGAGTGTTTGTTACAAGTTAATAAATTTTAAAACGTAATGTTATCAAATAATGTGATGGCTCATAATGTAACATCATTGAAGAAAAAGGATTTATATTATTATTATATAAGCCCTCATGAATTCGGGGGCCCACCTTTTATTTTCTTATCATCGCATAAGAAACTAATAAATGAAAACAGCTAAATTACATTTTTACATTTTATAATTTTCATGTATAAAAGGAAATAATAGTGTGTAACTTGAAAAAACAAAACAAAAGAAATAAAATTTGAAAAAGTATAAAAAAATTTTTTGAGAGAAAAAAAAAATTGGACATGTAATATGTAATATGTATAAAAAAATTGACTTTTTTCTTTAAAAAAATTTAAAAAAAAACATTAAATGTAAAGTTTTAGTTCAAAATTTATTTAAAAAAAACAAAAAAGTTCAATGCAATTTTTTTTTTTTAAAAACAAAAGAATAAATTTGAAAATAAATGAATTAAATGTTCTTTCGAATTATACTCTTTTGTTAATTTACTGGTTTTTAAGTTCTTCAGAATAGAAAAGGAAATATATTAAAATATTATATACACAAAAGCAAATATTTTAACGTGAAAAAAAAAAAAGTTTTAAAAAAGTAGTGAACGAAGTTCTACAGTGTCTAAAATATAAAAAAGAAAATTATCTTAAATTTACTATTCGTCAAAAAAAAATATATATATATATATATAATCATAATCACATGAAATCGCTGCATAATAATCACAATTTGAAATGCCATTACAATCTTCAGGTATTATTGTTGTTGATAAAACATCAGTAATATCACAGCAAGTTAATAATAGCAATAATAATAATTTATTGTCGACATTAGCATCAACGACTACATCTACATCATCATCAACTGCAAAACGACAAAACATAAACAGTAATAATAATCGAATACAAATTCATCATCATCAACAACAACAACAACAGCAACCAATCTTTAGAGCCTATCAAATACATCATCATCAAGAAAATGATACCTTATCAATTCAATCAGGGACAACAGTTACAAAATCAAACAATCTAATGCGTCGACAGCAGCGTACCATATCTATATCATCACCATCATCATCATCAACAGCATCATCATCAGTTTCTGCAGCCGTTTCTTCTCCAAATACAACAAATATTGTTCAACAACAACATAATAATAAAACTGGTATTACAAATTTATCTTTTGTTACTACTGCACATCAAAATTACAATCAAAATCAAATGAATCAACAACAAATTCACCATCAACCACAACAAAACACAACAACTGCAACTGTCTTACAGGCAACAACACCAACCAGTCATCAACCAACTCAACAAGTAATTCAAGTCAGTGAAGACTTTATAGAACATGCAACAGTTGCTAGTTTTGCAACGTCACCAGCTACTGTCACTGTTTCAGGTGGAAACACAGCGACAACAAATGTTATAAATCTTAATTCTGCAAATGAGATCATTAATCAGACACAAATAATTAAATTAGTAAGCGATGGTAATGGTGGAAATGTTCTAATTGATTCCTTAGGGAATGTAACAGCAACGACCGTTCCTGCAAACACCACTAATGGTGGTGGTAATGTTGTTAGTAATGTGGGTGGACATCATCATCATGTATCGCATAATCATTCTAATTCAAAACTACTCGTTAGTAATCTAACAGTACTTCCATCAAATAAGCAGTCCTCAGTATCAGCTGCCGGTCAGCAATCATTACAAACAACGATAAATTTTGTAAATGCAAAAGGTTTATCATATCTTACAACCACTAGTGGTAGCGGTGGTACTACATCACCAACAGTAGCAGGAACCGCAGCAACAGGAGTTGGTGGAAATGTTACCGGTGGTAAAAGTCAACATCAAGCAAGCAGTAGTGTACAAAAAATTGTTAATATTCCAATAAAAACAAATAATTTAATCAAAAATTCGGCAATATCATCTCAGCAACAACAATTACAACATCATCAGCAACATCATGTTACCGCTAACAGTGCAACAATTGCTACATCACCAACAACATCGGCCACAGTTATGCAAAAAGTTACTGTCCCAAGAAATGTTCAAGTGGTTACAAGAGTTCAAACAGTTCAACCACAAGCTGTTAACACAACCGTATCACAACAGCAACAAAATCAACAGCAACAACAACATATTCAACAAATTGTTCATCATTCGCCACAACATCATAATGTTGTACAAAATAATCAAATGATTATTCAACAAAAATATGTTCATGGAATTGTTACATCTCCTTCAAATACTAATAATAATAATAATCAAACAACAAAAATGAATAACAATTCCATAAAGAAGCAACAAACAACAATTTCACAAAATGTAAAATCGCATAAAACAACCGTGGTTGCAACAAATAATGCTCAAAATGTTCCACAACAAGGAATCAAAACTTTTATACAACAGCCTCAAACACAGGTAAATTTATTGTTTTCGAATATATTTTCAACAATTAATTTTGTTTTTCTTTTTGAAAACAACTTTTTTTCACAGTTTCAACCTCAAGCAAGTTCAACCATTAGACAAATCAAATCACAACAAAAAGTTATGAGGCAATTAAACAATACTGCTGTCGCTGTTGTTAATACACAAAATTCACCACAAACTGCTGTAGCAGTACTAACGTCCAATGTACAACAACAGGCAATCACAACTCCTGGAACTTACACAGTTTCTAATTCTGGAAAAATAACAAACATTTCAGTTCAACAACATTCACATCCTCAAAACTCTAATACAACTGGAACAAAGTTTATAAGTGGTGGAAATATTACATCAGTAAAAAATTCTCCAATGAATACCGTTACTACAAAATACATTATGCAAAATCATATTGTTTTACCTGCTGGAACAAATTCAAGTACTCTACAACAACAGCAACAATCTAATAAGCTTAACAACAATAATAATCAATCAAATAATGTTGTTATGCAACAACAAATCATCAATACTATAAATAATTCAGTTGTTGGAACAATTCATAATAATGGAAGTGGTACAATTAAATTTGTTAATGCACATGGTACAGTTTTACAACAGCAATCATCAGGAACAATACAACAATCACAAAATCATAAAACACGAAGTAATAATGTTCATAATCAAACGCAACAACAACAAAATAATAATAATGCTATACATCAACAACAATTTAACCACGTGCAACAACAATATGCAGAAGGTAAGATTTTTAAACACCATTTAATATAATATTAATTAAATATGATTTTATTCCCCTCTAATAGCAATACATATGGCCGGAAATAATAACGTACGAATGGTTGTAACTGGTGGAAGTGGTAGTACAACATCATCAACAATTAATTCCAATGATGATATCGTTGTAGTGAATGGTACCCAAATGACCGATGAAATTTCAGCAAGAATATTACAAAGTATGTCACAAAAATCAACTTTTAATAATCAACAAAGGCAACAACAACAATTTAATCATCATCAACAACAACAACATATTAAAAATTGTTTACCACCACCTTGTCCACCTAATGCTTCAGCTACACAATCAAACTATATTCTAACTTCAACAACTCTTCCACGTGAATATCCAATTTATAATCCTGCTCAACATCATGCATCTAATTTACATCAACGTCAGGTACATAGTACACCAAGTAGTCGATCACAATCTTTAGATCGTAAACAACAACAACAACATGAACTACATAATACAAAGAAAAATTCAACTGAATCTTTTAAAGTAAAGTAAGTACATGAAATTTTCTTGATACATTTTTTTTCAAATATAAACATACATTCTCGTATACATTATGTTCATGTATATATATATATTTTAAAATTCAAGACACAGAATTTTATTTTAACGAAGGAAAAACATAAAGCATCATATTATATTAGAAAAGGGTTTATTTTGTATATAATGCAAGTTCCTTAGATCCACTTCTGGCTTAAATGAAGTGCTTGAGTCATAGGCTTGCTAAATTAAATAATCCATAAGCACTCATTTCAGGAAAAATATTTAATTCACAGAATTGTAAATTTATTGAGAATTTTAGCTACAATCTTCTCTACATTTTTTATGGATTTTGAAATTTCTGTATATATTTTTATAATATGGTGCTTTTTAAAAATTAATTCTATAAGTTACATTAGTTTTTCTTTCCTTTTTGTCTTTCTTCATTGGTAAAAACAAATAAACCAAGAAAACATTTTTTTTTTTTTAAAATTAAATTTTAATTAAATATTTTTTCTTTCTTCTTCTTTTTTATTATTTGAAAAAAAAAAAATAAATAATAAACACCACCAACTTTGCACTTTTTTCCAAATTCGAAATTACTTTTATTCAAAATTATTTGCTTTATTCCACACACATTCACATACACACACATCCACATTATTTAATTTGTATTTTTATTATTTTAATTTGGACATTACGAAAAAAAAAATTATTCAAACTTCTTTCATGACTATTATTTATCTCATTACATTTTGGTTTGTTATTTGAAATGCTTGAAAAATATATTTAAAAAATCAGTACAAAAGATTTACAAGCAAGCTTCTCTCCATCTACAACATTTATTGACAATATACCATTACCATGTCCACTTCAAAGGGGTGATGACACACCTGCAGCTCAGCAAGCTGAACATGAAGATGATATAATTGGTGAAGAAATTCGCCCATTGCCACCACTTAACCTTGATCAAACATTACAAGGATTATATGCAGTTTTATTGGATCATACATATGTATCTGCCACAAATTTAACTTTAGAAAAAGCAATAGCAGCAGCAATAATAAATCAAACAGTAGTTTCTACTTCTGTTCAATCATCATCTATTCATCATCTTCATCAGCAACAGCAACAACAGACTTCTTCAAGCACTATCACTTCTATTTCTTCTTCATCAACATCATCTTCAAATAATAATTGTAACATTGTTAGTGGTGTTGGAAACAATTCTTCTCCTACATTAATTTCAAGTGGCAGTGGAATTTATACAATATCCACTGCTACTAATTGTATTCCGGTGACCATCGGTGGACAAAGTGTTATAGGGCAAAATACAATTGCTGCTGCAATACAAAATGCTTCTATCAGTGGTTCTGGTATTTCTCCTCCATTGCTTCAAGCACAATCGCAGCAGCAACAACAACAGCAAAGTGGTGGTGCTAGTAGTTCAAGTGTAGATTCTGTTGTGACCAATAATGGATTAAATATTATAACTGGATCTTATGGAAATGTACCATCTACAACTGGAGGTTTTTCATTTACACAAGGATGTAAGTTTTATATTTTCTCTGTGTTGGAACAAATAATTATGACCTTCTATTATTTATTTATTTATTTTTTTTTTCATTTCGTTATTAAAGTAATCTCACAACGACAGCAGCATGATGATGACGCAAATTCTGTTATTAGTAATGAATCAAGAAATGGTCTTGGATTAGAAAATGATTTAGGTGAAGAAACTGAAACAGCACCAGAAGCTGAAGGAGAAGACGAAGATGAAGATGATTCAATAACAAGATGTATATGTGATTTGACACATGATGATGGATATATGATTTGTTGCGATAAATGCTCGTAAGTATACAAAATTTTTCTTTATAAAAAATAGTTTTCACTTAATTAAATTTTTTTATTGTTATAAAAAAAGTGCATGGCAACATGTAGATTGTATGGGAATTGATAGACAAAATATACCTGAAGAGTATTTATGTGAAATTTGTCAGCCACGACCTGTTGATAAATCACGTGCTAGAAACTTACAATTGATAAAAAGAAAAGAACAGGCACAAATGTTAGCAAATGCCGCACAATTTAATAATTCAGTAGCAGCAGCTGGTACTGTGACTGTGACAGCTGGTAGTGGTGGTATTTTAATGCAACAAGATCAGCCTTTTGTTAGTAGTGCATCATCACAATTAACATCAACAACTTCAACGTCAAATAAAATTTCAGCAACGACTGGTAAAAGAGGTAAATTGGCAACAGCAGCAGGAACAAAGAAAAAAGAAATTCTAAAAAAGATTAAAAAAGAAAAACCAGGAGCTAAAAAACGTGGTGCCGGTCGAAATTCTGCTGGTGCTGATGATTCAATTAGTAATGCAACTAGTAATACTAAAAGAACAACGAAGCGTAAAACGAAAAATAGTGGAAATAGTGGAAATGAGATAACAACTGATAAATATACATCAAATTTACGGCACTGGATTGATAACTATGAATTAGCAATGACAAATCATTATTCGCCAGAATTAAGAGCACGTTTACATGCAATCAGTAAACAACAAAATTTATTACAAAGTATTTTAGCAACTGAAAATAAAATATTAAAACATTGTGGTGGTAATAATGGTCATAATTTAGAGAACCGTTGTACAACAGTACCACATGCTGGTGGTAAAATTTTAATTAGTAATCATGATATACAACCAAACAACCCAATTGTTGAATTACGGGGCAAATATATGCTAACAACACAGTACAAAAATCAAAATCCGTCTATTTTTATGAATAATATACAATCAATTAATAGTGGTTTTCATAATCATAGTTTACATCATTATCAAAAGATTTATCAAAAAACTCCTGGACCATTTATATTTTTCTATCAATTATCATTTGATACAACAACAGCAACTAATAGTAATATAACAACCTTAGCGACAACCACAATTGCTGGTAGTAATAGTAATGGTCCGGAAATATGCGTTGATACACGAACATATGGTAATGAAGCACGTTTTGTACGACGTAGTTGTCGACCGAATGCCGAAATTCAACATATTTTTGAAAAAGGCACAATACATTTGTATTTAGTGTCATTAACGAATATAATGGCCAGTACAGAAATAACAATAAGACATGAACCGCATGATTTAATTGCTTTGGATAATAAATTGAGTTTTAATTTTCCGATAGAACCAACATCAACAAAATGTGCCTGTGGTTTAACAAAAGATTGTGCATTTGGTGGTTCACAACAGCAACAATTTATGTTACAACCTTCAACTTTACAAAATAAAACGACAACCAGAAAAACCACAATGAACGGTTGTTTAAGTGATAGTAGAGGTAAATTTCAATTTTTATTATAATTAAAAAGTAATTTCATTTATTTCTAATTTTTATATTTTTATTTAATAATGCAGGTAAGGGTGTAGAAAAGAAAGCGTCACAAAATCAAAGTCGTGGTAGATCAACATCATCAAGCGGTGAAAGTAATATTGGTTTAATAAGTCCAAATAATTCAAATTTTACTGCTACTACAAATTTATACAATTCAGCAGCATCAATATCAAGCCTTTTGCATGACTCTGGTGTCTATACATCATCTTCTTCACCATCTGTTTCTCTTCCATCACCAACTAATACACAAACCATAAGTTCCCCACCCCAAATACAGCAACAGCAGCAACAACAACAACAACAACAACAACCGCAAAACCAGCCAAAACAACAACCAAGCTCTCAGCAACCACAACAACAATCACAACAAGCGCCACCTCAATTTATTCCTGTTCCAACACAATTACAGCAGAATACATCTTCTGTTAATGCTGTTACTGTTCTTCCCCCTGTTGCAACACCGCCATTAACTGTGTCTACACCTTCTTCATGCCCAAGCGTTGTTGGTGAAGATACAGATGTACCGAATAATCAACAACAACAATTGATTTCAATGAAATCGCCACAAAAATCAAATGCCGGCAGTAGAAAAGCACAAGGAAAGCATGCTAGACAGCAAAGTGTTTCAGAAGATGGTTCACAATCTGGTTCATCATCACAGCAAGAAGAAAAACGTGAAAGTCGAAAATTAACCCGCGAGGAACGTAAAATGGAAGCTATTGTAAAAGCAATTGAAAAAATGGAGAAAAACCAGCAAAGAAAACAAGAATTGAAACAAGCTAAAACATCATCTGGTTCGGGTAGACGACGTAATAGCAGTTCACCATCTCCTAAGAGAGCAAAAATACCAATTAGTGGAGATTCTGGTGCAGAAAACAATGCTGATAATGTTTGTCATCAACAACAGCAACAACAAAATCCTACAACTACTACATCGGTTGGTAGAAAGCCCGGTTCTACAAGAAAAAAGAAAAGAAAAGGTAGTAAACCATATCAAACGCAATCAAATATTCAGCGAAAAAGAAGACAAAGTCGAATTAACAGTAATGAATCAGATATGATCACATCTGAAGAATCGTCTTCGCTTTTATCACCCTCCGCTAATACAATAAATATATCTGGTGGTAATAGCAGTATAATGGGAAGATTTTCTTCTTCAGTTACAAATAGTGGACCATCTCTCCAGCCACCACCGATTGATTCATCTACTCCACATGCTAAAATTCCTGAAATTGTCGAAAAACAAATGACATTGATGACAGATTTAATTGAAAGTCAAGCGGCTGGAGATGGTGGAATAAGTCAAGCAGCAGGATTATTAATGGCATTTGCAAATCCAGATAAAATTGTTGTTAATCATCATCAAAATCGTAAACATATTAATTCAGTTGATCATTTACAAACAATAACGGCATTTGAATCAACACAACATATTCAAGAGCAATATCATCATCCAAGTTCTTCAGTTCACAATCATATTCCGTTATTAAATCATCAACAATGTATAAATAAATCTTCTGAATTAATAGGTGAAAACATATCTAACATAGTTGTTACTTCTTCATCAGCTATAGCTGCTTCTATGCAACATGAAAATAAAATTTCCCCTCGTCATCATCACCGTTCATCAATAGAAATGTCACCAATTCGAAATCACCAAGTACCACTACCACAAAAATCTCCACAAACGCCTCCAATAGTTAGTTCAACTTGTCTTCTAGTTGAGGCCGCTGTTGGGCCCTTGGAGAATTTTGGCGGAATTTCTACTGGTTTAACCGAAAATGAATTTAAAATTCCAATGAAAACTAAGACTAAAAAATCAATTATGAATGAATGGTTAAATCAGTCAACTGATAATCAAGAAACAGTTTATCAAAATGTTTCAGGTGGTTCTCAAATTATTGAAGACATAAAGTCACCGCAGCATAATACGGTATCGATGACAACGGAGGAAGCACAAGTATCAAATCTCCATAACTATCATCATCATCATCATCAAAATAAAAGTTTGGATACTTTAGTTCAAGCTGCAGCAACAATTTGTGATTATCGACCAATAAATAGTCCAAATCCATCACTAGCATCGACGATAACAACAGGAGCCTCTTCATCGTCCTCATATACTTCATCAGCACAACAACAACAAGTTGAACCTCAAAATTTAACAATAGTTGCAAAAAAAGTTGAAGAATTTATTCATCAAAATGATACTGCTTTCATTGTAAATTCTAACACCGAGGAAATAATGAAAAATGATAATGTTCGTGGTGATATAAATTCCTATACAACAACAACACTAACACAACAAACAGATCAAATTCTTCCACAAAATCAATATCAGTTGTCACTAAATTTACAAGGAACAAATAATACAGGAACATCTGGAAGTTCATCGGTGAAGAAACGTTGGCTTCGACAAGCAATTTCTGAAGAAACTGATGAAGTTTCTGGAACAAACAATGTTCCCATGGCAGCATCATCGCCAACTCAACAACAACCAACAACACCACCTAATGGCTTTACAACGCCACTAAAAAAGAGACGTGTTGCTAGGCAATGTAATAATAATGATAACAATGACGATGAACAAATATCAAATGGCAGTCCTGAAGAAGTATCATCATCATCAACATTAATGAAAAGTGATAGTGATTCAAATTTAATGCAAGTACAAGAAAGTAGTGGATTTGGACAAGATGAAGGAGACGAACAGCAAGTCGCGATTATACCAAATGAATTAGAACAAAATAATATTCAAGCAATAAAAGAAGAACTTTCAAATGAATCTGTTGAAGATGATGTTGATATTATTAATTCACCATCTTCAAATGATAAAAACGTTCTTGCAGATTATGATAATCTGGTAGAAATACAGCCAGAAGATGTTAACAAAGAGATAAAAATTGATGTAGAAAAAGAAGAAATTTTATCAAATGATAATGCTGTTAATGCATCGATTGTTGTTAAGAAAAATGAATTAGAATTTGATAACATAGAAGTAGAACAAAATAATTCTATGTTAGATCATAAAAAACAGCAAGATATTAAAAGTCTTTTCAAATTAGAATTAGTTGATAAAAGTGAAGAAGAAAAGAATTTGGAGATAATAAAAACAAATTTGTCATCACCATGTAACAATAATAATAATAGTAATAATAATAATAATAATAATAATAATAATAATAATAATAATAATAATAATAATAATAATAATAATAATTCGGCAATTAATGTATCAATAATAAAACATAATACAGATGATAAAAAAATATCAACAACACCACCATTAGGTCCTTTAATACCACACAATTCACCAAAAAATTCATCATCTACTTTAACAATGGTTGAATCAGCATCATCGTCCAACTATGAAAATGTATCTGATGAAATAGCTGATATACAAAAGCGTTTGCATTCATTCCATACTGAAAACATAATGATTCTTCAGTCTCGAAATAAAAAATCAAAAATATCACGATCATTAAAAGTAAACAACAGTAATAATACTAATGAAAATTCCTCAATGAAAAACAGAGATGAAAAATCTGAAAATAAGAAATCAACACCAAAAACAAATAAAAAGAAAGACGAACATTATCATTCATCTAAGAATTTTTCAAAAAAACGAACATCAAGTGAAAGTAATATTACTTCTGCCAAAGAAAAAGATGATACAACATCAGTAAAATCAAGAAAAATATCAGAAACTAGTAATAATAATAGTAACAGTAGAAAACGTAAAGATTCAAAATCAGACTTTGATAAACGATATGAATATGATAATAAAACAGTAGTAGGAGGAATGACAATTGATATTCGCAGAAAAACTACTGATGATATTATTACAGAACCTCGAATTAAAATTGAACAAAGTTTTACAAAGCCAGCACCAAAAATTGATGATAAACAATTGCAAGCGGCATTAACAATACCGAATTTTAATCAGAATATTGTATCATCACAATCAGCAGTTTCAATTGCTAATGCTGTTTCACAAAATATAATTTCCAGTTATGTTTTAAATCCATCGGTAGCAACAAATATTTCATCATCAAGTCAAAATTATTGTGACATATCATCTTTATTAGCTGCACCACCTCCACCTCCACCACCGGTTCCGCCACCGTCGACTGTTGGTACAGTTTTATCAACAGTCAATTTTCCTTCTGTTACAGTACAAAGCAATTTAAATATAATGAGTTCATCAATTGCTGGACAACAGCAACAACAAATCCAACATCATCATCATCATCCTCCACCGCCACTTCATTTACCATATTATAATACAATCTATGGAAAACTGATGGATAAAACTTCAGTTGTAGGAAGTAGTGGTAGTAGTGGCGGTGGCAATGCTGGATCTATTTGTGTGAATGTTCCATCATCATCAGTGGCAACTGGAATTGTTGGACCGACTCTATCGTCATTATCATTGTCATCGTCTTCCACAGGCAATAACAGCAGCAGCTCAAGTCTTTTATTATCTGATTATCTCGATACGAAGGCTAAAAGCTATAGCACTCTCGGTGGATATGTGTCTCACAGTGCATTATTTGGTTTAAACAGTGGAAAAACAAATGTATCAGTGGGTGGTGGTATGCTGCCTGCATCATCTGTTGTAACATCAGTGGCTAATCCTATTGATTCAAGTAGTAGTAGTAATAATAATAATAATACAACAGCATCAAAAATTTTAACAAAAACTGCCAGTTCTGATCCACGATTAAATCCAATTTTAACAGCACCTGAACCGCCACCAGCACCAAAACGAAAAGTAATTTTTTTAAATATAATATAAACACAGATAATTGATTTCTAATTTTTGTTTTCTGCATTTAGTTGTCTATTAATGAGTATCGTAAACGTAAGCAACAATCAACAGAATCAGTGGCAACATCAGCATCAACATCATCATCATCATCTTTGACATCATCTCAAAGTGGTAATAGTAATTCTGATCAATTGAAATCCATATCTAAGAATATAAATATAAATCCTGGTAATGACAATAATTTGAATAATTCTTCTGGTAATTCAGAAAATAGTGAAAATAATTTTAACAATGATAAGGACAATGAAAATATTGTAAATACACCAAAAGGTAAATTAACATTACATTTTTAAGACAATTTTAATAATTTGTTGATTGTTTATAAAAAGAAAATGAATGTTGTTTTTCATTTGTGTACTTTTTGTTATTTAGTTCATTTTAGTCCTGCTCCTACAATGCTTGAACAACAACAGGAAATCCTTTGTGAACGATTAAAATCATTAAAAAATAAAGCAGCTGTTGTTGCATCATTAGGTACTACAAATTCAACAACAGCAGCGGCAGCATTAAATTCTTTATCATCATCATCTTCAATGTTATCATTGTCAAGTTTAAAATCAGTTAATAAGAGTGATAATTGTAATAACAATACAAGTGCTAATACAACTAATAATTATATTTCTGCTTCTTCATCATCTAATTCAACAACAACAAATTTATTAAATGTTGCTACAGAAAGAAAAAGTGAGTAAGGTTTTGATTTTTCTTCTTCTTCTTCTTCTTCTATTTGTTTTTCCGTTAAAAATTAAAAGTTAATAGTGGAAAATTATTAGTTAAAATGAAAGCTCCTTAATCTGTAATAATTTTCATCCTTTTCCATTCCCTTTTCCTTTTTTTCACTAGAAATTACATTCAAGATTAAAAATACATACCAAAGAAATCCAGAATTGTGGTTTCAAGATAATAAATCAAGAAGACGTTTATCAATTATTTAAATTTTTGAGAATTATTTACAGTTCAAAAAAAAAAATCATTTTATTGTTTTATGTTACGTTTATTAACTTTTTTTTATTCATTGTAAGACCGAATTTTGCTAAGCTGAAATAACATTTTAATAATTTAAAAAAAAAAATATTGTGTTTTTATATTTTTTATTTTTCGAAATAGATGATTCAATAATAAGAAATAGTGGAAAAGATCATAAGAGTTTAGAATCAATATCATCATCATCACCAATATCATCACCAGAATCATCTGCAACACCACCATTATTAGGATTTGATCAAAAATCATTATCACCAAAATGTGATGCAACAATAACAATTAATAATTTAAATATTTCTTCTACAATAACAACAACAACAGACACAATAAATAATACAATAGTAAAAATAGAAACAGCTACGAATAATAATTTTAATATTAATGAATCTTAAACTTGAAAAAATATTTAAAAAAAGAAAGGTAGGCCCAAAAATATTTGAAAAAAAAAATATTTTATAAAACAAATTTTATTTGTTTTTTTTTTCTTGAAATTTGTTTAATTTGAATTAAAATTAATAATTTTTGTGATGATAAGATGATAGATTGAATATAAATGTTCAATGTACATTATAATATACGTATGTACATAATACATAAATGAGATTTATGAAGGACAAAAAGATGTGGGGTATATGGGATGCGTAGTTGCAGTACACATTTTATACCTTTGAAATTATTTTATTATAATTTGGAAGAAAAAAAATTTTTTGATTTACTTATTGATTTATTAAATATGTATATAACATAAATATGTATTTTTCTTCTTTTTCTTTTAATATTACTGTTATAGTTTTTATTATTATTTAAAATTCCTACTAAATAACAAAAATGAAATATATTTTATCGAGATTTATTAATAAGATTTTTAATTGAAATAATTTGTAAATTTTGAATTTTTTTTTTTTAAATAAAATTTAATCACATATTTATTATTATTATTTTTTTTTTTTTTGTGTTACTATTAACAAAGGACAACTTTCTTGTACAACATAATCTTAAAAAAAAAAAAAAGAATACAAAAGTCATTCAATAAATATTCGTTTTTATAATTAGAAAAGTTTGAAGAAAAAAAGTACAAAAAACTCGGAAAAATTTAATGAAATTAAGATTTTTTTAAATCTGTCTAGTCAGAAGAAAGTAAAAAAAAAATACATATTTGAACAGAATTTTTATATCGTAAAAAAGAAAATTGATTAAAAATGAATTCGGTGTATATCTCATTTCTCAAGTTATATTATTTTTATAGATATATATATATGTATATTTGTAACTTTTTTTTTCATCTATTTTGTTTTTTAGTAATTATACTTTATTCCCTTATATATTATTTGGATGTAAAAAATATTAAATTTCAAGGTAACAAGGGAAAGGATTTTTTTAAAAGTTATATAATATATAATTAAAACATGCATACTTCTTTTTTTAAAAATTTATTTATTCAATTTTATTAAACAAAAAATTATTTTTAAAAAAAAAAAAAAAAAAAAAAAAAAAAAAAAAAAACAAACAAACATGTACACGATTTACGCACCCATTGTTTTTTTTTAAATTACAGGTTAACTACATGTAATTTAAATAAAAGAGTAGAATGGTATGATCAAAATTTATTTATAAATAAAACGAAATTCAATTAAAACTCAAATTTTTTACTTAAAAAAAAGGAAGTAATTATCGGTGCAATAAAATAATGATTTTAAAGAAGAGTGTTCAAAAATTACTTGAAAATTATCCTCAGAAAAAAAATACATAAGATCAATTTTCAATTGAATTTTTGGAAAATAATTTTTAAAATTTAATATAAAAATAAATAAAATAAAAAAGATGTGCTTTTTTATTGTTTGTGGAATATTTCGGGTCTTCGGGAAAGTATTTTTATTAATTTGAAAGAAGAAAAAAAACGATGAAATTACTATTAAAAAAATATATTATATATGTAAAATAAAATAAGTAATTGTGTAAATATACTATTATTTAATAATTAAAATTAAAAAAGATCATTATCTATATAAATATTTGTAATTTATTATTAAAAGTAAAAAAAAAAAAAAATTAAAAAAAAAATACTGAAAAGAAAAAGAAAAACAATACTAGTTTTAATAAGAAGGAAGTATATGAAAATGAATGAAAGTTAACTTCCTTGTGTATAAATTGTAAATTAAAATAGTACAAATAAATAAAAGATATAAAAAAAAAACGAAAAAAAAAAATAAGTGAAAAAACGAAATAAAAAATATTAAAAGAAAAAACCCAGTAAGAATAGTAAATTTGGAAAATTTGCAGCATAATTTTAATATTTCCAAAAAAATAAAAAAAATAAAAATTTAAAAAAATCAGAAATTTTTACTTAATCAATAAGAAATTATTATATATTAGAATTTTAAATTTGAAAATAATTCAAATATTTAAATAAATTCTTTAGATTTTAATTGTATACATAAAAATAAAATATGTTTATAAAATCTGTACATTTTGAATAACAAGAAAAAAGTAAATAATAACAATTAAATACATATTTATTAATTATTAGAGAAAAAAGAAATAAAAAAAACATATTTTTTTCTCTTTGAAATGTAAAATAAACGAAAAAAAAAATGTTATGTATAATATTAAAATATTTTTTTTTAAATATCTAATGTAAATTCTATTAGCAAGTGGTGCAAAAGGAACGACAAAGAAATTATTATTTCGAACGAATTAAAAGTTTTGTAGAATGATTTTAAATTTAATGATTAAAATTATTTTAATGTCTTACTTTTTATCAAATATCATATTTTTATGAAATAATTATATTCTTAAATTCAAATATGTACTCTTAGTCTATGAAGCAATAAAGTCAGGTTCAGACACATCCGATTCGGTTTCGTTTCGTTTCGTTTAATCAGGTTTAGACATTTTGACATGCTTGCATGTGATCTGTGACTGAAATCGTTTCGGAACTTGGATGCTGTATAAAATGAATCGACTTTATTGTTTCATAGATTAAAAGAATATTTGAAATATTCAAATCACATAAAATGTAAAAAATGCTTGACCCTAATCGGACGGAGAGGAACCGAATCGGATGTATGTAGATATAATCGATGTAAATAATTCCTATTCACATTAATTCATATTTTTTCTTTTATTTTTTGCCCAACTTTTTGGTGCAGCAGAAATTAAAATCAAATAGTAGTAAAATTACATTAAATTTTATTTTATAAAATATTTTTATTTTAATATTTCTCTTTAAACTTTTAATTCGTAATTTGTATCTTTTTTAAATGTTGAAAAATAGCTAAATAAAATGATGGGATTTATTTGAAAACAGAAAACAAACCAATAGTGAGAAGAAGAAGAAATCATAACATGTAAAATAAGGTCAAATTAAACAAAAAATCCCACATTAAAAAAAAATTTTTTTCTCAATATTGAAGTTTTATCGCATTCAAATAACAATTATTTTTCTTATTTTATAAATAATTTTTTTTAATTTATTTGTAAGCATTATTAAAGTAAAAGAGTGAAATAATTTTTTTTTTTTAATTATTTTTTTTGTTATAATTTCATCATTTTATTAAATGTATATAAATATTTATATACTTATAACTACATATTTTTGTTTTTTTTATTACACATTATATTTACTATGTATTTTAAAAATCATTATTTCTAAATAACATATTCATTTAAAATTCCAGTGAATACCTATACAATTATTGAAAAATATGAAATTTAATATTTTCAATTTGAATGAATAGTTCTTAGTTGTAAAATTATAATTTTTTTTTTTTTTGTTTTATAAAATTATAAAAGCAAAAATTTTGTTTTTTTTATACATATAATTATTTTTTTTTTAATATAAAATAAAAAAAACTTAACATTAGAAATATAAATATAATGTTACGTAACAAAAAAAAAGTTATAAATACTATTCTTTAAAAAAAATAAAATAAAAATACATTATTATATAAAGAAAATAGTTTTTTTATTTTTTATTTCTTTTCTTTGCAGTCTCTGAAAAATGATAATCCAAAATTACAATACCAATCTTTCAAACTGATTCCTTCTCCTAATCATGAATATTTTTTTATTTTATTTTATATATGATTTTATATTTTATTTATATAGCACTTTATAAAATACCTAATTCAAATATTTTGTAAATAGAATTTTATGAATTAAAAATTTAAAAAAAAAAAGGAGTAAAATAACCAATATAATAAAAATCAATATATTTTCTACATTTTGTACATAAATTTTAATATTAAGAACGAAAAATTCAAAAAGATAAATGTGAAATTGTATATATATTAGTTGTAAGGTACAATTTTTTTTGTATATATAATCATAAATTGCTCGAATCCATAAAGCCCGAAAAATGTAGCATATAATAAAAATAATGAAAATTTTACTTAAAATAAAAATCATTTGTAAATATTTAAAAATTTATTTACATACATATATAAAATAAGAATTTGTTTTAGTATATACATATATATATATGAATTAAGATCTAATTTTTTGCTATTTTAATTAAGTTTTATATGTATGTATATAATGTATGTTTAATTATTTATCGAAATGGTTAAAAAGAATATTTTTAAAATAAAGTTTATCTTATTTTTTTTTAAATGTCGTTATTAAAAATTGAATATTTTTATTGTTTTTTTTTCTCTTTTTTTTTTTTGTAAAAATATAATAGATACATCGGAATTATTAATTTAAACATACATAAACAACAACAACAAAAATATTTAAAATAAAATTTTTAATGGTTTTGTAAAAATAATCAAAATTAAAAACAAAATATCTAACATAAAAAAGCAAGGATAAAAAAACCAGTAGCGTCATTAAAAATTAAAAACTAAAATTCAATATAATTATAAACATACATACATATTTAGTTTTACTAGAAATGTTAACATCAATTTATTTTGATAAATGGAATAATCCAGATAACTACAATTTGCAAAAACTGCAATTATCTTGTTTTTAATGTTTATCAAATAATTACATATTATTAAAACATAATTTGAATATCAAGAAAAATTCTTTTAACATAATTTTTAAAACTGAAAATAAAAGAACGATTTAAACGATAAATAAGATTTAATAATTATTCTTTGCAGAATTTTTTATTTAAAAAACAAAAGTTTATCACAAAATGAAATAATTGAGTAATAAATTTTGTAAATATGTATGTAGTTAAGAAAAAGTATATTAAGCATTTTAATTTTGAAAAAAAAAAAAATATATTCGTAAGGGTTGTATATTGCTTTTTAAATAAATAACAAAAAAATGTAATAAGAAAAATACAACAGAATCAAAAAAAAAAATTATGTTAGTCCTTTGGATTTTTTTTTTAAACTGCAATATTTTTCTCTATTGAAAGTAAAAACTAAGATAACAAACAACAAAATGAATATAGAAATACTTATTTGAAAATAAAATATAAAATACATTTACAATAAAAATTAGTTAATATTATATGTTAGTTGGAAAAAAAATAAAGTATTTCACTTAAATTTTCTTTTTCAAAATCTTTAAAATTTTTCTAATAAAAATTTGAAAATAATGGGTAATAATTTTTTTCTTCTAATGCAATTAAGCTTCCTACCCTCCCATTATTCAGCCATTCAGCAACAAAATAAGAAAAAATATATTATAGCAACAATTTAACAGTTTATACGAGCAAAAATAATCCGAATTATGGATTAAATTGGGAGTACGCTATAAACGGTAAATTAAGAATAAAATAATATTTAAATAAAAATAATTACGTATAAACCTGTACCACAAATAATATAATAATACAGATGGGTATTGTAAATGAACTGAAATGTTATTCAGTGGTAATAAAGAAGAAGAACAAACAATTTTTATGTTTGCGTCTTAACTATAGTTTTTTTTAAAACTTAAAACAACAACAACATTACCGAACTTTGAGTTTTTTTTATTTATGTTTCCACTTTTCATTTCATCATGATTTTTTGATTTTTTCCATTTCTAACTTGTAGCTGACATTTACCTTGTTTATGCACAAAGATTAAAACGTATTAACTCTAAAACGTTTTAAGCATCGTTTTGAGATAATACATTTTAATTAGTGTTTAAGCGTAATACAACATTTCGTTCTCACTCAAAACGTTAACCATCTGCGTGTGTAGTGTAATAACAATTACTTAAAACGAATAAAATGTATATGCACACTTTAAATGCGCATTGAAATTTGGTTTATGCATCCGTATTTAGTCAAGACGGAGTGAGTTAATGCGAATTAATGTGTCGCATAAACAAGGTAATTGTTTATGATTTGTTATAAACATAGGTTTAGAAAGTGGGGCATCCAATTATCAAAAAAGCGAATACAGTAGGATCTCGATAATTTTACTACCTGATAATTTCCTATATTTACAGCGAAAGAAATTTTGCTTACTGTATAATTTCAACAGCCATAATTTATACATGAATTTACACATAAAATACATATTTGAACATGTTAAATCGCAAAAAATCTAAATTTGATTTGATTTGTGAAAGGCTTTATTTTTGATTTTTTTGTTGTGTTAATTAAAAATTGAGAAATAAATAAACTAATCTTTTTTTAATTTCATGTGTGCGTTTTACTTCCATACATACATACATATTTAGTTTAAATTTTGTATTCAATAATTTCTACTATCCCGTAATTTCAACGAGGGTAGTTTTAATTAGGTAAAATTATCGAGATTCTACTGTACATAAATCTAAAATACCTAATTCTTTAAACCATACAATGTCGGTTGAACTGAACAGTTACTTGTGCGTCAGCAAAAGTAAAATACAATATTGTATGTATACAATATACCTACATACAATAATAATGTCTTTTATTTGCTTGTCATATATTTTTGTTGTTGTTGGTTAACAATTATTGTACCTAAAGGAAAAGGAAACAAAAAACTGAAAACTTTGTCAGTTTATTTTATTATATAACATCATGATAGGTTTATGTCTTTACTAATCATATCACATTTGTCAGTTGATCGTTGTCAGTTAACCAAAATTCATATGCAACATTTTGTACAACTAGGGTGACCAGGTCGAACTTGAACAAAAGTGTGGAATGACCGGATAAAAGAGAACTTTTTTGTATTCCAAAAAAGAGTACAATAGAGTACACAATACACATTAAACGTATGTAGGTAAGGTAGGTTAGGTAGATAATCATGGGTTTTACACAGTTCTTCCCCACGACCAAGTTCGATAGCCAGGGGAGTAGTTCGGTTTCCTCATCTTTCTTCACTTTTTCAACCAAACTGATTTCTATTTAACGAGGTGAAGATACTAACACATATATACAAAAACAATGTTTTTGAAGAATTTATATTCAAATACATTGAAAAATTTGTGGGTGTACAATGAATTGAGAAGAACGAAAGAAGACGCGTGTAAAAGTAAAAAGAAGAGCTATGTAAAAGGTATCAATAAGTGAATTATTTCAGTTATAATAAAAAAAAATAGTGAATATAGTATATTTATAGTTTATACTATAAACACACATATAATGTAGTGTATCTTCAAAAATGAATCGTTGCTTTGTTGATGCGATGCTGATGCTTGTCACAAATTCAAAAATGCAACGCAACTTTTATGATGCGTTGTCATATATTCAAAAAACCATCGCATCAAATCAAGTATTCGAAATTCCTTGTAATATTCAGCTGTCATGTAATAGCGTTGCATCGCCAACTAAAAACTTTGCGTTGTCATAGCAACAAGTAATGTTTTCGCATCACGAACAAAAGAACATTAGCATCACCAAAGCAGCGATTCATTTTTGAAGATACACGTATTTATATGTACTTACATTTTATAATATACAGGGTGTTTCCGTTATCACCAACCAAAAGGATACCATAGATAGGACTCATCGAGACAAACAAAAAATCGTATTGGAGGGGGGGGGGGATGAAATCCCAGCGGTTTGGTCGCTAGAGGGCGTTGAAATTTTTTTGCACTTTTTCCACAAAACACCCCATAACTTTTTGAAGAGGCACTTTAGGGTCACTTTGTATTAATATAAAAAATAGAGGACCCTTTGCCCTTTGTAAAAAAACCTTACTTGTGCCTCTTTTTCTAACTGTTTAAATGTTAAACGCCTTCAGTCAAAATATTGTGAATTTTTTTCAAATTTTTGTGGTTAACCCTGTCTTTCTCAAAAAAGCCTTAAATTAACCCTCATTTTCTATTGCAGAAAATGAAAGCTCAATTGATTCTGCATCGATTTGTTATCTTCACTTTTTTTAAGAAATGCATAATTTTCGAGATCGCAATCCGCAATTGAAAAAAATTCACAAAATTTTGACTTCAAGGCGTCTAAAATTTAAACAGTTAAGAACTGAGGCACAAGTAAGGTATTTTTACAAAGGGCATAGGGTCCTCTATATTTTTTTCAACACAAATTGACCCTCGAGTGCCCCTGTCAAAAGTTATAGGGTACATCGTGGCCCTCTAGCGGCCAAACCGTTGGGATTTCCCCCCCTCCGATACTATTTTTTGTTTGTCTCGATGAGTCCTATCTATGGTATCCTTTTGGTCGGTGATAACGGAAACACCCTGTATTTCGGACTGAAATCCTTTTTGGTGCTTAAATCCCTAACGTCGCGTCAATTTGAATTACAAGTTGTCATTGTCAAATACTTTTTTCTTCCCAAACTAATATTACTTCAGTTTATATTATTTTAAGCTGTGTAAGGAAGGATATGTACTAATTATCCAAGTTTAAAATAGGATAAACTGCGTGCTGGGGCTGTAGTACAATTTTCATACTTTTTTAAATATTTTTCAAAAAAGAGAACAAAAGTGAACAAAGTGAAATACAAAAAGTGTAAGAAAGAGTAATGTCTCAAAAGAGTACATGTACTCTTTTTAGAGTACACCTGGTCACCCTATGTACAACAGTTTTTATATATCTGTATTATTATATTGTTTGTGCCTGTACATTGAAATAGGATAGTGAAGAATTAGAAAATACAGAATAACAAAAACAATACACTCCGCGACAAAATTATAGCCGCACCCTTATTTTTTCTGATAATTACGTTCTAGAGGATATACGACCGCAATTTTTGAATATAATTATCACACGATGCCGATAACTAATTAAGCCATAAAATTTTCCCAAGAAAGGACTCAAGGTCATAAGATATTTGTAGAGCCTTACAAAATTGAGGGTTTTTATCGCGACAAAATTATAGCCCCACCAATATGTTTTCTTCTGCTGTTTTGCTATTTATTTCTACACGAAAAAATTTTGTGTAGAGTGACTTATAATATTTAGAGAAACGTAAATTAAAATTAAATTTGAAGTTAGTCTGACATTTTTTTTCTCTATTTTTTTTTGTATTCAATATATATTTTCACGTAGATACCTTTGGATTTTTTCTTTGTATTTTTTTTTTTACAACTGTCAGATTTACCACACGGAATAAATGTCTGTATATTTATTTTGTTTCATGGCGACGGAAAATTAGTGGAGACTAATCGTCAACGCCATCTCTTGAACATTATTTAAAAATGTTAGCAAAGACAATTTTAACTTATTTTCCGCCACGAACTCAGTACTGCAAAACAAAAAGTGAACAGAATATTTTCTTGACGGAATTCTGCCACCTTTTTTTTACATGTATTTTATATGAGAAATGAAATTCCGCTTCGAACACAATACTTAGTAGAGAGAGAGCCAGGGCATGGCAGACCTACGTCATAGTATAAAGGCTAAAAATTTCTATGTGTATTGTCACTACTGTAGGTATGAACGTTTGGGGGTTAAAAATCTTGACTGAGGGTGGCTTTGGCAGGGATAAGGTTCCAAAGGTGCCCAAAAACAGGGCTTACCTACGTCATAGTATAAAGGCTGAAATTTATATATGTTATTCAAACAACAGTTCTATGACACTATTTAAAAAGGCAGACCGATCTGAGGGTTCCAACCCTGCGGCAGACGTAGTCAAAGGTCAAATGGACGAGATTTCGTTTTTTTAAGTGTGAGCTATTGACACCGGACTTTTTTTGAACGGTACTTTGAAGTGTCCTCTTTAACATGACATATGTCCTTTTTGTCCCAAACTCCATTTTGTAGCCGAAAAGTACCGTTAAAAATGTTGTGACAAAATTGACATGTTTTACAAAAACCGTTATTTCTCCATTTTAGGACGTTCCAGGATAACAGTTAATAATGTATACTAAAGAGAACTTCCTCTTTGTTCTAACACGCTTTATTTCGTTTCAATCGGATCAATAGTTCTTAAGATATAGGGACTTGAAGTCAAAATTTCGTGTTTTTTAAAAATCGATTTTTCAACTTCTCTTGATAACGGTATATCTCTAAAACTTGACAAAGGACATATATGTTTTTTGGTATCATATCAAGGACTATTTTGTCCTCTTTACAATGGTACCTCATATGTTAATATATACTCTATATATTGAAAAATAAACGAAAAAAAGTATAAAAAATGCGTATTTTTCATATAATTTTAAGTAAAAATATAAAAATTTATATTATTCATTTGTTTATTGTGGCAAACTTCAATATTATGGTATATCTATGTGAGGGAGCACCAAAAAACATTGCTTAGTGGTTGACGAACTAACTTTGTCGGTAAGAGTGAAATTTTTGGGAAGAGTTTTAGGATAGTAAACGTGAACGGATTTACATGGGATTTTCGGATTTAGGATGAGCGAATAGAATGCTTCCTGTCTAGAATCCATCCGTTCGTGAAAATGATTAAATATAACGGAATATTCGGACAATATGAATTTTAAGAACAGGCTGTTACTGAGAAACTTTCAGTACTTCCTCGAACAACTCTTTACTCGAATATCATCGTAGTTACAGAGGCTTTATAATCAATTTTTCATTTTGCATTTTACAGTGCATTTTATTTATAAAAAGTATTCGTTTAAAAGTTTTTTTAAATATTCAACCTTATTTAGTTTTCCACAAAATTATTTTTTATTTTAATTTAATTAACAAATTTAATATTTTTAATATTCTTTGAGGAACAACTATCAACATACTTTCTCACGATCATGAAATAAGGTAGCTGCAACGTGACAATTGCTATCACAAAAACTGCTGACGCTATGTCTACCTAAATTCATATCTTTCACATTGTTGTAAAATTATAATTGTAAGAATTTTTGTAAGATTATATGTACATATTAAATACGCAATTAATTTCGCAAAATCAGGTACGATAAACTCAATGATGCTTTCAAAAAAAGAAATAGAAATAGCAACTATAGTATTTTTATTTTTGGAAGTCAAGTCAGTATTGTGCTTATGGAGGCAGTACCCGATGAGTTTTTTGCCTTGGTAATATTTAATTTAAAAGATTTCCCTCGATTGAAATTGAGATCTGATCACCCCACACACGAGACAGATTTATTTAAACGCAATGTAAAAGAATATAGAAAAGTATGCCTATCTTGCCTGTACTGACATCCAAAAATAAAAATAGTATAGAATTTTAGGTAAATAAAAGCTTCCTTACACAACACTAGAAGAAGCTTTAAAATTTTCTAATATTAAGATTATCACAAATAGCTTATAGCACCACTATCTTCTACATTGTAAATATCCCAATTACAACCACTGATGTCCAATTTCTTCATACTTCTTAATAATGAACTTCCAGTTAAAGTTAAACTACCGATAAATCTAATTTGGTTTTCTTCATCCAAAGCACAGATAAGTTATCATCGAGATAGAAAATGTTGTTTCCGAATTTCCGAATATAAATGAGGTTCAACTTCATGATTAATTTTGAATAATTTTTAAGTAGTTAAGTAACCGTTTCATTATTTTTATTATTATCAGTGACCAGTGAAGTTGCTAGTTAAAGTAAAAATAAAATAATTTAAAAATAATAGCAATATTATTAATAAAAATATCCATAACCACTTCTAATAAAATAAAATCCTAATGAAAAAAATTTGAACATTAAAAACAGCTTTAAAACTTTAGCTTTCAAAGCTGTAGTCAAAATATAAACCAATTTTAAAGCTGTTTTCAAAATATTTTTAATCTTGAGTTAATCGGTACTATCATGACCAGATAACTTTATCCTCTTAATAACTCTCACGTCTCACGATTAGGCCCTAAGTACATAATTTTATTAAAATTGTATTTGTTTTTTTTACTTTACTTACAATTACAATACAATAAAACACATTGAAAACTGAAATACGAGTATACTACTTTTTTTTCAGTTTTACTACTTTTTTCCTCTACCTTTTACTACTACTTTTCAATCTCGAAGTCCCAACACTGATCTGGGTACATATAACATATTATTTAGTTTAGTTTTCTCTTTCTGAAGAAGTTACTTGGTATTGTGATTTGTGAAGAAAAGTATTAATTTAGAAGATTTTGAATAATTAACAAAAATAATTAATAAGTCATAAAAGCATTTGACGAGACAAAATATACTTTGGTTATAATAATATTAATTGTTTTTTGGAACTATCTTTTTAGATTAGTAATAAAAATATCTTATAGATTTTGGAGAATATAAATGGGCAGAAGTAAGATTTTTTTAATGGCTGCCATTTCATATTTAATTTTTGAAAAATTTAAATTTGTCTAAATTTAAAATCAGACGAGATTTTTAGAAAATGAAATGAAATATTTGTTGACATGAATTCTTTTTTTACTTTCTGAAATCTAGAAAAGGGTAAAGGTCAGCAGGAGGGTGCTGCGGGTGGATCTGGACAGGAGCAACAACAACAGCCACAAAAGCAACAACAACAGCCACAAAGCCAACAACAACAGCAGCCACAAAGGCAACAACAAAGCTCAGTTGGTAATAATTTCACAATATGATAATTATTAAAATGTAAATATTAGGTTTGATTTTTTATGAATATAATAATATATATATGTATGTATATAAATAATTATATCAGTATGTGATGTGTTAAAGTTATGATGCGTGTTCCGTTTTTATACTTTAGTGATTCCCCTGATCTTTACTGTTTTAACCTATTTTCATTAAATTTTCAAATTTAACAATAAAAATCGAACTATGAAGTATGAATTTTTGCCTTCTAGATGTTCAATGTGAAAAAGTAGATACATTTTCATAAATTTAATAAATATAAATATCTATGTACCTACATACATATTATATCTTCTATTACGACTTTTCTAATTTGGATTGAGTATTTTTTTATTTTAAACTAGGTATACATTATTTAAAGAATTTTATACAAAATTGATTTTTTCATTATACATATGTATTTATTTATCTAAATGAAGATAAATCCACAATATCTAAATAAGAATTAGATTTAGAATATTTGTGAAGAATTTACGTATATTATATGTAGGTCAACAAGGTGAAGAAAAACAAGGTCGTGCACAAAGAAGTTCTCAACAACAGGCAGGTGGTGATCAAAGGTCACAACAACAACAAGGTAGAGGGCAAGGAGGTCCTCAACCAAAAGGTGGGGATCAGCAGCGTAAACAGCAGGGCAAAGGAGAAAAGGGTGATCACCAGCACCGTCAACCGCAACAAGCTTGGGTAAAAGAAGCTCCGCAACCTCAAAAATCAGCTTGGGGTCAGAGTGCTCCGGAGCCGCAGCAACAAACAGGTGGTGATCAACGATCCCAACAACAACAAGGTATAGGGCAAGGAGGTTCTCAACCAAAAGGTGGGGCTCAGCAACGTCAACCACAGCAACAAGGTGGACAGAGAGGTTTTCATCAACAGGCAGGTGGTGATCAAAGATCACAACAACAACAGCAACAACAAAGTAGAGGGCAAGGAGGTCCTCAATCAAAAGGTGGAGATCAGCAGCGTCAACAGCAAGGCAGAAGAGAAAGGGTTGATCACCAGCATCGTCAACCGCAGGCTTGGGGTAAAGAAGCTCCGCAACCTCAAAAATCAGCTTGGGGTCAGAGTGCTCCGGAGCCGCAGCAACAAACAGGTGGTGATCAACGATCCCAACAACAACAACAACAGGATTGGAAACAAAGAGGTCCTCAACAAGAAGCTGGGGCTGGTGATCAACGTCAGCCACAACCATACGATCCACAAAAGGGTGCTCGTAAAAAAGAACCAAGGCAACAAAAACAACCACAGCCTACAGAGGTGAAATCTCCGACTCCATCGATATCTCAATCACCCAGCGTCCAAAGTATTGCCAGTAGTATATCTGAAATATCTGTATCAGTATCACCATCTCACGTATGTTTGGATAGAGGTAAAAAAAAAATTATATTTTATCACATCGTCATAAAGTTTTTATTTTCTGTATATATAAAGGAACCAAAGGAAGAAAAATTATTATTGAGACAAACTATCTTCAACTGGTCATAGACAAAATTATTAGTTGTGCTTATCAATATGACATCAAATTTGATCCTGATACACCAAAAAAACTTCTTCGACTTGCTTTTAATGAATTTTGTTCACGACATTTGCCAAGAACATTTTTAGCATTTGATGGTAGGGCAATTTTTTATAGTCCAGTTGAGCTTCCTGAGAAAATTATTGCACAATCATTTGAGGTATTTTAGTTTAAATGTCTATTTAAATCTAGTTTAGATTTTAGTTTTTAAATCTGTATTTATTTTAGGTAACGGTAACAAATGATGGTAGAGACAGGACTTTTAAAATTACAGTAACAAAAACTCAAAATCCAAAAATTGATTTGAACGTGTTGAAAAAGTAAGCGAAAAAAAACCATTAAATTTAGTTATTTTTGTTATAAAATAAATAA
Source organism: Bombylius major (assembly GCA_932526495.1). Taxonomy (NCBI): domain Eukaryota; kingdom Metazoa; phylum Arthropoda; class Insecta; order Diptera; family Bombyliidae; genus Bombylius; species Bombylius major. Next base: position 18,523,021 of record OW052044.1, on the reverse strand, counting down.
AGTAGATTTTTTTTTATTTTATTAAAGATCGTAAAATATATATTTTATTAAAAAAGTAATAAATTTCAGCTATCAAGGTCTTCGTATATTTGATAAACCAATGCGAGCTATACAATGCCTAGATGTTGTTTTACGTTCACCATGTTATTCAAAAAGTGTACAAGCTGGACGATCATTTTATAATAAACCAAAAGAATTTTTGGATTTAAGAGATGGTTACGAAATGTGGTATGGTTTATTTCAAGCAGCTGTATTAGGTGAAACACCGTTATTAAACATTGATATCTGTCATAAAGCATTTCCATCAGATAAAAATGTAATTGATATTATAAGAACAAATCGTTATGCTGATGTTAATCGTGAATTAGATTTTCGTAATTATAATGACCTAAAACAATTTTTAAGAGGATTAGATATTATTTATAGATCACCAGATGGTACTTCTAAAACATACAAATTCAATGATTTAAAAGATACAGCCGAAAAACAAGAATTTGTACCAGGTGATGGAAATAGAACGACAATTTTAAATTATTTTCGATCTAAAAATGTTAATTTACGTTATCCAAAAATGCCCTGTTTACATGTTGGTAGTCGTGTACGTACTATTTATTTACCAGCTGAATTATGTGAAATAGCACCTGGTCAGGCATCAATGAAAAAAACTAATACAAATCAAGTTCGTGAAATAATACGTTTTGCTGCAGTTGATACAATAACACGTAAAACAAAAATTTTAGACTCCTTCCGCCCATTTAATCATAATATTGATCCAATAATTCGTGCATTTGGAATAAGCATTGATAACAATTTTCTGAATGTGGCAGCAAGAATTATAGATACACCACAATTACAATATGGTGGAGATAGAAAAATTCAACCAATTAATGGTTCATGGAAAGCTGACAATGTTGAATACATTAAACCATCAAAAGCAACAAAATGGGCAATATTAATGACAAATCAAAGACAAAATGAATTCGAAGTACAGAAATTTGGTAAAATGGTAAGTGATATTTGAAAAAAAAAAAGTTTCCCAATTAGAAATGTTATTTTAAATTCCTCACCATTTTCAAATAATCAAGAATACTAAGTGCATAATTTTCGACAGTTGTTACTCAAGTACAAGATTATGTAAAACGAAACGATATACAGGGTGATTCAGTTTAGGTGTCCGACCCGGAAACTATATCTCGAAAATTATGCAACTCTGTATGCTGTTTTTTTTTTCATCTTAATTTCCAAATCTTAAGTATCGTATGAATGAAAGGAAAAAATCACTAGATAATTTTACATACATTTTACATAGCAGTGAAAGAGTAAAACATAAATTTCCATTTTAAGTTGAAGTGCGTGAAAAGTGCACGAAATTAAGATGATACTAGATTAAGTCGGTAAAAAAGAATACAAAAAACATTCTTTTTCTTTGACTTAATCTTGTACCGACTTAATTTTAGACAAGTACATAAAATCATATGTTTTTTTTTGATTGGGAGATATTTGAATGCTTTTACTGAAAGCTTGAATCTGTATTAATAGAATAAATATAATAATAAATAACAATAAAAAACAAATAAATAAAATGAGAAAAAATTAGAAATACGGTGTTTTCGAGAATGCAGTGATGCAATCATGATGCGGAATTGAGTTTGAATCCTTTATACTCTGAAATGTGTGTCACTGCAGCATCACATCGAAAACACCAATATTAACTTTGTTGTCAGCAAATCAATGTTAAAATTGTGAACTTAGGATTTGAAAATTAAGATGGAAGAAAAGTAAGTATCATAACAGCATTAGCAATAAATAAAAATTGTAGAAATTAATTACAAGTTTGGTGAAAATTTTGCGGGGATAATTTGTAAAGTTTATGATCGATCTAAAGCACCTTGTCACAAGTGAAGTGCCTTTAGACCGTATTTTTTGAGAATGATGAAGGCGCTATGCTACTACGGTTACGTTACGATGGCTGCTGAATGGTTTTTACTTGAGTTAAATAGCTTAGAGTAGAAAATGTTTATTTCAATCTAGATTGTGCAATTTAATACCATTAGACTTCTTTTTTCTGGGCTTACGTGAAAAAAAGAAAGAAGGAAAGGAAAGAAAAAGTCTATATCAATGATTTACAAAAAATTGAAGCTCCTAAACACAATATTGAGACAGTTATTAACGAAATAGAGTCAGAATTGTATGAAAATGTTATGGAAAATTCTTTTAAAACAATGACAACAAAAGTTTTTTCTAATTATTTAAAATAACCCCTCTTATTGCGAAACCTTGTAGATTTAATAAATGTTACTTGTAAAATTTTTTCATTAAAACTTTTTATTTTTGATTGAAAAATTTTAGATTTTAAGTTATTCAAAAAGTTTAAATATGCAGATTTGTGATGGATACGATGTGTTAAAACAATTCGATAATCGACGTTTAGATGATGAATTTAAAAGAATAAAAAGTCAAGGTTATGATTTATGTTTTGTTGTAATTTCACAGCCACAAAGTTATGCAGAAGTTAAACAAGGTGCAGAAATAAAAAGTGGTGTATTAACACAATGTGTGAAATTTGAGACATTACAAAAACGTTTAAATCCAAGTACAGTTCAAAATATTTTATTAAAAGTCAATGCAAAATTGAATGGTATTAATCATAAAATATCAGAAAAAGATAAAACAAATATTATGAAAAATGATGTTATGTTTTTGGGTGCTGATGTAACACATCCATCACCAGAACAACGTTCAATACCAAGTGTTGTTGGTGTTGCAGCATCACATGATGAAAATGGTTTCCAATATAATATGAGATGGAGATTACAAGATCCAAAAAAAGAAATAATACAAGACATGGAAAATATATTAAAAGATCAATTAGAATTTTATAAAGCAAAACGTAATAAATATCCAAGTAAAATTATGTACTATAGAGATGGCGTATCAGAAGGTCAATTTGAACATGTTAGAGCTACTGAATTATTAGCAATGGATCGAGCTTGTAAAAATGTGAGTTAATAAATAAATTTTTTTTCATGTGTACACATATGTTTTTTAATTTTTTTTTTTTTTAAATAAAATAAAAGATTAAGCCGAAACCACAAATAACATGTATTGTTGTTCAAAAACGTCATCATACAAGATTTTTCCCTAAAGATTCTAGAGATGCTGTTGGTAGATATAAAAATGTTCCACCTGGTACAATTGTTGATACAAAAATTACACATCCAAATGAAAGTCAATTTTTTCTGGTTAGTCATGAATCAATACAAGGAACAGCAAAACCAACAAAATATTGTATTATACGTGATGATTCAAAATTTAATATTGATGATTTACAAGCGATTACTTATAATTTATGCCATCTATTTTCACGTTGTAATCGTACTGTATCATATCCAGCTCCAGCATATAATGCACATTTAGCTGCTTATAGAGGAAGAGTATATATTGAGCAGTAAGTAAAAAAGAAAAAAATTAAATAAATTTTATTTTTTGAAAATTAAAAATTCATAATCTTTTACAGACGTAACCCTATTAATATGAATAATCTTGAAAGAGAATATAATAATCGTAAAGTTAAAGAAGAAGTATATCTTAATTCACCAATGTATTTTGTTTAAAGAAAGCAATGAATATTTTTTAAAGTACATACATACATTTATCGTTATGGTAAGTTTACTCGAGACAGAAAACTTTTGTTTCCACATATGTATCAAAAAATGATGTCTGTAGATCAGTAGACCCTGTGAACACTCCAAAGACCTAAAAATATGTAGAAGGTTGTAAGTCTCCATGATTTCTAGAAACAAGAGTCTCCTGTCTCGTATAAAGTAACCATTACAAGGGGTTTTTTTATGGAAAATTAACAATAATAGTTCATATTAATAATCTTATTTTTATTCAAAATTTAAGAAAATTAATAAATGATAAACATTTTTTTCGATAATTTTCGAAAATTCCTTTTTCTTTAAAATATTTATCGTATTGATTTTTGTTTTATATTTATATATATATAATTATTATTCATTATGTATTACAGTAATAAATGCTTAAATAAAATATTTTTTTTTCTCTCTTTATATTTATTTCATATTATAAAAGTAAAATTTAAATTTAAAACTCATAACAATCATTTTATTTTTTTCTAAAACAATTGAAAAAATGAGAAAAAAATTAACCAATTCCAAAAATATCGTTACCACCGCCATTATTATTTTTTTTATTTTCATTAACATTTCCACAAATACGTCTAAAATATTAACACCACCACCACCATTATTATTATTTCTATTGTTTCCATTTCCAATTCCTAAAAGTTTCCACTACTATTAACACCACCTACACAACGGCGGAGGGTGGTATGGTTCAGGGTGTTCAGTGAACACCCTAAAATTGTTATGAACCTGATCATTAAAATTTTCTAATTACATTCGAAAACAATTTTTTTTTTTTGTAACAAGAAAAGTAATTTTTTAATATATGTATTAGTAAAATCATTATAATATATCAAAATTATCAAAAATATTTTTTTACTTTTCGTTTCTCTTTTTTTCTTTATAGAATTTTGTATGCAAGGTGTTCACATTTCAAAGTGAACATTAGAAAAATCGTACTACACTACACCATTATATTCGTTTATATTTTTTTCTTTTCAAATTCGTTTTTTCATACATCAGTCAGGCAGGTTCATATTTTAAAATGAACCCAGTACAAAATGTACAATACAGTATCCACAGAAAATTACAAGAGAATAATATTTGGTTACTTCATTTCGTTTCTCTTTTTTCTTCATAGAATTTTATAATATGCAAGGTGTTCACATTTTAAAGTGAACATTAGGAAAATCATAGTACACCATATAAAGCAATAATATTTTTCTCTTTTCAAACTCGTTTTTTCATACATCAGTCAGGACTCAGGCTCATATTTTAAAGTGAACACCAATACCATAGTAGAATATTATGAGAAAATATTTTTTTTTCATTTTCGTTTCGTTTCTCTTTTTTTCTTCATATAATTTTATATGGAAGGTGTTCATATTTTAAAGTGAACACCATAGTAGAATATTATGAGAAAATATTTTTTTTCATTTTCGTTTCGTTTCTCTTTTTTTCTTCATATAATTTTATATAGAAGGTGTTCATATTTTAAAGTGAACACCATAGTAGAATATTATGAGAAAATATTTTTTTTCATTTTCGCTTCCTTTCTCTTATATCCTTCAAATAATATTGCATTGTGTTCATATTTTGAAATGAACGTTATTATTTTCCTTACTAGATGTTAACTTTTTTATTTGAAGAAAATTAAAATTAATAAATTCAATTTCATTTAAATTTCAATTATTACAACTTTTTTATTAGATAATAATTCAAATTGTGTGTGTCGTGGTGAAAAATTTCTTTTAGTTGAAGCTGGAAGGTAAGAAATAAATAGATTGTTTTTCTCGGGGTAAAAATTAAAAAAAATAGTTCGAATTTGAAACGGAATTTTTTGCCGTTGGTAGTTTAAAATTTTGAATATTAAATATTTCACATAAAAAATTAAACAGTTTTTTTTTAAATTTTGTAAAAATGGATAAGAACGCGGAAAATGCTTCTCTTTGTAATTGCGTCATTGAAAATCTTTTATTTATGTCTTTTTCAAGACAAAACATAGAAGAAAAATCGTTGATAATTAAAAAAAGGAGACCCACGCCTATTATGGAAAATTTAAAGGCAGCTTTTCAATGAAATTTTAGACACTATTATAATGCAACTGGAAGTACACTTTAAAAATATGAAAGATTTAATTTTTATTGAGTTGTTAGACGCTCAAAAATTTCATAAGTATTCTGAAATCTTCCCAATAACTGAATTAAATGCGTTAATAGCTGCATACCCAGAACAATTTAATTTTTTAAAATTGCAAAATGAACTTACTGTCATTTATAATAAAAATTCCTTTTTTTCTAACCTGCCAGTACCTTAAATTTTAAAAAATATTTAACGCAAAAATCTAAAAGCTACGTTATCCGAAGTTTTCAAATTAAGTTGTTTAATTACAACTATTCCGGTAACTACAGCTAGCGGTGAGAGATCTTTTTCTTGTTCAAAGAGAATTAAAACATATTTGCGAAATTCGATGGCACAAAATAGGTTGACGGGGTTAGCTTTAATATCCATTGAAAAAAAATTATTAAAAGAATTGAGAACTAGGCCAGATTTTCACGAAAAAGTTATTAAGAAATTTTGCGAAAAAACCAGAAAAATTGAATTTAAATATAAACTTTAAAGTGCAATAAAAGTGAAATTTTTTTTATTTTCCTTTATTTAGTAAATTTATTTATAGTATTTTATATTTGTTTATTTTTTTTTCTGTTATTTTTTTTTTTGTTATTTTTTATTGAATTTATTTAAGTGGTATTAAGAATGTTTAAAGTTATTGAGAAATTTTGCGAAAAGACAAGAAAAATTGAATTTGAGATGAACATTGAAGTGCAAAAAAAGTGATATTTTCGTTTATTGTATTTTTTATACAATAATGTATATTATTATTTTATATTTTTTTATGCTTTGTTTTTGTTATTTCTTTTTTGTTATATTTTTATTGAGTTGTTTAAGTGGGATAGGCCTAATGAAAAATTGGAAATTTTAAACGGATTTTTGAGTTTTTCTTTCTATTTTTTACACATTTTTCTCTTTAGGGAAACCGATCACTTTATATCGGTTAACGCTCTGACAGCGATACCTCTTGGGTGGAGTGGAAACTCGTGTTTTAAATTATTTTGAATAGAAACAAAATATAACTTTCATTTCTTTTAGAAATCTGAACACCCGGAAAAATACTACTGGCTCCGCCACTGCACCTACAACATTTTCTAAAACTTTTCCAGTTGCATTATTAAAAACATTTTTCAATAAATTTAATTGATCTAAAAGACCTTTACATGTTGTTGATTGTATTGGATCAATTGGTGCACCCCATAATGATAATTCACAAAAACGAAAATTATATCATTTAATTCTAATTTATTTGTAATTTTAATAAATGGTGTTCTTTTACCAGTAAATTTTGTAAAAATATCATCATAACCATTTGTATTAAATTCTGTAGTTAAATCAATTTGTGAAAATTTTTTTAATAATGATATAAAATTATGACGAACTTTTAAATCTTCATCTGATTTTAATCTTGTATTTTCTATTGGTTTACCAAATATATCATTAACATCAAATAAATATCCTAATTCATCACCATGACCTGTAAAATTTGTATTACGTTTATTTGATACAATTGGCAAACCTTGTAGAAAATTATATCCATTTGATGTTCCTCCATTATATTCAAAACTATAAAGAAATGATGGTGCAAAACGTCCCCATAAATCAGCAGATAATACAGCTGGTAAATTGAATAAAACATCAGTTCTGCCGTACAAAGGCTAATCGGAGCAATTACATATTGATAGTTTTGAGAAAAACTCAGTTGAAATTTTTGATACTTCAACCATTCATATTTCGAACGTTAAAAAATATATGCTCATAATGAGACAATAGGTATGTTCAGTAGACACAAACACATGTTATACATATTTTTTTTCTGAATAGATAAGAATATTTTCTGAGATTTTAAAGAGAAATTCATTTCACCATTGTAAAGTTGAAGAAATTTATACGACTTATACAAAGGGAAAAAGAGGTATACGATCTTACGCCTTTTAACCAATGTAAATTTGTTTGTTTTCTTAAAGAATATTTTTTAAAAATACAATGGCTATTTAGAGTAAAATATTTTACGCTCAATCACCATTGTAAAATGAATGATAATGTCTATGGTTTTTCGGTTTAAGATCGTATATCCTTGTTTTGCTGAAATATTTGAAACAAAATTACAATGGTTAAAAGGTGTAAGATCGTTTGCTGCTTTTTGCCGTTGTATAAATCGTATAATTTCCTTGGGAATGCAAGTGCTCTGAATTTCCAACCTTTATTACTCCACAACCAAGCTTCGTACAGTTACATGGTTTTCAAAAATTTGAAGATAAACAAATACTTTATTTGAAAATGTTATTAACTCAAAATCACCAAAAATGCAATTGCTCCGATTAGCCATTGTACGGTAGAGTTGTACTTTCGGTCAACTTGAAAAAAACAAACAAAAAATGTGGAAATTAACATTATGATTTTTTTTTAAATTTTTTTAAATTAATTAGCCATGACGTATGGATATCTTTTTATATACATTATACATTTTTATTAGTGCAGCAGCGTTGGCGCATGAACACAGGAAAAAGAAGTGTACGGATATTATGGTGGTGAAAACAAAAAATGAAGATGAAAGAGCATTCCACAATTGAAATAAAAATGTGAATTTTTTAATAAAATTTTACCTTAGATAACACATCTTCTGGACTTAAATTCTGTGGTATTTTAAGAAAATCATTTAAATCAATATTATCTAAACCAGGTAAAGTTGGTTTTAAAATTTCACCAGTTACTTCATCAATACGTAAAAATGTTTTTAAATCTTTAATATTTGTTAATAATGATTTAAGAAATTTCTCAGCATTACCCCATATTTTTGATATTGTATTTGTTAATTAGAAAATGATCTATTTTTAAAGTGCGAAATTCAGAACAAAACTGAAATTTTTAATTAGAAAAATAAATTAAAAATCATTTTGAGATGATGACAAAGACACAGTGATGCCCTTAGGGAATGTATGTTATGCACAATTATCAAAAAGGACTTATTCTTATTAAAAACAATGATATTTATGTTTAGAATCAAATATATTATTTGTCAATAGCAACAATATGGAACTTTTAAAGTATATGCATAATATAAACAAAAGGAATATGAAATGTAAGTATGATATTCATATACATATATGTATGTACATATGAATAATGGACTTTTTAAATATCCATAACACCTCCATCCATAAGAAAACAATATTTTATGATTTAAATTTAAAAATAAAAAATATTGTTAAAAAAATTAAAATTCCTTTTATTAAATCCTGCTCTACTCGTCGCGATTTCTTATTTCTACATCCTCAAGCCTTAAGACGCTTGGTGTTCAATTGCAGGTCTTTCACGAAATTCAACTTCTTGTGCTTCAGCTCTTCTGTTTGTTTGACCAAAAATTCTATTTACTTTTTTCATAAAATTATATCTTTTTGCCAAATATGTATATCATTAAAACAATTAGCAATATAAAAACAACAATTGCTCCTCCCTGTATTCTTTCAGGTATCGGTTTTAGCATATTGTTAACAAAACTTTCTTCGTTTTGAATTTCAATACTTAGGTCGTCTATATCTTTCAAATTTGTTCTTAATTTTCCCCATGGTTTATCGCACATTTTGACACTTTTCAATTTTATATCAATAGCATCATTTAATTCAAATTCGTACCTATCACTATTAACAAAAGTATAACTTATATTACACGTACTTATTGAAGTTTCAACTGTAAAAAAATATATAATTAGAATCTAGAAATAAGATTCCTTTACCTTGAATCATATTTTCATTATTATATTCATTACATTTACCTTGGTATTTTGTTGGCTTATTTATGGCAAATACATATTTATTTTCAAAAAGTTTATAAAAGACTTCAAAATCAGTTTGGATGTGTTCCAAATTTCAATTTGTTACAGATCTTTTCATAAATACATTTTTTAATACAATCATCTTGTCTTACAGTGTTACGAAAAGTTGTTTGTTTACATACATAATTTTCATCAAAATTTTTACAAAAATCTAAATCTTTACTTTTCATATATTTTTCTCTATCATTTCTTATAATAAAATATTTAAACAGAATTTCAAAAATAAAGCCAACATTAATTTTAATTATGTATTGGTAATGGAATTATTTCAAATACTTCAAAAGTTTGCTTATCTATTAATGGAACTTCTACTACAATATTAATTATTTTTCCTTTTAAGAATGTTTTAATTTTACATTCCTGTATCAATAATAGTAATTCCAAGATTTGGTTCGAACAATAAATCATTTCTAAACGAATGGTTTGACAAAATTTCGATAAATTTATTTGGTCTTAATATACACGGATGCACAATATTGGCACTGAGTAATAAAATTGCCTGTTCCATTATATCTGTTTCGATATCTAAAGCTAATATCTTATCTAATAACTTACTTTGAACTTGTATAAAATAATTATTGACTTCTAACTTATGGTCAATATCATTTTTATTTTCAACTATTTCACTTATTTTCGTTACAATTTCATTAATTTTCTTTTCATGATCGTAATATGTAATAACTTGTTTTGTTCATTAAGAGATTTCATAATCACAATTTTAGACTTAAATGCGGTTTGTAAGTTTTCACTATTGTCTCGCAAAGTTTTGATTGCATTTTCGTAATACTCATTATCGTCGCTATCCATAGTTCCGAATAATCCTTTAAGCCCTTTACCTATTATATTTAGAAAACCTCTTTTATTACGAATATTTCTTGAAATTTTTACTTTAATACCTAGCAAATTATATATGTCATTTAATCTTCTGTTAATTTTGTTTACATATTTTGAAACTTCTTCTTTAATTTCTTCACATTCTAATTTATAATTATTACAAATATCACCTAAATTTTGGGACTGTCTAATGATAAGGTCAATAGAAGTTTCTACTCGTATTTCCTCTAGATCTACACTATTGATCATAGAAATTTTTCCTTTTAAAAGTTTAAGTTTCCCCATTTGTTTGAAATAAATTCCGTTCGATACTATTTCTTGAATTTTAATCCATCCTTTGGTTGCTATTATGGATTGCCTGTAAAGTGTTCAATTTTACTTTTATTATATTTGAACAATTTATTATTTCTTCTTACGACTACTATATCATTGAATACTTTTAAGATTTTATAGGGACCTACGTATTTAGAACTAAATTTATTCCTTTCCTCATTTTGGATTAATATACGATCATTTACTTTAAAATCTTTAATTTTCTTACCAAGATTTTTATCATATCTTTCTTTAGATTTCCATTAAATTTTTTCTATTTTTTTCTTTACTTCTAACTCTGTACGAAGTAATTTCAATTGTAACTCATGCGTATAGTCTAAAGTAGTTTTAAACTTCATACTACCAACTTCGCTCGGTGCGTTCGCTTTTCTCCCAAATATCATTTCATAAGGAGTTAAACCGGTACTTGAATGCTTAGTAGTATTGTAACAGAATGTAGCATATCTGAATAATTTTGCATATTCTGGTTTTGTTCTATCGAGAGTCTTGGCACAATAACAAAGTAACTTTTGATAAAGGTGCGTCTGTGTGGTACACAGATGGCTCAAAAACTGAATTGGGGGTTGGAGCAGGGGTAGCAGGCCCAAAAAGAAGCCTATATAAATCCCTAGGAAAATACCCATCAGTTTTTCAAGCTGAAATTATAGCTATAGACATGTGCGCTACTGAATGCTTAAAGAAAGGCTTCAATAAAGCCACAGTCTACATAATTTCAGACAGCCAAGCAGCACTTAAAGCTCTAAATGCACACAAAGTTGTGTCTGGATTAGTTTTGGAGTGTCTGAAAACTGTTAAAGCTCTAGCTAGGACAAACAAAGTACATCTAATGTGGATTCCGGGACATAAAGGTGCCAACTCCAACTTACTTGGACCAGAACCCTTATGCGGGTTGCCCAAAAGCCACACAAGAAATAACATTTAAAAATGGGAAATGGAAAAATGCATCTCCCGATGGAAGAAAACTCCTGGAAATCTACAAGCAAAGGAATTCATCTTACCTTCGGCTAGTATTTCCAGAAAACTACTCAACCTCAGTAGGAAAGAGCTAAGAACCATTACGGGTCTCTTAACTGGACACTGTCCTCTAAATTACCATCTAAGTAGGATAGGACTACAGGAGGAAGACAAGTGCAGATTCTGCAAGGAGGCCAAAGAAACCTCAAAACACATTCTGTGTGAATGCGAGGCGTTGGCCTCTAAAAGACTGTGCCACATGCACCAGTACTTTCTCAAGCCAGAGGAAATCTCGTGTGCACCTTCTAATAGAATTTTAGGATTTATCAATAGCCTAAATCTATGAGAAGCACGGGCTGCACAAAAGATCAATATTGGTCGAAGTGTAATGATAGCCCATAATCCATCTATCTATCTATCTTTGTTCTATCTTTTATCATTAAACGTAAATATTCACCTAGTCTAGCATGTGCTCTTTCTGCAGATCCGTTTGATTGAGGATACGCACTACTCGTTCTCAAATGTTTTATTTTAAACATTTTACAAATCTCTCTCATCAAATCATTTATAAACTCACCGGATTTTTTCCTGGATGCCTATTTATTTTTTCTTTTTGACAATTCGCACATTTCTTTATATATTCGATTACATCTTTGTTTAATCCTTTCCAATAGAATCTATCTTTAATTCTATTTATTGTGGCTTTTTGACCTACATGACCACCTATTAGTGATTCATGACATTCCTTTATTATTTTATATTTTTCTTCTTCATCATATATTATTTCCTTCCTACTTTTCCTGGAAATTTCTGATTCATCACTCAAACTGTCGGTACTTTTCTCATAATTTTCATTATTTTTATTTACCTTTTTATTCCTTTTATTAGTTCCATTTTTCTTTTCATAATCATTATCTAAAATTTCTTTTAACTCTTCGATCGATAATTCTTTATCATCGTTTACTTCCAATTCCTTAGAGGTATTCAGTTCATTACCGAAATTGTGTTCTAAATTTTCTTCAATATTTTCTTCATTTATATTTTCGTCAATACCAATTGGACACATAATATTTCGACTTAATTCATCAGCAACAACATTTTCAACTCCCTTTTTTTTTATATACAATTTCGTATTCGTATTCTTCAAGCTTTAATCTCCACCTAACTAATCTTGATCCTGGGTTTTTCACGCTAAACAACCAAGTTAACGGTCTATGATCAGTTTTGATTTTAAATTTTACACCGTATAGATATGGTATAAATTGTTGAATAGCCCATACTATGGCTAAACATTCTTTTTCAGTAGTACTATAGTTTAATTCAGCTTTATTTAGTAATCTACTAATAAAATGTATTGGCAGGTCTTTACCATCATATTCTTGACATAGAACTGCTCCCAACCCGGTATGACTTGTGTCCGTTGTTATAATGAATTCTTTTTTGAAATTAGGATATTGCAAAAGTGTTAAACTCTTTAATCTTTTCAAAATTCTTCAAAGCTATTCTTTTCTTTATTACCCCATACAAAATCAATATTTTTCTTCAGTAATCTATATAAAGGTGAAGCTATAACACTAAATTCTTTTATAAATTTTCGATAGTATCCAATCATTCCAAGAAAACTTTTTATTTCCTTTTGGTTTTTCGGTTCTTTTATTCCATCTATAACCTCTACTTTTTTCAAATTTGGTAAGACACCTTCACTTGTTATTAAATGATCTAAATATTCTACTTCTCTTTTAAGAAATTCGGATTTATCTAATTGAATTTTCAAGTTTGCTTCTCTAAGTTTTTCAAGAACTAAATCCAAGATTCTATTATGACTTTCTAAATCTTTGCCGTAAATGACAATGTCATCCATACAAACGAAGCATCCTTCTGAGATTAAAGGTCCCAACACAGTATTCATCATTCTTTGGAAACACGCTGGCGCATTTTTTAAATCGAATGGCATTCGAGTAAACTCAAAATGACCATATGGCGTTGAAAAAGCTGTCTTTTCAATACTATTTTCACTTAAGGGAATTTGATGTAATCCAGATTTTAAATCTAATGTTGTGAAGTATTTTGCCTGACCTAATTGATCTAAGATTTCCTGAATGTTTGGTATAGGAAAATTATCACTAACAGTAATATCATTTAATTTACGATAGTCTACTACCATTCTCCATTTTTGTTGACCACTTATGTCTTCTTTTTTGGGAACGATCCATATTGGACTTGACCACGGCGAAATACTATGCCTAATTATACCCTCATCTAAAAAGTTTTTTATTTGTTTGTTAACCTCTTCTTCATGTACCTTCGGGTACCTATGGGATTATTTTTCTCTACTCTCATTTCGTGTTTAATAACAGATGTTTCAGTTAATTTATCCCCTTCCAAACTGAAAACTTCAGAAAAATTTTCAATTATATTTGTTTGTCATCAAATTCTTTAATATAGGTTAGTATTAATTATAAGTTTAATTTGTTAACAGTGCAAATTTATTGTAACACACATTATAAGAATTATTAAATGTAAACAATAACATATCAAGTTACAACACAACCATTCAAATATAGTAAGCTAATGTATTATGAAATAATTAATTGTGTAATAGTATAAAAGAATTTTGTTAATTATGCAGTTTTCATGAATAATTTAGCTCAATAATATGAAAAGTAAAATTTATGACAATTAAGTAATTCATACAGGTGTTATTATAAATTTGCATTGATGATATTAGAATTTTTGTATATAAATAGAGAAAATTGATTTAATAAATTACTTCTTTGAGTTCAGTGAATCAAGCCTTTTATTTTTCTCTAGGTGAGGCTGCCTAGGGCACTGGTTTAGAGAAGATTTGAGATTCTTTTTCAGCGTAATATTCAGGTTTTGAACTTGAGTATTTTTATATACTTTTTTATCCACTTACTTTTTCCTTTGTGGGTAAGAGTGTTCCTCGTGACGTAATTGAAATTTTGGAAAGAGTTTTAGGGTAGTAAACGTGAACGGATTTACATGGGGTTTTCAGATTTGGGGTGAGTCAATAGAATGCTTCCTGTCTAGAATCGATTCCTTTCTTGAAAATAATTAAATATGATGGAATATTCGAAAAATATGAATTTAAAGAACGGAGAAAGTTACTGAGAAACTTCCGAAACGTCCTCGAACAACTCTTTACTTGAATATCATCGTAGTTACAGAGGCTTTATAATCAATTTTTAAAAAGTATATGTTATAAAAGTTTTTTTAACCTTTAAGCTTATTATAAATATTCGTAGCATACAGGTTATGTACTTGTAGGCTAATAATTAAATATCAAGAAAATTCGTCCAGGTTACAGGTTCTGCACTTGTAATCTAATAAGTTCATCGCAAATTACAAGTTTTGTACTTGTAATTTCTATTAAAACTTTCATCGCAAATTACAAGTTTTGTACTTGTAATTTTTACTAAAAAGATACACAACGGTAAATAAACTAATTTATCGTTCAACAAAACATTTGTTCTAATATTTTCCCAAATTTCTCTAAATTTCTCATTGTTATTTGACCGGTTGTTTATATCGCTTTTATTTTCATATTCATAACTTTCATTTGAAACAGAAGAAACGTTTTTCCCATTATTTTTGTTTTCTAATTTTATTTAAATGTATTCATTATATATCATTTTTCATACTTAAAATCTATAGAAAACTTCATATTTTCTAGAATGTCACTTCCTAATATGCCATCGTAATATCCTATTACATCTTCTTTTACAACATACAAATTCGCGTTAAATGAACTATATTTTTCATCAATTTCATTAAAATATTCAAGTTTGATATTGACACTTCCAATACTATTACGATTTGAGATTTGATCGACTTATACCTTTAAAATATATTACATTTTCAAAATCTATTTATCATACGATGGACAAAATTAATTTTCTTAGTAGATACTGGAGCTGGTATAAGCCTTATAAAAGAAAAATGTGTTTATGAAGATGATATAGGGTGCTTTTCTTTATTCATTCTGAACGTTAGGAATATTCCATATGCGTTTCTTTATTCTATAAAAGTATTCCGAATGTTCCGTACTATATTTCTTAATTTTTTCAGAATACATATATAGAACGCATTCTTTTCAATCCGCGAATAAAGATGGAATAAAAACAGAATAAATGGAATTAACCTTACTTTTGTTGATATTTTGTTGATTGTCAAATATAAGACTATAAAAAAATAATTTTTTTGGATAAATAATATAAATAATGTAAATAATATAAATAATATAAATAATATAAATAATATAAATAATATAATATAAATAATATACTTATTATAAATAATATAATATAAATAAGATTAATAATATGTATAATAATACTAGATGGCCCGGCAGACGTTGTTCTGTCCTTTCTTATAGTACTGACAGATAGCGGGTAAATGGTGGGTATGAATATCCGGGTATGAATACCCGGGTATTGACAATACTCGCATAGGTGACACACATAACCCGGGTATAGTACGTATAGTACATGGTTGGAATTTGTGTGAAATTGAAATTTTAAATGAACTTATAATAATTTTATTAGTTTTTGAATTTATTATCATTATATTAATAATTATTATTATTATAATTGATATTTTATTATATTTAATGTTTATTATAACGACTTTTTCAAATTTTAGTTCTCTTCTTCTTCTTTTTATTACATTCACATTCCTACACATTTGACGTTTTTTTTTCATATGAAGTTAGCTCCAATTTGCCTTTTCATTCTAAAATTTCCCATCACAACACTGTCAATACTCGGCTGTTTTATGTAGGTATAGGATACTCGCTTCATACTCGATTGCTTTCGATGTATACCCGGATATCCAATGAATACCCGCTGACACATATCGGGTTTAATGCGGGTATAGTGAATACCCGGATATTCATACCCACCATATACCCGATATCTGTCTTTACTATTATAGTGTCTTGACATAAATTAGAAACATTTTTAACTTTCATTTATAATATTTAATTAATATGTATCAACAATTTTATTTTGCTTTTTTAATAATAACCCGCATAATCCCTTAGAGCCAGAATACATTGGTTGGAATGCGCTAGTTGTAACAATTTTTTTCCTACTTGGTATAATAAGAATAGTCTAAAATAATTTTAGCTGACGGTTGTAATACACTCACGCTCGTTATAACTTGGTCGTGCCACCATCAGGTGTATTTTCAGGAGTTGTTAAAACCGGTTATAAACTCGTTTGCGACGGTGGCAGCAGTCCTAGTCTATTTTCTCTCTTACTGATAAAAACAAAATTTTAACCCCTGTATGATTCCTCTATGATAATAAAAAAATATTAACCCCCGCATGATCCCACACTGATAAGAAAAAAAATTTGACTCATGTAATCCCCCACTGATAACGCGAACTTTGACCCCTGTAACCCCTCACTGATAACACGTAACCTTGAACCACGTGACCCAGCCCATACTGATATGGTGAGAATAAATTATTATTTTTAAATAAAAATTTAAGTAATAGGTATCTAAATTAGAAGTAAAATAAAAAGATAAAATTGGTTTTAGATGGACGTATGGATGCTTTCAAGTGGACAAGTGGGGATATAAAATGTTTAATTGATCTTTACGAACAAAATATAAATAAATTTGATAAATTTCAAAAAAAAAAAAAATATATGGGAAGACATAGCCAAAGAAATGCAGAAAATTAGAAATTAACCTTTCTCAATTTCCATGATATTATAGAAGTAATAGAAGATACATCTGCATTATTAAACGCAAGCGGCATGCAGAAAAAATGGATAGAACTGACAAATTTTTAAATTTATTTGAAAAGTTGGTTGAGAAAATAACTAAAGACTGATTTTATAAATGCAACCTAAAATTATTTTTTTATTTTTTATATGCCAATGAGGCCTTACGTTTTGTATACGTTGTTATATGTTTTGTTTTGTTTTGTTTAATGTTAAGTTTACTTTTTATAAAATAAATAACCCTTTTTTTAAATTTTTATTTATTATTTATTATATTATTATTTATTTATATTATTTATCAAAAAAAATTATTTTTTTGTAGTCTTATATTTGACAATCAACAAAATATCAACAAAAGTAAAATTAATTAATTAATATTTATCTATATTATATTTATTTATTTATTAATTATATTTATTTATTTATTATTACTATTATATTAATGCACATATTTCACATAACCTCAATCTTTTTCTTAATGTTTATTCTTTTTTTGTTTCTTTATTCATTCTATTCAGAATATTCTAAAACTTATTCCGTTCGTTCTATTCCTTCTACGGAATGAATAAAGAAAAACACCCAATGTCACATGAGGGCAATTATCGCAACGGGAGACAACGCCCTCTATTGATCCCGTTTTCGAAAATTCGACCCTATTTCTTCTATTGGAACTTTCGGTATATATTTTTTCTTTTACATTTGTATTATCTTTATTTGAGTTATCGCTTTTATAATAATTTTTGAAATTATCATTCTTAAAACTTTTTAAATTTTTACTTTTATAGTTAAAATTCTTCTTATAATTTTGATCATAGTTTCCTTTTTGTTTACAATTTTTAGCAATGTGTCCTAATTTACCACATTTGAAACATTTACCTAATATTTACGTTATTTATGCGTATCAAATTTTTATTTGTGTAGTCTCGATCTTTAACTTTATAAAATTCTAAACGAATTTCTTCTTCTCGAGCTAATTGGCTAGCTTCTGCAAATGTTTTTGGTCTTTGAGTATTTACAAAGGTACTTATTTCTTTTTTTAAACCGAAGATGTATGCATTTAACATATCATTTTCAATGGCTACCTTTTGACCATAATATGTATTATCGTTTGAGCATTCATTAAACAAATTTTGGATTCTACGACGTGCTAATGTTTCAGATTTTTGCGTATATTGAATGACGGTTTCGTTATATTGTTGTTTTAATTTTGTCATTTCGAGGTGTAATTGCATACTAGAATGTGTTTCTCTGAATACTCTATTTAATTCGTATTTCAAATCTTCCCAATTTTGATGTTTTTATTCATCAGGATAACTTCTGCATTTCCTGAGATTCTACTTGTCGCAATTTTGTATGAATCCATGTGCTTTTGATGGATCACTATCAAAGTGTGTAACGATTTTTATTAAATTCTCGAGACTCATTTTAATATTACTTTTTACTTTTGGAATAGCTCCAATTTCCAAAACTTTTATTTGGAAAATTGAAAGATTTTTCATCTTCTGGTTTTTTATTTTTATTGAATTCAGATAAATTAAGCGTTTTCATTTCATTTAAAACATCATGATTCTTGATCATATTTGAGGCACCCTTGTCTTCATGATCGTTAGAAGGATCATCTATAATAATGCTTTTTTCAGTAAAATCATCATAAAGTATTTTAAGAAATGTCTCTCTTCTAAATAATCTTTTAGCGTATTCTACTTTATACGTTTCTTCGATATTATTTTACGAAACTTTGTTGTTTTCTATGATTTTTTCTAAAGTTATACGAAATCTAATCCCTAAAGTATCACCCATACAATTAAGTTCAAATTTGAGAGTTTCATTATCGAAATTGTAATCAACACTATTAGAATTAGACTCCGTCATTTTTTTTTATAAAAATTTTAAATTGAAAACAAGAACAGTGTAGATTTTGATATCTCTTAACGAAAAACAGAAAAATTCGCAAATAACAGATTATGGAAAAGACCTTAAAATTTTCAAATCTTGAAAATTATCACTTTATTCAATACTTTTCAAATTTCAATAGGAAAATATGCACGAGTATACTTTTAGTAATACATATTTCACTAATTTTAAAACAAAAATTATAAATACATACATATATTTATATGTACCTACATATTTTTTAATAAATTTGTTCACTTAAAAGAAATATAGTACTTGTATTGTACTTGTTTGTATCCAAAATTTTTCTTTTTATTTTATTTTTATTATAGAATCGTAAAAAAAAATATTTATTTATTTTTCTCACATATATTTCTACTTACAGTAATATTACGATAATAAAAACAAATGATGATGTCCTCATTTCTCTTGTTGATTTGTTATTTCCGGATTTGGTGATTGATGATTCCGTCCTGTCGTTGCACCTTGTTGTTCTAGTTTTCCAAATCTTAGGATGTTTGTTGTAATTATTTTCACTTTTCAATATATAATTGTATATAATATTTTGTTTCGTGAAAATTAATTTTATAGAGTTTGTTAAAAACTAAAAGCGAATGGTATAATTGCGCAGAGAGATAATGGTATAATTTTTAGAAAATTTTTACACTAGTAGTGGTTTTTTTCTTCTAGTAAAGAGAGAAAAACACTAATACACATATAAACATTTTATGTATAGTATGTATATATAGCATGCGCAGATCATTCGCTTTTAATTTTTAACAAACTCTACTAGTTTTATATGTGTGTCTACTTATTGTTTGGCCACAATATTTCGACAATTTGTTATGTATATATTTACAATAACAATTTCACAAATTTTCACCAGCCAAAAATTTAACAAAAAAAAAAATTTTTTTTTATATAAAAATTTTACCGCTGCCACCAATTTTTGTTATGCACAATTATCAAAAA
Source organism: Bombylius major (assembly GCA_932526495.1). Taxonomy (NCBI): domain Eukaryota; kingdom Metazoa; phylum Arthropoda; class Insecta; order Diptera; family Bombyliidae; genus Bombylius; species Bombylius major. The sequence continues at coordinate 18,502,688 of OW052044.1, read as the reverse complement.
GGACTTATTCTTATTATAGTACGATTTAAAAAAGATGGCACAGGTTCGCGCATGTCTTACATGTGTTAGTGATCTTCTTGTGTATACATATACAAAGGAGGAAACCTCTTTCTTAGAATTTACAAAAACAAAAATGCGCGTGAGTAAGTATCTTTTCTTCTGCGCATGTTTCTCTAGTATAATACGAAATGCCATCTTTTTTGAATCGCAGTATAAAAACAATGATATTTATGTTTAGAATCAAATATATTATTTGTCAATAGCAACAATATGGAACTTTTAAAGTATGCATAATATAAACAAAAGGAATATGAAATGTAAGTATGATATTCATATAAATATATGTACATATGAATAATGGACTTTTTAAATATCCATAACATGTAGTGCCCGAATAAAGTGGTAAAAACCTCTTTTTAAAATCAATTTAAATAATTTTTTTTCATAAATTTTTTCAGAATTTTGTGCAAATTTTTAACCACGTATAACATTTTAGGTGAATTTAATAGAAGTCATAAACTCGGATATCTCCCCAAAACATTTTTTTGACCGAAAAATTTATCACTTTTCCACGCCACTGACGAATAAATATTGAAAAATGCTTGAATATTGAAATTATTAGCCATCTATAAATTTGACCAAATAAAATATTTTTATAAATACAAATACCACAAAATAATATAATTAATGCAAATAATTGTAAATAAGAAAAATATTCCCATTCTAAAATTAATGATAATATCCAAATAAATATAACACTTAAAGATTGAATTATAAAATTATACCAGTACATGATGCATCTTTAATTATATATTTACATGAATATATTTCAATTATTATAAATATTATAAATAATAAATGACATATTATTAACCATTTATTATTTGATAATTGTATTAAACCATCATATATATCTTCAATAACACCATTTGGATTATTAATGATAATGGAAAAGTAAATATATAAAATATAAATTTTGAATTGTAAGCTTGTTTGAATTAAATTTAACTCATTTCCACATTACCTTGCGGTAGAGTTAATAATGCGTTTTTTTTAAAGAGGTTCCCCAGTAGGCCTAATCCTCTTGTTGAAAAGATAATACCGAAAGAAAAGTGTAGTGTACAAAAAGAGGAAAACCAGATAAAGATAAGACATTCGATTCGCTCACTGTTTTCAGTTACTTCTTGCAAGTGTCATTTGTCGTTTTGACATAACATTTTAAAAATGTTTCACATAATACTTCTATGAGTTTGAGAAAAATTACAGAGTAACTTTGATCACAGTGACACTTCCTTCTGTGAGAAGTTAATGGCAGACAGACAATTACGACGCCTAAGAAATTCCTTCGTAAGTTCGCTTAAAAGACGTTTATGGTTATGTCTTTTTAAAAATATCGAACTTAAGTTTTTGTCTGTAAAAATTTTTTCAAAAATGAAGCGCATATGGTTTCATATTTCGGCCAAATCTGCAACCGGAAAACCATCACGTTGCAAATATTCGGAATTATCATTGAAACATATAATAAGAGATTTGCACTCAGGACATGATAAATTATTTGCAACTTTAAGGGAAGCGGAACCATATGTAGAATTACCTGAGGAATCTAATTGGAAATTAGACAAATCTAGGTTGAAAATTTCTTCGAATGCGGATAGGTCGGCGTCGAAGTTGTCTCCGCTATTTAGAAGATTGCTATAATCTTCAGAATTTGAAAAAATTTTACGGAGACGAATTTTTTGTTCTAATTCTACTAATTTTGCATATGAATCAGAATCAGAACAATATACGGAAGAACGATAGAGCTTAAATTTTCGTTCTAAATCATCCGTTGAAAACTTACCAAGTGCAACAACTTCAACATTGAATTTATGAAACGCAAGTTCACAAACTTTAATCAATGTTGAAGTTGTTTTGTATGTGGCTTGGTATGTTAATGAAGTTAATTTTCCGGCATTATCGGTCACATTCCACTTTCGGAGCCATGTAATGAATTTTTTGAGAAATTGAATATTCTCATCATTTGCATTACGAATTAAGTTACTACCTTCTGTAGTACTTTTGGCATTTACAATATTCCACCACTTGTTGATAATGTTCAAAAATTCAGCTGTTGCCCGACATTCAGCTGAAATTTGTGTCATCTAAGCATCTATTGTGCTTTGGTGGAAAACACTTTCAACTGTGTCAATATTTCGTACTTGCATTTGACCTTCCTGTATTGATTTACAGATCAGTTTAAATGCTTTTCTAATATAATCATTCTTCTCTGAGTGATACAGATTTTGTATATCACTAAACTGAGCTTTTTTGAATGTTGTATTAGTGTCGAAATCGGGAAAAGAAAATGTGTCTGCGCATCGAAACCAATTATTAAGAATATTACACAGTATATTATGAACTGTGTCATATTGTAAATATATGTCCTTTTCCTCGAAATCAGGATTTTTGAGACATAGAACCGAGAGGACAGAATTTATTGAACATAAATTGGTTTGTACGGTTATCATCGGTTATTATTAATAAAACCGTAAAACCTAACTTTCGTTGGACGAATGTTATGACTTCTATTGTCAATGAATATAAATCTTCACCTGTTGGAGAAAGAACAGGAATAAGACGTACAATTTCATGAAATTCGCCAACAAATGACTTCATCATAAATACCAATGTGGTACGAGCAGCTTTTAAATGTAAAGGGCCCAAATTTACAACCATTCCTAGAACATTACTTGATGAATATTCAAGCTCCTGATTAATATATATCTCGTCTATTAAAATAGCGACATATTTTTCGGAAGCGGTTAATGGCTTGCTTACATGTAACAAGTAATTTTCGTCATTTTCCGGTATTAAATTACATGGAGTTACATGGAGCGTAGAAGATAAGCCTTCGATAAACTCAGGACTCGGCAAAATAAGGAATTTTTTTAAATGATTATATGCCGCTGACGAGTACGACAATAACGAAAATGCTACCGAAATAATAGCATTTATATAATTTGGTGGGGAATTCGCAGACACAAGTTTAATTTGCTCCGCATTGAGGTGCTCCTACGTAGAAATTCAAGTAATTTTATAGAACAACAAAGTTTATAAAGCTTGCTAATCTTACATGTCTACAGGGTGATGGCCAACTTAATTTTTCTTGGTTTGTAGAAGGTCAAGCTTAAAACAGAGTTGAACAATTGAAAACGAATATTATAATTCAGTAAATGTGGTGTTCAGAGATTATTACGTATATTTTTTTTTCTGAAACTTGGAATTCTGTAGGATTGCTATAAAAAATAGGTAAGTGAGCATTTTTGTTGTAAATGGCTATAAAAAAAAGTATCCAAACGGTTCTTTTTTAATGAAAAAAATAAAAGCAATCTTTTCTCTTCAAATAATTTTATTTATAATACACTTTTCACATTTCTCTCAAAGTTCATCTTTTCAATATTCTAATATTAAAATTTAAAATAGGCATATAATTAATATCAATATGTAATTATTACATTTAAAAAAAAAATGAAAATTAAAGAGAGCAAAAATTGTTTAAAAAAAAGAAAAACAAAAAAGAATAGCTAATCATTTTTTTTTTACTAACAAATTGATGCATCAAATTCATAACTAGATTAATATTTTTTGTTTTCATAAAATATTATTTTAAATAATTAAAAGCAAAAAATGAACAAAAATTAATTATGTAGGTATTTAACGAATTAATCTAGCATATATGTATTTTGATGCATCTCATAATTATATTTTCTGCGTTATATTTTTTTTTTACTAAAATTTAAAGACAAAAGAAAAATACATCACCATTTACCTGAAATTTAAATTTATTACTACTATTTTTTTCGAAAACAAAAAAAAAATAAAATATTTTTTCTACCATTTTTTCCTAATAATCATTTTTTTTTTTCTATCTAAATCATAAGATCACAATCTCGAATTTCATTCATATAGGTAATTTTTTTTTTTTAATAATATATATGTATATTTATGTTTTTTTGTTAGCAATAGGTAACAATATTTTTTTTATCCTATTTAAGTAATGTCTTCGTTTTTTTTCTTTTTAAATAAAATAATACTAATTTAACGATACAAATACAATACATTCAAGAATATAACAAAAAAAAAAAAAAAGTTTTTCTTTCTTTGATTGAATACTATTTAAAATATACTCAATGAAACAAAAGATAAAATTTGGACAAGCTTTCTTTTAAAGAGCATTTTTAAGATGAAATTAGTACACGTTTTCTTTTTATATAAATTCTTTGGATTTTTTCTATTATTCGAAAATATTAATTGTTGTACCTATTGCATTAAAATTTTAATCATTATCATTGACATTAAAATTACTACTATCACCAGTATCATTTTCTTCACAATCACTTGACTCTGTTGAAATTAATGTCCAACGATTTTCATTTTCACGTAAATCATTTGTATCATGATATTTTGATTGCATTCTTATAGTCGATCCATTCCCACAAAATCTTGTTGATAATGTAACACCACTATGAAAAGATTGTGATCGTGAAACCACAGAGCTAACAAAATATTTATAATTCAAAAGAAAGAAAAAAAGATAAACAAGTATTAAAAAAAAAATAAAATAAATTAAAATTAAATGCTAAAATCTTCATAAAAAAAAAATTAAAAGGCTGCTTTTCAATATTCAACTTATTGCATAACCTTTCTACCAAAATCTTATTTCAATGTTTCAATAATCACCGTAACAAAACATCAATCAATAAACACAATCTGCAACCAAGGTTGAAATTCGCCATAATATAATGGTGTGGTGATCAACAATGTTGAATTCTGAAACGCAACCAAATTTTCTATAATCTAAGGTTTATTTATTATTATATATATTATACTCTTTTTTTGTTACATTTTATTTTAACACAAGCAAAAAACTTGAGAAACAAAAATATCATTTCAGGTTTTTTTTTTCTTTTTTAATTTTTTCCGTTTGTTAAACGATAAAGATTTTTAGCTTGCTGCAAAAGCCAATATTTGTAGCGATATAATAAAGAAAAATAAATTTAAAATTGTTTTTTTTTTTTTAAATTTCTTATACATATATTCTAAATTTGCATTGATAATTTCAGTACAGTTATCTAGATTTGCATGAGACACATGAAATAATATGTGATGAATTTATGCTTATGATGCTTAACTAGGCACATAAATATAATAGGCATTTTATTGATAACTTTTAATTAATTTTCTCTCAATAAAATTTTATTAAATAAAAACAAAACAAATTCTAAGCTGTGTGGCGTGAAAAAAATGAAGCATTTTGCTGAAGTGATGGTATTTTAAACCAAAAAAGCATCAAAATAAAAACGTATAATTAATTTTTATATTGAAAAATGAAATTACTTGCGAAAAAATGGTAAATATTTTTGTTTTTCCTTTTTAGTTTTGCGGATTTAAATGTTTTTTTTTTTTTTTTGACTTTTCAATAAAACATGAATTTGAAAGAAAATTGAAATGTTGTTTTGATAATTAGAAGAATTATGTATTTATGTTTTTTAAATTTTATTTTGCAAAATAACAAAATGCGATGTATGATCCTGAGGAGTTTATTCTTCTTTCAAATAAAAAAACACCATCCTTTTTTTCCTAAAAATGTGTTACAATCACATTTTGTCATAATTCTTTTTGATACGACGATAATTCACTTTGTTCTTTTAATGAAGATTGTTGTGATTGTGGTGGAACCCTTTTATAATTAACAAAAAAATATGAAAGAAATTTTAAAAAACATTCAAATTAGAAATGAAAATAAACCTTTCAATTGCGGATTGCGTTTGCTGTTGTGGTTGTACCGCTGTTGTGTTTGCTGAACGTTTTGCTTCTTCTCTTCGTTTACGATCTTCAGCAGCAGATTTCATTGGATCATATGTTGCTCTTCGTTTCCACATTGCTAATTCGACTTCTTTTTGCTTAGGAGCTGTAAATATTCATTTTTTATAAGAAAATTTTACAATGTTTACTTTTAATTATCATACCTGAGGATTCGCCACCACGTCTTGAACTACTACTTCCTGGACGACCACCACTACCTCCTGTTCCAGTTGATCTAACACTACGATTACTAGCTCTTGTAGGATCACTACGATTTAATGAAACTGATGCAGTACTTGGACTTCTTTTTATTTCTGTTGATCGTGTCATAAGTGTACTTTTTTTTTCATCTTTTCGTAGAAAATTAGCACCTTGAACTGGTTTATATTTTGAAATATCCATATATTTTGGCTGGACTTTTTTACTGAGATTTGTTGCCGCTGCTGTTTGTAATAATTGTTTTTTTGCTGATGCCAATGAATTTGGTACTTCAGCTTTGAGACGGCTTAAACTTGAATCACGAGGAACAGATTGACGTACAGAGGCACGTGATGCACTTTGAACAGCACGTCTTGGCATTTCTGGAGTATTTGGACAGGCAATTACACCTCTACTGGAAGATGGTTTTCCGGTGCCAGTTTGTGAACCAGCTACTCGCTGCTTACTTCTTTCGATTCGCATAAGAAGTGCTTTATTATAACGCGTATTTGTTAAAGGATCTTGTGGTACATCTACTGGTTTTTGTGCTGTTAATTGTTGTGATGATGATGAAACATAATTTAAATCAGCAGCATGATCACTTACGTCATCATAATCATCAGATGAACCATAATATTCTGCATCAATTAAATCGTCCTCGTCGTTAATGTAATAAGCAATGTTATCATCGTAATCACTATACATTTTACGAAAACTGTTACTACTCGCGGATTTTTGAATTGGATTCATTCCAATCTCTGTAGACTTTTGTGTGTTTGTGATTCGACCAATACTTATAGTATTGGGTTGTTGCTGTTTGACAGAAAATGAACTAGAACGCCGAATCGGAGATTGTTGGTAGGGTTGTTTTATCGATGATGATTTTGATATAACCATTGCTCCTGTTGTTTGATCAATATAAGCTTTTCGTTGGAAAAGTTTTGGCGAATTATAATCACCTTTAGTAGCAATAGAAGCAGTAACAGTACCACAATCATATGAATGTTGCCTAGAACGTTGTTGATTGTTAGAAACATTATGACATTGTTTTTGGTTTGCTAAAATTGTGGCTAGTGTTTCTGTATTTAAACTGTGAGACATTAAATTGTTTCGATAATCATAAGATAAATTTCGTTTGTGGACATTGCTTGTGTGTTGCGATAAATGATTACTTCCTCCTTCTCCATTGTGATAATTATAATGAGGATGGTGACTAGTGATATTAGTGTTTGTTGGACTATATTCATCAGCAGAATAATGTTGTGGATATATGTGATGACGACGTGGTGAATTGCCAGCACTTGATGCTGATGGTGGTGATTTCGTAGCTATTGCTGTACTACTTTGAAATGAATTTTTACGACTAAATGATTGAGATAAATTTGATATGGCGTCTGCAGTTTTTTGAAGATAAATATCAGTGTTATCTGCAGGAGAAATCATTCCAACAGAATTTAAAGCTGTAGGTGATAAATCTTGTAAACTACCACGAGTACGACTAGCACTACGTGCTCTACCAACTGTATGCATAGGAGATGGAATTTTCGATGGACTCATCGGTGGCCGTGAATTAAGTGTTGTTATTGTTGTACCATTTATTATGCTTACAGAGACATTTGGATCACTCGAATACTCAAAATCGCTAATTGTATGGGCGTTACTACCATCTCGAAGAAATCGATTATTATCAATTACTGTTTTATTATTTTTATTACGATACGATGACGACATAACTGTTGCTGACTGTGCAATTGTTGTTGGTTCGAAATTAAAACTTCGTGACATTTGTTCATTAGCAGCAACCGAGGAAGAATGCGTTGTAGTAGCAGATTGACTTCTAGCACGAGCATTTCGTGCCCATTCTTGAATCCAATCGTTTTTACTTTGCGCTGTTTTTAGTCCAGTTTCTGAAATAACTGACTTTGAAAATGATGTCGTCGGAGAATCTGGCGTAGGGGGAATACCAATATCTTTGTCATTTGCACTTCCACAGTTATAACTTTCATTCAGAATTTGTGAATCAGTTTGATTGATGGCAGAAGTGGTAAATAAATTCAATTTATATTCAGCTTTTTGATGATCTGTAAATAGTAATTGATTTGTGTTGGTATTATTTGAATTTGCACCGATTATCTCTTCATTATTTAATGGTGTACTTATGTATTCTGAACTATCAACTTGTGATTTTATTAAACTATTTCGACGTGTTATCTTCGGATGTGAATCTAATGTTGGTTTTACACTTAAAACACCACTTGTTGTAACACTCGTAAATGTGCCGACATCTGAAGGTGAATTTAATTTCTTCTCTGATGGTGAACTTCTCCGAACTCTTGATTTGATTTTTTCTAAATAAGAAATTTTTGGTTTTAGACTAGTTGAATCATGATAATAATTGATTTCGAGAATATTATTATTTCGTTTTTGATTCTCTGAAAGACCATAATCAATATCAATTTTTTTATTTTGATGTAAATGTAATTCATTGGGACGCAATTGATTATTAGTTGTTATCAAATCTGATGATTCAGTATATGATTTATCAATATTCATCAATTCTTTCTGCTCTTCAGTATAATTATCACCATCCACAGTGTATGTACCAGCTTCACTAACCGTTTCATTTGCATCATCACAATTTTTTATGAAATCATCAAGTGGTGGTTCTGGACAAATAAGTTCAAATTTATTTAACGCTAATTGTAATGCAGTAGATCGTGGAGTGAAAGTCTTTGCAGTTGTTTTTGTTCTAGATGAGTCACCTGCTTTTATTGCCTGATGACGTAATGGCATGTCAGTTAATTTTCTTACAGAAGTTTTTCTTGAAGAAATATTTTCTATTGTTGTTGTAGGTGTTGTCTTTAAAGTTGTTTTTGAATGTTGTTCTTTACTTGTCTTTTTTGGAATTGTTAGAGGTGACTGTTGATATTTAGATTCTTTATTACCTTTAATGTGTTCTATAGGTTCGTGCAAACTTGACCTTGGTGACCAACTATGTCGATTACCAGCATCACGTACGCCTGATGTACTTCGTTCTCTAATTCGTAATTTCACTTTACCAGCTTCACTTTCACCACTACCACTAATTTCAATGTTTTGTTTAGCTGAGGAAGACATTCTGGATGTGCGATTATTAATTGTTGAGGGTATACTGTCACTACTATGATCGTCTAATTTTGATAATGATGCACCACGTTTATGTCTATTTTGAAAACGTTCTACCATATTTTTATATCTAGCTTTTGTAGCTGCCGTTGATGCTGCAGAAGATTCTCCCTCACTAAAGTCAATTGTAAATGCAAGACATTGTTTAGTAGGTGACTCATCTTCGACAATTTTTAACTCAATACCATAATCGTCAACACCACCACCACTATTCTCATTACCTTCATTTTCACCTGTCGCATTTGTTATTTTCTGTATACTGCTTCTACTACTATCACATTTACCTGACATTTCAATGTTAAAATTTTGCCTACCACAATTGCTTGCGATGACATCATCAACAATTTTTTTCACATTCTCTGGGGTAGCATCAGTCTTTTCTTTCTCTTCATCCACTGAGTCTTCTTCACCAAAATTACTATCCATTCCTGTTAGGCTATCACAAGTGCTTCCACAGCGTTGTCGTGGTCGTGTAACCATATCAGCATTAACAGCTGCTCCCATTGTCTGTGAATTACTATGGTCATTACTGTCATCATCACAATCGTTGTTTTTTTCACAGTTCATTTCACTGAAATCAGTTGTTTTATTACTATGATTCGTTGTTGATTTTTTTATTCGAATATTTAACCTATCTTCTAAATTTGTTGCTGTTCCTGGTGTTGAAGCAGTTGAATTTACTGTTTCAACGCCAACATTTTTTTCATTGCTGTTAGTGCTATTATTTATTGTTGTTGTTGGTGTTGCAGTGTTATCATAAATTGCACTTTGTCGAATTTTACTATTACTAGATAATTTACATAATTGATCTGATCCTAAATCATCCATTTCTCTTTTAAAATTAAATACTAACTCGATATATTTTGAATTATTTATCTGTAATTTTAAATACTAAATACCTAAGGTATATAAAAATAAACGTGTATATAAACAGTACAATATATAAAAATCATTCACTTACCAATTACTTTTTTTTTCTTGTAGTCTGGTACACAAAATTAAAAAAACAACAATAAGTGTTAATTTATTTCGTCAATCTAATCATTTCGAAATCGCACAAAATTGAAAAAAAAACCAATAAAATTTATTTTTATGGACAATTTTCTAAAATATTTCTTTTTTTCATCTCAAGGAATTTCAATTTTGTTTTTTTTCTTTTTTTTCTTAGTTCTTCAAGAATTCCACTAATATTGCACAGTAATTGCACATTTATCTAAAAACTAAAAACAAAAAAACCTAATGAATACTTCACAAAAAAAAACAAGATTTTCTAAATTCCTTGAGACTTTATTATTTTAGTAACAACTTTTCCCTTGCTACTTTTTTTCTGACCAAAATCGCCATTCAAGTTGGTGTGTGTGTCGTGTCTGACAAATGACAGCTACGGTAGCCAAAAGATTAAAGAAAAAAATGTCAAAACAAAACAAAAAGAAAAACAAAGAAAAAAGTCAGAAGAAAGAAGAATAGAAAGAGAAAAACGAAAACATTTGAATTGTGCCTATCTTCATTTTAAATTTAAAATTTAAATTTGAACGGATTAATTTATACAGTAGAAAGCAGAGTATAAAGAAGACAGAGTAGAATCACTTCATACAAAATGTTGCTGAAAGTTTTAGAAAAATATAATAGTATATGTAAAATACATTCACAGTTGGGCTGAAAAGAGTCCACATAATAAATCTTGATTGAGCAAGAGAGACAACGAATTGCCTTTGCCTATCGTTGTATTTGTAACCCCTGCATAGATACCATTTTATGAACGTTCGTAAAATGTTAATGAATTACGAAAAGTACTTTCATGAATGCGTCGACGGCGCTGACGGCGTAAAAATCATGTTCAAAAAATTTACATAAAAATAAAATTAAAAAAAAAAAAACAAGAAAAATTATATAAAATTAACCGTATTTTTTTTCTTCTAAATTTTTTAAAAGATCTTTTAATTTGTGAATGCTTTTATAAATGCGCTGTCGACACTGAAGGCGAAAAAAATATTTTCATAAATTACTGTCCAGTACTAGTATACACTAGTACTAATGGTCTGAATCCGTCTCCGGAACTGGTACCATTCTGTTCGTTGCTCTTGTTGGTGCGCTTCTGCTGAGCGCCTATCAGGCGCCCAGGAAGTGGAAGGGCATTCTACCCTCGAACAAGACTGTCGGGGAGTTAGAGATTGTGGAATCTCATCCTCCGCTGTGTCGCTTGATCTACAGGCGGAAGAACTCTTCCAGACCAACTTTTATTTTATCGATCTCCAAGCCCACGGTCAACAATCATCCTCAGGCGCGCCTAACGAGAAGTAGATGATTTTTTGTTAGATCACAAACTCCTCAGCCACCATTGAAAGAAGGTTGACTCTTGGAGATCAAATAAAATAAAATTTTGACAAAATTGAATCAGATGTACATATTACTACATACACCTGACCGTCCTAACCACAAAATCAAAATCTAGACCGATTCAATTGTGCAATACAGTTGATCGATCTACTAATCATTGCAATGACCGCTAAAGTGCAAAATGAATTGTTTTTTCGATGTCTGTACATTTCTTTTCAGTTTTTTTCTCAATATATACACACATGTAATAAGACAAAAAAAGAATTGTAATTCTCTGATTTTTCAAATTGTTCCGTCCCAATCTTTTTTTTTTACAATATATCGTACACAAGGAGGATTGAAATATAAAAGAGATTCCTTCACGAGGAACGTATGAAATTCATAATTTTTACATTTTTATAAAAATTTATCTGAGAAAGCTCAAAAACTGGTCTGAGAAAGCTCTAGTCTGAAGCTCTTTCGAATTGAATAGAATGAATGGGGATTGATGAATGTATTTGTAAATTGCTTTATGATCAATATGAAAAATAAGAAAAAACAAAACCATTGTAAATGAAATTATACAAATATGTTGTTATACATATTATATGTATACATTATGCTTAGAACAAATGATTTTAGTGTTGTGTTTTTTTTTCTTTATAGTTTTGTGTCATTTTTTTGCAGCTGAAAAAAATGATATTTGTTGTTGGTATTTTTTGGCTTGATTTTTTCTTTGCTTTTATGTTTTTTTCTTTTTTCAAGCATTTTTTATTTTTGTTTGCTTATTTTGATCTTATTCTTGACCTACCTCTACAAATCTGTTTTACATTGATATTTAATTTTATGGAATTATTAAATGAATTTATAATTATAATATTTTTCGTTGGTCAGTAGTCAAAAATGTTACATTTTGTTTCTAAAAATTGATGAGAGGAAGTTTTATATTTGGCGCCGTATAACTTACGCCCTGTTGCAGTGATCTTTTTGGTGTCGTAGGGAGTTTTGTAGAGAATGAAAAGCAGAATATTGTGCAGAAATTTTAAGTCAATGCCTTTACAGGGTCCCGAGATATTCACCTTTCAAGTCGAATTTTTTCACGAAAACGATCAAAAATAGAATGAAGTGTTAATTTAAATGTTTTTATATTTCTTGTCTTGTTTTAAAATTTAGAGGCCTGGGTGGCCGAGAGGTTAGTGCGCTCGTCCATCACCCCACAGGTCCCGGGTTCGATTCCCGGCATAGTCGTGGTCCAGCACTTTTTTTTATTGCAAAAACGGTCATATCATAACGTATTTTTAAATCTAATGTTCTAAGCGATTCCTTTTTGTCTGTCCGCTCTATGAACAGATTTAAAACTAAAAATTTATTTTTCAACAGCTTTTCTGTTTTGAAATATCTACTTCCTATTCATTATCTTTGCTATCATACAGTACAGGGCCGCTATTCTCGAAATCACTCGTAAAGTTAAGTATACGTAAATCCACCATTTACGAGTGGTTTTGACATATGGCTTATTCTCGAGATCCGCATACGTAAATATTCGAATGAAAACCATTCGTAAAGATACGAGTGCCTATTTGCACTCGTAACTACTTACCAAAGTTTATCTATATATTAAGTTAGGAAGCTCTTTTTTTACAAATACACATACAACTGATAACAACAAATTAACAAAAAAATCCATTAAGTGGAAGTAGTAAAGATCTAATTACTTGGTTCATGTCCATTATCTTATACCATTTGCCTATAAGAACGAGAGAATACAATATGAGTCATAAAAAAAAATGATAATACGTGACTGTACATGCATATTTTTCATAATGTAATTTTAAAGGCGAGATGAAAGGTTTTTTTTGTATGCGTGAAACACGTAAAGTATAGGGAAATGTGAAAAATGGACTAGTACAAATACATACAAAGGCAATGTAAATATTGTATTTTTGATATTTTCCCATAATGCTTTTTTAAAGGCGAGATGAAACGAATTTATTTGTATTTTGGTTTTTGTTTGAATTATAGTACAAGGTGATACAGTATATTTTTGATAAATTAGTGGATATTTTTTTTCAAAGTGAATTTGTGATTTATATATGTAATATATATATTTTTTTGAAAATAATACAAATTTTTTTTTGAAAAATATAAATAATAATAAAATAAACAAAATAAACAATAAAAACAGTGAATTGTTGTACGTAGTTGATTTAATTAAAAACCTTAAACCTGCACCCTGTAATAATGTTTTAATTTCCACATTAAATGATGTCACTTTTTTTGAATTTTTTATCTTTTTCTTACAAACAAACTCCTTATTACCATCTATTTTTCGCAAATCCGTTAAGGACATTTGAATAACGGGACCAAGGTCGAAAATTGATAAGAAAACATGCTTTCAGTTTCCTAACTTTATATATAGATAAACTTTGCTACTTACGAGTACTAAGTTAATACTGTCTAAAATAAATAAATATAGTTATTTAATATAATGTATGTATGTATATACTCATACCACAAATAATATAATAATACAGATGGGTATTGTAAATGAACTGAAATGTTATTCAGTGGTAATAAAGAAGAAGAACAAACAATTTTTATGTTTGCGTCTTAACCATAGTGTAAGGTAGTGTTTTAACTAGGAACAAGAACTGATAAGATCTCAAATAAATGCGCAATTTCTGCACTAATACACATGTATCTGAGTTAAAAATAGATAGCAAGAAAAATCATGATGAGGAACTGAAAAAGAAGATTCGTTAAAGTTGTATTAGTGATGAGAAATATATAGGGTAAAGCGCCTGAGTTGCGTCGAGTAATATAAATAAAAGACTTTTTCGTAATTTGTAAATTTAGTTAGTGTTTTTATTCACTTATAAAAATCATTGAAATACATTTTTCCATCTCCATCTTTTTTTTCTCCACATATAATGCACCTAATAAAGTGACGACCCATATTTTAAAAAAATAATAATAAAATATTGTATTTTTTAAAACTATTTATTTCTTTTAAATTAATTTTATTAAATTTTATTTCTTTTTAATTAATTTTATTAAATTTTATTTCTTTATAATTAAGTAAAGTTTTTGGTTTTTTTCCCTTTATCTTTAAAAAATAAATGCACTTGGATTTCTATTTATAGTCTTATTAATTGTTTTCGTACACTAGTTTATTTTATGAAAATAATCACAATAATAATATTTTATAATATTATCATTTACGCACTAAATATTATTTTAATACACTTTATATTATTTTTTTTAAAAATCACTTAGAAAAACTAACTTTAATATATCACAACAGAACTGATATTGATAAGGTAATCATATATATCATACCGTATACTTTGCTTTTTACCTACAAAATTTGGCGCGATCTAAAAATTCTAATAAAATTAGAAGCCACGTGCTAGTGATGAGCAATTTTTCTAGTAAATGAACAAACACATGTTAAAGTGATGAGCACGTGTTTACTTGCGTGTAGAAAATAAACCTATACAAGTAAAAAATGTTTGTAAGATAACAAAAAAGGTTGGGCTTAGTTTTTTCTTGTCTTTTTCAGTCTTATGCATGTTTTTCATTTATAAGAAAAAACAAAGGGGATATTTCATTCTCGCTTGAAGAGATTTTGTTTTTTTTTTTAATTTAATTTTTTTTTTAGTGATAATAGTATATATTTGTACTCTTTTTTTGTTTGCGTCCTTTTTCATATACCGTTACCCGAAAGTTATTCCTCTTTATTAGTATCTACTCTTTGTCTTAACTATAGTTTTTTTAAAAACTTAAAACAACAACAACATTACCGAACAACTTTGAGTTTTTTTATTTATGTTTCCACTTTTCATTTCATCATGATTTTTTGATTTTTTCCATTTCTAACTTGTAGCTGACATTTACCTTGTTTATGCACAAAGATTAAAATGTATTAACTATAAAACGTTTTAAGCATCATTTTGAGATAATACATTTTAATTAGTGTTTATGCGTAATACAACATTTCGTTCTCACTCAAAACGTTAACCATCTGCGTGTGTAATAACAATTACTTAAAACGAATAAAATGTATATGCACACTTTAAATGCGCATTGAAATTTGGTTTATGCATCCGTATTTAGTCAAGACGGAGTTAGTTAATGCGAATTAATGTGTCGCATAAACAAGGAATTATTTATGATTTGTTATAAACATAGGTTTAGACATGGTGTAATGATATATAAGGTGTGTGCTTTAGAAACTTCGAGTTGGCATTTGGTAATTTAGTGCTGCCATATATATTATTAAATAAAACAAAAAAATTTAAGTTATAAATTTTTGTATTTTTTTATTTTTGAATTTTAAATTTTCAATTTTTTTTTTTATTTCTTTCTTTTATAAAAAGTATATTAAAACTTAGTGGGAATAGCTTCTGATTTTAAACAATTATTTTGAAGAAAACTGTCGTCGTCGAAATGAACACTACAAATCCGGGATGTTTTTAAATTAATATATGTTTCTCCACAAATCTTCATCCACTTTTCACATATTTCTGTTTTTTTCGGGAATGTGTTAAAACTTATTTTTAGATTCATTTTTCTCACTTTTCGTAGTTATTTTTACATTCTTTTACTACACAGCGCACCATTGTTTATTAATATTTTATAATAATTTATTTATTATTTTATAATTAATTTAATATTAATTTATAATTAAAAAAAAAATAACAGAATAAAAATTATTTTCACACAATTCACAACACGAAATGATTTTAATATAAATATCATTCCACCATAATGGAAAATAAAATGCTAGTGACAGCACTTTTTTTCAAGTTAAAATGTCAAATTCCTTTGTTAGCAAGCTGGGTTCTGATTGGCCAGTTCGATTCGAAATTTGTTTACGTTTAATAGCCTAACCAAAATAGAACATAAAGATACGTTAGAAACTGAACGAACGTAAGCAAAAGTGCTGTAATTTTGACATTTTGCCCATAATGAAAACGTAACAAAACGTTTGCTTTTGTATACATTTTCAGTTTATACTGTGTGAAATACTATTTTCAATTTTGTTAAATATTGTGATTTTTTTTTTTGAAAAATAAATAAAAAAAAACTTATAGAAAATTTGGAAAATATCATAGATTTATATACATATACTTCAAAATATTCCAAATTCAATAAAAAATCAATGAAGGGAAAGAAAAATAAGGAATAAAAAAAAACCAATTAATTTCAAAAAAAAACTGTAATTACTTTATCGTTCGAAACTATACAAATTAATTGATTCACCCAAAATACAACATTAACCAACGGCGTCTTCCATTAAATAATACGATTCTTATGGCAGCTAACGTACGAAAAAATGACATTTCAATTTTAACGAAATTCAACGAACGTGAGTTACCGTCTATTATGGTTGAATCATTTATTAATGTACTTTCGCTCTTACCGTTTCGTCTCGTATTTCGTAATGTTCTATTTTGGTTAGGCTATAAAGCACACACCTTATATATCATTACACCATGGGTTTAGAAAGTGGGGCATCCAAATTCCAATTATCAAAAAAGTGAATACAGTAGAATCTCGATAATTTTACTACCTGATAATTTCCTATATTTACAGCGAAAAAAATTTTGCTTACTCTATAATTTCAACAGCCATAATTTATAAATGAAGAACATATTAAATCGCAAAAAATCTAAGTTTGATTTGATTTGTGAAAGGCTTTATTTTTGATTTTTTTTTGTGTTAATTAAAAATTGAGAAATATGAAATAAATAAACTAATCTTTTTTTAATTTCATGTGTGCGTTTTACTTCCATACATATGTACATATTTAGTTTTAATTTTGTATTCAATAATTTCTACTATCCCATAATTTCAACGAGGGTAGTTTTAATTAGGTAAAATTATCGAGATTCTACTGTACATAAATCTAAAATACCTAATTCTTTAAACCATACAATGTCGGTTGAACTGAACAGTTACTTGTGCGTCAGCAAAAGTAAAATACAATATTGTATGTATACAATATACCTACATACAATAATAATGGCTTTTATTTGCTTGTCATATATTTTTGTTGTTGTTGGTTAACAATTATTGTACCTAAAGGAAAAGGAAACAAAAAACTGAAAACTTTGTCAGTTTATTTTATTATATAACATCATGATAGGTTTATGTCTTTGCTAATCATATCACATTTGTCAGTTAATCGTTGTCAGTTAACCAAAATTCATATGCAACATTTTGTACAACAGTTTTTATATATCTGTATTATTATATTGTTTGTGCTCATACTATATATTATATATTACATTAAAAAACTATAAAGGTAAAATTATGAATTAAAAATATTATATTAATAATAAAAATAACAATTATTGACACAATCCTTTGTTTAATTTCATCCACCATTTTTTAATCTGAGTAGTTTTACAAATTTCTCTTCGATATTCTCAAAATAATTATTAAATGACATACGTCATATATATCTATTTCTTCTCTCATTATTCATTAATCCTCATCCCCCTCGTCTAAATCATCCGATACACAAACCATATTTGAACTTTAGAACTTTCACCATACTCGTAATCTATTCGAATGGTAAATAAATTTTCGATTGATTTCAAGAATACGTCTGGCATAAACCATTCGAAACAAAGTACTCATAAAGATACGTATGCGTAACTTTACGAGTGATCTCGAGAATAGAGGCCCATATCATTAGAAAGTGAATTACTCTATAGTGCGGTAGTGAATTTCGAAGTTTACTTATCATATTAGACTTTAAAAATATTATTAAAAATAAATTCAGTGTCATCATCTATTCAGTGTGTTATCAAAACGGTGAGTCTATGTTTCATAAATTCAAATTAATTAGATATTTTTTTAAATATTAATAAAACAGATAAAGTAGCCAAAGTTGAGTGTAAATTTATTCGGTTGAAAATTTCTTATGCAGGTGTTCAAACTATTTTTTATATGTACTTTTAACAAAATTTTTTTGTTGAAATTGATATAGCAAACAATTTAAAATTTTTCGCAAAAAATCTTATATTGTAGAACACTTGTTGTTGTTTGTTGTTTTGTGGATGGGGGGGGGGGGGGATGCGGGTTAGGCATCCACGAGCACTCAGACAGGAGAGTCCATTGTACTCAGCACCCCGTCTGAGGTAAGCTCTGTGACAGATATCAAGGCCGTAAAAGGTCTGTGAAAAAATTAGCCCTTTTCTCCCAGAAGTCTCCAAATAACCAAATAATTGAGGAAGAATTACAAAATATTAATTCGTCTGCAGGTACCATTATTTGAGTTGTTTGTGCTTTAAATTTCAGAGTCATATTTTAAATGTCATTTAACTATATACATATTTTAGACACAACATGATAATTTAACTGAAAAAAAATTTGAAGAAGTATGTGAAATATTGAAACATCTACGCAAATGGGACGAAGTAATTACAAAGTGGAACAAAACTGTTTCTTTTAGAACCAAGAAATCACAAAATAGTCAGGATAACAATTTGATTGAAATCCTTCGAGAATAAACTCTATACATATAAGTATTCACAGGCACAGCAATTGGTAAGATAAAACATACATTTTATAGGATTTTACTGTAACATGAAAATACTATAGTCAAATATAGTATTTCTAGTGTATTGTCTAATTAATATTTAAAAATAAATTTGAATTGAGAAATTTGGTTTTTTTAGCTCATACTTATTTACAGATTCAGATCGACTTCAATTATATGTAGGTACCGAGAAAAAGAATTTTCTTTCTTGCTGGGGGAGAAATTTTGTAATTCGACAACAAATTTATTCAATGAAAAAATAAAGGATAAATACTGCAAAGGACTTTCACAGGAATTCTGCCAGAGAAAGGACGAACTCAGTACAGGCAAGTTTTTTTGTATGTCCTGAAATATTTCAAAAAAATTTTAAATGTTTTTTCAATGTTTATTACAGATAATATAAATATTTTAATGCTGCAATGACTTCACTCGATTCTCGTATTTTGTGTACAATAAACATTTTTCTGGGAATTCGCTGGCGTGCCACTACTTGTGTGAGTCACTTCCATAATATGTTGACAAGATTAAAATTAGTTATTATTAGAAAGTAATAAATACATTCAATAACAATACAAGATTATTGTAATAATTAATATGAATAATAATAAATATGTACATATATATATATAATCATAAAGTAATAGTTGTTTTGTATTTTAGCAATGTTCCTGGTGGCCTAATCTAATCTACCAAAATTTTGTATAAAATGAATATAGCGTTTGTGCAATTTTCCTAAAAAATTTAAGATATTTTTACCAAAGCTTAGTTGAATACAACAAAGCCTTTAGTTAAATCATACATACTGCTATGACAAATGACCTAATTAATTTGGTAGAAATTACACAAATCTTTTTTCAAATCACACAAATTCTTTTATGAAAAACTGAAAACTTTTTGATCTTTTTAACAAAACCTCTTATGTAAATTACACATTGTTTAGATAAAAAACTATGTTGAAACACCCAAGAAACTTAGGCAATTTTACTTCTTCGACATTGTACAATTTGTCGAAGTTTTGGTTGATTCTTCCAAATCAGATTAGTTGATTTATTACCTAAGTTTTTTTTTTAGGTAGCGTGTCCAAGAATTTAGTTGGCTGATTAATACCGAATCGCTTTCTTAATTTACACTCTGTTTTTATTCAATTTTACATAGGCTTTTCTCTCAGTGGTAGAAGAATCAGCCTTTGCAATTTCAAATGGAATAACTTCAACGTGGATTTTAGACAGTAAATTGCACAACTTTATAAAGATGCATACAAAACTCAGCCAAGCGAATGAAGATACCACCATGATCTTAGGAAAAGGAACCGTAAGATTATATGCTGATAAGTATAATAAAATTAAATTAAATGATGTATTGTTCGTACCAAATTTACGTGCTAACCTCTGTAAGCAAAATAACACAAAATAATTATAAAATCTATTTTTCAAGAGATGAAGCGGTGATAAAAAATGACAATAATGATACAATTTTAATAGCTACAAAAAAAAAATGGTTTATATCAAGTTCAGATAAATCATGATCACCAGGATCAATCCAATTTGGTACATGATATGAAAACATTAATTTATGGCACTATCGGCTTGGTCATTTAAATATGAAAACTTTGACAGACATGATAAGCAAAAATCAAATTAAGGGCATAAATTTGAAACATATTTCAAAAAATGACACTCTATGTGAAATATGCGTTCAGGCAAAACAAGTTCAGCGACCATTTCCTAAAAAATCTCCAAATAGAAGCAAAAATGCTTTAGAGTTAATACATTGCGACGTTTGTGGACCTATGCAAAAAACATCGGAGCTAGATACTTCATAACATTTACTGATGACGCCACTGGTGCGATGTCTATTTTGTGAAGAAAAAAAGTGATGCTCTAGAGATATTCAAAATCTACAAAGCGAAAGTTGAAAATTATAAGAATGCTCGTATTAAATCATTGAGAACAGACAATGGTAAGGAATAAACACTAATTTCTCAAATTTTTTAATGGAATCAGGTATTCATCATCAAACGACTGTAGAGTATACGCCTCAACAAAATGGTGTTTCTGAAAGGCAAAATAGGACTCTTGTAGAAATGGCAAGGTACATGATCATTCAGTCTAAACAAACTTCCAATTTCTTTATGGGCTGAAGCAGTTGCAACAGCAAATTATATTAGAAATCGAGTAGCTTCGAACAGCTTAAATGGTAATATCTCTTATAAATTATGGCGTAAAAGATATCCAAATGTCAATCACATGAGAACTTTTGGTACAGTGGCATATGTTTTACAAAAGGGTCAATGAAAAAGAAATTTGATGCAAGATTGAAACCTTATTATTTAACAGGATATAGTGAGGAATCCAAAGCGTACCAACTATGGAACAAAGAGATAGGTAAAATTGTCAAAAAGAGAGATGTTATTTTTATGAATGAAAATGTATATAAAAATGATGATTTTAATATAATAAATTTTGAAAATGAGTTAAATGTATCTGATAATGTACCTAAACACGAGCCTGAGGAAGATAAAATAAATGATAATGTGACAAGTAATGATGAAAATAAAATTGAAGAGTTAAGTGAAGATACTAAAAGTGAAAAGGACCAAATAGCACCATATAGAAGCCGTAGAAGCCGCTACTGAAAACAAGAAAAGTGAAAAAGACTAATGAAAATGATCCAGATGATTCAAACGACTCATCCGAAGAATATCTTACATCTTTCGTAGAATTAAATTAAGGTATTGAAAATGAATACTGCTTTCTTACATTTGAAAGTGATCCAAAATCGGCAAATGACGTCATAAATAATCCTCATCGTGATGAGTGGAAAAGAGCGATAAAGGAAGAATTAAAGGCTCATCAGAAGAATCATACTTGGACTATTGTTGACAGGCCTTGTTGAAACTGATATAGCAAACAATTTAAAATTTTTCGCAAAAAATCTTATATTGTAGAACACATGTTGTTGTTTGTTGTTTTGTGGGTGGGGGGATGCGGGTTAGGCATCCACGAGCACTCAGACAGGAGAGTCCATTGTACTCAGCACCCCGTCTTTCTGTCATACATGGCACCTACAGTTTAAAGTGGAACTGGAATGCGAACCACTAAAATTCGTTGGTAGAGAACTAATTTTATTCGTATGACAGGACTTGGTACTAATATTAGTACCGAGCATTTATATCCAACTCAAAGTGAATTGGTACTCAGTCAGAGCTGAGTGAATTCAGGCGGACTCGAACCCGAGACCTTCAGCATCAGAAGCCAACACTCTAAATGAAAAAAATATTGGTTGCAGATGGGTTTTTACCAGTAAATTCAATAAGGATGGTAATTTGGTAAAACGAAAAGCAAGCTAGTGAATTCTCTGAAATGATAACTGAGAAAAACAAAACTTTGGTATAAAAAATTGGTTGATTACTTAAAAATTATTGGTTTTAAAAGAATGGAAAATGAACCTTGTATGTACGTGTATAATAATGAAAACAATTTTTTGGTTATAGCTTTATATGTGGATGACATACTGCATCTAAAAGTAAAATTGTAATTGATTTCTTCATGGAGAATATGTCGAAAGTATTTGAAATTAAAGATTTAGGTCAATTAAATTATTTTCTTGGTATCGAGTTTAAACACATCAGTGGTAATGAAATGATACTAACGCATCAAGAATTTATCAAGAAATTATTATAGAAGTTTTCAATGGAAGATTGTAATCCAGTTAAGACAACCAATGGATATAAATATCAAGCTTAGCAAGGAAATGTGTCCTAAAAGTGAACTATAATAGTTAAAGTACCTTACCAAAATTTAATTGGTAGTCTTCTGTACTTAGCTATAACAACTAGACCTGACATTGCGTACGCAGTTAATATATTGAGCCAGTACAATAATAATTTTGGCAAAGCACACTGGAATGCAGCGAAACGAGTTTTAAGGTATTTGTAATTTTCAATGAACTAAGGTCTTCATTTCAGGAAAACAGCAGATGATTTACAAGGATTGTTATTTATTTTTTTATTTTATTTATTTATTAAGATTTATTAAGATTGTTGTGTTTTCACCGAATTTGCGTCTAGGGATGCACTATGCTGGGGATTAGTTCATTAAAACGAGATTTGGTTCTTCTTAACTTTTTTCTTTACGAGCCTTTCTTATTAGATTCACAGTACACAGTTTTTGGGTCACCCTAACTTAATTCTATTGTTCACTATCACGACACTTTTTTTCCACTCTAAACTACTTCTGTTCCTTTTTTCCTATCTTCAGTTATCAAGCTATTCAACTATTCCCCATTCGTTATTCAATTCTATTCTTTTTATACGCTTCGATCATTTTTTCCTTACTTTCTTTTCATTAAGTAATATTTTGTTGATCAAGCTACTTTTGCTTACACAATTGTATTTTATAATTCGTTATTATTTCCTATTCTATTGACCTATTATAATTACAAATACATATGTTTATTTGGGTTACTTATATAGTATTCAACTATGCACTTTTTTGATCTAGAATATTATGAACTTAATTTAATTAGATCGAATTGAATTGGTTATGAAAGATTCTATTGTAATATGTTATTTTACTTTTCAAATATGCTTTATATATATATTAACATATATTTATATATTTATTCATTTAACATATCTTCTCCCTGAGAGAAGAAAATTTCAATTTATTGGAAATTTCCGTGACAGTGATTTTAATGGATTCTTATACTACACGGTTGGAAATTTTAGTATGAATTTAATAAAATCATATTATTCATATGAATCCTTACGAAATCTTTTATAAAAATAATAGTTTCCACATGTATTAATAAATGCATATTGTGGACTTATAAAAATAATACGTCCATACTATAAATTTGTTAATAACAATTTCTTATAAAATTTAAAAAACTTCTTATAAATTTTTTTAATATGAATAAAAAGCATAAAACTTATACCAAAGTAAGATAGAGATAATTCATAATAAAAACTTATGGTTTTAATACTCTCAAATATTGGAAGATTTCATAAAATACATGTTATTACCTTCATAATAACTAGGATATTAATTTAGATATTCCTTTTATTAAAAAATGAAAAAAACCTTGTTTCTACAAAATAAATTTTTATTTCTGTTGATTTCAGTTCTCTTACATTAATACATATTCAATTTCAGTTATTAAACATTAACATTTTATTATTATATTGTACCTACAAATTTCTTAGTATTGAATATATTTTAAATAATAATATAATAATAGGAACATAAGATACATATAAAATATTATTTTTGCACTTCATTTAGTCATGTTACATTTTTAGCATTCTTTTTAAGAATATACACTTAATGAATAGTTGCAAATGTTATTTCAATAACCAAAATAATTATTTTTGTTGTATGGTTGACTTTGTTGTTCCTAAGGCTATAATTAACGGTGGTTTGCCACTGGAACCTTCCAAGTATTCTTTATTAGTTAGTCCCGGCTGAAAAATTGGAGAACTGATTAAATTTAAAACGTTATAATTAAAAAGTTTAATAACTTTACCGGTTCTAAAACAATCAGGCAATTTACAGCCTCTTCATCTGAAAGTCTCCGCAGCTTTTTGTTCCTATTTGGAGCAGGTGGGAGAAGACGTATCAGGTTGATTGTTGAAATTATTGTAGGATCCCAGTCTAAGGAAGTAAACAATAATAATAATCATTACAAATTTAACGAAAATTTAAAATATATAATTACCAAGTTCTCTTAGTATATATGATAGAATGACAGATTATTTTAATTGATTTTAACGAAACTTTTTTTGTTTTAATAACTATTTTATTCATAAATTAATAATATTTGAATTGCTAATAAATAAATTGTTACTTACCAGAGGAAACAAAATCCAAATATGATAACTCGTTACCGTCTGAAAATTTATCTATTTTAACAATATTACACTGCGCTTTATATTGAAACGTTAAGTAAATACCCGGATACATTTTTTTTTATACTTATCACTTAGAGAACAACAATTAAACTGAGTTTAATTTTAAAAAATATTAAAACAATAGACCGAAGCATGAAATCTATAAAATTTATTTTATAAACTTATTTATACGAAAAATGTTATAAATTTTATACTTTGATTCTTATAAAATTTATACGAAAACTTATTAAATAGATTCTAACTGTAAAAAAGACCAGTAATATTTGGATTTTATACAAATTTTTTATCAGTGATGATTTTTGTTTGTATAAAAAGATTTAATATAACTGAATTTATCAGATTCTATCTAATTTTTCATATAAATAAAATTATACTTTAATTCGTATTAATAAGTTTTATATTCTATCCTAAAATTTCCAACCGTGTACATACTTAATTAACTAAATTTTTTTTTTTTTTAACTTTTTTAGGGCTAATTTTTTTAGTATATCTTTAATTATTTTATGAATGAATGAAAATTTTAATTTGTTTACAATTTGCATACTACTATGTAATACGAATATGTATTTATATATATTATATATAGTATTTATTCATATATCATTATAATTTATGTTAAAACTACACACCATGGTTTATACATAATATTTTTCTACTTAATCAGTGTTCTTCCGATTTTGTATCTTGTTGGTTACTGGTTATTCGTATTTCTGCTTACGGGACAGTTTGTATGTTTCTTATCTGCGATGTTGGATTACTTGTTGCTAAGTTTGTTTGAGATTGGTATTTTACTTTTGGTTCACTGTATGTAGATTCTAAATTATTTTCTGAGTTTATTGTGCTATTATTTTGGTTCGTTATCGTTAATGATATTTTGCTTTTTGTTTTGAATTTGTTAATTACTTTAGTTGAAACCCAACCCAAAATAAAAATCATTGCAATTGTACTTACTGATAGTGACGCTATTGGTAGGTGTTGTTGTTTACTTCGTTCAGATAAGTGTGTTTCGTAGGTTCGTACTTGTTTTTCTAGTTCCTCGATCGAATAAGTATTTTGATGTAATATGTCATTGATATTGTTGTCTTTTACTATTGGCAGTGGTTTGTTTTTTGTTACCGATAGGGTTTGCAAAACTTTTTCCATCTGGTCAGTGAGTAGGTATTTCGAGGTTTATATTAGGTTGGTTAATTTTTAATTCTCGTGTTTCGTTTCCTTCGTAAAATATAATTTGGTTCTATATATTAAAATGGTATGGTCTGTTGAGTGTAAATATACCACTACCTATTAAATTCATGTTATGTGTGCCGTCTGTGCAAGTTATGTGCATATTGATTTGTTCAACTGAATTGAATAACCAAGTATTTCTTTGTGTTAATTTGGAAATTAACAATGATGATTTCTGACGAATTAGATATTCAGTTATTGGGTTCGTTGAACGGATTTGAAAGGAAGTTTAAAGGGCGTAGCCTGGACACATCTCCTTTAGTGACCGCAGTTCTACCGTACAAAGGACAATCGCGCCAATTACATTTTCATTCATTTTGACTTAGATTTATTTATGATATAATATATAGTTGTACATATGAACTAGTGAAAAAATTAAATTATATATATAATATATAATATATAGACATATTTTTTAATAGAGAATTTTTCCTTCAGTTCATATATATAACTATATATTATATCATAAATATATTTAACTCAAAATGAGTGAAAATGTAATTGACGCGATTGTCCTTTGTACGGCAGAGTTGTTATTGGGCTAACATAATATATAGTTTCGTTAAAATGTTATTATCTTCCGATCAATTGTTAATTCATCTTTTTTAAACATCATAAATTCTTGAGTAAGTAAATTGCTTGCAACATATCTGTATAGTTTGAATTGAGTATTAGTGAATAATTGGAGTTTGTATCTATTAGAATCAAGTGAATTTGTAGGGTGAATGGCGGGTGATTATAGATTGGTATGGATATTTTGACTAGTAGATTTCCGTTTAAGATTTAACCCTTAATTTCGAGTGATTGTAGTATTATTTCTTCGGTATATTTTATTCTAATTTGAGTTAATAACATTTTCAAATAAAGTATTTTTTTATCTTCAAATTTATGAAAACTATGTAACTTTACGAAGTTTGGTTGTGGAGTAATAAAGGTTGGAAATTCAGAGAACTTGCATCCCGACGGAAATTATACGATTTATACAAAGGAAAAAAGAGGCAAACGATCTTACGCTTTTTAACCATTGTAATTTTGTTTGAAATATTTCAGCAAAACAAGGATATATTATGCTCTTAAACCGAAAAACCATAGACATTATCATTCATTTTCCAATGGTGTTTGAGCGTATATGATTTTACTCTAAATAGCCATTGTATTTTTAAAAAAATATCCTTTAAGAAAACAAACAAAATTCTATGGTTGAAGAGTATAAGATCGTTTACCTCTTTTTTCCGTTGTAATCTCTTATAAATTTCTTTAAGTTTACAATGGTATGGTGTGGTGAAATGAATTTCTCTTTAAAATCTCAAAAAATATTCGTATCTATTCAGAAAAAAATATGTATAACATATCTTTGTGTCTACTGAACATACCTATTGTCCATTATGAGCATATATTTTTTAACGTTAGAAATATGAATGGTTGAAGTATCAAAAATTTTAACTGAGTTTTTCTCAAAACTAATAATATGTAATTACCGCGATTAGCCATTGTACGGCAGATCAGATTCTGTAGAAACACATTCGCGGTATATTTCAACTATTTGAAATGGAGGAATAAGTAGAGGGTGTAACTGGTTATTTTTTATTGCTATTAAGTAAAATATCTATATCAAGTTTTGTTGTTTAAATTCCACTTCTAAAACTAAAATTGTTATTGTGTTTACTATTTCGTTCAGTTTTTGGGTCCTTATTACTCCATGACTTAGTTATTGGAGTTCTTGTTTTTTTTGCATATTTTCTACTGGTTTCAGAATTTTCTGGTATGTAGACTTAACAATTGATATTTGTTGTTTTTGTAATTCTAGTAATTGTTTATTGTTACCTTCCAGATCATTTATTTTACTATACTTTATCCACTAATTATTTGCACCACAGTGCTTATGGACATATTTTGTCTTGTTTCTTCTTTGAGTAATTACATAAATGTGTTTCTGATTTTCATCACCGGCACTTTTATCCAACGTCTCATTGCACATATAATAGATTGGGGTATGGTATGAGTAGCTTAGTATACTACTATTAAAAGTATTAAGTGTAATGACACTGGATAAAAATGAACTTTTCCATAAGCGCTGTGGTGCAAATAATTAGTGGATAAAGTATATATATTATCTCCCCATCGTCGTGGTCCAGGACTTCAAATAAGAAATGAAGTCCTTTGCCTATTCCATCGAATAGGGATCTGCGTTGACGATATCGACCGGTGAATTCTGCCAATGTTTTCGAACGTTTGTTAATATTATTTAATAAATTTTGTAAAACGGTTTTTTGGGTCGTATATGCAAAATTTATGTTCAGGGCTTTATCACAGGTTTTAATTAATTGTGTGTCAATATATTCTATAATTTCAATTTCTTCCAAAATATCTGTTATGCTTAATTCTGTGAATATGTTCCATTTCTCGTGGTATGCGTATAATTTTCCTATTTCTTCAAATAAAATACCAGTATTTTTCAATTTTTGTATTGAATATGGTTCATTCATTCCATTTACTGATGATATAAGGTATGTAACGTACAATACGTACGTTGTTGTTACGAAGAACACTTCTGTAAAATATAAACACGGAGTTATTTATACATAGTACGGTTTAAGTCGATTATTGTGTACCGTGACTTCTCTTTTACCTACTAAAATAGTTGTATTAACGTCACTTGGAATTTTAATTATTTTGTAAGGTCCTATCCATATTTTAAAAAATTTATTCTTTTTCTTATCTCATATTTTTTTTTTATTAATACATTATCGCCTATGTTGAAGGTTATTGGTCGACTTGCTTCGTCGTAATATTGTTTATATCGTTGTTTTTCTTTAATGAGGTTTTGTCTTGCAATTTCGTACGTTTTTTGTAATTTATAACGCAGGATGTTGTAATATTTTTCGTGGTTGTATACTGGTTGTGGGAGTCTTTTTAAATTTGTTGGTATCTCGGCTGTAAAACCAAATAGGCAGTCCATCGGCGTTAGTTTTGTGCCTTCATGTGTGCTGTTATTGTATACGAAAGCTGCAGTTCTTAAGAATTGGTCCCACGTTTTGGGGTTCCCGTCTATTGTTGATCTTAAATATTCTACTAGGGGTCTGTGTGCGCGTTCCAGTGATGCATTTGATTGTGGGTGATATACTGTGGTTGCTAACTTTCGAATTTTTAATAATTTACACACTTTTTTAAAAACTTCGCTCATGAAGTTGCTTCCTTGATCAGTCACACATTTTTTGGGAATGCGATAACGTGTGATAATTTCTTTGAAGAAGTGTTTTGCTACCGTCTCTGCATCAATGCTAGATAAGGCATACCAATCTACAAATTTCTACAATCTATAGGTTTCTTCAAGTGGGCCTACTATATCTAAATATATTTTGTCGAAAGGTTTTTTAGCTGTATCTGTTGAAACCATTGGCATACGATATTGTAGTGACGATTTAAATTTTTGGCAATAATCACATTTCCTGACATATGTTTTTATATCATGAAGCATTCCTTTCCATCTGTACCTTCGCTTAATTTTTTTGTAAGTGTTCAAAATTCCTTGGTGTCCCCCTAAAGGAGAATTATGGTAATAGTAATAATCTTAATATCTTCTGGATCGGTAAGAAGTTCTATTTGGTCATTACCTACGGCGATATCCTTAATACTTGTTTCTGAACTTGTTTCATCGTTTTTTGTGTTTGATTTTTCCTGTAACGTTTCCGGATTTTTTCTTTCTTGCTATACCTGAGGTGTTGAGTACTGCTGATCAACTTTTTTTTCTTTGTTTGGGCTCGTGTAATCACCTACATCTGTGCTGAACTACTGTGTGTTGATACATTTTTGTTTTCAGTATTTATTTTACCTTCAGGTATATTATATACTTGCGCGGTAGTAACTATTACATTTTTTGTTTTGTTATTTGATTTGTTTCAACCGGAATACGACTCAAAGCATCTGCGTTTGTGTTGTATTTCCCTGGTTTGTACTCTATTGTGTAATCGAATTCTGATAGTTTATATTGGAACCGTAAAAGTCTTGAGGAGGGGTCTTTTGTACTAAAAACACCTTTAAGTGGCTTATGATCTGTAAAAATTGTGAATTTTCTTCCTAAAAGATAGCATCTAAAATTACGTGTAGCCCATACGATGGCTAATAATTCCTTCTCAATCGTCGAGTAATTTCTTTCAGCTTTGTTTAATGTCCTACTGGCATATGCAATGGGTTTGTCCTTCCCCATTTCACCTTGCGAGAGAACTGCTCCTGTACTTTCGTTACTAGCATCCGTAGTTAGGTTGAAAGGTTGTGTAAAGTCAGGATAAGCCAATAAAGGGGGTGTTACTAAATCGTTTTTAATTTTTTCGAATGCTATTTGACAATTTTCAGACCATTTGAATTTGGTGTTCTTTTTTAATAAATCAGTAATTGGTTTTACGATTTTAGAAAATTGTGGTATGTATTTTCTGTAGTAATTAGCTAAACCTAGAAATGATTGAATTTGTCTGACAGTTCGAGGAATGGAAAACTTTTGTATACATGCTGTTTTACTGGGGTCCGGAAAGGCACCCTCGCTTGTACATAAATGTCCTAAATAAACTACTTCTTTACGTAAAAAATGACATTTAGAAGTATTTAATTTTAAATTGTTACTACGCAATCGTTCAAATACCTTCCTTAATTTTTCATTATGATTTTCTAAATTCGATGCATGGATAACTATATCGTCGAGAAAGACAAAAATTTCTATTCCATTTAACCCCATTAGTACATGATTTAAACCAAAGATCATACGCTTGAACTCATAATGTCCATACGCTGTACTGAATGCAGTTTTGGGTCGATCTTCTGGGGAAACTAAAACTTGATGATAATTGATAACCATTAGCTAGATCTAGTGTTGTAAAGTATCGTGCGTGTCTTAACTGATCTAATATATTTTCAATTCTAGGTAGAGGAAACACATCTGCAATTGTTTTTTCATTTAATTTTCTAAAATCAACTACAACTCTCCAGCGTTTTTCTCCTGTTGGTCCTGGTTTTTTAGGTACTACTAATAATGGTGCATTCCATGGACTTTTGCTTTCTTGAATTACATCATTAATTATTAATTTCTTCCTTTTGTGCTTCAGGAAGTCGGTACATTTTCTGATTAATTGCTGGCTGGTTTGGCAGTACAGGTATATCACCCTTTAAATGAAAAATGTCATTATATTCATAACATATCTCGTAAAGAGCATTTTTTTCGTAATTGACGTAATCTGTCGCTCCGATGCTCCTTTTTCACCATGCAGCTATTCTTATATTTATCTAATATGTTAACGGATGCTATTCTAACTACTGATTGATCTAACTTTTCTTGCTTATTTGATGTAGTTTGTTTTTTGTCTTCTGTTGTAACTAAAGTTTTAATTTTAAAACCTTTTAGAGGTTGTAAGTATAATGTGAATTTTTTAATTTCACAGGCTTCATTGTTATTATTTAGTAACCCTATGTATGTATACTTTTTTCCTATGTCTAAAATACTACTCGCTAAGAAAATTCCTGTTTTAATTTCTTGTGCATGACATACCATTTCTTCTCTTAAGTTGAGTGGACTTTTTATTATGATTTGTGATCGAGCAGGTATGTGAATACTTTTTTCAAATTCGACTACCCTGTACTCCCCAGTTTCATCGGGGATTCCCTTTTGTGTAGTAGTAGTATTTGTATTATATTGCGTTGGCTCATCTGTGTTATGAAAATCTTTTGTATGGCATTTAATGTCCTCTTTTTTGCACTTATTACCTTGTGTGAAAGTCAGTTTAGTATTTAATTGATTTTCTGAATTTTTTTGATTTTTTGAATTTTTATTTCCATTTTCTAATGTTTTACCTTGTTTATAAGATAGTTTTGAATTTGATTGAATATGAGAAATGTTTTTATTTACTGAGGGTTGTTCATTTATCTCTTGTTCATTTACCAAATGAAAAGAGGATTTTTTGTGGATATTTTGTGATTCTGTTTTTTGTTCGAAGGGTAATTTTTCAACTTTGAAATTGGCATTACTATTTTCTAATTTTTCACCTTGTGCGAAAGGTAGTATAGGAATTGAGAATTCTTTTTGATTACTTTCCGTGCGAGGAAAAAAAAGTTTACGATTAGGTCCATCAATATTACAATTTTTTCCTAAAAAGTCATTGCCTAAAAGACCATCATTTAGCACTGAGTTATTACTTTCAATAACATGAAATTCACATTTTAAGGGTTAGGTAATAAAAAATTTCCTGTACATTTGTTTTACCAGACTTACTTCAGCTCCTGTGTCTACAATTAATTTTACCTTACCAGTTTTACTAATATCTAAAGGAAGTTCTACTATACTGGTGTTTTTGTAAAATTTTCGTGCATGAACTGAGTACATACCCTTTTTCATTTTCGTATTTGTTTAGGATCGGTTCGGGGATTTTTGAATCGATCCATTGTCGTTTTTTTCTTTTTTATTTTCCCATCTACGTTTTTGGAAACAATTTGTAACCGTGTGGCCACGACGACCACAAAAATCGCATTTTACTTGTACTTGATTAATTTTTGCCTCACTTAGAAGAAGCTTATTTTGTGGTGACTCATTAAATTTATTAGTAAAATAATTTTGTCTACAATTTTTAACGTCGTGTCCATATCGATTACATTCTGTGCAAAATGGTGTATTTTTTCTTTTTATACATTCATCGTATGTGCGACCTTTCTTCTGGCAGTAACTACAAGTTATTTTAGATATTAAAGATATTTTTTGAGAAGGAGATGGGTTAAGGTTTTGCATATTCGAATTGTTTGGAGATTTTACTGCAGTTGAGTTAAAAGGATTTAGATTTGTGTTAGTTATGTTTGGAGTAATATTATAATATTGGGAATAGTTTGTTGCAAGATAAGGTTGTGGTTGACAGTGTGAGTATTGTGTATTATGGGATCCATACAAAATCCAGATTTTCAAAATCCAGAAACGACAAAATTCAGAACTTTTTAAAAAATCCAGAAAGACAAAATCCAGAAACGACAAAATTCAGAAACGACAAAATTCAGAAACGAAAAAATCCAGAAACGACAAAATCCAGAAACGACAAAATCTAGAAACGACAAAATCCAGAAACGACAAAATCCAGAGCGACAAACAAAAAATGAAATTTTTTTTTTATTTTCTAAAATATTGAGAAAATGTTGAATAAAATACATATTAATTTATTTATTTATTTGATTTTAAATTTTATTTTTAAACATTGCACTTCATACGAAGATAAAACCTATTTTTTAAATACTAAGATACATTGTTTCAAATCATCACACTTTAAATTCAGGTGTAATATAGATAAAATATAAAAGGAATTTAAATATAAAATAGTTAAAATATATAATAAAAAAACATAAGCTAAATTTGAATATATTCTAATATAGTAAAATAAAAATTAAGCCAAAGAAAAGTTTTTGGCAATATTTCTTAAATATTCTTCTTTGGAGTAATTTGTTCTTTCAGATAAAATCAGATTAATTCTTTCTTCTTTTTCTTGATATGCCTTTTTTATTGGTTGTTTTTCTCCGGAATTAATTTTTTCTATTAATATTTTTATCATTATCTGCTCCTTTTGAAGATTTTGTATCAAATTATATAAATTTGCGTGTGTTCCTATTAATGAACCCAATCTTCTATGCCACGCTTCAACTTTGTTTTGCGTTCGTGGAAAATTGTTTATAATGTTCTCATAAACTGACCAAAATGACGGAGGATATACGGGTGGATTTTGCACTCCTCGTTTTTTTTTTTTCCATATATATAATTTGTTTCAAGGAAACTAGCAATTTTTTTGAAATCTGCATTAGAAGTTTTTATTGCCTCATAGTATTGTGGAACTTCTTCCGAAGGTACGAAAGCAAGTGCTTTTAGTTGCCTAATTTGTAGTGAGAACTGTTCGTTTGTTCCATATTTTCGCTCAAGCTTTTCTTTTTGTATTTTGCGCCAAATAATTTTTCCAAAGTGAAAGAAACAGCCCTTATATATAGCATCCGGAAAAAAGCTTTTAAAAGATTTTACACTAGCTGTTTCAAAGTCTGACAATACTATGTTTGGATTTAAAGATATATTGAATTCAGCTGCCGATCTTAATAATTCGTATAACATCTCATTATAACAGTTTATGTTTTTACGAGACATTAAACAGTAAATAAGAGGTACTGTTTCATTATTTGACTGATTCCCAACGCGTCCATGTATTGTAAAAAGTTGTCGCAACAAAGACGGAACTACTTTAAATGTTCCATCAATAATCCATATATCTGATTGTGCCAACCAATGAATATTTTCTTTTGTTCCCATAAGAATTATGCAGTCGTCATCAAAAGTTTTATAAGACAGAAGGAATCTTTCTCCTTCAACTACTTGTAATGTTTCGGGAATATCTATTTCACTAATGGTTTTCGGCTCTTTGAAAAGTAATTTACGTCGCACTCTTTGAATCTTTCTATTTTGCGCTTTTTTCGAAGGTAGATATTTCCTACATAATGGTTCACAGTTAGTTGTAGCAGAAGATAATATTTGGCATGACTTCAATCCGCTTCTTGCTGCTTTATCTTTTACTAAACTATTTGTTGTATAAACACTTTTATCAGACGCCATGGGATCGTGGTTATGTATTGTTGGAGATCGTGCAATTGTATGTAGACCTTCACTTGTATAATTTGTTGTAAC
Source organism: Bombylius major (assembly GCA_932526495.1). NCBI lineage: Eukaryota > Metazoa > Arthropoda > Insecta > Diptera > Bombyliidae > Bombylius > Bombylius major. The sequence goes on along the minus strand of OW052044.1, from coordinate 18,467,795 downwards.
TCTTCCTTTACAGTGAAAAGATTTTCTTTTTTCACATATCCAATTAATGCTTTTCTCCGTTTTTTTGTCTACGTGGTATATAAACCCATTAAGGGATAATTTTATACCACCTTTATTAGAAGCTATTATTTCTAAAACTGGTTCGTTATCGTTCATCTTTTCAATTAATATACAGAATATTATTAAAAAAATTCAATTAATTAAGTAACTTAATTTCTTAATAAATTAACACCAAACTAGTTCAAATTGAAATTTCTTCAAATTTAAAATATGCAGTCTATCACTTTTTTTTTTATAATAATTCACTAATCACCAAAAATAAAAACCTTAGAATGAGGATATCAAGGCTTAAGTGTAAGGTTTTTATACCTTTTCTTGATACAGTAATTTTGTGTGTTACTTTGATGTTGCTTTGTTACTACAGTGATTTTGTGTGTTACTTTGATGTTGCTTTGTTACTACAGTGATTTTGTGTGTTACTTTGGTATTGTTTTGTTACTACAGTGATTTTGTGTGTTACTTTGATGTTGCTGAGCTAAACTAAATGAGTGATAACTGATTTTATTAAAATATAACACAAGATATGTACCTTTATGAGTTTATAAAAAAATCCAGAAGAAATCCAGAAGAAATTAGTTGGCGGCGCCAACTAATTTCTTCTGGATTTCTTCTGGATTTTTTCTGGATTTTGTCGTTCTGGATTATGTCGTTTCTAGATTTTGTCGTTTCTAGATTTTGTCGTTTCTAGATTTTGTCGTTTCTGGATTTTGTCGTTTCTGGATTTTGTCGTTTCTGGATTTTGTCGTTTCTGGATTTTGTCTTTTCTGGATTTTGTCTTTCTAGATTTTGTCTTTCTGGATTTTGTCTTTCCGGATTTCGTTACGAACCCGTGTATTATATCCTTGTAGAAGAGTTGTTCAATTCAGTAGTCGTTTCATATCTAATGCCTTTTGAATTACTTTCTCAATATCACCTTCTTCTATCGTTAATAAATATTGTCTCAGATGTAAGTTTAATGTGCCACTTTTAATTGTAGAAATTGCAAGATCTACCAGTTATGATTTTACATTAGGGGAATTAACAGTATATTTCGAATCAGCTGCTTCTTGACCAAGGGTTAACAAATATTTTACTCGAGTAGCAAATTGGACAAATGGTTCAGAGGGAACTTGTTGACAAGTAATCAGTTTATTCACTAATTCCTGATACGTCTCTCGCGGTAAAAAGGTTCTATTTAAAAGTTCTTCGACTTCCTTTAAACTTGTTACTCGAGCTGAGCTTACTAATCGATAAGCTTCACCTCTAAGAATCGATAAGCTTCACCTCTAAGATGAGTCTTAACAATTTCGAAGAATGCGGAGTGTTCTGTACTTTCCAAATATCTTAAAACTTGGTTACAGCAATCTAAGAATGTTTGTAATTCACTCACTAGTTTGGGATGAACTTCGCCTGAAAACAAAGGTACCATCTGAGATGTTAATTTTGCTATTTTTTCATAATCCACCATTTCCGTTAATATATTCTCTCGGTCGCGACTTAAAGACAACGAATTCGAATTTTCTTATATTGAACTTTCCAACCAGGGCAATACAAAATCGGATGGACTTACAAATTCTAAATTAAAGCTATTATTACAACTATTTTCGGTATTTATTTTATCTTTATTTGTATTTTTACTATCTTTAATTTGATTTTCAGAGAGTCCTTGAAATTCGTTTATCACTTCGCGAAATTTTTCCGTATCTTTTTTAAATTTTTCTACAGAAGCTAATCTAAGTCCAATGACTTTTCTATGTTTTCCGTAATTGAAGATAAGACGGCTATTTCCTCCTCGCTGCTACTGGACATCAATATTTTAATTTCTCTGGGTACGGATGAAGCCCACTTACTTCCCTCGTTGAAAATTAAAAACTTTTGTGCACCCACTTGACCATAAAAATTCTAATATTTTTACTAATAATTATTAAAAATTTTTTTTTTTTTTTTTTTCTCAAAAACTGTATTAAAAATATTTTATAAAAATTTAAGTGCTATATTAGTGATATTTCATGTAGATAAAATTTTTACAAAACAAAAACAAAATATTATTTTAATTTATAAGAAAAAAAATAATAATATTTTCAATCGTCAAATTTTTATTCTTTTCAAATTTTACGATTATTATTTTTAATTTCATATATAAAAAATAATGTCAAATTTATGTTATGTTTTTTCTATATTTTTTCGTAGTTGTTTTTTTTTTTTTCAAAATAAAATAAAGATATACATATATGTATATTATATTTATATATATTATATATATTTACTGTCATTAAATGCAGGATATGTATAACGTATCATTCGATCATTTTTTCCTTACTTTCTTTTCATTAAGTAATATTTTGTTGATCAAGCTACTTTTGCTTATAGTATTTTTCTTTTTGGAAGTCAGTATTGTGCTTATGGAGGCAGTACCCGATGAGTTTTTTGCCTTGGTAATATTTAATTTAAAAGATTCACCTCGATTGAAATTGAGATCTGATCACCCCACACACGAGATAGATTTATTCAAAAAATTTGTGAAAGAATATAGAAAAGTATGCCTATCTTGCCTGTACTGACATCCAAAAAGAAAAATAGTATACACAATTGTATTTTATAATTCGTTATTATTTCCTATTCTATTGACCTACTATAATTACAAATACATGTGTTTATTTGGGTTACTTATATAGTATTCAACTATGCACTTTTTTGATCTAGAATATTATGAACTTAATCTAATTAGATCGAATTGAATTTGTTATGAAAGATTCTATTGTAATAAATATATTATTTTACTTTTTTAATGTGCTTTATATATATATTAACATATATTTATATATTTATTTATGTAACAAGATTATAATGGTTAATCTGGATTAAGCACTATGTACTTTATAATTTATTATAATGATTTTTAGTCTTCATTACGACTCTGTACAATTAAGTTGTAATTCAAATAAATTACATTTAATAATAATAACCAACACATTATTATTTTATTTGTGTTAGACCAAATTTGAGGACCGAATATCATAAAAAGTAAAATCATAAAACTTTCATTAGCGATGTAATATTGCATTGTCATCCAGTTCTGAGCTATGTTGAAAGTTTCAAGTCTCTATCTAATCAAAAAGTTGGTTTAAAATCAATTTCTAAATTTGTACCGAACGGACAGACAAGAAAGCAAGCTAATAAAAACGTTTTAAAAATAAAAAAGAACACACTCGCAAAAATAACTCGTAAAAGTAGCTTTACACTACTTGATTTCTCATATCACTTTACATACTATACATATATACGTATCACTGGTAAAAGTTTGACAGCGTTTACACTGTCTGATTTTGTTGAGAAACTTTGTCTTACGACTTTACACTCGACATATCATGCAAATAGATTTTTTCTATATTCGTATGACATTTGATTTGACTTCGTAATATTCGAATTTTTTTATTTCAGTGAATTTTCAGCATTATGAGAAGTCGTATGACAATACATATGTAAAATAACATACATAAAGTGATATGACAAATCAAGTAGTGTAAAGGTACTTTAAGTATGTATTTCGTAAAAAAATATTCTAGCACATATTTTACGAACATTCGTAAAATGTAAGTGAATTACGAACGATAAGAACATAAGAAAGTCATAATTTGTTATACAATTATAAAATGTATTTTATTAAAGAAAAATATAATAAATGCATAAACCATAATTAAATCTGTATACTGACTTTCATTATCGAAAATATGTATGTAAAATGAAATTTTCACACTTTAAAATATATCATTAATGAAAATACATATTCATACTTATAAATGTACCAATATGCAACATACAACAGATTTTAATACCGGACATATATGGAAACAAAATTGCAAAAATTAAATAGTTAAGTATGACATGTAAAGATTTTTCCAAACAATTAATAAGGCCCCATTAGTTATTCATATTCTTTAAGGAATTTATGTTTTTTATATGTTGCCTATATGATTTGGTATCCATTTATCGTTGAAATTGAAAGAAAAATTTCGAATTTATCAGTGTTTGTAAACTTAATTTCGAATTTTTATAAGAAATGTATTTCCCTTTGTCGAAAGAAAAATATTATGAAAACTTTTTAAAGCAACAAGCGTGATTGAATTAAATCAACTAGATTGTTAGTTTTAAAATCTTTTTTTTTTTGTTGTTGTTGAAAAAAGGATAATAAATTAAAACAACATTTTGATTCAAAATCTCTTTATTAAATTCTTTCCTTTGTATTTTTTTCTTCTATTTTCTTCAATAATTTATTGATCATTTTTTTTAAATATTCATTTTATACTTTTTGTCTTTTTTTTTTTTTTTCTTCAAACGCAAAACGTTAACTATAAAGGCAACTAAAGCTACATTATAATAGTGATCTGATATACCCTTTTGTTAATTTCTTTTTATTATTATTCTTAATTATTTATTATTATTTATTTTTATTATATATGTATATATTTATTTTTAAATATTGTAGTCTCTGTACAACTTTAAAACTGTTTTGCTCTTATACATCATTTTACTAATTGAATATACATACATATATGTGTATAAATAAATAATTTAGTTTATTTTCTTATTAAAATTTTTTTCTCGACTTAATGTAATCTTATTTATTATAAATATTAATCTTTGTCCTCTTGTTTTTTTTTTTATAATAATTTTTTTTTTTTTTTTTATTTTATTTTAAATAATAATTAAGTTTTTTATTATTTTAATTGTAATTACTTTTTCAAGTTATAATTCATAGGCTTCATTTTTTCTTTTCTTCAACTACATATGTATTTACATTTTCTACAGTGTATAATTTTAGAATAATTTTTATTTTGAACAAATTAAGTAAAGAATAAATTTGAAATATTTATTTTTGTAGAAAGTTATTTCTGCTTCGAAAAAAAAAGAAAGAAAAACAGCATACTTTAGAACAATTCGAATTTAAAAAAAATTCTTTTTCAAATATTTTATTTAAACCATTAAAAAACGTTCAATAGATTAGATGGAAATTTTTTGTAAAAAAAAAATCATAAAATAATTTCATTTATTTATAATTTAAAAATTTATTAACAAAATCCATTCTAAATAAACAAGTAGGAAAAGAAAAAAGGAACAAATTAAAACAAAAATAAATTTTAAAAGAAAAAACGAAAACAAACAAAAAGGGGAAAAAAAATCACAATTTACTTCAGAAAAAAAAAATTCAAACTTTAGAATATTTTTGTTAATTTCATAAAATGTTAATAATAATTCTACACTTTTTTTTAAATTAATTTATTCATATTTTCCTTTATTTTATTTTTTTTCTATTCTAGTTACATTGTTCTTTTTATATATATATTTTTTTCTCATTATAATTTTAATAAAATTAATTAATAATAAATACCTGTACAATAAGTAATTCACTTTTATAATTTCTTTTAAATCTTATTCCTTTTCATTTTTAAACTTTAATTTTTTAATTTTTATGACTTAAAAATAAAAACAAACAAACAAATCATATTTTCATATCTTAAAATCATCTTTTTTCTTTTATTTTTCAAATGTACATATATATATAATTTTTATTTATTTAATTTTTTCATGAAATTTGTATGTATACAAAATAGTACTTTTTTTTTGTTTTATTTTTTAGAAATTACATATATTTATATATATATACTAATTATTATCACTTTGGTTTTTAAATAAAGTATAATTAAGGATTAAAAAAAAAAACAGAAAAGATAATCTGATAAAAAAACATAGAAAATAATAATCTATAAGAAAAAAGAAATAATTTATTTCGTTTTATTTTTTACTTCTTTTTAAATTTGAATAATGCTTTCTACTCTTAATTTCTAATAGATTAGATTATTCTTTTTGTTTAATTTTTTTTTTTAAGAAACTTGCTTTACATTTATTTTTTGTTTTTATTTCAATCGTAAAATAAAGTGAAATATTTTTAAATCTTTTTTTTTTTTTTTTTTTCATTATTATACTAAGCAATTAGTGTCAAAATATATAGAAATTTTACTTTTTAAAGAAACAATTTAATAATTTCTTTTTTACTTTACTTCATTTCTTAAACTTATTTAAAGAGCACCAAAAGATTCGGATTTCTAGCCAGTTACTGCGAAAAATATATAAAATTTATTGTGTTAAATAAATATACAGCCAAAAGAATAATAAGATTTTGTATGTAAATTAAAATTAAAAATCTAAATTTAAAAAGAAAAAAACTGATAATGCAAAATAAAAATATTTTAAAAGTAAAGAATTAAAAGAAAAAACAATTTTTTTTTGTTGTTGTGAAATAGGCTTTAACATTGACAATAATTTTTAATTTTGAATAAATATTAGTTTTCACCATAATATTATGAATTTTTTAAATTTCTCTTTTAAAATGTTCATATTAATTTTTAAAAATTATTTATTTTATTTTGTGATTGACATTAGATTTATCTTTTTGTTCTATTCATCAAGTTGATTTCATTTTTTTAAAATGTTTTTTTTTTTTGTCTTGTGTACATATAATATTTTTTAAATTTTGTTTAATTAAATTTTTTTTTAGTGCTAAGGCTTTAAACTTTTAAGAAATATATTTTTTTTTTTTAATTTCTTAATGAAGAGAAACAAAATTATTTCAAAAAGAAGAATCGATAGTTAATAATTAATTAATTGGTTTACATGGAAAATTATTTGATTTCATAAACAAATTTGTAATTTGTTTTTTGTTTTTTAAACGGTTAAATCGAATTAACCAGAGTTTTTTTTTATTTACTATTACTCTTAATTTTTGTTTAAAATCATTTTTTTCTTTTAATTGGACTTTGTGTCTATACTAACTAATATGAAATTTAATCAGAATAAGGATTTGTGTTTTATACATTATTTGTTTAACAGATTCGAATGTTAAGAATTTCATAAGTACATACCTTGAAAAATCAAATATATTTATTTATATATAGTTTCACTTATTTCTAGGAAACCTATTTATTTTTTAAAATACGAAGAACAAAAAAAAAATCAACTTAAATATGAATTTAAAAGCAAAAGAATCACAAAAAGGACATGATATGATAATTAAAGAATCTTTCACACACACAAATTGACTTTGAAAGTTCTAATTTTTTTGCAGGCAAATTTTCTTAAATAGTTTTTTTTTCTTTCTTTTTTTAAATAAAAATAAAATAGAATAAAACTGTGTAAGTATGTATTTACAGGAAAAATGAAGAAGAAATTGAAAACAAATCAAGACTTCTTTTATTATTATTATTATTATTTTTTTCATTTTCATTTAAGATTACATTTATTTGCTCTCTCTATATACTCTATATACTATATATCAATTAATATACATTATTTAATTTAATTTATTATTTTTTTTTTTTTTTTTTTTTTTTAATAATAATTTATTTATCTATAACTTTACTTTTTTTCTCTATGTATTTTATTAATTTTTTTTTAATTCTATTTTTTTTAAATATAGTATATAATTTTTTTTTTTAAATTTGTTTTACTTGAACAACAATAACAACTTTTTTGAATTTTCTTGTAGTAAAGTGTGGAAGTGCTATAGTATGTATAGAAAAAAATATTTCCAATGTATTCATATTTTAAATAAAATAAGCAAAAAAAAAAATATATTACAGGTAGAAAATTAAAAAGATAAAAAAAAAATGAACAAAAATATTACACGCTTGAACAAGAAAAAGATTATTTCAGTAGATGAGAATGCAGTTGATAAAAAGTGTTATCCGTTAAGCGGTCTCGGTAATCGTAACTGTCCTGATAAAATAAAAAGTTTTAAAGAAACAAGCAGCAGGACAAGTTGATAAAATAGAAAAATTTGAAAAAGATGAAATGAAGAAGTTATCAGGCACGGTTATCAGCTAAAAGTTATATTGTAACAAAACTTTGAACTAACCAACCAACACAATTGAAAAACACTTTCATTCAAATCGTGAACAACTTAATAGGCAAAAGAAAATTTTTGAAAAAGCAATTTCTTCAAGGTGATGATCCTTTACAACCATGGATTGATTACAATGCATAAATTCAAAAAAGAGTATCCAAACAGTTGTAAAGAAAGTGATTTTGAAAATGACTCACTGTATGTTTAGAAAAATTTGAAAATGATAAACGATATTCCCAAGATGAGAAAATGATTAAATTATTCATTAAATACATTGATACATACTCAATCCAATCCAGTATAATGTTATAAAGATTTGTTTGAAACAAAATTTGGTATGTTTATTGCTGGTTTCTCATTACATTGAATGCGGTAAATTAAATGAAGCTGGAAATATATATCAGAAGAGCTTAAGCGCTTCAGCAAAACTATTAAACAAATTTGAGGTAACAATTAAAAATTTGCTAAAACCGGCACATGTGAAACAAGGAAATATTATTAAACTAGAACCATTACATATACATTTATTATTCTTGAAGACGATAAAGCAACAGGAAAATCCTCTAATGAGAAATTCATTATGGATAAAAATCCTTCTGAACAATATAGTGATTCAACAAATAAAAAAAAAATATTCTTAAGGAATAGGAAAAAATATATTAAAAATAAATTTAAGCCCAAAATTCTTTAATTTATTTATTTTAAATATAAAAAAAAATCCACTTTTTCTATTTAATGAATCGTACGAAATGATTAATTTTAATTTTTGGTTCTTTGTTTTGCTTTTTCTTCAATAATTGATTGTGAAACAGAAATAAAGACAACAGGAGACAAAATACAATATAAGACGATAAATATGATAGAAAAAAGGTGAAACCGAGAATAACAAATTTTGTTTTTTTTTCTCAGGATATTTTTTTGTTTTTTGCTTTTTTTTTTTTTTTGTTGATAAAATATAATTCTGTAATTTTTGTTAATTTAATTTTTTTTTTTCATATTTGATTTTCTTAATTAATTTAGTTTTATTTTAGCAGAGAAAACTATGCAGTTGTTGTAGTATGAGAATTACTACTACTGCTATTGTTACTATTGCATTGAATGAGATGACTACCTGTTGAAGTAATTGGGTGTGTGCTACTATGATTATTATTAAAATTCATAATTCCGCCAATATGGCTACTATTTAGACCACTGTTATTACTACAGTATCCTCCTAAAGCATTTATAACACCTCCACCACCAGCACCACCTCTTATATCCGATTGATCACTATTTAAACCTTTCATTGCTTCCGGTTGAGTGCAAATAGGTTGTATCGATGCATCACCATCAATTGCCGTTGTTGTTGTATTTGATGATGTAGCTGATGAATGATGATACTGATAATGATGCAATAATCCAGTTTCTTCATTACCAGATACTGTTGACGATGTTCCGATTCCAGCAGAATCACCAACACCACCAGTTGTTGTTGTTATTGTTGTTGTTGTTGTTAATATATTAGGATTTGTTATAGTTGAACTATTTGTTGTTGTTGTTGATGTTAATGTTGAATTATTACCATCATCAGTTAAGCGTAATGCTATTTCTAGATCTCTTAAAACATCTGTTTCTTTTTCATCGATTAGATTGAAGCGTCTATGTAGGGCGGTCAGATGGGCAAATGTTAAATTTAAATGTGTATGTAATCCTAGAAGGGCGATTTCGCGGAAATGCGCCGCATATAGGTGAGCTATCACATGAAATTGCAAGCGTAATATTTTACGGGCGATACTTTCGAACGAACTTGGAAATTCATTTGCATATTTTGTTGGAAATATTGATTCGTCACTAACTGTTTTTTGTGTAAATGTCATCACATAATCAATATATTGTGGTGCAGCAACACGGGTCTTTTTACCTTTTTCGTCAAACCATAAATACGTTCTAAAATTACAAATAATAATAATTGAGTTTAAGATTTTTATTCGCATAGAAATAAAATTTTTTTGTATGATTCTCACCTGTTACCAGGCCCAGTCATATCCGGACATCCGGATGTTGTACAAAATTCGCTAATGGTTCCATACACTAAATTTACATGTTCGAAAAGTGCCAGTGCTATAAATGATAATAGAAGAAGAAAAAGTATGATTAATAATTTTAATTTTATATCTACTTTTGTTTTTTACTGTTTAAAAGACGGACAATGGAGTCGGCTTATAATTCCGGTAGTTAGTGTATTATGTTTGAAATTTAAAAAAAAATGCATTCCTATTAAATTTATAAAATTACCAACAAACAAAGTGCGACAATTGCACAATAAATTAAAATATAATTCATGTTTGTTTCGAAAAATTGTAAATCAATTCAATTAATTATCGATATTAATTTTATTAGGTCAATGAAATTGATTATTCAAATTTTTGGCATTTAATTTCCTGTGAGACCTTCTTGTATGTCAGCTTAAAAAAATAGTGATTGATATTTTTATACATGGTGCATTTTATCGGCATGTTGAAAAACATTTCAAAACAACAGTGAACTCGATAAATTACTGAAATATGTAATTGTTAACTATATTTTTTATGTTTATGCTAATTTTTTAAAATAGCCTATTTGTTAATAGCGTCATTGCCGTTGAACTTTTTCAAGTCGTAGAATTTTTTGTAATGGTGAGTCAAAAATAAAAAGAAGAAAAAAAACAGTGAAAAAATAAAATGTCTTTATGCTTAGAAAATTGTTCACAAACAATGAAAAATTTAAAGAAAAGTATACATTTTTATTTTAAAAGAAAATATAAATTGTGTTTTTTTCATAAGCATTGATATATTTTATTTATGAAACATAAATTTGCGTGGTCGTATTGATGAATATTGTCATATTTACACAACTCCTACACGAATACAACACAAAAGAAAAGAAAAAAAAATGCAGGAAATAAACAATAAAATAAATATTTTATATTTCTATATTATTCAAATTACTAATTAAAATTTGTTTGGTGGAATAATCAAATACAAATGACAATTAAATAATTGTTTGCACCTGTTTTCTATATTTATTGAATAAAATTGTATTTTGATAATTTTTTGCGATGTCCTTTGTATGCTTGAAAAGTCATTGGTAATAAAGTAAGCAAAAATAAAATTATTTATTCATTTATTTTTTTTTCTCTTGAATTTTATTTCATAGAAGCTTAGTTATATCTAAATTTCTTTTTTATAAATTTTGTTTACTATTCAAAATATCTTAATTTAATTCATTAAGAAAAATTGTTTTTTTTTTTTTTGTTCTTTTCATTAATAAAAATTTTATTGGCGATTTACCCAAAATGATAATAAAAAATGTTCTAAGTATATATGTATTCTATATATATTTTTTTTATTGTAGGAAAATCTTATTTAAATTTTCTTTTTTTAAAAATTATTTTGGTTTTTCTCACATGAAAAATATTCTTATAGGTATAGGTAATGAAAAAGATAAAATGAGATATGTATGTATGAACAAATTTTAATTTAAAATTGTTGATCATGAAATATAGCCAAAACTATTAACAAATGTCTCATAAATATAATTTGCTTTTTTACGTACAAAAATTGGTATCACGATATTCTCTGGACTGTTTTGCAGCTCATGTATCGAAATTATTCTTTTTGTTATGGATGATTATTATATATGTATGTATATGGGGTGCAAAAAAAAGTTACAAGCGATTTTGTGTAGAGAGGTCTTACACAAAACGCATAATTTAAAATAGACACAATAGAAATTATTATTAGTACAATTTTTCTCATAAAATAGTCCAGAGAATATCGTGATACCAATATTTGTACGTATGTATATAAAAAAAAACACCCTGTATAATACATGTAAGTAATTACGTATGTATGTAGGTACATATGTATTACATATTCATAATTTATCTCTGTTGTAAAAATTACAACGATCAGTTTTTACGGGGAGGAAGGTAAAAAAATTTTTGTTATTTTGAATACTTACTATGTGATGCTAGCCATTCATTATAGTCTAATCCAGCTGGAAGATCAACTAAGGCTTTGAGATCAGCATCAGGTAGCTTACGTTCTAATACGCTTTCCTCTAAATATAATTTTGTGTCTGTGGAACTTTGATCACCATCCCGTTCTTTACGACGGGCTTTTCTGTAAAAAAAAAAAAGAAACATGGAAAATTATATCTAAAAATTTGAATTAAAAACTATTTTTTTATAATTCATTTTTTATTAACAATTTTTTATCTTCTAATTTTCAGTTAAGATTATAGGACCTAGGTGTGAATACGGCTTTATGAATAAAATTGTAAATTCAAATAAGAATAAAATTGTACTAGAATAAGAATGGTAAAATGAAAAAAAAGTAGAAATAGAAGTAAGAGAGAAAAGGAAAGAAGGAAAAGAAGGAAGATATGATGAATAGATTTTGATGAGTAGAGTAAGGATGGTTGTTGTGTGACAGATGGTAAGAAGGAAGGTCGAAGTGTAGTTTTCTATATATTTTGATATTTCTTTTGAATTAAATAAAGAAGTTGAAAGTCTAAGAATTTGTATTTTAATTGCCTAAAATATCAGAAGTGAGATACGAGACTCAATCATTGAAGTTTAAAAGTAAAAATGAGTGAATTGGGTACTTTAAAAAAAACAGAGATCCAGGAAAAGTTGAAATCGTTAGGATTGTCAACTGGTGGAAATAAAAGCGAGATGTTGGATAGATTGCGTGATGCTATCATGAAAGATGATGATCAAAATCTATCAGATCAACAACCAGCAACGGATAAAGGTAATTTATTAGAACAAAATTCTAAGACCGCCATTTTAGATGAGAATGATGCATGTACGAACTTGTCTTCATCAACATCTATACGGAGAAATTCATTACCACACAGCGTCACCAATGATGATGAAATTGTTGAAATGCGGGGAAAAGATATAACAGAGAAAAATATTTCAAAAGAAAAAGAATTAATCGAGTACGAACGAATGTTGTTAAAAAGGGAAAGAGAAATATTAGAAAGAGAAAAACAAATGCTTTGTGAAAATAAATCAAATAATATAAGGAATGTCAAAGAAGAAAAATTATTGAACAGCCATGAAATAGGAGAGGTTGTTCCATTGTTGGACATTTCAGATGAAAAATCTTTGACTCCGAAAAAATGGTTGCAGAAGTTAGAAAAATTGAGAGATGTGTATAATTGGAAGGAAGAAACTTTAATGCACTATGCAAATATTAGAGTTACAGGTGCAGTGAAATTTTGGTTAAATGGGTGTGATATTTTCACTAAATGGGAAAAGTTTAAGCAAAATTTATTAATGTCTTTTCCATCTATTGAAGATGATGGTGATATTCATAGAAAGTTAGCAAAGAGAAAGAAAAAATTCAATGAGTCATATGAAGAATATGTATATTTAATGCTACAAATAGCGGCAAAAGCAGACATTGATGAGAATAGTACTGCTAAGTATATTATAAGTGGATTACCAGATATGAATATGAAGCAAATATTGACGATGCAGAAATTTGAAGGGTTTAATGATTTATTGGTGAAGATGAAAAAATATGATCAATTAAAAATTAGCAACGAGTTTGGATTAAAGCATATCCAGCGTATTAATAACAACAAAGATGAACAAACGTCGAATGAAAGACCATCAAGATTCTTCAAGAAAAATGAACACCAGAACGTTCCAGCTGATTCTTCTCATAAAGGAAAATTCATTTGTTATGAATGCGGTTTGACAGGTCATATCAAAAGAAATTGTCCAGGTAAAAAGGAACAAATTAAATATATTTCAAATAGCAACTGTGAAAAACAAGAAAAACTTATTATTAAAAATTTAGATTTAGAAGTAGAATTGAAAATTAAAAATGATAAATATGATTTTAAGATAAATTCAAGAGCTCAAATAGATACGGGTAGTCCTGTTAGTTTACTTAAAGTAGATTTAATACCTATGTGTTTGATTGATAAGGTTGAAGAAAATTCAAAAAAATTTGTTGGAATAAACAATACAGCTCTTACGATTCTTGGAAAATGTGAAGTTTTTATAACTATAGAAAATACGGAATGTCTTGTAAAATTTCTTGTTGTTCCATCGTATACGATGATTACGAATATTTTAATCGGACGCGATTTCTTTGAAAATACTAAAGCTAAATTAAAAGTCGAAAATATTAATTCTACTAATTTTGAAAAAGAATTGTTAAATTTAGATATAACAGATGATAAACAAAATAATCCGGTTTTAAACATTAATGAAAATTTAGATGTGGTTGCAAAAGCAAAACTAGAAAAATGTATTATTGAAAATTATTTTGAAAAACCAAAACCTGAAAAGCCTCATGTAAAGTATGAAATGAATTTGAAGCTTACTGATTCTAATAAAAATTTTGGTTGTAATCCGCGTAGATTATCAAATTTTGAAAAAGAAAAAGTAAAAAAAATTATTGATGAGTTATTAGAAAATGGGATAGTAAGGCATAGTAATTCTCGGTATTCCTCACCTATAGTATTGGTTAAAAAGAAAAATTCGGATGAATTGAGAATGTGTTGTGATTATCGTGTCCTTAATAAAAATACCGAAAGTATCCATTACCCTATACCGGTTATAGAAGATTTAATAGAGCAACTGTATAACAAAAAGTATTATACAATGCTAGATTTAAAAAACGGGTTTTACCATATTAAAATGAGTGAGGATGCTATCCAATATACTAGTTTTGTCACTCCACATGGGCAATTTGAATTCACTAGGATGCCGTTTGGGCTCAAGAATGCTCCTAGAGAATTTCAAAAATATATTCAGACAATTTTTCAAGATCTTATTTATGAAAATAAGATTCAAATTTATATTGATGATATATTGGTGGCATCTAGCTCAATTGATGAACATTTGAATGTTTTGGTAAAAGTATTGACATTAATTCGAAATAACCATTTACAGCTGCGTTTTGATAAGTGTAAATTTATGTACGAAAAAATAGAGTATCTAGGATATCTGGTTGGACAAGACGGTATATCACCAAATCCCGATAAGTTAAAAGCAATTGAAGACTATAGTGTGCCAAAAAACGTTCGTGAGGTGCGAGCTTTTATTGGTCTTTGTTCATATTTTCGCAAATTTATAGAAAGTTTTTCTATAATTGCAGCCCCTTTAACTAGTCTCACCAAAGCGGATGTCGATTTTCACTTTGGAGAACAAGAATATAACTCATTTACGGAATTGAAAAAAAAATTAGTAAGTGCACCAGTTCTTTCAGTTTATTCTTCAAATGATCATACAGAATTGCATTGCGATGCATGCAGTACTGGGTATGGTGCTGTTCTTCTTCAGAAAAAATCCGATTGTAAATGGCATCCCATATTTTATTTCTCTAAAAAGACTACCGTTCCTGAATCGAAATATCATAGCTACGAGTTGGAAACTCTAGCTATTATTTATGCATTACGGCGTTTCCGAATATATCTGTATGGGATCAAATTTAAAATTGTCACAGATTGTAATGCATTGGCAATGACTCTAAGCAAAAAAATAATAAATTCAAGAATTAATAGATGGGTTTTAGAACTAGAAAATTATGATTATACGATTGAACACCGAGCTGGTTCACGTATGAAACATGTTGACAGTATAAGTAGGTCTTTGAATATATTGGTACTTGCTGAAAACCCTTTGGAACTTAACTTGGCGATATGTCAAAGTGAAGATCAAGAGATAAAGAAGATAAAAGAAGCAATGAAAAATAAAGAGAGTTCTTTGTATGAAATTAGGGAGGGACTTGTATATAGAAAAATTAATAAAGAAAAAGTTTTATTTTATGTCCCAAATGCAATGAAAGTACACATTATGAGAAATGCGCATGATTTGCATGGACATGTAGGTAATAGAAAAGTGATTGAGATAATTCGAAGATCATATTGGTTCCCTAACATGGAAGAAGAAGTGAAAAAGTATATTTCGAACTGCCCAAAGTGTTTAGTTTTTAATAGTTCAAAAGATAAAAGTAAAGGCTATCTACATTCTATTGATAAAGGTAATATTCCTTTCACCACTATTCATATTGATCACTACGGACCACTTGAAATGACACCTCGGAAAAATAAGTATATATTTGAAATAATAGACGGGTTCACAAAATTTGTGAAATTGTTTCCTTGTAAAAGTACTTCAAGTGTTGAGGTTATAAACAGTATTAAAAAGTATTTCTCTGCATATAGTAAACCTTTAAGAGTTATTTCAGATCGTGGTACTGCATTCAGTTCCAAACAATTTACCAAATTTCTTAGAGATCAAAATATAGAACAAACCATGATTGCTTCTGGTTCACCAGAAGCAAACGGTCAAATAGAAAGATTTAATAGAGATTTAACTCCAATATTAAGTAAACTTGTTGATGAAGAGAGGAAAATATATTGGGATCATGTACTTAATGAAGTGGAGTACATACATAATAACACATACCATCGTAGTATAAATATGACTCCTTCAAAATTGCTGTTCGGCATAAATCAGAGAAGTCCGAATAATGATTATTTGCAAGCTTTATTAAAAGAAAATGACCGTGAGGATCACGAAGTTGTTAGAGATAGAGCTGCTGAAAACATAAAAAAGGTTCAAAATGACAATAAAAAACGTTTTGATCAAAATCGTAAAGAAGCTAGGCAATACAAAATAGGAGATTTAGTAATGATAGTAAATACTGAAACAACTCCGGGAATAAGTAAGAAATTAATACCAAAGTTTAGAGGCCCGTATAAAGTAACAAAAATATTAGGGAATAATCGGTATGTAGTTCAAGACATTCCGGGGTTTCAAATAACAAGTAAACATTTCAATAGTGTTTATTCCGCAAAAAGAATGAAACCGTGGATTAATGTAAATTAAATTTATAAAAGAAAATAAAATGATGTTTTGTAAAATTTTGAATTCTTATAATTTTGAAAAAAAAAAAAAAAAAAAAAAAGAAATTTATGTATATATGTATAAGTATTTACTTATGTACATATAAATATAGCATATTAAAATTTAAGGTTTCTATGAAGGTGACAATTTTGTATTAAGGATCTTAAGTTTAATGTTAATTTTTATTTTTGTATAAAACAATATTATAATCGAGCCGATTATTTATCAGAATGGCCGAGTTATAGGACCTAGGTGTGAATACGGCTTTATGAATAAAATTGTAAATTCAAATAAGAATAAAATTGTACTAGAATAAGAATGGTAAAATGAAAAAAAAGTAGAAATAGAAGTAAGAGAGAAAAGGAAAGAAGGAAAAGAAGGAAGATATGATGAATAGATTTTGATGAGTAGAGTAAGGATGGTTGTTGTGTGACAGATGGTAAGAAGGAAGGTCGAAGTGTAGTTTTCTATATATTTTGATATTTCTTTTGAATTAAATAAAGAAGTTGAAAGTCTAAGAATTTGTATTTTAATTGCCTAAAAGATCATTTGTATTTTACATCAGATTGCTTAATCAAATTTTGAATGCAATGGTTTTGTCATGTTATAAGGTCAGATGGAATGTCGAAGAAATAAGGCTGACCCAGAACAAGTTGAGGTGGATCAATAACGTTGAAGCTGATCTAATAAAACTTTAAATGAATCAATTTTTCCAAAACTTAATTTTTTTTCATCAACAAAACTAACATAATTTGATTAATTCCTTTTTTTTTATTCCAAGTAAGTTTACTTTATTCAACAAATTTAATTTAAAATTGAAGTTTTTCTTTTATTAATAAAATAACTTACCCAGGACATAGTATGATATTAATTGAATCTTGTGCATATTGTACCAAAATATTAAATGTGGTACCAATTTTTTCTGGTATAACAGTTGTTACATTCCACATATATGTTTTTTTTTTTATTATAAAAACATATTTAAAAATTGTTGAATTTTTTAAAACCTTCATTCAAATTATTTTTTTTATTTAAAAATAAATTTATTTATAAAATACAGTTATTAATTATTTTCTCAATAATTTTTAATTAATTAAATATCACTTTTTTTTCTATTTCTTTTAAATTTTTTACTTAAGTGAAAAATATATAATATACTTTTTGGTTTATTTAATACATTGAATGAATTGTAACAGCACAACAAATTTCAAAAATTCAATTTACTCTTATTATTGTTTTTTTAATTTAAAATACAATTTAAATCGTATTTATTTTAAAGTAATTCTTTTCTTTTTTTCTTTGAAGTAATTTTGCATAAAATTATTATTTTTTATTTTATATTTTATTTAAAAAAATTCTAAATGTAAAATAAATTGTTTGAATAATTAAAATTTGAAGAATGTAATGAAGAATGAAAAAAAAACATTAAAAATAAGTATGTAAACTAGCACAATATTTTAATATTTTTTTTTTTTTTTTTTTTTTTGAATCGCACTTGAGTATAACTGTATAAACTGATAGAGTAATGAATATAACGAAATAGTAATTTTGTAATTGTTATTTTTCAAATATGTTACTTAACAATTTTTAAATATTTTATTATTTAAGGAAAGCAATATGTATATATATGTCGCTCTTTTAATTTTAACTAAAAATAATCTGTTAAAATCCATTCAAGTGTTGTTTTTTTTAATTTAAGTTAAATAAATATAGAAAAATTAGTGTTTTTTTTTTCCAAAGAAAATTTTCCATATCGAAAGGTTTTTTACCAATTCTGACGAAATACCTACTTAAATGACTAATATTAAAAAAAATAAAATAAAATACATAATAACTATAATCATACATATTTCAAACAAATATAGGTGTAAATATTAATATAGAATATGGCAATAATACACATATTATTTTCACTATCACTTAAATTTTTTTTTTTTTTTTTTAAATTTCATTTTTTCTGATAATTTGTATTTAATGCGCAAGTAATTTCTTATCTATTTTATAGGGTGTTTTATTTTTGATATTAAAAATGAAAATTGCAAATTGCATTTTCTATACATTGCATAAAATTTTAAGTTTTTTTTTTTTTTCAAATTAAAACAATAACCACATTATATAAAAAATAACATAGACAATAAAATAATATATGTTGAGTATATTAGTGAATAATTTATGATTGACAAAAAATAAGCAATTTAAAAAAACAAAAAACTTGAATTTAATGAAATTTTTGCAACAACAAAATTAGAAAATGCATTTTGTTGAGTTTTTTTTTTATATTAAAATTTATTTTCTTTAAAAAAAAAAAAAAGAAAAACAAAAATTGATGAAATTAATCTGAAATTTGATAAGAAAATTTGTCACCAAACATAATCATTTATATTTTTCATGCTTGTGAAATATTATCAAATAATTTTCAAGTGCTATTTGATTAGATATCATCATAAAATTCATAATTTTCTAAGTTAAGGTTTTCATAAATATTTTATTTACTTATTATTTTTTATATATATTTTAATTCACGGATGATGTGTGAAAATTATTATTAAAGGTTTCTTTGATTAAAGTTTTTTTTATCATCTGTTTAATGAACGATTTTTAATTTGAAATGTTGGTTTTTTGATAAGATAATTAAATTTACAGAAAAGAAAAAAAATATGGTATGATGAGGAAAAGAAATAGAAAATATGAGTTTGAAAATTATTTTAAGTATTTCACATAAAAAATTTTTACAATAAAAGTTCATAAAGAAAAAGAAAAAAATTCTTCTCCTAAAAAGAATTTTCTATTTTGAATTAAATTTTCTTGATTGAAGTGAAAATTAAACATGCGCGTTTTTAATGGATCACCTACATAGATGATGTACATACAATACATAATATGTATATATGTATGTATATATCTATACATACGTACACAAATATATTTGAATTATATAAAACAAATTTTACTTAATTCATTGTTCTATAAAGCAAAATACATACAATAGATACCACCACCCTCTTTTCAATTTTACCACATGATAACATCACAAATGAATGAGCTTTGAAAATTTTTTCTTCAAATAGAAAACATAGAGGAAAAAAAAACGATATTCAACGATGAAAATATTACTTTTATTGTATTATATATTTTTTTTCTTAAAGTTTAGGTAGGTATCTGTTGTCCTTGACATTGATGCTTGCCTTTATTTACAAAACCAATTATATCGATATAAAGTATAGGAGAAAATTTTAAATCGATAATAATGTTTAAATTATACTCGTGAGAATTTTTCAAATTTCTTTCTAATCATTAAAATTTCAAGTAAATATACGGTATATGATAATTATACACTTAGAATATATATTGCATGATTGAGGAAATTGTATTTGAATAAAAAAAAATAAAATAAATAAATAAAAAAATAAAAGACGATAATAAATTATTAAAACATTCTCAAATTAAAAATATGAATTATTTATTTTACATAAAATGTCATTTTATTTAAAATTTAACGAATATCAACATATGGAAAGGGTAACGAAAATTTCGAAATTTTTCAAAATGTTTGAAGTTCTTGTTTTTTTTTAAAGATTTAATACACATTTAGACACCAGAATTTACACCTTTACTAAATACTGTTTGAATTACTCGCGATTTTGAAAAAAAAATTTTGCCTAAGAATATTTTAATGTTACCAATTTTAAGACAAAATATTGAAAAAAAAAAAAAAATTAAACTTCCTAAAGGTAAAGAATTTTTTATTCTCAATTACAAAATGCTTTGCGTGTTTAAATTAAGTATATAGTTTAATAATGCTAATAAATATACTATTTCTAAATGGCTAAGGTTATTTACAATTATTTTCTAGTTAATTATTAATTATTTCTTACATGCATTTTTTATGTAATTTCTATTAAGAAATTTTGTAAAAAAAAAAAAAAAGGTATTTTACCTTGATAATGTTTAAAAGGAAAAATATGAACAATTGACATCTGTGATGAGGTTAATCGATATAAATATTTTGTTTGTATCCTAGTTTAAAAAGAGTTATTTTAAAATTTCAACAGGAAAATTATATGGAAATTATCTCAATATTTATTTCATAACAACATTTTTTTTTGTATAGTAAATAAATCCCCTTTTTGTTTTTCAAGTTTTTGTCTTTATTGTCCATTTATAATAATTATAAAATTAGATATTGTTTTGTTATCAAAAAAAAAAAATGTTTAGTTACTATATTCCCAGAAAGTTAAAGTGTAGTTGAAAAAAAAATTTACAAGAAATCTTATCAAGCTCTATGCAATAAAATTCATAAACATAATAAAATTTATACTTCCGCTTTTTTTTCTTTTTTTTTTCTTTCTTGTATTTTGATTTGAACAAATAAAGCACACCTGTAAAAAGCAAATATAAATATGTAATAATAAAATTGTAACAACAATTTGATGGCGCACTTCAAATCTTAAGAAATTAATTATGACGATGTGTGATACTATTATGGCCTCACCTAAGTTTATAAAACAAACATACAAAAAATATAAATGTTATTTTTTTCTTTTGATTTTTAATTTTTCTAATCGAGTTTTTTTTTATTTTATTAGCGTTTTTTTCTAGAAAAATTTAATTAATTTTTCCCACAAATGAACCATGATTTTTTATTGATTTTTTAAATTTATTTTTCTCAATAAAATTAATTTCAATATTTTTAAATATAATTCTGTTAATGTTCCATCATAATTCTGAATAATTTTTTACTCTTAATTCATGATAATTATAACGCCCGTCCCGATATTTTTAAAATTATATCCAATACAATTTCAAGCAAGTGGGTGGTGGGCGATAGGTGATGATGGTTCATTTAAACATGACTTAATAGTAATTTTTTTTTTCAAGATTCGCGAGTATATTGGATTTACTCAAGCGAAACATGTGCTTTACAATGCAATGCTCTGATTAGCATCATCATCATATAATTTACAAACACCATCATCACTCCCCCAATTTTATTGAATTATTTTGTAAAATCTTGTTGTTTAGAATTTTATAGATAACACTTTAGATAGTCCACATTTTTAACGTATAAATCTATTTCATGTACCTTCAACTGATCCTCTAATTTTGGTTTCTTTGCTCAAAATAAAACTACAAGACTTCAATGTGAGCTATTATTTTACTTCTATACTTTGTCCATTATTTTTATTATTATATGTATAGTGTTTACTCTGTTAGATAGATAGAATATGTTTTTTTACTACAAAAAATAATCTATAAAAACCGTGATTTAAATTTAAATGAAAGTCGTTCAACTTCAATCTAGATTCAATGATCGCGAATAACATTGGTATGCTAATTCGATTAGCATAAAAACATTTAAACAAAAAAAATAGAAAAACAAATCTATCTTCATGTATCTCTAGATACATGTACTTCTTTTTATGCTAAATATACTTTTTTTTTATACTTATGTTAAATTTTCGTTTATATTATTCGGTATTTCTCTTTCATTACGTTTGTTGATCATAATCATTATCATCAACAAAATGATCATCAATAAAAATAATTTTAAATAAGCACTTTTTTATTCAAGTAAATTTATTTCATTCTATTTTCATTGATTGATTTCAAGACAAAATATGAGGTGAGGAAAAGGGTAAATGATCACGAATACATAATAATCACCTGGTTTAGATATTTGAAAAAAAAACAACGTTTTTAGTTTTTATGCCAAACATTTTCACATAAACAGATAAAAGAACAACTTTAAAAATATCCAACATGTGTGAATAGAGGAAAAAAGAAGAAAAAAACGTCTAATTTGTGAAATAGAATTACGTCATAAAGTGTTTGAAAATTATCATAAATCAGCTGTGCTTTATTCTAAATTGTTGTAATGTTTGTAATACCTGTAAAAATAGGTAAATTTTCTTTTGTTCCTGATTAAAAAGAATTATTTTTGAAATTTCTTAAAATCATAAATTTTATTAATTAAACTACAAAGAAACCTAATGACACCATCAGTGAAATAAACAAGTCTGTTAATCAATGATTATATTGAAGAGGCAGAAAAACGATTTATAAAATTCAAAATAGGGTAGTGATAAGTGATACCAGTGGTGACTTTCTACATATTGAATTTCGTCTAAGATAATGTTTGCTATACTATTTTTACTTTTGGAAGTCAGTACAGGCAAGATAGGCATACTTTTCTATATTATTTTACATTGCGTTTGTATAAATCTGTCTCGTGTGTGGGGTGATCAGATCTCAATTTCAATCGACGGAAATCTTTTAAATTAAATATTACCAAGGCAAAAAACTCATCGGGTACTGCCTCCATAAGCACAATACTGACTTCCGAAAATAAAAATGGTATAGAGATGCTATTTTTTTTTTAAAAAAGTGAAAATTTAGGACGCTTTCGATGAAAGAATGAATTTTTTTTAAAAAAAAAGTTTTCGCTTCCTTAATTTCTAAAGAGGTTTTAAAACTTGTATCATTACCCTAATTCTAAATTTTATTCTGATTATTCTATATCTTACAAAAAAGTTTTTAAAAGTTTATGTTATTTTTTATGGTATGTATATTTGGTTCTTAAAGAGAAAAAAATTTGTTAGTCTCAATACAAATAATTTGATAAAATTAATTATTTTTCGTATATGATGTGATTATCAATATTTAGAAAAAATACATATAAAAAAACCTGATAATTTCAAGGTTTTTTTTTTTTTTTTTAAATAATATGAGATCATTAATGCCTTCTTTCTTAAATTTGTTTTGACGCATGAAATTGGACAATATTGTATTTTGTAAAATTTTACTCGGAAAACTTATACGTATATGTGATTACAATTTTCGGATTTTTTTTATTTACAATGCTTACGTTGCTTTCTATAAAAAAACACGCACATGTCTCTTAATAAAATTAATTAATGACAAATAATTTATGCTTCATTAGTTGGAAAAAAAAACAACATAAAATCATTAATTTTTAAATAATCTTTAATTATATTGATTGGATTGAAAAAATGTTACAATACAAATTCAAATTGTTTTTAGAAAAGAAAAACAAAATTTTACTAAAGACATTTTCTTGAAAATGTATTATTTGTAACTTTTGAAGATTTCAAATTCTTAAAAAGTGTTTTAAAAAATCGGTTTAAAATACTTTAATAGAACTATTTAAGATACTCGCTATTTTTAAAAGTAGAAAAAGTTTTAATTGCAGTTTATGGACGACTAATATTTTTTATAAACAAGATTTGTCTAATATCAACTTATTTGAATCAACGAACAACAAAACAAAGCAAAACTCTCATTTTTGATTTTTTTAAGTACATATTCATATTTTTTTTTTTGTGTGTGTGAATTACGTATATATAATTGACTGTGATCAACAAACTTTTTTCTTTGCAAAAGTAATCTATTTTTTTTTTCTTGTAAAAATACATAAGAAAGAACTTAAAAACGTAAAAGAAAAAAATTGATAAAAATTATGATCTTCAATTAAAGTACAATTATTCTAAATTACAATTATTTTTAAACTAGGTATTCTATTAAAAAAATTAAGAAGTCATTTAAAGAAATTATAATATTATTCAAGTTTATAGGAGGTAACATTACACAATTTAAAGAAAAAATTATTATTAAAATCACATTAATTTTCTGCATTATTCACATTTTTAAGATAACTTTAAGAAAATTTACAAATAATTATAGAAAACTCAGTAAAAAATTATTTTGAACAGAATAAAATCTAATTTCTATATTTAAAAATATAAAATATTTTTTTATAAATAACCAATTTATGGGCCTATTATTTTGAAAGTGGCCTAAGTCCATTCAGTTTTGTTTTGAAATATTCAAGGTTTTTTTTATTTCGCGAACGATTTTCATCTGAAATTTACTTTGAATTATTTTCTATCAAAAATGGACTTAGGACACTTTTAAAATAAACGGTTTATATAAGGTATAACAATACTATAAATGAAACACTTTTTTGTCTTTTTACAAACAAGTTATATCCTCTTTCATTAGTAAGCATAATATAATTTAAAAAAAAATCATGTGATAAATTGACATTTCATTAGATTTCGCAATATTTTATTATATTTCACGTTTTTATAATAATAATAATAATAATAATAAAATGTTTAAAACTTGTACACAAAATACAAAACAAGAAAGACAAGTTGTGTAGTAAAAGAAGAAAAATAAAAATAAAAACAAAGAAAATGTACATTCAATATGCTTAAAGGTGTTTTATAAAAATATATACTTTCTGAGATAAACGTATATTATATTTGTATGTATTTATTAAAACGATCTCTTGATGAAATTATAATTGATGTTCCCATAATAGCGTATACCTGATGTATATTTTTAATCCTCCACGTTGTTTTTTTGTTAAATTTAAAAGTAATTATTACCTCATTCATTGTATTAAAATGTTGATTCACAACAGAAAACGTTAATCACATATAGAAAACGAACATAGAAGCTGGATTAGATAATCGGCTAATTTTTTTTATTTTTTTATACTTTTAATTATATTGTATAAGTCAGATAGAACTGTTTCTATTGTCATCATTAAAAGAAGTTTGTTTTTATTTTCTTCTCAATTTTTTTAAAGAACATAACATAATGGGTATAAACTGGCGTAGGAAGAACAACAACTTAACATATGCAAATGTAAAATTTGTAAAATTTAATGTGGCAGTTTTATTTATTTTTTTTAAATTGATCATTTATTGAAAGTGTTTCAATAACTTAGAAAGAAGATTTTTTTTTTCAGACAATCTTTACTATACAAACATAATATGTATTAAACACTTTCATTCTTAAGAATTTGCTGATATATAAATGTATAGATTTTTTGGTTATACTGTTTAACTGCAGCGAAATAATTAATAACACTGAGAATTCAGAAACATATAACAGCACCATATTGTATAAATCAATCGATTTCAGTCCACCAACCCCACCTTTCTTCTTTCTGTAACTCATTTTCCACGTTTCAATCGTTTTCATTATTATTTACATTTTATTTTTTCATTCATATTTTATTGAACTTGAAAAGTTTTATATTTATTATTATGGAAAATGTGACAGCTGGTCTAATTCTCAAGTTTCTTCTTTTCATTTTGTGTTTTTTTTTTATTTCTTTTTATAAATCTGTTTTAACCTCCTAACATACATGTATGTATGTATATATAAAATCATAGAAAAGCATATTATATAAGCAATAGTATACAGACACCACATAATAACATTTCATTTTGCTGTATGTAAACGTTATGTAACTAAAAATATGTATTTTCCTAGAGAATCATTTTTTTTCTAGAATCTATAGGTACATTATGTATATTCAGTTTTTAGTTATATTTTCTATAGATGCGGATGACGATGATGATTATTATATTTTTACACATATGCCAAAAGATATATTTCCATAAACTGTACTTATATGTATAAATGTATATACAATTACTATACTACAAATACAAATATCATCATCACAATTTTATAATATCGTGCACATTTTGATTCTAAAAATATAAAAAAGAAAATAAAGGGCAAAAAAAGATAGATGGTGGGATGAAAGGCGAAAAAAAGCAAATATATCACTAAAAATTCTGAAAACACACATTCAAAAGAAATTACATAACATTTCATCATGATGATTTATTTTTTTTAATTTTTTCTTCAACGATGTATAAATTTAGCGAACTAGAGATTTTTTTTGGTCTATAATCATAGAAACAAGTAATAACAATGAAAAAAGAAAAATCTTATAATTCTTAATTGATTTCAATTGGATTTAATTAAATTTTCAAAACAATAAAAAAATTAAGTAAAAGAGAATAAAATATAATCAGCAAGCAAACAAATTAAAGAGAATAAAAAAAATCATTTTCAAATAAAATTACTTGAACAAATTAAAATAATGGCGTAAATGTTTAAAAAAAAAATTATTTTAAGTAATTATTGGACAGGTGTTCTCCATTAGTCTGGTATGAAATTTTCATAAAAACTTTTAAATTAAAAAATAAAAATAAAAAGAAAAAAAAAATAAAAACCAATTCAAATTGAAGATAAAAAAATCATTTTGTAAATTTTTTTTCAATTACTTCATAAGTCCTTGAATTCAAACATAATCTCAAAATGAAAATGTTAAGAAAAATGAATCATACCAGATTTTCAGTGAGTAATGATTGCAATATCCACCTTTTAACATACGTTTTTTTTTTTCGTTTACTAAAGTGCAATAATTGAAGGTCAAAATCAAATCAGGTAGCAAGCAAAACATTCATACGTTGCATAGACATTATGTGATTTGATTTAGAATTCAATGAATATGAAGGTTATTTATTTTTATTAAAAGAAAGAGAAAGTTAAATCTAATTTATGTAAAAAATTAGGAATTTTTTTTATTTAGTCAAAGTTATTATAATTTTGAAATTTAAAATATAAATAAAGAGTGCGCTTGCTCACTTATTTTTTTTTTTTATATTATTTTTAAATACTTTTTATTATATTAATTTCTTTTAGTTTTAAAACGTTTACAGAAGAATCCTTGTTACTTCACTGCTCAAAAAAAGAAAATTTTTTTTAAATAATTCCATAATTTCATGCGGTAATTGACAGTTACCTTCATTACGATAAAATTTTGTAATTTTCTATTTAAAATATATTAAAAAATAAATTTTCTATCGATTTTTAAATGTCCAAGAACTTTGTTCTGATGCTATTTTATCGCATACATTACATGAATGTGAACACAGTATCTACATGTAAAATGTCCTAGAGATTATGTCCTTTAAATTCATTTCTTCTCTCATTTATGGCTTTGAGAATTTTTTTTTTTTAAAAAGAAAAATTTATTAAAAATGAATATAACCATTTTTAAAAGGTATCTATATGGTTTCTGAACACATAATTGTTGAATACGTGTGTGTACGTATGTATATGTACATGTTTGGCATGATGATGTTGAGAATTTAAACGTTTTATACAAATAATTTTCAATTTGTAAGCAACTATTTTTCTATTTTATATCTCTTTTTGTTTTGTTCTTTTATTAAGAAACAATTGTTTTTCTTTCTCTCTCTTTTTTTAGCATTATATTTTTTATTTCATTATTATTATTATTATTATTATTATTTTTTGACCCCACCACCACAATGCTTACCGCAGTGAAAATGACTTCAATGCAGATGTCACTGAATTATCCAATTTTCCGGGTAATTTAATCAAAATTTGTGTTTATCTCACAAAATTTTATTTTTTCACTATTTCTTTTTTTGTTTTTAGTTTGTTTATTTTATCAGAACTGTGCTTCGGTCCACTGCCTGTATATTTTTGTTATGATGATGTAATACATTTTATCTCATTATCCTATTTTTCTAAAAACAAAAAAAATTTGCTTTTCCAAAAATATAATTTTAAAAAAAGTTGTAGGGTTAAAGAAAAAAGTTATTTATACAATTTTTTTGTTTTTTTGTTTTTTAAACAGATGACATACTTGTGTAAAAAAAAGAATCTAAGACGTAATCCTTATCATAAATAAAATATTGTAATAGTGCTATGTCAGAATGATATGGAGTACTAACAAGCAAAAGGAGTAAAAATATTAACATTTTTATCTCATCTCATCTAAATATAAGCATTTGTCTGGTGTACTTGATGTATAGTCAAAATAATATGAGTTGGCAAAATCTCGCGCATGTCTTACATGTGTTAGTGATCTTCTTGTGTATACATATACGAAGGAAGAAACCTCTTTCTTAGAATTCACAACAACAAAAATGCATGTGTGTAAGTATTTTTTGTTCTGCGCATGTTTCTCTAGTATAATACGAAATGCCATCTTTTTTAAATCGAGCTATAACATATATAAAAGTCAATCCTCAGTTATATTTTATATAGTCAAAATAATATGAGTTGGCGAATCTCGCGCATGTCTTATATGTGTTAGTGATCTTCTTGTGTATACATATACGAAGGAAGAAACCTCTTTCTTAGAATTCACAACAACAAAAATGCATGTGTGTAAGTATCTTTTCTTCTGCGCATAATTTTCTAGTATAATACGATTTGGCAACTTTTTTAAATCGAGCTATAGTGAGTTTAATGGCTGTTTTTTTTCAAAGGATTTTCATTGTTGATGAAGGAAAAACAAATGTAATGTTAAATTTTATACAGGACTCTACATAATTATACATTATGATAAACACTATAAGAAAATAGTAAACAAATAAAAGGGAGAGAAAAAAAAACTATAAAATTGTTAAACCATACTGTGAATGACAACATGTTGTCGAATGAAATAAAATAAAATGACCTATGACATGTCAAAATGATATCATCATGATGCTTTTGTAATATATATAACATACTTATGTAATTGTAAATCATTCATTTGAAGGATGATAATAAGCACTTTAAGGATTTCTTCTTTTTCCTTCTTGAGAGTTTAAAACAAAATTAAAGTATCAACTAAATGAGAATATATAGACAAAAATGACATTATATGAAGATACAAAATCAATTAACTGATACTGGTTCAAAATGACTAAATAAGGAGACAATTCACACGTAATGTAGAATGATTTCATCATTTTTATTTTATGTATGTATATGTAGGTTTTCATTTGGCGTCATTATGTCGGCGCCATAAAGTTATTGTAAATAAAAAAAAATAAAAAAGAAAAGCAACAGTAAAAAAGTTAATATAAAAAAGCTTTACTATCACTGTCAGCACTATTAGAATGGTAAATTAAAAATTTATTGTAAAAAGTAACATGTTCTTTATTAAAGGATAATGTTTTATACTCTAAGAGAATCATGCACCTTGAATTGAGTTCTTTTATAATTCTTATTGTTTATTGATTTTCTAATACAATTATTTCTTCTCACAATGACATAATCAAAGTAAAGCACTCACTACTAATTCAATCTTTAAAATATAATTCTAAAATATTAACGTTTAATGTTTATGTGAATATATACAGGGTGTTTTGTTTTTAACTACCAAGAGTGGTACCACGATATTCACTGGACTATTTAAAAAAAAAGTGTATCTTTTTTGAATTACAAACGATCTTTTGTGACAAAACTTCGTTTAAATAACATTTTTGACCCTTTTCGCACACCTATGATCCTTAATTACATGATAACGGATAGCGGTATTGAACTGAAATATTTTTTGTTTTATTAAACATAATATTAGCTTTCAAAATAAATAAAAAAAAAATTTTCGTTAGTGAATTTTTTTTTCAGGAGCCCAATTAATTGAGAAAATTTTAGGAAAAAAAAATCATAAATTTCAAGTTTATGACCTCTTTTCTTGAAAGCGAAATTATTACACACAATAAGTAATACAGTAAAATTGTAATACATAGGGTGCAAAAAAGTTTACAGGTGTTTTTGTGTTGAGAGGTCTTGCACAAAACTCATAATTTTGAACGCCCTCTAGCGGCGAAAATAGACACGATCGAAAGTTTCGCTAGTACAATTTTTTTCATGAAATAGTCCATCGAATATCGTGGTACCACTCTTGGTACTTAGAAACAAAACACCCTGTATATTACATATATTTACAATCTATAATATCGAATCTAATTTACGACGATGACAACAATTACATCCTCCCAATATTATTTTAAATACAAAATCTTCTATCGATCTAAAATATATAAAAAAAAAAAATGTACTTATGCATGTAGGTATAGTTTAATAACAGGTAGTGTACATAATATGACAAACAACAGGTACATATCTCATCAAGTCTTCGTATCATCATCATCATCATCATCATCATTATCATCATATAGCATTCATAGTATTCAAGAATAATGTTTTATTCATAATTTGTATTTTATTGTGTATATATATAATAGCTACAGCCAACAGAAATAAATTAGCCGTTTTTTTTTATATTTTATATGTATATGTTTTTTAATAACATTTCTAATTTTTCTAATGAGCTAACGTCGTCTTTATCGTCATCATATTCTTCAAAATTAAGTAAAATCTTCTGTTCAGTATCTAGATATTTCATTTTTATTTATTTTTTTATTTATTTATTTATTTTTTTTTTAGTTTTCTTTGTGTAACTAACTAAAACTATTTTTTTTATACGTCAAATATACAATAATTGTATTACATACATCTCATGATCAATTAACGCGAATTGATCACATGCATCAAAAACTTGTCTTACAATTATACAATTTAGAGTAGGAATATAATATAAAAGATATAATAATAATGAAAGATTTTATACAGTATTCATATTAAAAAATTAAAGCAATATATTTTGTTGTTGTTGTTGTTGTTAAATAAATTATTATAATGTAATTATTTTTTTTTTAATTTTTTTTTTTTTTAATTTAATGATGTAATTGCATGAAAAGACATGCAAAGATCTACATAATAATTTCGTGCCAAAGATTTTACACAGAAATTAAAAAAAAAAAAAATTACATACAATTCTTTTTTATTTATTGTTTTAGTTATTGTGTTAAGAGTTCTTTTTTTTTTTTAAATTTCCTATGTAATTAATTTGTATTTTGCTAATTAATAAATAAAATTTATTACAAATTTAAGAAGAAGAAAAAAGTTTCACGTAACAGGATCTTTTGACGCATATATCCACTGTCAAGGCTCAAAAGAATTATCAATTTTAATATGAAAAAGAGTGGAAAGTAATGTCAAGTTACGCAAAGATTTACCCCTTGTAATAATATACGAATACATACATATTTATTTTTGTCCTTGAAAAAGTACTTAAAACAAATTCATTGAATTATTAAAAAGTGACGAAAAATTTTCATAAATATAATTATTCAATTTCCTTTTTACATTTATTTTTCAATTATCATTATTTTGTGCGTGACAATAATGATTGCTTTTTTTTTCTATTTATATTTCCATAAATAAAATTTACTAATTAAGGACATCAAATGGAATAATAAAAATAAACAAAAAATAAGACAATAATTCATAAATATTACATTATCATATTTTTGTTTTTATTTTTTTTCTTCTCTTTATCAGTAATGTCTTGATTACGACAACAAACACATTTCGCGATTATATGCAAGTAAGCAATTTTCTCACACGATATTTATTTTCAATATTTCCATTTTTTTCCAGATATCTTCCATTTTTTGTTTAGATGAATTTTAATGTTTTGCCAACAGATAGTACACGTTTTTCCAATTTCGATTTAACAAATTATCAATTTCAGTTTTAATTTTTTGTTTGCCATAAGCAACCAGCCAACAAAAACCGAACTAAGTTATGCAGGACTAGCTAGCGTAGTGCCATTTTTTCTTCTTTGTATTATTATCACACGATACTATGTACAATTTCCACAAATATTTTTCTCATACCTAAATTATTTATAGTCTTGTCAACGTAAGCCATTTCCTGCTATTATACACGCGCATTTTCCGCCATTTTACACACCCTAAACTACCCCTTCACAATTTCTTGTTTCAATTTTTCTTTATATTTCACAATAAGGTAAAATCAATTGACAATGAAAGAAACTGAAACAAAAATATAATATGTAATTCAAATTTATTTTAACATTTTTTGTTTGTTTTATACAAATACAAAAGATAAATTTTACACGTACATATGTACATATGTATGTGAAGCGTTAAAGAAAAATTTACAAACAAAATTTTCAAAATTTTGTCAGTCATTATTAATTTTGAAAGGGTTAAACATTTCTTGTGAAATAAATTTTATCGCCAAAAAATATAGAATATTTGTCATTTTTATTTATCGGAATTTTCTCACATTGTACGTAATAGGTAAACAAAATAAAATTCTATTAGTGTGTTTTTTCCAATATTTTTATTTCAAATTTACTTGCATTATATTATTTTTCCTTTCTTTATTCTAAAGCGATATCAAATGACGTAAGAAAATTAATTATGTTACACAACAAAAAAAAAAAAATACAACAACAGAAAGAAAAACTAGTATGCTAAAAATTGTTATAGCTATAATTTTGCTTTTAACACGAATAATTTTTTGATTGGTCGATTTCCATATCAAGAAATATGTACTATATAGGAAGGTTAATATAGACGTAAGGGGTATTACAATAATATATATACATATTTTTAAAAAAGCAAGCATAATGCTTTATAATTAAATTGGGCACTACCAGACACTTGAGTATCTATTTTTGGTAATTACGAAATTATATCAAGATTGTTGACAAAATAATTATTTTCATGGAGTGTGATTTTTTTTACATTTAAAACTTTGTGAACACATTAAATTAGATTTTACATAATTTTTGTGTTTTTATTTTTTACTTTTTTTTTTTTTTAATTGAAACACGTTGCATAAATTAAATTTTGTCTTAATTTATTTTTAATTAGAAAATACTCTTTCTTAATTCTTTCAAGAAAGTTCAAGGTTCCGAGAAAAAAAATGCTACGATAATTCAAAAGAAAATTAAGTTTAGGAAAATGGAATAAGAAATTTAGTATGTTGCTTAATTAATTGTGTCATTAAAAATTAAAAACTTTCTTATAAAATTCAAAAAACAAATTATGTTTTTTTTTTTGTTCTATTTGTTTCCTTTAGAGGACAGTATGTACTTTAAAATTATTGCAATATTTTTAATCAATAAAGACGTCAAAATCAGCGAGTTATAACAAGAAAAAATTACATTTCAAAAAAAAAAATCAACAAA
Source organism: Bombylius major (assembly GCA_932526495.1). Lineage (NCBI taxonomy): Eukaryota > Metazoa > Arthropoda > Insecta > Diptera > Bombyliidae > Bombylius > Bombylius major. Next base: position 18,434,255 of record OW052044.1, on the reverse strand, counting down.
TAATTATAAAATACATACATACATTTTATATTTTATGTATGCACTAAATTAATTGATAATCGCTGTCAGCATTTACAAAATTCCATTGCACATTACGTTAATTACTGATTGATGATGTATTTTGTTATACCCTCTTCTTTTCAATGTTATATATATAAAACATTTTCATCTTTTTTCATACTTGAATTTATTAATCCTGCTAAAACAAATTCCTCATATAGAATTATATATATGTATGTACTTATGTGTACATGTACTACATATGCTTTAATCGCATACATTTTACAAACAGATTATGTATATTGGTACATATTATGTATGTAGATATAAAAATAAATAAATTTATTTCATCATCGAAAATCTAAAAATACGATACACAAATTAAATAATATTCCATCAAAAATATTTTATAATAAAATTTTAACATATGAAAAAGCATATGTTAAAGGAATTAAAAATATAAATATACATATGAATTATGAACATATGTATGTATATAAAATAAGAAGGGGTGTTTCTACATGATAAATTTCTTTTGAAAAACTAGAATTAAAAATGTTTGATGTTATTTTTTTCTTTCAGATCACATCAAATGCAATAATTCAAAAAAAAAAAGAACTATCACACTCTTGAAATTTTATTCGTTTACAATTGATCACCCTTTATAATGATGCACTTGCAGTTGCAGTATGAACTGACGGTATTCAGTAATGAAATTTCATTATGTTCTGGTAAATTGCATCATGAAATCGATGATACATTCAAATAAAAAATAAAATAAAAATAAACAATTTAAAAAAAACGAAATTAAAGCTAATGGCACAACAAAATTTTTTTTTTTTTTTGCAATTAAGTTTTGTATTAAATTTTCAATGCAATCCAATGATACCTATATAAGAGAGAGAAAAAACTATACACTGCTACATTCATTCATTCAGATTACAAATACAATTTATATACGTGTGTTTCTAGTTTCTAGAATAAACGAGACGAATTTGAATATTTTGAAAAAGAAAAACATGAAAAAAAAAAAAAATAAATAAATAACAAAATAACTAGTGTTTATCAATTTTATAGTATCTAGTGAAAATGTTTAAAATTAGGTGCATATTAAGCATCAGTATTCGAATATCATCATCATCATCATTACCGCATCATTGGCACTAATATAAATTTCTTTGTATATATCCTATTTATATTGTATTCATGCCATTTTGTGCAATAAACTTGATATTATATTTTGCCAAAATATTTTATTCAATAAATTTTATGTTACGTTGCAGTAATACATTTTAAAAACATTAAAATTTAACTTTGTGCAAATTTCTTATTTCACAATATTCACATCAATATCACCACCCCTCATGATTGTTATACATGTGTAGTACATATGATATGTATGTATGGACTTATACTCATTAAAATTACCTTCCTTTTTCTTCCAACTTTTTTTACCTATACAATTTCCTTTTTTATGTTCATTAAAATGAATTGCAACAAAATAATAACAATCATGAATCATATAAATTTTTATTAGAAAAGAATGCAGCAGGGTGCATTTTATTTTAGAACACACGAGCACAGTTTTTATTTTTATTTTTTTTTCGTTGAGCTTTTTTAATGTCAGAACAAAAACTATAAAAAAAAGACATTTGAAAGAGAATAAAAAGAAGAAGAAAAAAACAATGATTCTCGTGTTCTTTTCAACTATTTCAGTTTATTTTTCTTTATCAAATTAATTTGAATTTACTTGAATTGAATACAGATTTCATCTATGTTCTGAAATTTTTGTTTTGTTTTTTACTTTCATATGTATTCGATTGCATGTCATGTTTATACAAATGTTTGTGCATCATCATCATCATCATTACATTAACTACAAGTTTTTCTTGTCAGCTGTTTTCAATTTTGTAATACATTCTGGTCTATAACAATTTACCTTCAAAATTCTGCATTTTATAATTTGTTTTGTAACGCTAATGATTTCATGATGTAGAATAAAAAACCATAAAATAAGGCAATTATGGCCACGAAAAGAACATTTTTTTTTTACGGTCAACATAATAAATTTGTATTTTTATTATTTCTTATTAAAATGATTCTAAATAATTTTTAAGATATTATAAATACAAGAAAATATTTAGGTCAGAAGGTCATTACTTTTTATGCATTAAAACAACAACAAAAACAACACAATAGGGAGTATAGATATCATCACAATTATTACCATTTCCTTTTTTCGTTTTTCTTTTTTATCATTTTATACAAATTATTGGTTTTTCATTGTATTTTATAAGTTCAAAATGAAATATTATATCTGTCAGGAAATTACTACTGAACACGTATCCTTTTTTTATTTTTTTTATTTTTTCCCTTGGACGGAATAAAAGAATAAAAGCATTTTTTTCTATATCTTTTATTTTGCTTGATAAAATTGCAATACATACAAAACAATGACCTGAATTTTTTTTTTGCTCCATAATATCGCGTCGTTTATTATAGTTGCGTGATTCATTTAGATTTGTGGTATGTTCTTTGAATCGTTCTTCTTCTTCAATTTGCAACCCTTTTATTTTTCTTATAATTTCCTTTTTTTTATTTTTCTTATGCAAATTTGTCCTATACTATACATACTTTATTCAATTTTTTATCCTTTTTTTTTCGTTCTTCCTTTTTTTTTTCAAACAAATAATACTACATGATGTGATAGGAACATTTAAGACGACCCGACCTGTATTTTTTATTTTCTATAATTTTGTTCTACTTTTTGATGCAGGTGTATTTCACCAGAATACAATGATATAATGTACATATTTTTTTTTTCTTTCATATGTAGAGACAAATTTAAAAAAAATGGTGATAAAATATAACAGGAAATAAACCTAGGTCACGAATTTTATTAAAAATAAATTTATTTGAATAAATAAATTTAAATTTTAAATACATAATGTATGTAAGTATACCTATATATCCTTTACTTTTCAGTAGGAATATGTTTAATGGTCTGTTTTTTACATGGTTTAAAGTTAAATAAAATTACGTTTTGAGAGAAGCTTAAATTAAATGAAAAATTTTAAAAAAAAAATTTTTTAAAAGTAAAATCGATTTTTAAGGCTTCTAAAAAATTGTAAGTACAGCACAGATACATTTTTTCTTTGTGTTTTTTTTCTACCCTTACAATAAAAACAATTACAAAATAACAGATTAAGAAAATATTCAACCTTGTTTAAATTGACCTTAGATATTTTTTTTCTTCTATTTTTTGTAACTTAACGTATTAACAAAATATTTGCTTAGTTGAAAAAAATACAAAATGATGTCATATTGTTTGTTTTTTTTCATGTTCTTGTTATTTTTTTCTTTTTAATTAAAAATTATATTTAAATAAATTTAATAAATATTCATTTTGAAGGCCATAAGTTAAGTAATTAGGTTTTTATTTATTTTATTTAAATTTTGTTCATTCTTCATAATTATAAATAATTACAAAATCTAAAACTTTCAGATAAGTAATTCTATACTTTATCATTTCTATGGAAACATTTTTTAAATTTAAAAAAAAAAAACAAACAATTAAGTATAATATTATTTCTGTTTTAATTTTGATTTTTTTTAAAATTACATCGAAAATATTGAATTCCATATTAAGGGAAAAAAGTTTTTCTTCAAAAATATCGATTTCTTTGTCGTATGTATTTAAATTTCATATTTTTTGTATATTCTTTTTTCACATTTTTGTTTTTTTTTTTTTTTGTGCTTGTCTGAATAAATCAAAATTTGTTATTGTAATTTATTCCTAAATAAGTAATTTAGTAGATTTGGTAGAAAAAAAAATAATATAAACGTTATAAACAAAATTTCTTTCCTTTTACTTGAAAAACATTAAATAAAAGAAATGAAAAACAAACCAAAAGAATTACTTTTTCGTTGTAATTTTTTTTTTTTTATGAATCGTTTTTATTCTGTGAATTCATTTTTTAACAATTTATTATGTAATTGAAAAATTTTTTAGCAAATAATACAAAAAAATTTTTGATTTTGTTTCTCAGAAATTCTTTTAATTTCAATAATGGATAAAAAAAAGTCATTAAGAAAAACAAGTAAGTTTGAGAACTTCTTTCGGTAAGATCTCAATAACATTTGAAAGACTTACTATTTTGCTTTATCTGCTTTTTTTCTTCTTTTAATCATTTTTAAAGTATAAAGTGTTCACTTACTCTTTTAAAACCTTTCAAACAATTTTTTTTTTACTTTACAGGTCCCTTCTTAAGATTAAATGTATTTCATTGGATCACTTACCTGAAAAGAAAAAAAAAAAAGAAAAGTAAAAATATTAAAAATTGAATTTTATATGATTGAATAAAATATTTAAAGAATATTGATGAAAAACAGAAAATGTATATACATAGGTATATGCGTATAATCTTATTTTTCTTATTTTTAATTTTTTTTTTCATGCACATTGCTTTTTTCCTCATCTAAAAGCGCTAATGAGTCAACTGTTAACAACTCTTGCTCAACATTGGTTTAAAAAACAACATTGTAGAAAATTAGTGAACCACCATTTGTTTGAAAATTTCTCAAAATTCTGTTTCAAATTTTAAAATTGAGAAAAAAATAATTTAAACGAAAGACATTTATATTTCTTGTGTCCACCAACAAAAAAAAAAAAAAACACCAAATAATGACAGTGATGAAATCAGAATCAGAAAGCAAAACGTAAGTTTATCATCAGTCACACTATTGACTAAGCAAAATAAACATCTGTCAAAATGTCTTCAAAAAAAAAAAAAAAAAAACGAAATTCATAAATAAAAAAATTTATGGATAGATTGATTTTAGATTCATCAATATTTTCATAGTTACAACGTATTTTTCTCTTTTTTATTTTGTTGGATTTTGCTTATGAAAATAAATTAAGAAAAAAAAATTACACAACAATCTGTCATAAAATTTACAAAATAAAAAAGAAAAACAGAAAAATCTAAAATTAAATTAAATCTGTAAAAAAAAAAAAAATTTACCACAACATAAAATTCACATTTTCTTTATTCATAAAGAATATTAATCAGCAACAGATACAGTTCATGATTCAAGATAATTATTATTAATAATTGTAATTTCAACATTATTGTGTCACGTTTATTATTATTTTTTCAAATGAAAATTGACCTAACAATGAAATTTCTAACAAATTTGGTTTTTGTTTTCCATTCACTATTATTTAATAATAATAGTAATATTAAATTTTTTTTTCTACTGTTTCATTCATTACTAAAAATTATTTCATTAAAGTTTAAAATTTTTATTTCAAAGATATTCTGTAAATTTTCAATTTTTTTTTTTTTAAACAACAGATCTTAAATCTAGAATAAATTAGAAACGGCATTGAAAATGCGGAACTTAAAATAGTTAAATATTAAAGAAAAAAAAAACCGTCTACTGCCTAACGTTATGAAAAAAGAAAAAAAATCAGCTTTTGTGTGTTTATGTGTAAAATAATTTATTTTTAATTTTCTTCTTTATCTTCTAAGAGCTTTAATAAGCAAGAAAAACAATTATTTCCGCTTCAAAATTGATCCAAATGGTTGAGTATCTTCCGTACTGATATTTTTTATTTACGTGTACTTATTCCACTCTACCTCTCTCATTTTGTTTCATTTTTAAATTTATCCATCATCATCATCATTTCTGTTCAGACTAGACAATACATAATGTTCATTTTAATAACATTCCTATTTTTTTTTTCTCAATTTAAAAGAAAAACTCATTATTTTACATCTCTTAGTTAAAATTAAATAACAAAAATAATATAAAAATTCAATGATTTTATAAAATTACAAAAGCGTGAATGTACCGTACTGCATATTGACTGATGTAATTTTTTTTTTCTACTAAAAGATACAACAAAATTAATTGTAGTGTAGAAAAAAAAAAAAAAAAAAACTGATAAATCCTTTTATTTTCTTTTCTTCCGAAACGATGAATGAACTCTATTACTCGTATTGTACTATCCATCTCTTCTATTACCATCATCATCATTCCATAAGATTCAGTATATTTCAACTTAATTTCATATTGTATAAATTAACAACATTTTTCTTCATAATTTTCTTTAAAAAAAAAAAAAGGTAAAATAAAAAATATAAAGTAAAAAAATAAACAAAAGACACTTTCTTCTTCTTAAACAATTTCTTTAAGTATTCCGGGTATTCAAGCAGAGAGATTGCATCAATCCATAATGTTAAAACAAAAAAAAATGAGGAAAAATACTGAAATTATTAAACTACTAAAGCGCATCATAAAAAAACAACACTTTTTTTCACATTATATAAAAAAGTAATTTACTTCTCATTTAGTATCTACTTTTTTTTCTTCGTTATATACACATTAGAATTTTTCATTGATGTTCTTAGAAAATGATTACATAAAAATTTGCATTTAATTAAATATAGTAAAAAAAAAAATATTTAGAAAAACACCGATAATGATGACGACGTTAAGATGAAAAACTTACATAGAAAAATTTTAAATGGTAACCATTCAGACAACCGGAAAACTTTGAAACTATTCACTGAATCGGTAGAAGAAAACATAGTCAATAAAGTTAGTAATTGTGAAAAATTATAAAAAAAAAAAAATGAACATGCATACATAAATAAAAAGTTTTCCAACAATTTTTTAAGAAAAAAAATGAATCTGTTAATAAATTGTAATTTAAAATTTTTAATTCAACTTTTTTCGGAAACTTTTACAAATTTTGAAATTTACAATAGAATTGTTGTATGCATCTTTTATGATAAGGAAAGTTTATATAAAAAATAAACAGAAAATATGCAAAATATATTTAAAATTTAATCTACAATAATCCTTTCTATTTTTTTCTATTATTTTATTTCGTTTTTTTTTCTTTTCTTTTTTTTTTTTATTATTTTCAGTTATGAAAGTATTACAGCTTTTTTCAGTACAAAAATTTCAAATTTTTTTGTTTATTAAATAATTTACCAGACCGTTAATAGTTTAATTATAAAATTTAAATATTCTGAGATTTCGAATTGAAAAAAAAAAACACAAGACATCCTTCCTATACATCGATTACGAAAATTATTTTTATAAATAAAGGATTTATTTCTTAGGACTGCCTTGAATTTGTTTCAAAATATTGTTTTCATTTTTTGCTAATATTTCTCTATGGAATTTTTATAAAAAAAAAAAAAAAAAAATTTAAAAAAACTCATGAAGGTTATTGGAGACAAATGGAAATTCAATAAAGAAATATAAAATTTTAATCAATAAATTTTATCCTATATTTTTAAAATTTACTTTTCTTATTTTTTTATCGCTTTTAGCGTATTTTATTCATCATATAGTATTTTATGTAAGTATTTGTTATTTTTCTTCTTATATATATAGTTTTCCTTTTTAATCACATATGTGTAATACATACATAGTTCTGTTGTATGTGTAAAGAATCAATATAAAAAATTATGTAACAATAAAGTGGATTTTTTTATATACATACATATAAAAATCGAGAACAGAATTTTTTTTTTTTTTGTCTGCTTGTAACTTTTTAAAGCACATTAAATTTAAAAGGATATAACCATCATAAGATAGCAACAAACACAAAATAAAAAAATAAAAAAACACTTTTAAAGTAAAGGATGAACATCTTTTTTAATAATAACACAATGCGACACTAAATTCTTTTCTCTAAAGTATCGTTTCAATTATTTTTTTTGTTTTCTTTAACTAAAGTGAATGACGCCATTCAAGGAAATTTGCATAACATAAAATTATCCTTAATATTATATCACCATTTTGTTGATAATATAATTTTTTTCGTCGTCATGGTCTTCATTGTTGTCAACATCATCATAATAATCATCATCATCTCAGTGGAGTCTTTATAATTCTATATTTTCTATGAGAGTGCTTCCATTTTTATCTTTATTTAATTCTTATCCTTATTGAATAAATTGTCCTACATGACGTCATTGGATCTAATCAAATCGAAATTAAATCATCACATTGCTATGGTAATATTTTTATTTATATTTATATAAGATAGTGAGGAGGAGAATCAATTTCATATTGAAGTCTTAAAGTCATCATCTTAAAACTTAAAGTTTGAAGAATATAAAATTTACGAGTAAATACAAATATTTCATAACTACCTTTTAGATTCTTTTAAATAGAGAATATGTAGAGTAAAAAAGTTTATCAATCTAAAAAAAAATTCATTTTTTTAGCTTTTTGTTACTATTTACTCAAGTTCATGGTCAATTATATTAATAGACAGAAAAAGAAAACTAATATGTTTATATACATACATACACTCCGCGACACATGATTGTAGGCAGTCTGAAATTTTTTTGTTTTCTGAGTAATGTTCGATTTTTTGAAAATGCATATTTATCCTTTTATAAAACTGGAAAATCCTAATTATTTTATAGTATTGCCAGATGCATTTTATGCATCGTGGAATTTTTGTTAATTTTTATTTAAAAATTGCTTGAAAAACGCGCGACACTTGATATGTAGGCACAGTATTATTTTGTTAAAAATATGATTAAGACCATCTTTTTAGTAAAATTTTCTGAAAGTACAATTAAAATGAATTGTTATTGGATAAAAAGAACATCCGAATATTTAGAAATGGTTAGAGGAGTAAGATTAACACTGGAGGAAATTGGAAAAATAAACGCACTGAAGGAAAAAGGATACTCGGATAGAGCAATTGCGAGAGGAATCGGTAGAAACGCTAGTGTAGTTGACAAATTTTCTAAAGACCCCAAAATTTACGGAAAAAAGCAAAAAGAAAGATCTAAAGCAGTAACAAAAAAATTTCAGACTGCCTACAATCATGTGTCGCGGAGTGTATATTAATTTAATGATTCTAATGCATTAACAGAAGTAGCATGATCTTATCGTCATCAGCATCATCACCATTATACGTACGTACGTGTAGAAAATATGTACTTGAAAGAGGAAATATTTAAGTAACATAATTTCATTTCATTGACTATTTATTGTGAAAAAAAATAAAATTTTGTACTCAATAAAAATGCTTTTAAAAGTTAGGTATCTTAAGAAGTTACAAAAAATAACACCTAATTCAAGTTAATATATATATGTATGTATGTACTAACATAATTTATTAGAAATTGTAGTTAAGACAAAACTCTGATAATTGTATCATTCAATTATAAAAAAAGAAAGAAAAAAACACAAATTTCTAAATATAGAGCATAAGAGAAGAAAAAACCTTCATTATTATAGTGTGTCATATTAAGGTCATATTAATTACTTCATCTCATATATACTACATCCATTACAAAACGTAATTCTAATCTTTTTTTCCTGTCATCTCAATCTTTTTTTTTTGTTTATTTTTTCTTTTTTTTTTTCAACTTTTATCCTTCATTTAGTTTTTTCATTATGTATTTCCGTTTACAGTTTTATTGCATTAAAAAATGCCTTCTGTACTATGAAAAACGAGTTTCAAAAGGTGTTTTTAATTAGTTTCCACATTATGCAAAGAAAAACAGAAAATAAAAATAACTCAAACAATAATGTATTACTTGTTTTATAATTTTTAAAAAAAATCCTTTTCCTCACTCTACTTCCTTCATTTGAGTTTTTTATTTGTTTCACATGGTTTCAAATACGAGACCCGCCCTAACGTGTCCTTATTTCATCTTCGTTGTCATCATCATCATCATATCATTTATGATCCATTGTCACTTTTTTCTTTAAAGTTTCATATTATGTATACATACATATTTCCTTAATATATCTTTTATTTTAATCAGCATATTTTATCTGTGTCGCGTGTTCGTAAAAACGAGCTAAGTGTTATCAGAGAAAGTGCGATTAATAAATATGTATGTAAAAACAGGAAAAACATAAGTATACACATATATTATATCACATTTATAGTCATATATGTATATATGTATGTATGTATAAATTTTGATCCTTTTCTAAATTAAAAAGAAGAAGAAAAAAATGTTATATGTATTATATTATGTACCTACATGTAGGTCGGAGGTCAGGGTGAATTTTTATTTTATTTATTTTCCCTTTCTTTTTCTTATTCTTTAATTTCCTTTTTATGGTAAATACTGCTGCTCCCCTTTCTTGTTCCTTTGAGGAGAATCACATAGAATTTTCATTTTAATAATTGTGACAATATATAATGAAAGTGTGTTAACAATAACGGGTAATATAATAGCTAAAATGGTATTTAAATAAAACGAAATTCAAGAGTCGTATCGTATATTGTGTTGTCTATTTTGGGTTAATATAGTAATTTAGTCGATGAAGGTCACAATAAAGGATATTCGATAGACTTTCATTCGTTTGTAGGGCTTTTGTTTTCTATTTTCTAGATTTTGGAAAAGCAAAGAAAATATAATATAAAGGATAGTATAGATCTGTAATAAAATATCTACCATGCTACGTTACGTCAAAAAAAAAAAAAAAAAAAAAAAAAAAAAAAAAAAAAAAAAAAAATGATATTTTTAAATGCACTAACTCTTTGAACTTTTAATTTTTAGAAAATAATAAAACATGTCGGTCTAATTCTCTCTCTTTTCGTATTTCGAGACAAATAATAAATATAATGAAAAAAGTCGATTTGAAACAAAACAAAGTGAAGGAGTATTAGTAATAAAGTAAAAAATCAAGTTTTGTAAGTAGGATTTAATTATTATTTAATTCGTGACATTTAAAGAATCTAATGTCCTTTGTAATTTATCCAATTCTTTGTATGTATAACGTATATTATATAGGTGATAATGACATTTTTCTGATAAGCATAATTTTAAACCTACACTAGCTCGAAAAAACAACCCTTTTTTGAACACAATTAATATATGAACGAAAAAGAAATTTAGATATTTTATTTTTATTTTTCAATTTCATAAGAAATCAGTTTTATTTAGCAAAATAAGAATTTCACGAAAAAGGTAAAAATATACATATAATTTTTTGTTGTTTATTTTTTGAGTAGAATTTTTCACATACTTTCACATACTCCACATATATGTGTTACCAATTATCATTGATATTTTCCAAAATAAAATTTATCAATGAAAAGAAAAAGAAAATCTGATAAAGTCACTTTATTCACAGGTTCATTATTCATGTAACATAAATTTTACACAAGTATCAACCATAATTTTTTTAGTTTCTATAAAAAGGGTTATTTGAATGGAAAAAAGGTATTCAAAGTTACAAACAATTCTTTTGCTTCATTTATACTTTTTTTTTTTTTTATGCATGAAATACTTAAGTATTATAATAGATATATAAGTAGCATAGGTTAGATATATCTTACCCTTGTTATTTTATACATAAAAATGTTTGTTTAAATTTTTTCAAAAAAAGAAAAGTTAAAATGTTGAATTTACAACAAAGCCAATGTAAAATAATTTACCATTATTTAAAAATAAGCTTTCGAAAAAAAAAAATTTTTTTTCATTAGTTTGTGAATTTTGAATCGAAACACATAAAATTTAAAAATTTTTTTTTGTACTTATTTTTTATTTTTAAAATAAAAGCAATTTTTAACAAGAAGATTTTGTCCATAATACTTTCTTTTCAGCTTTTAAACTTCAATTTTAAGTTATAAGGAAATTTTCAATTTGAATCATTCATTTTTTTATCCACAATTGAAATTTTATTTGATACAACTTTTATAATACCTGCTGTGGTTTATTATCTTTTTCATTTTATTTTCGAAATTTGTATCTAAGTCTGAACACATTGTAAGGGCCTAATTACTGTCGTAACGTAGAATTCACGATTTATTTATTTATTTATTTTTATTTCTTAACATTTATGATTTACAAGCTAGGTAAATATCAAGCATCTTACGATTACAATAACCTTGATTATATTCATCATGGTTAAACTCTTAAAATTTTCAAAAAGTTTATAATCACATACGACACACCGTCACTTAAATATGTATTTATTTTGTATTTATAGTTTATTATTATTATTATCATGCTCATATATGTACTTTACGATTAATATGTAAATTTTATAATATATCTACAACAAACTGTATATTTTACTCAGCATATGAATATACCATGTATAGGTATAATAAGTACAGGGTGTTTTTTTTTAAACTTTTATTAATGCCCAGTATTTCAGTGTAAGTTTAAACTGGGTTTAAACTCTGATTGAGTTTAAACTCACGTTTAAGACAAAATGGTGTTTTTCAGTGGTAGTTTAAACCTGATGACAGTTTAAACTCAGTTTAACTTAAACGTCCGCCGATGACGGTTTAAGCTGTCAAATGACTTTAATGACAGCGGTAGTGACATTTTTCATATAAACAAAACAGACGCTTTTTATTTGAGTTAATTTGTTTTATTTTATATTAGTTTTGTAATTAATTAATCTTGTAGTTTATTACTTTGTTTTAATTTTTCACTGTGAAACACCTTCGGCTTAAACTAAGAGTTTGAACTTACTCGTCGGTTTAACTAAACTTCAGTTTAAACTTAGACTGAAATACTGGGCATAAATTTGATAAATTGATTTTCTCACAAAGCCCACAAAATTCTTGAAAAGTTTAAAATAAGTCAAAAACTTCAGCTGCTTACCTATGTTTATGTACACACCTTTTTCTAAAACAATTGTTTTATCTAACGACCTCTATTTATCATTAAACAGTCAAATTCTATAAGTTTTTACCGTTATTTAATGTGAGCAATAACTTACATTTCCTAAACTTTATCGTGATTTGTGGAAAAAAAAGCTGAAAAAATTGAATGGTACGGTACGTTTTTCTAAACTAATAAATATACATATGTATGTATTAGCAAAAGATTTTCTACTGAACTGTTCATCCAGAGAACCTACATTATGTACATATATAACAGTAAAAGTTCGAAAATAATTTAGAAGTTTGAGGAAATGATTTACTTTCCAAAACAATTTCGAAAATAAAAATTTACATAATTCCGGAAATAAAAAAAATCGAAAAAATTACTTCTTTGTTTTATTAAAAAAAATCTCTTCATAAAAAAAAGAAATGGCCGTTACTTCTATAAAAAGAACTTCGAAAAAAGCTTTTGTCAAGAAAGAGTAAGCTTTCGTCAGCGATTTGGAAATTACGTATTTTTCTCGAAAATACATACATACATACATATTTATCTGAATTGTGAATGAACAAATAGAAGAATAGAATAGAATAGAATTAAGAATAATATTATATGAATTGTAAAGAGTCAGATTGATTAAATCATGTTGGCTAAATAAAAAAAAAAAAAAAAAAAAAATGTTTTATTTTTTTAAAATTTATATTGTATACATTCATACATATGTAAATTAGTTTCAAGAAACACCCTTTAACATTTTTACTTATCAGTGTACATACGTACATACATACATACATTCATACATAAATGTACTACCATTTTTGATATCAAAATAAATATGAAAAAATAAAGGAAAAGACAAAATCTAATATGATTATGAATAACATCATTCGATGATTATTTAATGTTTTTGTTTACAGTTTTCAACTACAAATAAAATAATTATTATTAGTGACTAATATACATATAAATTAGTAGATACGTATATGTATTATATTCATTATTTATCATAAAATAAATTTTTGTTTATAATAATAATCAAGCATAATATATAAAACTATATTATGCATAATATGTATCTACATATATACTTTACATACATACATATAGGTATATTATTGTATATTACTATTATTATTTATGCTTCATTATAATTATAAATTTCATTTTACTTTACCACATACACATGAATACATACATACTTACTTCTTAAATTTTATTTTTGTTCAATTTTAAGTATGTACATAGATACTATAATAACTCATTAAAGAAAGATAACATATATTATATGACGTTAGGCCTATTTTTTGTTTTTTAATTAAAGAACAATTTTTTTTCAAGTAAACAAATATTAATTAAAAATTTAGAAGATATCCAAACTCATCGTATTCAATTACTGAGAGACAAATTTAATTTGTCACGTTAATTATTACTTTTTTTTTTCTTAAATTTTTCTCAATATGTTGTGTAAATGATTTATTTATTTGTTTTTATTTTTTATTTTTTCGTACCTAATTTTTAATTTTAATAATGACTTGCAATAAAAATTAACAATATTTTTTTTTACACATTGTTTATATTTGACTAGAAAATCAAGAAAAAATAAATTTAAGTATAAAACAGACAAGCTGACTGCAAATTAATATCACACAATAAAAAATGAAAAGAAAAAAAAACTTTTTATTGCAAGTAATTGTTGTGTACAATTTTTTATTTTTTTTTTTATTGAAAAACAATTTAAAGGAAAAAAAAGTAAATTTGCATTGTATGTATATTTAAACAATAAAAAAATATAATAAATATATAAACAAATAGTAAATGTGAATGTTCGTTTTTTATATTTAATTTATATATTTTATCATAAATTAATATATATAGCATTTTTTATCTTTTAATAAAATAAAGGAGAAAATAGATAAAAAAGAAAAAACTGGCTTTGTTTACGGAAATTAATTGAAAACATACAAAAACAAAAAAAAAACCATAATAATTTAGTTCTTTGTAAGTAATTAAATTTATTGCAAAATTGTCTCGTGTATATGATTTAAAAATTTTCCAAGTAAGTCGCAAAATAATGCACGAGTTTATCAAAATAAATAAATTAATAAATAAAAAAACAAAGACTTTAAAAAACACAATTCAATATTTAAAAAATGATAATTACGTTTAACATATTACTTTTGTTCTTATATTTTTCATTGATTGCTTTGTCTGCAACTAAAATGGTAAATATGTATGTACTTATAATAATTAAAAAAGAAAAAATACAAAGACAAAAAATAATAGGTTCTAGGAAATAAGCAATAATTTAATTATGAAAATAAGCTACGCCTAATTTAAAATTACAATTTAATTTTTAATTTTTAAAAGATCATTGTTTAGTTATTGTAAGATGGACTATAGGAAACTTTTAAAAAAAAATTAATAAGGTTTTTTTCATGCATCATTACAAGATCACCCTAATAAAAAAAAAGACTTTTAATGAAAATCTAATTTCCATCGTAGTTTGAAAGATTTTAATTATATAACAAATGACATCATATTGTATATGATACGTATTTTTATTATTATTATTACTTTTTGTAATATTAATTATATATGCTCAGTTATTTTTCAATAAATCACTGCATCATGTTCATAACAAAACAAAGCTGAATTTATAACAAAAATTAATTAAAAAAAAAAATACATTATATGAAAATAGGTACCCCATACCAAAAAAATTTTGTACAACATTCTTTGTACTGAAGAAAATAGGGTCAGAAGGAGGCAATGTTATAAAAACAAAATAAAATTGTGATAGTATCCGATATTTTTTCCGATAATAAAACTCAAACAAATATTTATTGTACATATACCGATCAAAAAAAAAAAACATAATCCAAAAAGCAAAATAAATAATGGAAAGCAAAAAAGAGAAAAGAAAAGCAGAAATAAAACTCTAGAGAGATTGATAAGAAAAAAGTTTTGCCTATTGAAAATATGATTTTGTTTAGTTAAAGAATAATAAATTTGAAAAAAAAATTGATTTATATATATTATAATAATATTAAATATTTACAAAAAATAAGTAGGGTAATGATGCCTGTATCGAGCCGCAGTATCTAGATTCAAGTTTGTTCATGAAGAACAGAATGAATAAATAAGTTTATTTTGTCATTTTCATTCTTCTTAATTCTCCGTTTTTCTTTTTAAAAAAAAAAGGACTAATACGTAAAACATGTTACGTTGCATTGGCGAAACCGATATGACGCGTTATCAATTTGCTCCTTTTTTTTATTTCACAATTATTTTTATTTTTTAGACAATTTTCAGCTTCCAATTTCTCAATAATTGTTTTCCAACAATGTCAGACAATATAGTCCAGTCTCAAGATTGTATCTTTACCCTATATATACTCATACTTATATACAGTCGGGATCATAATTGAGAGGACATTTGGATTTTATCAATTCAAAACAATTATTTTTTAAAATTACTAACGGTTAATGAATTTATTTATTATTGATCATAAATATTGGTCAATCTTTGTATTTTTATTTTCCATAATAATATTTATAATAAACATTTTTTTTAAAAATCAGAATTTCTTTTCTAAAACCTTATTTTAAACAAGTGTCCTCTCAATTTTGATCCCGACTGTATGTACTATATACTACTACTTATATACATACTTAAATAATCTATTTGGTAAACTTTTTAAATTGAAAAACTAAAAAGTGGAACAAAGTCAGAAAATGGCAACAGATTTCCAATTGAAGTAAAAGGGTCAAAAAAGTCAAAAAAAAGCAATGGCAGATAATAGGAAATTAAATTTTAAAAATCTAATTTTTTACGGAATAAGTTTTGAGATTTTTATATTTAATAAATAAAAAAAAGAAGGAAGAAAAAAAGAAAATTTGATAATGACATCATTACTTTAGTGTTTTAAGTTAAAAATAATTAATATGAACTCCATTTTTTTTAACAACTTTTCTTCATCTCCATTCATTCATTCATATTGTAAACATACATACGTGTCAACACCTAATACTACCATATGTACATACATATACGTTATTTTATTTCATTATTTTTTTTTTCTTTTTTCGTTACAATAACATTATAAAATTTGTTTTATTGTTACTAAAAACCAACCCACATAATGTAGGTAGAGTGTACTCGATACCCTTTAAATTGGACTATACTCGAAAAAGCACACCTTGAAGGTGATCATGTTTATGTTTTACTTTTATTTATAGTATAGTAGCTAAAAAATTTAATGCTATAATATAATACATAAGTTTATTATTATAGTTATAGTTATTCGGTCAATAATAGCAACTTTAAAAACTAATTTAATGTTTGTTAGTATTAAGAAAAATCTTTATTAAAAAATTTAAAAAACTAGTCAATTTTATAATGTTTATGCTTTTAGGAGAGAGTTTATTTCATCAAAATCTTGAGAAAAAAAAAATTTCCATGTGAATACATGTTATTGCGTAACTCCAGTGTTGAAAGTTAAAATCATACCATATAAAATTCACGGTCATCAAAATAAATTTTTAACAAAAATAATAATAATAATAAATTTGTTGTTAACATTGTCACCGGTCGGTGCACGGTGCGAACTATAGCAAAAAAACAAAACAAACAAAAAAAACATGCATATTTTACTAAATTTCTTCTGTTTTTTTCAATATATTTTATAAATGCTTTTATATAATATACATATCTATATATACTATGATGTCTCATACAGTCATACATCATCAGTTATTAAATTTTTTATATTTAGGTTTTTATTTTTTTTTTAAATAGATATTTGATTAGTTTTTCCTATTACAAATACAAAAAGATAGGTAGTTCGTTATTTTTATTTCATCAACCCAAACTACTGTAATAGCAATTATAAGCTTTCAAAAATGCTAATTTGAAAAGGTGAGTCTAATGACTAAAGTAATCAGCAAACTAATAGTTTAATATTTAATAGATTTACTGGCTGGGGCTTCGTTATAGTATCTTATATAATATACGGAAAATCTAACAATAAAAAAAAAAATTGCAAATGAAAAGTAAGTGGATAAATGCTAAGTAAGTACACAGTTACAATATATTTATTTTTATTTTTATTTTTTTATTAAATATAGGTATTAACCATAATGACGTATATCAAGAAAGATGTATCTTATATAAAAGAGGAAGAACTTGTTTTGTAACTTCTTTTTTTCGTAGTTGCTAGGCCAGTTTTTTTTTCTCCCATATTTTAAAACTTGTTCAATTTAATTAAATTATTATTCTACTTTTTTAAAATCTTAAACAATATTTTTTTTTTTTTAAATTTATATATCTAATAGATATGTATGTATGTAGAATAAAATTTGATATTGAAAATAAAAGTTAAAATCTCAAGGATAAAATTATGTGTATTACACTTTGACATTATAATTAAATCAGGGTTAATAATATCTATTCATTTTTTTGTTGTTGTTTAACTTTAAGATTGTGATTCCTAATTTTCGTATTTAATTTCAAAATTTGTCTTTCAGAAAATGCTCTTTAACAGATACACGTTTTGTAATGTTCCAAAAAGAATTATTATCAGTCAAAATTGATTCAACTAAAATAAATATCTTTTGTTTTTGCTCATAAATTTTATTATTTTATGAAAAATTAAAATTACAATTTTATTTTACAATATTTTTTTAAAAATGAAACTTAAGTTAGAATCTTTATTATTTTCAATGCATTATCATCTTTTACATTTATCTATCTATACCAGTTTCTCTATACGAAACAGAGCATCTTCATATACATAGTATATTTTTTTTTTACTTGATTTTATTTTAGAGATAAGAAACTGTTATTATTACAGTTATTTTATTATTAATGTGTCATCATTAAAACTTAATTAAGATACCAAAGAAAACTAATAAAACAAAGAAAAATCGAATATTTTTTTCTATAGACTTTAATCTTTTAATATATAAATAGCAGATACAACAATGAACATGAAACAAAATAGTGATAAAAATATGTAATTGTTCATTCAACTGAAAAAATTAGTATTATAATAAAGTTTATGATTTAGAAACTATAGATATACTACACTGATTTTTTTCTTCTTATTATTATTTTTTTTTTTTAAATTGAAATTTATTATTTTTACAAAACAATTAAAACAATATTTGATTTGCATGCAAAATAAGTAACATTATTATCAAAATATGATCTTGGCTTCTTTTAAAGAGCACAAAACAGAAAAAAAGAAGAAAATAAAAACTAAAAAAAAATCATAATCATAATTTGTTTGTTTGTTTATTCGAAAAGAATTGCAACTTTACCACGCAAATTTTTTTTTTTCAGTATAGTATTTTTGTTATGTTCAATTTAAAATAGCTATAGAGATATACTAAAATGGCATAATTTTGTAAAAGAATAAATTAATTTTTTTTGTTTTTCTTTCATTATTAAAACAAAAGAAAATGAAAAAAAAAAAACAAAAATATACGACCATCATGTAGTAGATATTATGTCCATGATGCATTCTTTGATGTTGAGGAGAATTTCAATGAACCTATTGTTAAATAGGTTGTTGTGAAACCAGCATAGTTTATACATTTATAAATAAATACAAGAAAAATAAAAAAAATTAAAAAAAAAAAACGTTACAACATTACAATATTAATACAAACCAAGTCACATCAGTACAGACAAAGTCAAAAGAGTCTAGAAAATATATAAGCACTATACATACTATCATCGCACGTTATTTATTATTTTATATTATAAACTTTTTTTTTTTAAATATTTTATTTGTAATACGAATTAAAACTTGAAAAAATTGATAAAAATACAAACAAAAATTGTTTTTTTTTTTTTTGAATGAGGAAAAAAAAATGCAAATTTTGTGTAGTTAACAAAAAAAATGTAGAAAAAGCCGGTTTTAACTAATTTTTGTCCCCATAACATTATAATCTACTACACATTATTTTCCTTTTATTTTGTCTCACATCGTCTACAACATCAAAAACAAAACAAAATATATATACATATTATTATTCCAAGACTATAATGTTTTATTAATTATAATTTTGTAGTATTATACACCTATTAACAATAATAATTATAGTGAAAAAAAAATTCTAATTTTTTTCTGTTTTATTATAAGAAAATTTGCTAGTTAAGAACTGTTTGTAATGATTTTAATTTAAAAACAAAACAAAAAACAAAAACAGAAAAACTTTATTTAAATTTAAAAATTATGTTGAGAATTTTTCTTGTTTGTGGGTCAAGTATTTCTTTTTATGGGATTTAAAGTCATCTTTTTTTTTTAAAAAAAAAAAATATTTTAATGAATTCTAAAATTTGGTTTTTTTTTGTATTCAATTAATTATGCTTTTGTTAAAAAATTATGCAAAATTTAATATTTTTCATTTATTCACACGTTCAAAGTAAATTGAGGTTTGAGAAATTTTATTATGTTATGTATTTTTAAATTTTTAGTTTAAAGTCTTCAAAGAACTATTGAAATTTGTTTTTATGAAGCTTTTTTCTCCAAATTACTACTCACATACATATATATGTAAGTACATATTTAAATTTTTTCTACTTAATGTTCTTTTTAATTTAATTATTTTAGCGAATATTTCACTGTTTCGTTGTCTAGAATATGTATTAATATATCATTGGCTTCTTTTTATTTTCCTAAAGTTACAGTATTTAGTAGTTTAGTTTTAAAATTATATTCTCTGATTTTTTTTCTATTCAACTTCAGTGATGTGACTTGTACTACAATCGAAGTATTTCTACTTTACTTTTTATTCCGTACTACGTATACTACGATTTTTTTTGTTTATACTACACTTCCATACGAAGCGAGAAAAAAATAAATAAAAAATACTCACTGAATCGAAAAGACAAGATTACATATTACAAAATAAAAAAAAATATAATAAAGCAAGTGCAATTTTTGTATTCATATTGTGAAATGCAAATTTTTAAATTAATATTTGAGGAAAATATTGCGTTACTTTTTTGTTGTTTTTTATTTGTGAAATGGTTCACTATTGAATTTGTTATAAATGACATGAATATCATGAAATGAATAGTTACTATTGGTTGGTTGGTTGGTTGAAGTGGCGGTTCTTTGGATTACTTCCAATTATTATTAGTATTATTTTTTTTAATTTTTTTTATGTTTGTTTTTTCTTAATATAAAAAATAAATAAACCAAAGAAACATATTTTTCTCAATATCAAATTTATTTACCAAACGTACTATTCCTTTTTCATATAAAAAACTACATTTTTCATCATACATGTACATTGTACATACTACGAAAATTTTTTGTTTAAGTCACATCCCTGTTAAACTTCTATCCATAGTGATCAACCACAGTCCTCTGTCTTATCGGGACAGCGCGCTTACCAATGCATGCGCCACCGAATGTCATGCCGTTCACTGTTCTTAGTTACTACTTAATTAAACATTTATCTTGTTTATGCTAAGCGTTACTTCGCATTAACTCACTCCGTCTTGACTTAATACGGATGCATAAACCAAATTTCAAAACGCATTAAAGCTCTACGTCGTTTTGAGTTAATACACTATTAAATCCGCATTTAAAATTTCATTTCGTTTTTAAAATGTGCATAAACACTTACTTCGTTTTAAGTAGTTGTTATTACACACGCAGGTGTTCAACGTTTTGAGTGAGAACGAAATGTTGTATTACGCATAAACACCAATCAAAGTGTATTATCTCAAAACGATGTTTAAAACGTTTTAGCGTTAAAACGTTTTAACTGTTGTGCATAAACAAGATAATTGATATTCAAATCTCCTACATTTTAAAATTTAAATTTCAAAGAAAAATGGTTTTTAAGATTCATTTGGGCAATTCTCTGGGAAGTGAAACATATTATACTTTATTTAACAATTAAAGTCAGTATTGTGCTTATGGAGGCAGTACCCGATGAGTTTTTTGCCTTGGTAATATTTAATTTAAAAGATTTCCCTCGATTGAAATTGAGATCTGATCACCCCACACACGAGATAGATTTATTCAAAAAATTTGTGAAAGAATATAGAAAAGTATGCCTATCTTGCCTGTACTGACATCCAAAAACAAAAATAGTATACACAATTGTATTTTATAATTCGTTATTATTTCCTATTCTATTGACCTACTATAATTACAAATACATATGTTTATTTGGGTTACTTATATAGTATTCAACTATGCACTTTTTTGATCTAGAATATTATGAACTTAATCTAATTAGATCGAGAGAGTTCAGCTCAGTTCCGCCTTCTGTCTGCGTGTAACCTTAGGATTAATAACACAAAAGCAGTGTAATAAACATTCACTTTTATTTTATGTATGATATAATATTTAGACATTAAGGTATTGATATAAAATATTGAAAAATAATCTATCTTAGTTAAAACGTCGTACGATGTAGTCTACATTATATAGAGAATCGCCCATTTACATTTTGAGAGAAAAAATGGATAAAATTTAAGGGAAAATAATTTTATATTAATTATTTTAATTGTTATTAAATTCAATTTGTTTTTCATTAATTAATTTTTTTCAACATTTATAATTATAAATCTATCTCGATACTTCAGAATGAAAACAATTATCTACTTGGCAGAAAAAAACAGTTTTTTTCTTAAATTATATAATGTTTAATAGCTTTTCAAAGAATACTAAAAAATACACATGAAAATTTTATTTTCTATTTAAAGAAAATTACCTCTTTCCACAAGTTCTTTTTTTTTTCTCTTTTTGAAATTTTCCATATTTTTTTATTTTTTACATGAAAAACACTTTTCATCATCAAGAATGAACTGTCATATTTATTTTTCCTCCTTACATCCTTAGCTATACATAATACATAATTCATGGCCTTTTTATCTTTACGTTTCACTTGTATTTCTCTTCTTCTTTTTTCTGATTATTTTTATTTTTTTTTACCGTGATTTCTCTTCTTTCGTTGACAACATGTTTTTACTTTTTACATATCTGAAAATTTTTTTTCTTTCATTCAATAATCATGAATAATTGTTTATTTTGCTTTAAACATATTTTCTTCAGCCGCCATTTTAATGTTTTTTTTCCTATTTTGACTTTATTAAATTTTTGTTGTTTGTGTTTTTTTTTTTGTATTCAAATCTGTTTGTAGCCAATTTAATTTTAGCAGCATTTATATTATATCACTTTATCATTTTTACACATTCACACACACACACACAGACTTTGTATTTTTGTTTTTGTATTTCATCACTTTTTTCTAATAAAAAAAGAAAAAAAAGAAAAGGAAAATGAAAAAGATCAGCCTTGAATGATTTTGTTCTTCTTTCATCTTGAAGAGGATTCAAGGTCTAGGCTGATTCCAACCATTAGAATTTTCTTTACAATTCTCTATCAGTACCACCCATTTCTGTTTTCTCTGTCATTTTAACCATTCGCACATTCTGTTTGTACTTGTTATTTTTTTAAAGAATCTCTTAGTAAATATATTTAAAAAATAAATAAAATGCTAAACACCCACACATCATATACACTTAGTGAACTATAATAATTTACATTGCCTTATTTTTTTTATTATAGCTTCATGTTTATTTCTGCTACATACATACATACATATATATGAAGGACGTCTTTGATTCTTAGGTAAAAATGTTCACTAGCTTATTGTACTGAAAATAACATTCTATTTCATGCTCTATGTCACTTCATGTACTATACATATGTACATGAGACTTTTTTTTTCTTTCTCTTTAGTAAACTTTAATATCGATTTTTTCTTGTTTTTAACAACATTTCTTATATAACATGAAAATTTTCCAGTGGCCTTAAAATCAGGAAATGTTACCCTTAAGGATTTTTAAATGAGGAAAGAGATACAGTTTGCTCTCAAGTTTTCTTGTTTTTCTACAACATTTATGAATTTTAATAAGAAAAGGTCTATTTGTGATTTATATAATTCTTTTTTTATTTAATCGTAATAGGTACATGAAAAACAATTTTTCTAACTGCAATTTAAAATGTTAACCTGTTTAGAAAATTTGTAAAAACTGTTATTTTGTCTTAAAGTTATCATAAAAGTTTTAGATGTATGTATATTTTTTATATCTGTATTCTAACCGTTTTTTTGAATTCTTCTTTTTTCAACACAATATAAGATTTAACAAAAAAAAAAAATCTTTTAGTTCCTGATAATTATTAACATTATTCACATACAAGAGTAATCTACAAGACCCAATGTATCTAAGCCTAAGTCTAGTGTCTATCTATTTTAGTAAGTTTTTCCACTTTTTTTTCATTTTATTTTTTCTGCATGACTCAAAAGTTGAATTTGACTTGAATTGCAACTCGTTCAGATTTTTAATAAATATAAAATATAATACCGGTCCGTACAAGTATCTAATATTATTATGTTACTTGTACTTGTACATTCAATTCATATAATCTTGCTTTTATATGCACATACTCTTTTTTATAACCGTATTTACGTCATTCTTTTCCTCTTACTTCTTAAAAAACACCCACAATCTTTAATGTTATTAGTCATACACAAGTAGATTGAAAATCTGTAGTATATTAACAACAACAACAATAAAAAATGTATATATGTATGTGTGTAAATGATAAATATCTTCTACCTGGGCAAGCATATTATTATGATTATTATGAAAGTATGAAACTGATGGAACAGTTCACTTCACTTATATATTTCATCATTCCCGTTAGTAGATTCATAGATACATTATGTATCTATACATTTACAATATGTATACATCGGAATAAATATATACGTATAGTGTTCAATAGTTACTTATACATACATTCAAAATATACTTATATGTATATAGGTACTTGAAACTTTGCCAATTTATTTGAATTTTCTATTTATTTTTCTTTGTATATTTCACAAAACATGCAATTGCTTAAATGCAGTAATTGCAGAAGCAGCAGCATTAAGAAAATTTTTTTCAAGACAGTATAGTTGGGTTGTATAAAATGTTCTACAACTACAGGCAAAATAAAAATTAATTGTCGGTATTGAATATATACAAATTACAAGGCATAAAATACAATAACTAAAATCGGTATTAGGAATGACACAATAATAAATAATATAAAAAAAAAAAAATAAGTACAAGTATTATAATCAAAAATTTTAATGCATCAACTTTTTTTTTTCTTCTTCTCAAAGTAAGTCAGTAGCGCATATATGGCTTATATTAAATTTCTTTCATAACTTCGTCATATTTCTTGCTCTTTTTTATTTATTTTTTTTTTTTTTTATTATATAGGTATATATATTTGAATAAATACAAAGCGCCATTAGAATTTATTAAAAAGCGCATCTTTTATTTTCATTTTTTTTTTACTTCTTTTTTCTTCGTAATTCAAATGTCGACCATTGTCCAAGTTATAATATACATATAGGTATTAGGTATTACATTTATGCCCCCAAGGAAATTGTTGTACAATTATTGTTATGAGTACATACTAAACAAAAACGAAAAAATAAAAAAATCATCGGTCATGTAAGCTGATAATAAAAACAATAACAAAACAAAAGATGTAACTATAATACACGAAACACGTTTACGTAGTCAAACTAGATTGAAATTATTACTTTTTTTTTTCTAAATGAAATAAAATACTGTTGGGCCAGCAAAAACTCAAAACTTAAAACGTGCTAGGGAAAAAAACTGAAAACTTTTAAATTTTTAGTGTTGCCAACTAAATTGTAATACATTTTTAGCTAATCAGGTCATCTGAACTAAAGTTCTGAAATAAATCTGAAATAAATTTTTGATTCATCTCATAAGTTTTTATTTTTATTACTTTTTAATCAATTACATTATCGAATTGTGTTCTTTAGACAATTAAAAAGAAATATATTTTCCATGTTAGATACTCTGTAAAATGAATTGAATAAGAATATAATTGAAATATTGATTTTATTGGTAACACAGTTTTGTTTATAATTTTATATCTAAACGCAACGACATGACACATGAGTCAGTTTAAATAAAGTTTATTAAATTGGATATGACGTGACATTAATAACTTTTTATATGACTTTTAACTCATTTCTCTTTTCCTTTTTTTTTTTAATTTTTCTTTAGTTTGTCTCGTTTCTATGTTCAGATTTAGAATCTTGAATCTTGATTTGAATAATACATCCAATGTTTACTGCTAAATATACATATGTGTAATGACCAATCATTAAATGGCTCTATATGAGTACTTTAAAAAAAAAACTTGAACTTAACATTTTCATTCTAAGTTATAAACATACTATACATATTATGTACTTATGATCTAAATAGATTTGATTAACTAAATATCAAATTAAAGACCTTGATGGCGCTTATAATGGGAAGTCCAGTTTCTTGCCATTTATTATTTTGTTACTGAATACATAGTTATGTATATTGTTGGAAGAAGGAAAAATTAAAACATAAGACGTTCAATTTTTTTTTGCTGACGCCAAATACTTTTTTTTTTCCAATACATTTCTAGACGTTACATAAACAGCTCTAGGTTTATGTTTAATGCTCTAAATACAATATTGAAGATACAAAAGGCAAGAATAATGTTATATTTAAGTTACAGAGAATTTAAGTTTTGAAAATTGTTTATTAAAATTATGCTTATTAAAAAAAATATATATAGGTATATGTATATAATATGTATATAATATGTATATATATTATGTATATATACAGGGTGTTTTGTTTCTAACTACCAAGAGTGGTACCACGATATTCGGTGGACTATTTCATGAAAAAAATTGTACTAGCAAAACTTTCGATCGTGTCTATTTTCGCCGCTAGAGGGCGTTCAAAATTATGAGTTTTATGCAAGACCTCTCAACACAAAAACACCTGTAACTTTTTTTGCACCCTGTGTATCAAAATTATTATTATTATTTCTTTTCATTATGAATGGCTATTAAAATTACCTTTCGTTTGGTGTATTACTTATTGTATGTAATAATTTCACTTTCAAAAAAAGAGGTCATAAACTTGAAATTTATGATTTTTTTTCCCTAAAATTTTCTCTTGGGTTCCTTAAAAAAAAATTCACTAACAAAAAATTTTTTTAAATTTATTTTGAAAGCTAATATTATGTATAATAAAACAAAAAAAATTTCAGTTCAATACCGCTATCCGTTATCATGTAATTAAGGATCATAGGTGTGCGAAAAGGGTCAAAAATGTTATTTAAACGAAGTTTTGTCACAAAAGATCGTTTGTAATTCAAAAAAGATACACTTTTTTTTTAAATAGTCCAGTGAATATCGTGGTACCACTCTTGGTAGTTAAAAACAAAACACCCTGTATATATTCACATAAACATTAAATTGAAAAGCTTTTTGTTGCCTTTTGTCAAAGTGGGAGGAGATAATTTTTAATAAAATACAATATTAACAACAGCAACAATAATAAATCTCATTCAATGTCGAATATCACATAAAATTAATAATGAAAGTTATTAATATTACGATTTATGAAATTGCTTTCATGTTTGCAACATTGGATATAATGATTAAAGCGAGTTTATAAAATTGAAAATACAGAAAAAAAATGTAAAGATGGTGAAATCAATTTTGAAACTTAATCACTTATCACAAATTTTAAAAATTAAAATATGATTAACTTTTTATTCTTCAATTGTAAATTATTTTTTTCATATTTTACCATCAAATTCTATTTGTTTTGGCACAACATACTTCCGAATGAAAAAGAGAATTATCACCTGTTGTTCAACATTTTCCAAAAAAAAAACTAAATCAAAGGAAAAAATCCTATTTATACAAGAATTCTTAAAAATTAAAAGATATCCATTCAGGATCATGATATTATATAAAAATTCAACAGTCTCTTTCATTTCCTTTTTAACAACAAATAATATATACCGGCAATTTAATCATTTTACTTATGTCTACAATGCTTCCGTTTTTATTTCGTATAGTAGAAATAACCCCAAAAAAAACTTTTTTTCCTTTTTGATAAACTTTCCTGCAACAAAATAAAATTTAAACATCCGTTCAGAATAAGGGTGATCATCGGTATTCATCCTTTTATTTATCGACAATAAATTACCTCGTAAATATATATATATATATAAAAAAAAGATCTCTGCCTTATATTGTAAAATCATTTCACAAAAATGGTATTGTTTATCTTAAAAATAGTACTTAAAACAAATAAAAACAAGCACAGAATAAAAACATTTCTCAGTAAGTACCCCTGGATGGTAAAAAATTTAAATAATGGTGTAGAATACAAAATAATAAGAGTCATTGAGAAGATTATACAATGAAAACTTTAACCTTTTTTTTTTTTTGGGAGGAATATTAGGTAGGATACAAAAAGAAAAACAGACTTTTTTGTTTAAATTTCACTTCAAGATTACAGCAAAATAACAAAGATATTATATGAAATATTGTTACATAATCTTTACATTGAATAACAAAACAAATACCGCAAATTTATCTTAAAAAGTGTTTACACAAAATTTTGTACGAACATAAATAAAGATTTAAAAAAGAAACAGGACCGAAAATTTATATAATTTAAAAAAGATTATATTTCATTAAGAAAAAATTAAATTCCCACACTTAATAAAATGTATGTTTACAAACATTTTGGAAGTGCTTTGTTTTTTTTTGTTTTTTCTTAAAAAATATCCTGAAAATTCACCTGCATCTGAATCTTACTAGAAAACTTTTTTTTTGTTTAATTTTTCTTAACAGGAAAAAATATAACAAATCTGATATAATTTGTTGGCCATGGTTTATAATACATTTGTACGATGATGTGTACAGGTGAATTATAAATTTAGATACTAACGGAATGTTTAAAAATAAAATAAATTAAAAATTTTAATTCATTTTTATTATTCGAATTAATTCAACCAAAGATGAATATTTTTTCACAAACAAAAGGTATTCTACTATTCTAACCTTCTACTATTCATATTCTACCCACTAAATGCTCTACTTTTTTGTTTAGAACAAATTTTTTTTTTTTTTTTTTTTTTTTTTTTTTTTTTTTTTTTTTTGCTAATTTTAGAACATCGAATTTCCTTTTTTAATCACTCAAATTACGTAAATAATATTGTCTTCAAAGTCATGTTTTTTTTTTGTTATTACTTTTTTCTCTCTCTAAATTAAATGAAACTTTAAATACGCCTACAATATAAACCATTTTGACCTGAAAAACATATCTTTTGATCGAAATCTATATTATTGTAGATACGTTGTATAATTCTTCATCACATAATAATTATAATCACACATCATATCATCATCATTTTAAAGAAAAAAAAAAAAATAATAATAATAATAATAAACCACAATCGCAAGAGGAGAGGTTTAATTTTTGGTTCTTTTCTCTTTCTATTTTTCAACCACACTTTTTTTTATTAGATTTATTCATATGTTTGTTTTAGACTAATTTTTCATCTTCGATGTCAAATCAATCGGAAGGTCAATTGATTAACAACTCCTCTTGAAGCCAATTAAGTTCAAGAATTGCTATACATCATCAAAGTCATCATCATCATTTTTTTTTCTCTTCAGTATACAAAGTATAAAAAAATTGTATTTCTTTTATGTATGATTTTTTTTTCTCTCACATATGTTTGTTTTCTAAGAAAAAGTTATCTATATTTTTTTTTAAAGCGTTCCTCTCTTCTTGATTGTTTGATTTTGATATTGTTGAATGATTATCATTTATTTAAAAAATAACAACAACAAAATCTTTATTCCATAAAATTAATTTCAAGGTAATTCAAGAAAAATTGAAAAAGTTAGGTCAAAAAAACAGCATTACATACTTATACATGAGAAGGAAACGGGAAAAACACATCATTATAAAATATAAAAAAAAATTCTTTGACGTCAGCAAGCATCACTTTATAATAAAAGAAAATATTTTCTTTATAAAAGAATGAATGAAAAATATTTAAAAAAAACACATCTAAATATACATGCTCAGTTATCTCAACAAAATAAACGCATAAACACATACATAAATATATGTATGTTGCTATAATTTTATTCGAATATCTTGTAAAACAACATACATAATATAAAAAAAACAATTTTAAGTATAAATACAAGAAATTAAAAATGTACAATAAAATGTACAAACACAATAATAAAAATTTAAACAAAAAAAAAAACATAAGAAAAGTAAGAAGAAATTCGCGGTTCGATGATTTTTAAGGTCTTGAATAAAATATATTGTGTTTTTTCCCGTTCTCTAGTTATTTAGGTTCTTTTCATGAAAAAGTAAGAAGAAAAAATACAAAATCTTTTATGAATTTTAAATAATAACGATTTTTAATTTAAAAAAAAAAAAAAAAAAAGCAACAGTGAGGAAGAACAGAGGAAAAAGAAATTATAAAAAATAACATAAAAGTAGCTTATATATTTTTACACTAATGAGTACACTAACCTAACTGTTCATCTAATTAATAAGATTATAGAATAAAGTGTATGTATGTATGCACATGTAGAAAAACAAATTTATGTATTAATTATATTGACCATTTTTTTTTTTTGCTTTTTATTTTTAAATTTATCTTTTTATTTATTGATCACATTGTTTCATTTACAACACAACAACAAAAACACATAAAAGAAAATGTAACAGTGTAATAAAATCACTTTACATACAAAATACAATGGTTAATCAACACTTTCGTCACATCTTTCACCAAAAGAAAATTTTTATTTTTTCTACCTTTATACCGCAAATATGTTTTAACAGAAGGTTTTAATGTAATAAAAACGAAAAAGAAATTTTTAATTTTCCATTCATAATTTAATTTCGAAATACATACATAGGTAGTTACTTAGTATTTATGTATATTATTATTTTATTAATTTCTTTTTTATTTCTTCTTAAATCATTTTAATATATTATGTACTTTTACTACCTACCTATTTTTTTTTTTTTTTTAATTTTTCAATACTTTTTATTTTTTAAGAATTGCATATGGAGCAAAAAATATTATTGATCAGTGTCCCGTTTCTATAACTTGGGTAGAAAATTTTCTACTAATTGTGACGAAACATGTAGATATTTTCTATTTCAAATTCAATTAGTCAAATTCCACTGTTTCTTTATGAGTGATTAAAAATTTTTTGGTGAGATAGAAAAGGTGAAGAGGAATTATGAAAATTTAACAATAAATTCAATTGTCAATTCAAAAAAGAGACAATTTGAATTAAAATCAATTTTGTTTTTACATTTTTATTGATAAATATTTTAAATATTTAGAAAAATTAATTATTTATATTAATAATAGAAGAGAACATAAAAAAAAAAAACTTTGAGAAATAAAAACAAAATATAAATTAAAATAAAATAATAATTAGAAATAAAATTTAATTAAAAATTTACTTATTTGTTTACTCATTTTACTTTTTTCTATATTTTAAATATTTTTTCTTGGTATGTATTACATTTTTTTAATCAATACAAAACACAAAATTTCACCGATTGAAATCTTTTTCACAAGCTAAATAGCTGTTGAAAAGAAATTCTATCGATAGAAAATATTCCATCGTTCAAAAACCATACAGAAACATTTGAGAATTGAAAATTTCACAGTGGTGAATTCCATTTTCTACTGTTTCTTTTCTACTACTACTTTTCTTTTCTTACAGAAACACTTCGTTAGAAAATTACGTCGATTTGACGTCAAATTGAATATTTTCTACTGTGAAATCTATTTTCTATCCTTACAGAAACGGGACACAGATATGAAAAATAATAGGTACTATTAAGCTAGTATTATTATATAAAAAAAAAAAGGTGTATTGAAAAACTAAAATTTTAGACAGGTGTTTAAGAATTTATATACAAGTTAAAGTAATAAAATATCTAATCAGTTCAGCTGTTGTGGTAACTATGTAACATATGATGAATATAAGTTGTAACTTATAGTATTAAAATATAACCAAAAAAATCTATCTTATACTATAATGACGGTAAAATTCAATAAAAATGTAATTTTACCTTTAAAAAGCTGCTTTTTTTTTATATGTTCAAATATTCAAATATGTATAATTATTTAGCGGTTAGAGCACCTGGAGAAGTATAGAGTAGGGCAAATGACCGATGATGATAACAAATTAATGTGCTACTGTTATTATTTTAAAATTATACTTGTACTTACATAATTATGTATGTAGAAATATAGATTATTTATTCATCAATCATAACGTAACGTAAGCTTATGTATATATAAAAAGAATAACCCTATACGAAAATTTTTCAATTATCTTTAATCGAAAATTTCCAAAATTTTTTTATTGTGATTTTATTATAAAATTCCCATAAAGTATTTTTGTATATATTTTTTTTTTTAATTTTATTTAAATCTATTTTTTCCAATACATATATACATATTTATAAATTTTCCAATTTCCTCTTTTATCTTTCTCACACTCATTTCAATGAAAAAATAAAAATTCTTTTCCTCTAAATCAATTTTTTTTTTTAAATATTTTCTGTTTATTCCAAGGTCCAAGAAAATAATCTTTCTTTTTTCATCTTCAATGTATCTATTTTTAAATTCTTCTCTTTAGCAATCTTCTCAATTTAACATTTTTTTTTTGTGATATATAAACTTTCTCACTTTGAAAAATCAAAATTTATTTATTTCATAAGAAATCCTCTTTTTTTTTATTTTTTATTTATTTTCAATTTATTTATTTCAATTTGTATTTGTAGTGTTTTTCTTTTTATTTGATTTTAAAAACGCGCACGAATTATTTCATTGCAGATATAAAATGTACGCGAGTATCTTTGTATTTTTGAAAATATATGAAGTGAAAATAAACTAAAAATAACAACGTTTCAATAAAATGTGATGAGATAGAAAGAGAGTAATGTAATGCTATAATTTAGATGATCAACAATTTTTCACCTAATTTTTATTGATAGAATTTAATTTTTTTTTTTTTCATTCGACATTTTTTCTTTATTTTGTATTTTATATAATGAAATTGGTACTTTTCTTTTATACTTTTAACAACCATGACATACATATTTGAAATTTTCAGTCTTTTTTTTTTTTGTTTTTTTATTTTTTTAATTGAGTAAAAAAGTAATAAAAAATTAATTCTTGAGGTCGATTTTCAACCTAAGACAATTCATTTTTTCTTTTTTAAGTGGTATAGAAAATTAAGATAATGACAATAAAAGGTTTAAATATAGATTTTCAAGAAAATATACATAAATACACATGTATGTATATTATATTTGAAGGGTGTTTAATTGAAATCGAATTGATTGAAATAAGTAGAATTTTATAGGAATGTTTTGCTACTCTACTGTGAAACTTTTTAAAATTAGAAATTAATGAAGAAAAAGTAGATTAATGTTACATTGCTGGAAGACAAACTAAAAATTATAAAGTTATTTCAACTGAAATACGAGTTTTTAGAAAATATTGAAGCAATGTGTTTGTTCGGTTTTTTCTTATCCACTTAATTAAAGTGAAAGCTCTTCAAGTATTTTTTTTTACAATAGTGCGACTGACTAATTTCTGGGTCAACCTGTAACGAATCCTTTTTTTATTTAATGTACGCACTTGTAATAGTATTAATACTTTGAAAATATATTAGATATTCTTATCTCAAATTTATACTCTATCATTTCTAATGCTTTTAGATGGTTTCTCTCAGACATAATATGACCAAGGGCAAAAAATATACATAATATACAACATTATCCTTATTCAATGAAGACAAATTTAAGATAGTTTTTAAAAAAAAGAAGAAACCATTTGTGAAGCTACATTTATATATTACATATGTACATATGTACGTACAATCTCACAAGGACACAATACGTGTGTGAAGGTAAAAATTATACATCACATCCTGAACAAATGAATCACACAGAGCAAATGTATATATGTATATCAGAATTTAAAAAAAAAATAAAAACTCTATGAAAAGAAACATTTTAAGTACAATCTACGGATAAGTATACTCAATCAAACTATTTACACATATAAATTTTACCTTTGGTTCAGGAATCTATTTATTATTTGTACTTTTAAAAAAATTCTAAGAATAATTTACGATGAATGACTATCAGATCTACGTCAAAATTGAATTTTGATAAAATACAACAAGGTCCCAGCAGCCAAAAAAAGTAAGAAAGAAACATCAATGACGATACCTGGTGTTTTTTTTTTTACAGATATTTTTTCAAGTTCTAGACGGCCACACAGAATATTTTTTACTTTGTCGGAATTTCGATTTTCTAACATTTATTTCTGAATGATTTTACTATGTGAAAAATAAAAACGATAAGCATGAAAAACAAATAGAAAAAGGGATTCAAATTTATTTCGAAAATTAAGGGCAAAGTAAATATGTATGTATGTGAAAACAAGTGGATTCTAAAGAAGTAGGAGCATATAAGTATTTGAAATGACTTCTTATTCTTAATAATGAAAAAAATCCAATATATATTATCAAGAAATTTATTATGAAAATTCAACAAGTTAAGTTCTGGAAACTTTCACCAGCAATTAATTTTTTTTTTTTAAATAAAGCAATAAATTATGAAAAAAATAATAATAGAGACAAAAAAAACACTTACGCAACAAGTCCACCCAGAAAGGCAACTGGTCCACCACCAATTAAACGAATTTTCCTATGACACGAGTCAAATAATGAACTGCGTGTTGTTGTTGTCGTTGTTGTTGTTGTTGTTGTCGATGAATGTTGTGAAGATGATCTTGTTGCATTACCATTTACAGAAGCACCATTTGCATTTCCATTATTATTTTGATGATGTGGATGATGGTGATTATGATGATGATGGGGAGATGATGATGATGATGTTGCATTTGTTGTTGCAGTTGCAGCAGATGTTGGACCATGACCCACAATATGTGTGGGAGATCGCAACATCTTTTTACAAAGTAACAATAACACTTCCACTATTTTGCCTTCAAGTATCTGTATATGTTGATTTATTTGTTTTTATTTTATTTTTTTTTTAATTTTTTTAAAAGAATAGTTGTATTTGTTTTTTTTTCTCTTTAACACAAGATTTACAAATATGTGTTTGTCTTTGTTTATTCGTTTGTTTTCCTTTTATATTTTTTTAAGTTTATTTATTACACATAGCAAAACGATAATTTATATACATGTAAATTGTATATACAGTATATGTATCTACTAGTCAAAATATGATGAATGAAGAAAATTTAAATTGCATTTAATGAGTTTTTCTTTTACATTTTCCTTGGTATTTAATTTTTTAAATTATTTTAAAAAAAAAAAAAAAAAAAAATGAACGACAACAAAGAATAATACAAACTAATTTAATAATGGAAAATTTTTTTTTTTAAAGTTTAAGTCAAGAGAAATTTAAAAAAACAAATGAAAAAATAAGAAAAATCATAGAGAATAAAAAAAAAAGAAAAGAAGAAAAATACTGACTGTTTATTTACTTCATCTTAACAATATATCGATTTTAGTTTTCTTTTCATACAAAAATGAAATTTTTCTTTTTTTTAATCGTATAAGCATCACACTTTATCATTTGCTTTCAAAAAAAAAAAATTTTTTTTCTCGACAAAACTAAAATATTTTAAAATTCACTTAACATATAAAAAGTATTAATTATTGTTTTATAGTTAATTCAATTGTAAACTTCAATTTTTCTTAACGATTACTTATTTCCTGCATTTGTGGGGAAAAAAATTTAATTAATTTTTAATTTCAATTAATTAAAAAAAAACTTCAAAATTTC
The DNA here is from genome assembly GCA_932526495.1 of Bombylius major. Classification (NCBI taxonomy): domain Eukaryota; kingdom Metazoa; phylum Arthropoda; class Insecta; order Diptera; family Bombyliidae; genus Bombylius; species Bombylius major. Next base: position 18,398,826 of record OW052044.1, on the reverse strand, counting down.
CTCAATTTTTTTTTTTTTGTACCTGTGATTTTTGTTTTCAATTATTTTCAAAACAAGTGTTTTATTCCTTATAGAAGACAATTTATTTTTCTAGAGTTTTTTTTAAACAGAAAACACAAATGTATACCTACAGTGGAAATTTTATTTTTATTTTCAATTTTTAATCAAAGCACATCTCTAAGACTAAAAAATTCTTTGTTTTAATTTTGATTTTCTTTCAAAAATCAATCTTTTGTGATTTTTTTTTTTTTGCTAGAAAACTTCAACAACAAAGAATATCTTTTTTTCTTATTATATATATACGTATAGACTATATACACATGTAATCACAAAGAAAATTTTAAGTATCACAAAACTTTATAAAAAAAAAAAAACTACATATTACATAAGAAAAATCAAATACTTCAATATATAAAAGATCTCTTCTTATAGAAATTAAGATTATGTATTCATTTCATTAAGTAGATTTTGAAAACTTTTTTGAAAATCAGAAACTTTTTTTTTTATTAAAAGTTTTTGAAGAAAATGTACAACTCACGTTGTCTAGATAGCATATATGTATATTATAACATAAAAAGAATCCTATCATCATCATCTCTCGAAATCAAATCTTTCAAGTGGAACATAATTCGATTGAAAATGAGAAAAAAAATATAAATAAAATCAAAGTAAAGATAGAAGAAAATTTAAAAAAAAAGCATGAAAAAAATTATTTAAATTAAATGTACATGACTTCTGTAAGGAACCACTGAAAATAAGTGCATACCTAAATACAGAAATTGTACTATACATACATACATACTTATGTATATAAGTATGGAAAACAAAATTTTTATATACATATGCCTACAATTTCACACACTTTAAACGCTTGAAAAGCAATAAACATACATTGCGTACATATTTAACCTATTTTTTTTGTTTTCTAAATAGGTACATTATTTTATTTCATTTGTGTTTTATTTAAAAAAAAAATTTATTTTAAATTATTCGCAGATTTTGAGATTTAAAATGAATTAATGAAAATGGAATTCTCATTTTCCTCTATTTCTTTTAAATGAAGATGATTTGAAACTTTTTTTGATTTTTCATTTCAGTGGTGATTGCGTTACGCGAAACGTTTAAAACTTTGTCTTGCGTAAGATAAGTGGAAAAAAATAAAAAAACAGTTCACCTTTTACATGTATGTACGTGATTTTCTTTAGTTGTACATATTTACAAATATCGATTTATTTCTTTTTAGTTTAATTTCAAATAAATTATTGTAATCAAAATGACACATCTCTACTGATTGACTAAAAATGAATCTTTAAACCAAAATATTTTGTTTGTTAAAACGTTTTTAAATTCAAAAAAACAAAAATGACAACAATAGCTTCCCGAAAAAAAAGTCATATTCTCTTCTTTTTTTTAATCAATCAGTCAATAAAAGATTTTTTTTTATTCAACAAATTTAATTTTTCGTCTATTTAAAATTTCGAAATACTACACAGTCATGAAAATAGGGTTTGAAAGAAAAAAAGAAAAAAATCAAATGATGAATGAAAATGCTACAAAAGTTGAAACAAACAAAAAACCATCACAGGAAGTCTCGGTTGATTTGAATTTTAGGTAACGAATAGATATATACTTTGTTATATTTATAATTTGTATTTCTCTTTAAAAGTAGGAAACTATATGACGTATAACCCGTTTTTGTTTTTGTTGAAGAAATAATCTTTTATTTTCGTATCGTGAAAAAAAAAATATGCATATTTAATTTCTCTTTTTCCTCAAAGCTAAAAAAAAAAAAATGAATTAACATGCGTAATTGATTATAAACAATGAATATAAAAAAATTGAAGTAAAAGAAATGGAAAAAAAAATTATTACGGTCTAATTTAAATTGGTTATATAATTAATATATAAGTAAAAATAAAATTTATACAGGTAGATTTTTGCTTAGTATATACAATTTTTTTTGTAATTAAAATTAATTTTAAGATAATATTTTTTTAAAACCCTAATTTTATTATCATACTTAAACCAAACTAAAAACATTATATACAAAATAACTCATTTTTATATTTTTTATTTATAAAAAGAAGTATGTACATAATAGGTATACGAATTGGGCGTTAAAGTATGATGTAAATTATAATTACAGAAAAATTATAATTTATCTGAAATTTGTTTAAATTTAGGACAATCTATTTGTTGCAAAATAAAAATGTATTTCATGAAAATGATACAATTAAAAAAAAAAAAATGTTTAGGAACGAAATAAAATTGTTTACGTAATAAGTTTTGTTTTTTTTTTTTTTTTTATTTGCTTCTCTATAAAACTATTTCTGAGGCTGATGGGCTTTCAGAATTTTATCCTTTCACATTAAACATTTTTTTTTCAATAATATTTCATTGCAAATCAAATTGAAATTTCTCTATTTTAGATTTATATGTAGGAAAAAATCACAAATCATAATCACCAACATTATGTTAGGAAAATATGAAATTCGATATACATGTATGTTACGCGAACAGAACACATCAAATTACCCTTTTGAAAAACATTATTATATCTTTTCCCAATTTTCTAATCTATGTGTTATTAATATAAAATGCTATAAAAAGATTATTATATTTTTTTATTGTTGGTGAATCATACTTAAAAATGAGCACATTTTGTGATTATCATCATATCGACACTACATCACACTAACTGAGCACATAGATACAATACAAGTATTACTTTTTTGAATTTGTTTTTGTTCTCCAATATTTGAAATTTTTCGTGATTTTTAATTTTTGTCACGAACTAAGAACGTCCATTAAACATATGACATGCATACGAAAAAAATCATGAACAACGGATCAATCACAAAAATAAGTTTAAAAAAAAAAACAAATTAATAAAATTTAAAATAACATTACTTTTTTGTCTTTAATTTCACAATGCTATACTCGTATGTGTATCTTTAAATCTCTGTTATTTTTATTGCTATGCTTAAAACGACACAGAAAATTTACCACGATTAAAAGGTGAAACAAAAAAAAAAGGAAAAAAATATATATTTTTTCATGATTAGTGGGCGTGATTCTTGCAAAAAAATGATAATTATTATTATTGAAATTTTTCACTTAATACCTATTATAAATATGTACTTGCCAACAATTAAAAAACAAAACAAAAATAATGGAAAAAATTAATAAACTATTAGTGAATGTAGATACATATACATACATAATATGTATGTAAACAATTTATAAAAATGTAGATTATACATATTAACACTTTGGGTCAATGTCCATTGAACTAAGACCGTTATTTAAGTCAATTAATAAAATGAATAAACAAACAAAAAAATTGAATAAAACAAAAACTTAAACAAACGAAAAATTAAACAAACAACAAATTTTAAAATACATACTCATATACAACAAACAGTATGGAATGGAACCGTAAAATGCAATAAGATTGAAAAATTGAATATATGTACATATGGATGGATTGATTAGTAAAATAATCAAAAATGGAATAATATTGACGACGACGAGACGCGTTTCTTACTGTCTTATTTATTATTTTTATTATTATTGTTTTTTTTTTTTTTTTGTCTTATACTACATAAAGATACATACTTTCATAATATGTAGATTATTTCAACAATGAAATGCAATAATAGAACTTCATCATGATAAATGCACACATTACATTAATTTTGTTGTTTTTTTGTATATAATAGCTTATATACATATAGCTTATTTGATAACATTCTTTTTATTTTGTTTTTTTTTTTTTAAATTAAGAAATAGAAACCAGAGAATAAAACCAAACTAACAAAATAGCTATAACTATGTAGGAATAAGAATAACAAGAAAAAAAAATTAAAAAAGTTAATTAAAGATTGAACAATAAAAAAAAGTTTGTAATGATAACAAACGATTGTTTGTTTAATATTATTGTCAACAAAAGGAAATTTTTTTTTTTTTTTTTTTTTTTCAAATAAAAAGTCAGCAGAAATCAGAAGCAACAGAAATAGAGAAAAAGCACCAGAAAAAAAACTTAGTTGGAAATGTATATATACTGGTGACAGGCACTTCATTACTCGTTCAATATAGTATAATTGGTTATATTGATTATTTTAAGTACATAATATGTATAAAACTAAGTTTCAATGTTTAGTTGAATAATAATTATATGTATAATGAAATTGACAAAAAATACGTTGAAGGGCATTAAAGAATTGATATTACAAAATAACATAGTCAAATATATTATATATAATATTGAATTTAGGTCATTAAATTCTAATATGTAAATGGAACACATATGTATGTGGATTACCACAGTAGATATTTTAATATGTATGTATGTATGTATATATAAAATTTAAAAAAATTGTTTATAAGTACTTTTTATTTAGATAAGCACATGTGCTGATAAGGTGAATCACCGCAGCTGTTTAAATGTACATAACACAAAAATTTATAGATTAATTTATGTTCCCAAACCATGATAGAACATTCGATGTTTTTCTTATGATAATGAGGAAAAAAAAACAACAAAAAAAACATTACATACTGAATGAAAAAAAAAAAAAAACAAGAAGTATGGCAATTGTCGCGTTACCACGCACGCAATCAATTCGCACTAGTTTATAATACTTATCTGAAAAAAAAATTCCAGTATAAACCATATTTTTTAGCAAATTTTTCACAAAATTAGAAAAATCTATTATATTTTTGACACAAGACAAAAAGCAAAAAGATTTATAAATTTTCCCACTTATGTAGATATTTTCTAGTGTACATAAGTATGCGTATGTATCTACAAATTAATATCAGAACAAACAGTTACCCTCAAGAAAATTTCTTATAAATCATGATTTTTCTTTTGACACAGTTTCTTTGGAGAAACAAAACAGAACAACAACAAAATTCAATATTCCTCTCTCTTCTCTAACTCATATGATATTCACACACACCTTTTACTTTATTATTTTTTACGGTAATTGAACACATAATTACCTTATTTGACCTCACAATCTTGTATGTACATATACAATTTATTTTCAAATGCTCTAAGCTTTTGTTTTATACCCACGAAATTTACAGTTTACAGTTATATATACTATAAAATACTTTCAGATATATGGTTTTTCTTATTATTTTTTATTTTTGTAATTTTTTTTTTACTCATCGTTGCACAAAACTAAACAATCAATGATACAATCATAATTCTAGAAATTATTTTTATTTTCTTTTTTCCGAATAATCGAAATAAAAGAATAAATTTATACTTTATTTAACAATTAAAGTCAGTACAGCAAGATAGGCATACTTTTCTATACTCTTTTACATTTCGTTTGTATAAATCTGTCTCGTGTGTGGGGTGATCAGATCTCAATTTCAATCGAGAAAAATTTTTTAAATTAAATATTACCAAGGCAAAAAACTCATCGGGTACTGCCTCCATAAGCACAATACTGACTTTAATTGTTAAATAGAGTATAGCTTTAAAATTTCAGTTAATTTATTAGATTAAGAAATTAGATTTTTTTATCTCACATACCTATATACATATGAACGTATTGTGTACTTATATACATACATACATACATATACCTACATATACGTCAATATGCAGCAAAAATATTTATCATAGTCTAATAAAAAAAAATTTTTCTTAAAAACTTGCAATTACATAATTAAATAGCATAAAATCTTAGAGAGTGAAACAGGTCAAACAAGCATAGTAATTTTTGAAACTGCCCATAAAAATCTGTTTTTATATTTTTACAGGGTGTTCCATTGCTCGCGTGCCAAACTGATCAGGATGATAGATCTCGACGACAAATGACAAAAATTGAATGGAAATGGGGGGTCCATTTCCAATGGTTACCAATATATTCATGGTCAAAATAACGTTTTTTTTTGTTTTGTTTCGAAAAGTAATCAGTTCCACTACTCTAATTCTACCACCCTACTCATTTTGGTACGCGAGCTATGAAACACCATGTAAAGATAGATAGGTAGAGATAGATACATACTTGCACTATAATCAACAAATTTCGTAATCACAATGATTGATTTTAGTACAAGAGAAAAGTAAAATATGAACAATGACAAAAGAAAATATTTTCTTTTTTTTTTCTTTGTTTTATTTTTGGTATCAAACAAAGCATTATAAAAATACGAGATTTGAAAATAAAAAATTCATTAAAGTGTAAAAGACTTTTTCTTTCTAAAAATCAAAAAATAGAAAGACATAGTAAATTTTCTTTTTTTCTTCCATTAATCAAAATTGAAATTTATAATAAGGTATATTTACATGGTTTTTATAATGTGCAACAGTCTAAACATCATTAATGTTTTTTTTTAACTTCTCATTAGATAAGATTTTTTGAACATACAAGTATCATTTTTCAGATACAGATATATTGAAGAAAATACATATTACCAAAAAACTTGTTGTTGTTGGTTTAAGTAAAAAAAAAATATATCTAATTTTTAAAAATACATATGGTACATTTTGGATATAGATAGAAAGAAATATTTATAATTGTGAATGTAAAAAGATTATTTTGTAAAAGGAAATATAATGAATAGAGAAGATAAAATATTGATGTCGGTTATGGCTATTTTAGTATCGATAATATTGTGTAATTTAAAAGATGAAAACAAAATATATGTAGGTATCTATATATGTATGTACATATATGACACATTATTTTGATTTAGCTTGAGAATTATGTTATGTAATTTTTTTAAATGAAAAAGAAAAAAAAACAGAGAATTTAAATTATATAAGAAATATGAAAAGGTAATAGCTTATAGGTCTTAAGAAATCTGGAAAATTAATTGAAAATCTGTTTTTTTTTTTATAGTATCACATAATAGACGATTGGTCTGGTCTTTCAAAAATTGCGAAATAAATTTGTATCTCAAATCCATACTTGAATTGTAGGCTAAAGATTAGGCTATTCATTAATTTTTAAATATCTACAAATTAAGTTAGTATTTTATGTATTTTTCAAAAACGCTAGTTTCTGTTCGATAAATAATTAATTAGAATCGCGGTCAGAATTAAAAATAAATTTCACCTAATACATATATATGTATAATAACAATTAAATCTTCTTGATTTTTTATTACTGGAAAAAAGTATCTATGCACATACATTACAATTTTCAAGTACCTATTTAGTGTAGGAGTTCATTTATCATTTCCGAAAACAAGTTATCTAATTCACATGATATAAATAAACTATATTTAGAATAGGTAAGAGGCAATACAAATTCAAGTCTGTCTGTAAAAATGTAAATTAATTTATACTTAACGTCCGATTAAATATATCTATGTATGTATGTATGTACTATGTACGTGTATAAAATTTAGCATATCTTTACATAATTTAAACTAACAATTTGTAAAGATAACTACATATACCATTCAATTCGATAGATCAAAAAATTTACATCAGTCTATTTCAATTAACACTCTTTTTTACAAATTCATCAGACTATTCAGACATCATAATAAAGTCACATGTCATATTTAATTCGTATAAAGTTTAGTGATATGTGTAGGCAAATAACATTTTAAGAAAATAACCATGTGGAAAAATATACAAAACATTTTAAATCCTTCTTAATATGATTACAGATGTAAAAAAAACATAATGTTAAAGCAAAAACTTTTATTCGGAGCCGCATAACTTAATCGTTTAAACACATACACACATGAACATGTACGAAATATTTGAATGTAATTAAATATTCCTTTTCTAAATTATATTTTCTCGTTTCTTGTATATTTTTCTTTCTTTTAAATTATTTATTTGACGTCATCAAGAAATTAGCAAATTAAATATTGAGAACAAAAAAACAACACAACAAAGAAACAAAAGGTAAAAAATGAAATAAATAAATTTTAATGACTAAACAGTCTAAAATTTCATTTTAAATTGAAAAAAAAAATATATATATATATACATATATATATATATATTTATGTATATATGTATGTATGTATATTTATCTACACAGAAATCAAATTGATTAGTTAGAAATGTTATTTAAAATTATTTTCAATTTAACCTATGATCTTTCCAAAAATACAAGCACAATTTTGAATGAATTACTTTTAAAAAGAAAACAACTTTTATTGAATTACTTTTTAAAAAAAATTTCAAAGTTTTTAAATTTTTATTAATCTATTCATCTTCTTTTCGAATATAATTTACGTATTAAAAAAAATTTTTATTCTAATTATCATAGTTAATTTGAAAATGAAAAAAAAAAGAAAATTTTCCTATTCCTGTTAATATACATATACCTATATCATATGAACTCAAAGTATGTATAAAACTTTAAGAATATAAAATAAAAAGAAAAGAAAGACCTTTAAAAATCTAGAATATTAGGGAAAATAACATCTGAGGAAAAATCAATTTTCCAACAACAACAGCAACACATAAACTATGCATTAAAATAAAAAAAAAACTAATATAGAAATTGAAAAAAAATGTATGTAGAAGGAAAACTAAAACAGCACAGAAGAAAAAACAAAAAAAAAGTGAAAGCAATGGCACAATAAGGACGAAATAATCAGAAAAAGAAGAAAAACTAGAAAATAATAATAAAGGAAAAATAAAATGAAAACGGAGAAGAGAATAAAGGAAAATCGAGAAAGAAAACAAAAATGACAACAAAATCAGCTGTCTGTAACAGTATATCCTTTAGAAACATTTTTTCTTCTTTTTCTGGATACATTTTGATTATATAACATGAAACAAATGGTAACACTGATGTTTTCTGTTTAACATTATAAATCATAGGTACTTTTTTTTTATCGTTATATCAGAGAAAATTTTGAAAAATTGAAAAAAAAAAAAAAAAAAAAATTACAATCATAATCCACGATGTATTGCAGATATTTCATTCCAATTCCAATTTAAAAAAAAAAAACGTCAATATTCACAATTTAATTTCACTAAAAATTTATTAACAATCAATGGTAAATTTCGATATGACCATTTAACAAACTTTTAAAATTTCAACAATAACATAAAATTGTACTAAAAAATTTATTAAAATTTGAAAAATAAGGTACGTTTTGGTATACTTTGTTTTTGAAAAATTTTAAATTTTCATGAAAAACACACTCAATATATGCGCACTATAAAATATTTTTTAATTACTTTTTTTTTTTACTTCTTCAATTCAATTTGAATTTTTCGTAATTAATCATACATTACACTCGAAATTTTCACATCAGCAGCGAGGAAATTAAGAAAATCTTTTTTTTTTCATTTAAAATATTGTAAGAAATTATTTTTCAACTTATTCACAAACAAAATTTTCACATTTGCACTTAAAAAAAAGAATTGTGCTTTTTTTTTTTATTATCGCGTTGGATGTGTTACACGTCACATTTGCGAAAAAAAAAATTTCTTTGTTTTTCTTCTAAAAATCCCTCAAGACACGGACACAGACAGGCCTTTTAATTAATATTACAAAAACAATAATAATCAGCACTTTATAGAAAAAATAATAATAAAAACGAACAATAGCTCAGATATTACGTACATACGTTGTTATTTTTGTCTGTATCATTTATCAAAAAATTATTTAAAAAAATACATGTACATACCCGTATATTATTTCGTTTTTATTTTTATAAAGTCTTTGCAATATTCTCTAAAATTTCATTTTATTTAACAAGAGAAAGATAACAAATGTTGCAGTAAATATAAAAATAAATTGCACAGATAATTATTATAAATTGAAAAAATATGATAAAATTTTGCACATAATAAAATTTCTTACGTTATTCGTAACGTCAAATGGAGAAAAAATGAATTTGAAATTAAAATATATATATATTTTTTTTTAATTAAAATTTGTAAGATAGGTAAATTAATTTACTTAAATTCGAAAAAAATGAATACGTTAAAATTAAAATGTTTTTTTTTTCCAATTTTTTTATTGATTAAAAAATATATTATCAATTACTGTTTTTTTTTTAGAAAAAAAAAAAAGAAAAAAAAGAAATTGACTTTGTCAATTTCAAAACCAACCACGTTCTACTCAATATAACGGCAAAATACAAACTGCAGATGAAAATCAAAAAGCTTGTAAAAATGGTGCGGCGGTGGTAACTGGTTTGGTTGCTAAAGATTTGAATTTGTGGTGTATGTGTTTGTTCTTTGTGCCACCTCTTCCCTCCTCTTTTCTATATTTCGTGGAAAAATATAATAAACCTTTCCCTGTACCGCACCCGATAATTTCTTATTATAATATTATTATTATAATTGAAAAAAAAACCAAAAACTTTTATACTCGTGTACTGTGTCGTCATAATCATAAAAGTTTTTCAATTTTGTTTTTTATTCGGTGGTGAATATTTTATTAGGTTTTTCGAAACAATTTGTTTAGATACATCTTTATAAACAATTACAACAAAATTCACCACTATTTAAATTGTAGATATACTTTTTATGTAGAACAACATACATACATATTTTTTTATCCAACAGGCAACAAATTACTATTGAGTATTAACTCAATAATAAAATTTTTAAGGTTTTGAATTTTTAAAACAGTATTATGTTTTTTGTATACGAATAATTTTTAATTAAATAAATAGATATTTTGTTTCTTTTTGATAGAGAGAAATATTTATAATACATTATACATACACATAATAATATGTATAGGACGTTTGCATGCACTGACTGTCTGCGTCACTCACATCACAATATGAGAATAATTTTTAAAAAGTACGAAAATGTTGCTTATTTAAAATAAACAAATAACTACATAGCCTCATAGGTATAATTTTGTTGATTGTTGAACCAAAATTATATTTATTGGGAAATTTATATGTTGCTAGCAATAACTGGAAAATCAGCTGATTAAGTTAAAGGTCAATTTTTTTTAGAAAAAGTTTTTCTTCAATAGATAATAGATATATACATACCAACAAGAGAAAAGAAAGAGAGGTAAAAAATAAGGAAAGCTGTATAAAAAAAAATCGGATACATATTTTATAAAAAATAATTAAAAAAATTTACTTAGGTATATTTTTGTTTTAATAGTTATGGATATGTATATTTGCATGAATTATTTTTCAGTTTAATTTTATGATTTTTCACCACATAAAAGTATATAATACCTATTTCTTTTCTTTCTTTTGTATTTCATAAAAAAAGTTTCTTGCGCAAACTCATAATTTCAAAACATATTGTACATATAGGTGGGTATTTAGGTAGAAAATTAAATTAAAAAATTGTTGAGGGCGACAAAATTTCCCCTTCTTACATTATGTGACAATTGTCGAAAATACCTACATATAGGTACATATATAATTTTTTATATACATATAAGTATGTATAATTTTTATGACAAAATGAAATCAATAAAAATTGTTAAAATATATAGGTATCTTATATTAAGTTCGTAAATTTTTGGGTTATTAAAATTGAATAAATTAAATTCCTATTAAAAGTAGAATACATAAACTTACCAACCAGAATTTCTACAAAAATCATAATTGAAATATCGCTTACCTGAAAATCACAAAAAAAGAAAAACGTTACATTAAAGTTTTTATTTTGATTAAGTGTGTATTTATCTACATTAAAATTAGTAATTTACTTAAATCTTTGAAATAATAATAAAATTCATACTTTCGAGGTGTTAAACAAATTTATGATTTATTTAATAATTTTTTTTTTTTGCATGAATCATATACATATCAGTTATTTTGCAACGGGATTTTCCGTATAAAATTTCAGATTTCAAAATAAAATACTAGCATCTTTATTGTAGAAAAATGATTTATTAAAATTAACAAAGGTAAAGTTAGATAATTCCTTAACTTAAAAATTAGAAGTAAATTGTAATTATAACGAATTTTTTTTCAGTGACAAATTAAATTTAATTTTTTATCATTTGCAAGCAGTTTTTAATTATTTTCCAACAAAATTTGTAGTTGTGTACATTTTTAAATAAAAATATTTAAATAAAATATAAAATCAATTCTTTAAAAAAAACTGGAGTTAAGATAAAATAAAAAGAAAAACCTAAAAAATGATTTTAAAAGAGCAAGGAAGCTGAGAAAAAAATTTAAAAAAAAAAAATTATATTTAAGTCGTTTAAAAATATGCACAATCATTTTCTCATATATCGAGTTTAACAGTATTCGTCGTTTAAACAACATAGTGTCTTCGGCGGTAAATGAACTTATACCTTATATTGTAACATTTAAAAAAATCCAAGTAATATAGTATAGACTGCGAGTAAACAAAAGATGTTTAAAAAAAACAAAGAAATCATCAGGAAAAACATACAACACAACATTCTCATATATATTAGTGACAACAAACCGATATTTCCTATTGCAGCAAATAAATATACCTTTACAGCATGTATTTTTATAAGATGAAGTTTTAGAGATACCTATATTCTTTAATACAATACTTATGTACTATCATCATCATCATCATCATCATCATTAACAACATCGTTGTCGTTTTACTTGTTTTTAATTCCTAATTCCCACCAATTTTTTCTTCCAAACGGTTTGATTTTACACAGGAATAATTCTGAATTTTAGAAGAAAAAAATTGTATTAATAAGGTAAAGTACAACTAATGAAGCGGCAATGCTGATATTCTGATCTGATGCAGTATTTTACTACATAAAAAACTTCAAACAAGAAAAAATAGGTATTCAAAGGCAAAATAAAAAAGAAAAAAACACGGCGACATATATGAAAAGAATAATAAAAAAAAAAGTTATAGATACATTTTTATTTTTATATACAGGTACACAAATTATTCAGAATCCATCTACAAAGAACCGGTTCCCAAGTCAACTGGAATGGAATTGTATATAATAAAATCTTAAGAATTATTATTAGAAAAAAACCAACAACAATTTAGTAAGTATAATGAAGAAGAAAAATAAAATAATGAGAAAACAAAATCGAGTCAATATACACAAGTAAACAAAAAATACAGGTACAATAAGTAGTGAGTATATGTTACCGACCGATGATGGACCAAAGATCAAACAGTTTATATAATATATTCTATATACATACATGTGTATGTATATATAGGTAGTAAATATCAGGTAATTCAAACTTCATTGAATCTTTGTGTATATTTCTTGTGCAACAAATAACATTATTTTATGACGATCTTCACTACCGCAACACATACATATAACACCTGACACAATATCTTTATACAATTCAACTTATAACTTTTTAAAGTCAATATATTTGAGTTTTAATAAGTATTACTACTTTCTGCTGATACTTCTACCAGATGATAATCATACAAATTACAGAAAAAAAAGCTACTGTTTCTTTTATTTGAAAATATTTAAAAAGAAACCGGAAAATGTTTATTAAGATAAGAAACAATTTTATGCATTCTTTTTTCATCTCAAAATTAATTTGAATGAGAAAAAAGAAAATTTTCTTTAAAAAAAATTCGGTTTATTATCAAATTTTAAGCTAAATCTGTAAAAAAAAAATATTCGTAATGTAATTTTTAATGAGGTTTTCATGATTAGAGACAACAATAACATGAAATATACTTAATATCAAGAATTTTTGAATACATTTTAACGACCGTTACAAATATTGTATATATGTATGTACAATGTACATATATGTATCAGGTTTGAATTTCAATTTTTCATGTATCAAAAGATATTTTTTTTTTGTTTGAAAAGTGCTTTTGTACTCTACATTTATGTATTGTACTTCAGTACGTTTATTTTTCAAATTTTTTACATAAAAAATACAATTTCATCACAATATTTTCTCTAACGACGTTGCAACATAATTATGTTGCTATCATTTTTCTCGAATCATTATTCATTTCATATAAAGTAAGAGAAAAAAATTAGCTTTTGCTCAAAAAGCTTTTCATTGTTTATTTTAATTTTTGTTCCAATTTGATAAAAAAAAATAACTACCTATACTATTTTTATTTTTGGATGTCAGTACAGGCAAGATAGGCATACTTTTCTATATTCTTTCACAAATTGTTTGAATAAATCTGTCTCGTGTGTGGGGTGATCAGATCTCAATTTCAATCGAGGGAAATCTTTTAAATTAAATATTACCAAGGCAAAAAACTCATCGGGTACTGCCTCCATAAGCACAATACTGACTTCCAAAAAGAAAAATACTATAGGTAGTTTCATAAATTATAATTTTTACTTTTTTTAAATTAAATAAAAATTTTACAGTGACTCAAATATATTTTCAAAGATTAACTTTTTCGAAAAGTATCTAATATATTTTTTCATTTTAAATGTATGTATGTAGTTTCAAACAGTATGTTTAAAAGTATTAAATAAAAGAACTTATCTAAATAGCATAGAAATTGAAAATAAAAATTATCAAATTGTTCATAATTTCCACAAAAAATACAATAAATACATAATTGAAAATTCAACAAAAGGATAAAATTATGGAATAGGTAGATTGAATAAATACAAATAATTCATAAACATAAAAAATATGAAACGGGGTCAAATCATTATTCACATTTAAGGTGTATCATCTAGGTGAAAAACAAGGAACCATTAGCAACTGATTGATGATGATGACTTTGTATAGAGACTAAAAATACGCATACAAAAGGGAATTCAATAGATTCGAATTTCTGCTTTCTATTTTGTTTTGGTTTGAATGAAATGGGAAGCATGAAGCATCATGTACACATCTACCGTACAAAGGCTAATCGCGTCAATTACATTTTCACTCATTTTGAGTTAAATATATTTATGATAGAATATATAGTTATATATATGAACTGAAGGAAAAATTCTCTATTAAAAAATATGTCTATATATTATATATTATATATATAATTTAATTTTTCCACTAGTTCATATGTATAACTATATATTATATCATAAATATATCTAAGTCAAAATGAGTGAAAATGTAATTGACGCGATTAGGCTTTGTACGGTAGACATTATGATAAATTTGCATATATGTATGTATATATTTTTTTATCTTAATGTTTATGACAGCAAAGAAAATTACTTTCCAATAAAGGATAATTTGAAAATGGAAAATATGCATTTCTAATCAAAACTGATGAATGATTATATTACTGAAGAAAAGAGTAGGAGAATGCAAATGATTAAATAGGACAAATTATTGATTATGAAAATACATGTATGTATGTTACATTTATATGTAGGTATATATTATGTATAGTGAAAACACTTCACACATACTTGGACTATTGTAAATTCATAATTCATTTTGTTTTTGCATCATATTTTATTATTAATAAATAGAACAGTTAGTAAACATACATAACAGAATGATAATAGATAATGACAATGGTAAATTATGAACTAACCAAAAACCTAAAGCTTAATAATTGTTGCTGCTATTGAAGAAAATCAATTATTGATTTGTGGTTGTAATATGAATTGACAGTATAAAATTTAATGAGTATTCTATTGTTAATTTATGTTGTGTGATTGTATATGTAATCAAGTTTTTGCCCGAATAAATAAAAAAAAATTATAATTGTTTTAATGGCACACGTATAAATTTAATTTTATTTTAATTAAGTTGAATGGTTTTTTGTTTTTAAAAATGTGTGTTAAGAAAAACTTTTATAATTTTAAATCGACTTTAATTATTACAGAATTTTAAATCAAAATTTATTATTTATTGAAATCCTGAATGTGCAAGTTTTCTGAAACAAAAAAAAAAATCTTCTCATTAGAATAATAATAAAAACAAATTATGTAAATCACTTCAAAAGAATTTAGTACATCCTATTATGATTTTTTTTTTCTTTCTTGAAAATCATTATTATAAAGATATTCTATATTCTGTATTTAATATTACGTAAGCAACATTCAAACGAACTTATCTTTAAAACAATTTAAAATATTTGAAAAAAAAACAATTATTAAATATTCATTCAAAAAAGTAAAATAATTGTTTTTCATGGCAAAAAAAAAATCAAAAATATTTCTAATAATGAAATTTTAAAAAAAAGTTTTTGTAAAAAGATATGTAAAATAGAAAAAAAAATTATTTGGTAGGATAAAAGCAAGACACATTAGACATTTATCCTGAATGAAGTATCTTTTTAAAAATTTTTACCGTTTTATTTTTTGAAAAAAAAAAAAAAAAAAATTAAATGTAAGAAAAAATATACATACCTAAGTGTGTATAGATTTTCATGATTCGTTGCGCATGAAAGTTTTTTTCAACCAATATGAAAAAAAAAGGTAGAAAGACAGAAAGAACCAGAAAATCTAATATTGTTAGGTGGAAAATCAATAAATCATATAAAGACTTTTAAAGACAATAATTTTCGAAGGACACAAACAAGAAATTGTATGCTCAAAAGAAGGATAATAGTGGAAAAAAATATGTTTTTCTTCAGATCCTAAACAGGTGTTCGAATATCATAACACAATATGGTTACCTACACAAGAACAAAATAAAATAAGATGTATAGTATTAAAACATTTAAAAACTTAATAGGTACGCACGTGCTATAAAAGTCATATTTTAAGAAAAATTCTTATGGTCCTAATAAACGCAGTATTAAAGGGTCTCGAATGGCATAGCTGCTTCGAGTAAATTAAATCTGTCATCTCTTTTACCCGTCTTTTTCCAGATTCATTTTTGTAGAGATATCGGTTACAGGAGACTATGGCCTCCAACAATACAAAAAAGACAAGGTAAAAACATGCACTTTAATGTCAAATATCGTATAGCGTATAAGGTCTTTTAGTTATACATTGGTATTTAAGATCAATCACATTGTATGAATTATTACCAGAGACTTTAAAAGTTAATCCATAGAAATAAACTCACATGCAACCAATGACTTTATATATACATATATGGACTGTACAGCTTCTTGTGTCATGTGGACTCGGAACAAATTTCGTTATTTAAAGAGTGAGACATATATATGCATTATTTTCGTTCATTCAATTACCCATCTCACTTTCACTCATTGATTGTCAAAGCTGTCAAATTTGAATATACATATTCAAATTTAAAAACATTGGAAAATCCCCCTTTGAAATAACATAGTTACAAGTAAGTTAATGATTTATTTGGGGACAATTTTATTTTTATCTAATTTAAATTTAATTTTAATTCAAATCCAATTAATTTGAATTTAATTTAAATGAAAATTTGTGCCTCCATCTATCTATTAAAAATATCAAATGTTTAAATTAATCTTCGTCCAATGAGACATGGCGGATTCCCTCCTAAGAGTGAGACAACAATATAAATGTTGTCCCATTTTTACAGTATGGTGTTTATTAGAGAAGTTCTATCCAGGTATAAATGATATCATTGCATGCAACACTTCTGAAAATCGAAATTTTTATATCACAATAATTTTTTTTTCTATTTTTTTAAAAATTTTATTTTATTTCTTATTTTAAAAATAGCAAAATCTATCTATCACTTATTTTATATACATAAATACATTATGTGACTGTCATCTTATCTAACATATCTATACATACTTAATATATAAAATGTACTTTATCGGTACCTTAACAGATTGATTGAGATTTATGTCCTTGCCATTTTAGCGATTTCTTTAACTTTATATATTCACTTTTCAATAGAAGATTGATAGGCTGACATCAAAAATGATATTTATTTCTTATTTTAATTTAAACAGCAAAACAAATAATAGCAATGTAACAGCTAACAATGTTTATGTACGTATTGTACTTGTTTTTCTTTTTTTATAGTATGATGATCTCTTTTTAGTACAGATTCCAGCAAAGAAGAAAAGATAACATAAAATATGAATGTTTCATGACAGTGTTCACAGTACAGTACAGTAATTTTTTCATTCTTCTAGAAATTTTCCGTTTTATTTTTTTTAATTTCTTATTTTAACAAACAAAAGATCCAAATAATACATACCTACTGTCTATAGCTCCTACTGAATTAACATAAATATTATTAATGAATTTCAAGCATATTAAATGACATCACGAAGATTTTAGGAAAAAAAAAATTAAGTGCGAGAAAACAAATTTATGAGTTAATTATCCGTGAATTTTATAAAAAATACTTAAATTCTCTGACAGTATTTAAAGTTATTTATTTGTGGAAAAGATTTTCAATAAAGATTTATTTTAGCATTGAAATTCCATATTTAATTACAGTTTATTTTATTAAATAGAAAAAAATTCATAATGAAGAAATAAAATCATAATTTTTCACGTTTTATTCTATGTTATATGAAAAATACAGTATGTATTATGAAATCGCTGTAATTATACGAGCACATAAATAAAAACATGTTACATAAGTTTAAAGTTTATGTCATATTATGTTGCATAATTTTTTTTCTTCTAATAACTATACTCGTCGTAATATAGAGTACAGAGTCGTCAGTGACTACTTTTTTTTTTTTTTACACTAAAAATAAGCATCAGCTAATACACTTCAATGACTAGAATTTACTGTAGAAAAATTGCACCCTCATCCTATTTTTTTTTTGTTATTTAAATGCAGTTGGCTATAAACATATATATGCAAATAGACATACATATATAAAGGTGATGCATATAAATTTTAACATTTATATCGTTGTGAACATTTTAGGTCATGTAGAAAGTGAAGTATGTATGTATGTATATAATATGAAAAACCATCACTATAAAAATTTATATCTTTATATGTGTACATACATATATATTTATATGTATATGTTAACGAAAGAGTTGAAACTATAAATGAGACTATTAAAAGCAAAAGTTGATCTTTTCCACTTTTTGAAAAAATTGAGTTAATGATGGCAAAATGTTCGTTATGTTGAGGGCTTTTATTCTGAAAAATTTCAATTTTGAAAACTGCATTGATGCCCCTGAAAAATGGTTGTAAAATTTGGCATTGGAAGCAAAACTTAAACTATTCCAACATGTTACTATTCCATTGAAGCTTAAAAACTCCCTCTACAGGCAACCAAATGTTTCACGAGAGGTTTACAAAACATAAGTAGATATAGAAAGGAAATAAATTGTATGGCAAGGTAGGGTCTATGTTCACCCCCTCCCCGTTAAAAGCGTTTGAAAATTTTCAGCTAGGCAAGTTTCCATTACGGTTATTATGTATGATAACTACTGAACCATGTCAAATATTTAAAAGTTGTTGATACTAAATTAAAGGGAACTAATTGCTTTTACAGCAGTGTGAATTTAATCGCCCTACGACAAAACATTCAAAAATTATCAGCATTGAAAGTTCAATTGCAAAATTTGCTAAATTGTAAAATTTTCGCTTCGAAGCAAAATATGTCGAGAATTTTATGAATTTTATGTTAAATATTCTTCCTAAATAAATATTTTAAATTCTATACCTCGTATCAAAACTCAATAACTGGCGACAAATAGGCACGAGTTATCAAACAATTGAAAAAAAAAATGTTTTTTTCATAGTAAGAAATTTGTTGCAAAACTGCGTAATTTCACTTCAATGAGATGCAAAACTATCGTTATTTCACTTCAGTGAGATGCAAAACTTTATCTATTTCACAGTTATGGTAGCAAAACTAAAACTATTCCAAAATTTGTTTACTAATATTTACTAAATTAAACATTGATTTTTTTAAATCCATGTTTGAATTAAATTCAGAAGCTTAGAGTTCTCATATAAAATAAAAAAATTATTAAAATTGCATTTAATTTAAAAGTTATACTTTTTTCCTGTTTTTCTCAAAACCATCTAACATGGAATAAGTATATACTTTTGCTTTTAATAGTCTCATATATAATATACATACATATGATGAATATGAAAATTTATGATTTATATTATGTCATAAATATACAAACAAAGTGATTAAAAGAGTATATTGGACAGGTGAATAAATAAAGATACATAAATATATAGTATATATACATATATATAGTAGTTGCAACAAAACTTACATTATCCCATATGGTTTACATATGGGGATTTTGAAATATCAACAAAAAAAAATTTCACTAGTCTATTATAAACATGGTAGTAATACAAGTATTCATAAATGCAACACAAAAATTATACTTTGATGATGATCGAACAGAAAATATACACAGCATAATTTTTTGCTTTTTTTTTTTTGTGTTTTAAAGATAATGTATATACATACATAGATACGTATTACGTACATGCTCGTACCTATGATAAGTTTACAATTTTGCATTTAAATTTGTGTTATTATTTTCATATTTTCGTATTATCTTTTAGATATCTAAATAATAAAATATTGAGTTTTTGCATTACATGTACATTATATCACATATCTCAATGGATTTTAAATTCTAACAAAAATAAGTAAATTTTGAATATGTTTTTATAAAAAATAAAACATAATGTATTAGTAACTAATAAATATGTAAATATAAAATTGTAAATTTATTGATTTAAAAAAAAAAATAAATAAATAAAATAAAAAAATAAAAAAAACAAAAAAATTCCCATAAGTCGCTTTCTGTGGAAACATAAAAAAAATTAAATTTTTATAAAATAGAAAAAAGCGCAAACTATTTTATTTTCAAAATTTCAAAATATAATTTTCATTATTTAAGGAAAAATAACTAAATATTAATAGAAAAATATTGATTAAACATTACAAATGTAAAAATTTAAGTAAGTTCTTACATAACGCTATATAATAAATAATTTATTCAAAAGTTCATAGATACTGCTATCGCTCAGTGTTGCAATAATATGTAGATTGCTTGTTTAAATATTAAAAGTAAAAATAAAAAAGCACAAATAAAGCACAGAAAACAAAATAAAAAATAAAATTTTCCCATATGAAAAAGAAGAACAAAAAAAAAGTTGCTTGGGATATTTTTAATGTAAAAATGAAATTGAAGAATTTTTGAAAGGTTTCATTTTGCAGTTCTTGTAAAATACATAATTTCTACTGTAGATTTACGTAAATTAGTTACAAATAAATGTATATATGTACGATATATGTATTGATTTTTAAAAAAAAAATGAAAACATGAAAAAACAGACAAACAAAATCGATTCAAATATCGGCCATTCCATGCATGACATTGAAGAAAATTTCTTTGAATCTTTTTTCTGTTTTACCTTTGTATAGATCAAATGTATTCCAATTAAATGTAAATAATAATGATCCACCCAAAAACCTACAAAACCGAAAAAGAACATGTTTTCATAAATTCATAAGTTCAACATTATTTTTCTTTAAAGTATATAACTTCACACCTCCTGTTTCATGGAAAATTTTTAGGTGGTAGTCTTAGCAAACTACGACAAAAATTTATTATTTCTCCAACTCGCCCAAGCTAAGATATAACAAATTATGTTTGCCATGTCGTATGACGGACAGGACAATTGAAAAGTCCCAAATAAATTTAATGAAAAAAGAAGAAAATGATAAAATTAAGCACTGAAATTAATTTTTTTAAATAGTTTATTTTTATTTCTTTTTGATAATGCACATTGTAAAGCTAAAACAACACTATTATTTGTCATAAAATGCATTTGGTAACTAGTTATTTCAGCTTAAAAATAGCCCCCTAAAACCTACTTAAGGTCGTCTTATATGTATGTTATGTTTATGTACGTGATTTTTTTTTTAAAACAAGCTTTAGCAACAAAAAAAAAACGTACAGTAGTAAAATATATATATGTATACCTGGTGAACCTATTTACCCTATTTATTTAAAAAAAACTGAAAAAAATTGTTAGGTTTGATGTAACATCCCGCGTGGAATGGGCGATATACAGAAATTCAATTTTTAAGAGGAAAAAAACATTTTCAGAAATTTAGAAAAATTTAGAAATTGATGAATTTGAATTCATATATGTATATGACATATGTATATAAGGATCCTTGTGTAAAAATAAAGAAAAAAATCAATTAAGGTAGCTTACCAATTTTTGCTGATATTAGATAGTATAAGAACAAACGTGTTCGTATTCTAACATGTTGAACACTTTCCAAAAAATATTCACAAAATTTTCTTTCCATAAGATAAATAAATTTAAATACACAAAAATATATTCGAAAAACAAAAAAAATTAAAATAATACATGTGATATAAATTTGCTTTAATTTCAATAATAACGTTTTAATAGCAATTTAAATGAATCTATAAATTATGTTGCATTTTAAAAACAAACAAAACAAATTATATACATAAATATCATATTGTATGTACAGTACATACGTACATATGTATAAAAGTCTCAAGAGTTTGTATTTTTGTTTATATTCATATTTAGATTGTTAATGGCCTTCTTCACAGATCCTTTTTCCATTAATTGTTTGTTGTTTTTTATTATAAACATACACATACATATATGCGTACATTGAAATGTAGATTTTTTTTTATTCATTTAATGTTCTTATTTCTTCTTATTTTTTTTTTTGTTTTTTATTTTTCATCTCTACATTCGAATATAATTTTGTGTACGAGGGTACATCATTTTTTCAACATCTTTTTTTTACTTCCACATATTTAAAAATTATTTTCTTTATGCATTATGCAATCAAGACTTAGATTAATATAAATTAGGGTAGCACTTCATAGATTTAGGCTTTTGATAAATATTAAGACTCTATTCGAAGGTGCACAACACCAGATTTCCTCAGGCTTGAGGAAAAGTTGGTGCAGTGCATGTGTCGCTCTTTTTTTTGAGACCAACGCACAGTGGGAAATTTTACCCAAAAAATGCACTAAATTGTCATAATACGAAAGTATGAGTAGGGGTTTTTCAGTTTGTATTTAATATTTAGAGTATCCTGCAGTATGTAAATTCAAATTTATAAATTGCCCCTGTGTACTCAGAAAGGATACATGAGCCCTCAAACTGCGTAGTTAGTTCGTTTTTTGAAAAAGTCGTTAGAAAATATGTCATAATCAGTACCTTCTAAAAATATTATGATATGTTTTTGAAAAATAATGAATAGGAAATAATTAGTCTCACTTTATTACCTTTTTAATCCTGTAATAGTGAAATCAAAAAAAAAATTTTAGTCGGAAAAAATTTTCATATTTATACATGTAGCTCAAATTTTAACATAATATGTTAATATTTCAAAAGGCTTTTAAAAAAATGTAATCCTAGTTCATTCAAGATCTCTTCAGATTCAATACAAAGGTCATCTATATTATATAAGAAAAAAAGAATCTCATCCGCATCTTTCCGCCTCTGGACATAATTCGTCCTTAAGTACCTGAAGATAGGGTTCTCCGTACCTTTTTTTTTGTAAAAAAATGCGTCATCTTATTATCAAAGTACTTAAGTTTTAGTCTAATATTTTCACTATACGAGTATAAAGCTTCAATTTTAAATAAGAATAACGCATTTTAAAATTTTGAAATTGCAAGATCAAAGTGAATCAACGCGACTTTAAAGTAAATAACAAGTGAAAAAAATATAGAAGATGTGAAAAAACAAATATTGTTTATTGTAGGTATTTTGAATTACTTAGACAAAATCAGTATAAACACGAAAGACTTTTGTAGAAGTATCAAAAATGGTTAAATTCTTATATAAAAGTGCCAACTATTTTGTAACATTCAACGACTTCAACATCTTCGCACGCAGGGCGACCCACAAAACAATTTGAGCTTTAATCTAAAAAAAAAAACACGGCAAAAATCATCTACCAATATAATGCAATAGATAGGGCTCATCAAGACAAACAAAAAATCGTATTAGAGGGGAGGGTCAATCTCAACCGTTTGGCCGCTAGAGGACGTTGACATCTTTTTTGCACTTTTTTTACAAAACACCCCATAACTTTTTATAAGAGTACTCTAGAGGCTTACTTTGTATAAAAAAAAATGTAGAGCACCCTTTGTCCTTTCCAACAATACTTTACTTGTTTTCTATTTTTAACTCTTGAAAAGATATATGCCTTCAAAATCAAAATTTTGTATTTTTTTGTCAACTTTTTGTGTTTAACCCTGCTTTGCCCGAGAAAAGCCCTTGATAACCCCCACTTTTTATTTCACAAGAAGAAAGCTCAGTCAATTTTCTATAAAATTTTCAAAGAAAGTATGGCTTTATCTTTCAAAATGAAAAAGTTATTTGCAAAATAGAAAATTATTTTTCAACTCAATATTGCTTTTTTATATAGTAAAAAGTTATTTCTGCAATCTGCATATTACATTTTTTCAGTTCATTCAGTTCAAATTTCACCTATGTCAACAAGTCACTTCTACTCAACGGATTTTAAAAAAAATTTGGCACAGAAGTTCCTTTCCATACAATAGACAAACCTAAATTCGGACCATAAATGAATAAAGTGCATTTTTTGGGTCAAATTTCCCACTTTGCAACGTCTCGCATTCACACAAACTGTATCTTTGGCCTCTTTGCAGAACCTGCATTTGTCATTCTCTTACAGCCATATTCACCATCATGTCATAACTTTATGACAGTCATAAGTCTATTCACCATACTATTTAATTACCGTCATAATCAAGTTATGACTAGGTTATGACCGTCATAATGTTATTACCGACATATTACCTGTTGGTGAATATGGCTGTTATAGCCTCATCTTGCTTAGGTGATAGTTGAGTGGACAGTGCCCAGTGAGAAGACCCTTCTTAACTCATCCCTACCGAGGTTGAGTAGTTTTTTTGGAAATATGTGTAAGCTGAAGGTTTAATAAACTCCATCGCTTTTTGGTTACCGCGAGCTTTTGCCCAGTGGGAGATACATTTCTGCATTTTCTATTGCTTGATATTGCGTTTTGTGTGGCTTCTTGGCAGACAACAGAAGGGTTCCGGTCCGAGGAAATTAGAGTTGGCCCCTTTCTTAGCCAAAGAGTCTGTCAGCTCGTTGCTTCTGATCCCTTCATGTCCTGGGACCCACATAAGGTATACTTTGTTGGCCTTGGTAAGTTTTTGGACAATTTTTAGGCAATCGCATACTAGCTTCGATGCAACTTTGTGTACATTGAAAGTTTCAAGTGCTGCCTGATTGTCTGAGATTATGTAGACTGTGGCCTTGTTGAATCCTTTTTTAAGTATTCAAACTTTAAACGGCTTCTCAAAGTTTAATGTTGTTTCCATCTCGTCAGTCACTTGACTTATTTGGTAGTTCTTAACTTCTTCAAAAATTTTAAGATTATGTGTGAGATTACCTGCTTAAAATTCTTTATTTCTGCAATCAAACAAACATCTTTTAGCATATTTATTATTATGCACTTTACATCATCATAACTACTACTTTTTCGATTCATCATCATCACCAATCTCACCTTTCATTTTTCTGTATCTGTTGGATATTCTGTATATTTTTAGTTTATACTACTTATTCACAAATATTCAAATTATGAGTGTCAGAGAAAGAACATCTTTTTCTCGTATTATTTTCAGCGCATACATTATGTATCTACTACATCTTCCTTTTTTTTTCCTTCAAAGAATGTGCCTAATGGAAAGTTTTTCTTAAAAAAAAAAAAGAAAAAAAAGCCAGTATACACATATGATATTTTCAATGCTCTATATGACGTCAAATTGACATTGAAAAAAAGAATAAACTTTACTGAATGAAAAAAATATTATATGGATAAAATGTAAACCTCTTTTTTATTTTTGTATGTTTTTATCTTCATAAAATTCACCTGATTCTTTGAAATATCTTAACACAGCGGGATCTGATAACAGATATACATACATATATGTATGTATACATAAATATGAGAAAAAAATACATTCAAGAAAAAATGAGACCTTGTTAAACGGAAAAAAGGAACAAAAAAAAATAAAACTATTTTATATGAAAATTCTAAGAAAGTATAACAAAATGAATTTATTATTACAATGTATGTGGATATGTGAGAAGAAAAAAATCATCAACAACAACAAAAATTAAAATAAATTCTTACATACTTTTACTAATATGAAAAATTTCTGAAGAAGGTGTTATAGTTTCATATAACTACACATATTTACATATCTTACTTTATCATACGAATATGAATAACAAAGGTTAAAGAAGATTTTGCATAAATTATGTGTTAAATTTAAATGGAAGCAAAAACTTGCTAAATTAAATTGATTGTGTAAAAAAAATATAGTCGTATGTATTACAATATATATGTATGTATGTACATTTTATCATGAACAGATAATTTTTGCATTGTTGATACTTTCAAAATTAATAATAGAAAGAATTATAATCTAGTAATTTCAGTAAGTAAAATTTTCAAAATTATTTTATCGAATTTAGAAAAAGATTCAACATGTTGATGAATAAAACGTATACAATAGAGGATGATTTTCAAATACAAACATAAAAATACATACATAAATTCAAAGAAAAACGATTAATTAAAGTGTAATAAAAGGTAAGTAGTATTAAAATATTATTTCACAGTGTACTATAACAAGAACTCGTAAACAAGAACGTATAAATCCAAAATTTTTTGTTTTTCGATTTCATTTAGCTCTGTACCACACGGCATTTCAACAATTTTATGTTTAATTTTTTTTTTTTTGCTTAAATTTTTTAATAAATTTAACAACTTGATAGCTTAACTAGAATAAGTATAGAATAAATTGGTCATGAAATATGCACTGATTTCCGAAAAAAAATACCGAAAAATTGAATAAATAATAAACTGAGTTTATAATTAGTCACAAGTGTTTCTCTGTATCTTTAAAAGAATTTGTGCTTTCTCAAGAACCTTTATAAATTAAGATCTCACTTTTACAAAGAAAATTTGTTTTGATCAAGGGTATTTCTCTATCACAAAACATAATTTTCATTTACAACTTTTAATCAAAATTTACAAAAATTGTGAGTGGGTTTATAATTAATCACAACACTGTATGTACGTACATACAGTGCTGTGAATAAGTATAGGGATTTACAAAATTTTAATTTTTTTTATAGTTATAGTGATCAAACAATAATAATTTTTATTTTTGTATATTGTCTGACAATAACAACGAATTCGCGAGACATAAATCCCGACTATAGATAACGGTACTTGAGATAAACATGATTTTTGTGTATTTGTGCTGTTATGACCTGTGAATAAGTATAGGGATTTAATTAGTTTTTTGAAAAAAACTTTATAATGTCAAATAAAATACCAACTTTTGGGTTTTTTAGCTTCAATAATTAATTTTCCTTCCCTTCGTTTTGATTATACCTTCAAGACGACGTGGGATGCTGTCTACTGAGCACTGGAGAGTTTCAGCTGAAATTTCTTCCCAAAACGACAATATTCTGCATTTAAACTCCTCAACATCCATTATTTCTTGTTATTCCTTATCATAAACATCTTTTGCTAGGATACCCCATAAGTTTTCGATAGGATTTAAGTCCGGGCTTAGTGCTGGCCACTTCCAAATGGGAATTCTGTACTCTTTCTTCCAAGACTGGGTAGAGAAAGGTGTTGCTCAAGGATATTCTGATTTCCGCTGGCATTAATTTCGTCCGCTAATAAAAGCTAAATATCAGATTTATGAATTCACATAAATGCAGCCAAAACCATCAAAGATCCACCACCTCCATGCTCTCTTTGACAAAATCCATTTTTCATGATGTAAATCATGCCAATAATAATTAAAGCCATCGGGGCCATCAAAATCAACTTCTTTCCATCACAAAATATCACGTGGCTCCAAATGTGAGGCAGATGAATATACTCTTCTGCGAACTGTAGTCTATACTTTTGATGTTCTGGTTTTAATGGTGGTTCCCTGAGGATTTTTTTAATATTTAAAATTCCCTGTCTTTGCTTGCCATCTTCTAACAGCTAGAAGTGCAGTTTAGGTTGTATCTTTGAACTACCTTTTGTGATTCATTCTGCAGCCAGTACCCAGTCTTGGAAGAAAGAGTACAGAATTCCCATTTGGAAGTGGCCAGCACTAAGCCCGGACTTAAATCCTATCGAAAACTTATGGGGTATCCTAGCAAAAGATGTTTATGATAAGGAATAACAAGAAATAATGGATGTTGAGGAGTTTAAATGCAGAATATTGTCGTTTTGGGAAGAAATTTCAGCTGAAACTCTCCAGTGCTCAGTAGACAGCATCCCACGTCGTCTTGAAGGTATAATCAAAACGAAGGGAAGGAAAATTAATTATTGAAGCTAAAAAACTCAAAAGTTGGTATTTTATTTGACATTATAAAGTTTTTTTCAAAAAACTAATTAAATCCCTATACTTATTCACAGGTCATAACAGCACAAATACACAAAAATCATGTTTATCTCAAGTACCGTTATCTATAGTCGGGATTTATGTCTCGCGAATTCGTTGTTATTGTCAGACAATATACAAAAATAAAAATTATTATTGTTTGATCACTATAACTATAAAAAAAATTAAAATTTTGTAAATCCCTATACTTATTCACAGCACTGTAATGTACATAATTACATAAATGCTGAGCTTGTACACATTTTCAGATGTTCATTTTATCGTGACTACACTGTGTCTGTGTATATCTATAAACATAATTACCACGTATACATGATGAGATCCAAAGATCTAGCAATTGAAAGATCGAATTTCGATCTGCGTATTTCAGTTTCCTGGATCGAAAGATCGAGTTCAGTTTAGATTCAAACGTGGTTGAAAATATAGAAATTATATCCTTGAATTTTTTACTTTTCCTAATATTTGAATGTAAACTTAAATATTAGGGCAAGTTTAGAGTTTCTTCATGTCCCCAAATACATATTTCTTTTTGCCATTTTATTTATGTTTTCAATTTTATTTAAATGAAACAAATAAAAGTTTTCACACACTTCGATAAATAACATAGCCTAAAACAATTTCGATCTTTCAATCTTTCAATCCGTGTCTGTACGTTTATATTTCGACTCGATCCAGGAGAAAAGGCTGGATCGGATCGGTTGGATCCCATATGGACTCGATCTCCATCTACATGGTTTTTTAGGGGATTAAGACCGGAATAAATTAAGATTCAATCCATCATATATACAGGGTAAATGAAACACAAAATACATAAATGTTTCTTTTAAAAAGGTATATTATATAATCTATAAACTTATAATTGAATTTTGCTGACTTTCAAACTTTTATTTCTCATGGGGTCTTAAAAAGAAAATTTCCAATGTATTATCACTTTTTTGACATAGATACTAAAGTATTGCTTCTGTAAATATGTATATCTATAAGTTTAAAAAATATTTATTATTTTGCATTCACGTTAAAGGGAAACAAAACTAAGGTAAAAAAAATTATTAATAATTAGCTGGCTAAGAAGAAAATTGAATTTTTCATATACATATATGTATGTATATTTAAAAATTTTTCAAAATTTTCGCTTTATCTATAAGAAAAGTACAAAAAAAAAGCAATGAAATATAAGATACATAAAATTGAAAAAATTTCAAAATAAAATTAGTTTGACACTCTTCAGAATGTACAGGTTCAGGGGCTAACTTTTTATGCCACGTTTTGAAATTCTCTGTGTAAAAAGTACTTTTATCTTATATTTTTGTGTCGTTTTATACTTTATATACATTTTTTCATACATTTATATAAAATAAACAAAGGAGAAAAATTATTAATAATGATAGGCAATTTACCAATAAAATCAATACGATTTGTTAAAACACAATGAAAAAAAAAAATCTTTTCCCTTCCTCATTTCATTTCAATTCAATAAATCCACAGAACCGTGAATTAAAAAAATAAATAAATAAAATTATGTAGAGTAAAAAAAATTAATAAATAAAAAATATGTAAAATGAATTTCTTTCGGTATGAAAATTTTGCAATTTCATCAACCTTTTCCACATTCTCACAATACAACAATAAAGTTTTTGTATGATATTTTGAGTAATTGATCGTTTCGCATGAAAAAATTTTATATTTTTTTTCTTATTCCTTTTACTAAATCTTTTTCTTTTTAAACAAATGAATAAATAATTATATTTTTTATAAAATCATTCATTTTGATTTCATTTTATATTATATACATATATAAATATTTTTTTTTTTGCAATTTCATTATTCAATCATTTATCTTGTTTATGCTAAGCGTTACTTCGCATTAACTCACTCCGTCTTGACTTAATACGGATGCATAAACAAAATTTCAAAACGCATTAAAGCTCTACGTCGTTTTGAGTTAATACACTATTAAATCCGCATTTAAAATTTCATTTCGTTTTTAAAATGTGCATAAACACTTACTTCGTTTTAAGTAGTTGTTATTACACACGCAGGTGTTCAACGTTTTGAGTGAGAACGAAATGTTGTATTACGCATAAACACCAATCAAAGTGTATTATCTCAAAACGATGTTTAAAACGTTTTAGCGTTAAAACGTTTTAACTGTTGTGCATAAACAAGATAATTGAGTGTTTAATAAATACATACAAAAAAAATATCTAGATGAAGGAAGAAAAAACGTTTTGTTTTTAAATTATTAATACGCAACAAAATCCAAATAATCGTGTGGCATATGATGTTTTTTGTAAGAAGTTAAAAAAGAATTTTTAGATTAAAAAAAAAAACAGTGACTAGACAGACTTGAAATAAAAATTTGTTTCTTAGTTACTAATATATTACACAAAAATAAGTAATAAATTTATCGTACATATACGAGTTCATATTAAGTATACTTTAATATGTACATATTGCAATTATTTTTTTATTCATTCAAATATCTTACTTGATATAGTTTCTTTCCCAATATATGTATATTTTTTTTTTCAGTAGAAAATACATTTGTTTTCTAATTTATGTACTGAATATCTTTATGAGTACATACATATATGTATGTAGTTATTTCTTATTTTTTATTTCCTTATTTTTTTCATCAAAACTTTCGAATACTATTCTCATATTATGTATAAGTATTAAGAATTGTATAATGTTTTTCATTGGTGGTATAACGTATAACGCAGTATACCAACTTTTACTGAAAGTTAGGTTTTTTCGTATTCTCATAACTTAACTGAAAAAGTGAAGACATAGATTATGGCTATTTGGTTTCTCTAACGATCCATGGAAAATGGACTTTTGGGTAATATCCTGTAAAATATGAAAAAGAAAAAATGAATTTTTTTATTATAACGATGATTTTTATATATGTATAGTATATGTATGTATGCCCAGACCTTTACATAAGTTTATTATATGTATTTATACTGAATAAATATTTGATTTGATGAGAAATGGGAATGAGAAAAGAAAAAAGTTAATGCAAATTAAAATTTTTTCGTCGAATTTTTATTTTTGAGAAAGTATAAAATACTTTTTTACCATAACTATTTTTTATTTTATTTTAAAATTTAAATTTAAAAAAGTGTTTGTATAAATTCAAATGTTATTTTAGATTAGAAAACATTCAAAATCTGTTTAAAAAATATATATATGTATGTATATACATTAGACTGTCCCTTATTTGTTCTACGAAAAATGTTTTTTTTGGAAACTCGTGTGCTACCCCTCAATGTTTTTATTTATTACACAATAATTAAAATCCTAAAATTTCAAAACTTTTGTAAGTTATTTACCCGTGCCGACAAAATGTTTTTTTTACATAAGAAAATATGTACTGAAAATATAAGTTCGTATGTTAGCACGTTTTCGTCAAAAATCAGATTTCAAATTTGAATATCTCTGGACCTCGTGATCCAACAATCTTGAAATTTTTGCAGGGCGTTCTTCTTGTCATTCCTTATAAATTTTTCTTTTAAACAAAAAAGATCCCTGCAACAGGGAGCGAGCTACAAGGCACCAAAGAAAATTGAAGAACGAAAAAAATTAGGGGGTAGCACCCTAAGAATCTGAAAGTTGAAAAATAAGGGACAATATCGAACGAAATAGTACAATGAATCGACAAATGAAATATGTATTGAAAAATTAAAAAAAAAAAGGAAAAAATATGTAACAATGAAAATTAATATCTCAATTGGATACATTGCTATAGATATACATTATACATAACTACGTACATACAAACAAAATATTTTTTACAATTTTGTTCCATTTAAAAGACCTGCTTTCATTTCATAATACCCATAGTAAAAGTATCTTGCTATTTCATTGTCATAATAATTATTGCCATTTATTGACCATTATGTATGTACATTTTTTTTCTTCTTTTCTAAGTATATAGTAATCTAATACATATTAAATTCATGAGAATAAAAATTACTACAATTAAACTAACTAATGCAAAAAAAAAAAAAATACATAAAAGAAATATCAAACAAAATACAGATTTTATTTATTATGTTTGTTTTTTCTGAATTAGTTACTATGTATCTATGTACGAGTATAAGAGCACTGTTTGACACAAAATTCAAGTGACACTTCTACTTCGTATATCACACTCATAGTTCATAATTTTCATAAAAATTCTAACTCGAATAAATTCTTATAGGGTATTTGCAAATTAGTAGAGTAATTAGTTTATAATTTATAATACATACATATTATATGTATATAAAAAATTACTTCGAATGTTGATTTTAACTTTAAAAAAAAAATTTTTTACTTAACATTTTTTGTTAGTCACTGTATTTTTTTGTAACCATTAATAAATGAAAATTTCACTTGTAATCGAAAAAATAAATAAATAAAGTAGAAATGATTGTCATAATGCCATAGAGCTATTGTTCCCCATATTGAATGAAAAAAAATTACATATTTTTATATATATACGTATATATGTAGGTACATACATATATATATATATATATAT
Organism: Bombylius major; assembly: GCA_932526495.1. NCBI lineage: Eukaryota > Metazoa > Arthropoda > Insecta > Diptera > Bombyliidae > Bombylius > Bombylius major. The sequence continues at coordinate 18,366,102 of OW052044.1, read as the reverse complement.
ATATATATATATATATATATATACGTTTTTGATGTATAAAACAAAAATAGTAAATCCAACATTGTTCTTTTACGAATTCTAGACAAGATAGAAATAGACAAGAAAATAAGATAAGCAATAAATAAGGATTCGATTACATTCTATGAATTATTGATCGAATTCTTTTTGATTATGTGTACATATACAATTATATACATATACATACGAGAAAATGTCATGTTTATAAAAAAAAAAAAAATTACGTTAAACTTGTTTTATAATACATAAGTTTTTATATAAATAAGTTTTTAATATTAAAATCTTTTTGATTATTTAAAATATTAATTAGTTTCATTAATGCAATAAATAAACAAAAACAAAAAATATTTTGTTATTGAATTTTTAGAATTTTCTCATGGATATATGTAGAAGATTGAAAAGTTTGAAAATTATATCTCACCTGCAGAAACAAGTAACTGTTTCTTCAACATCAAGTGGTAAAATAATATCATGATGTGGTGAGGAAGAAGGTCCTTTTCCAGATTGTGAAGATGTTGTTGATGCAGTATCACTTAATGGTACAGCAGAATATCTTACAGCTAATGCTTTTGTGACACGATTATTTCCTGTTAAATTTGTAATAGCCCACAGCATATTTCACTGTTCTTTTTTTTTCTCAATCTTTTTAAATCTTCAAGTTTATAATAATTTTGTTTAAATTCTAAGCTCAATACGCACATTTACACTCTGTTCACGCAATTTTCTCTAAAATATGTTTTTACTACTAAAAAAAACTTATCTATACATTACATTAAAAAAAAAAGATTTTTTTTAAATTTCACAACCCTTTTTTTCTAAATCACCCCTAAGAAAATTTACTTATAATATACAAAAATAATAAATTATATTTTCAAACATTTCTCCGTTAAATCTAATTGTTGACTATTTGCCGTTAAAGACAACACAAAAAAAATACATAAGTATTTTGAATTTTATTATTATTTTTTTTAGTTAATATTTTTTTCTATTTATTCTCCTGTTATTTGTTTTTTTGCGCAATGTAATATACACTGTGAAAAAAAAATTACCAAAGAAAAAATAGAGAGGTACTAGAATGATGTTGTTGATATAATGTCTATGCAATGCAATGTTTTGCATTGGTGCGCATATAAAACGTGTGTAATTGAACAAAATACAATTTATTAAGCTTTTTTTTAATTTTTTTAATATTGTAACCTACATAAGAGAAACGCAAGTTTTGTACATACTACAATGATATATTTGTGTATAGCACATTTATAAAACGGACTGGATATGGGGTGTATGTATCTGATGCAGTTTTACTAATTGAATTAAATGTCAAGGATTTTAGTTTTGAAAGACGTTCTTTTTTTAATGTTTTTTTTTTGTTTCGCCTTATATTGTAGTTTTTTTATATACATACATATAATTGTGCACTGAATGCATACTCAACAACAACAGTGAGTAAAATAACATAACTAAAACATAAATAGAAAAATTGACCAATAAAGGTTTCAATTTGAAAAATGTAGATAGTATCAATTTTTTTTTTATTAGTTAAATTTATGTTTTGAACTAGTTTATGGTCTAAAAGTTTGTTTGAAATAAAAAACGAAATATAGAAATTTTAATTGCAAATAGTTAATTTTTGAAATTAAAAAAATTAACTATGAATTGCATGGTTTTGATGTACTTCGTTTACTTGCACTTACTTCCTTTTCTTGTAATTTTTAATATATACATACTACAAACAAAGTATGGTATAAACATCTATAAGCTTTCAACCAAGTAAGTAATTATATATTCTTAATATCCAGTCTAGATTTGTAATTTACGCTTACTGCCTAGTACCTATGATACTCATTACACATTGCAGCATATAATTTCATAATTGCCACTTAAATCGAAGTAAATTTATGCAAAAAAGAAATTTATTTTCAAATAATTTACTGCTTTGAATGCAATAAAAAAAATTGCTTACTATACTATTTTTATTTTTGGATGTCAGTACAGGCAAGATAGGCATACTTTTCTATATTCTTTCACAAATTGTTTGAATAAATCTATCTCGTGTGTGGGGTGATCAGATCTCAATTTCAATCGAGGGAAATCTTTTAAATTAAATATTACCAAGGCAAAAAACTCATCGGGTACTGCCTCTATAAGCACAATACTGACTTCCAAAAAGAAAAATACTATAGACAGTGTTTGGAAAAAATGTCTAGTATGTTAATAAATTGATTATCCTTAAAAAAAAAATTATGCATTTAATAACGGTCAATATTAAATAATATTACTTTATGTAACTACTTATATCTTTCTTTTTTTCAAATTAGCTGTATTAGAATAGTCCCTTTTAAAAAAAAAAAACCCTACGCCTAGTTACAATTTAAAAAAAGAGGGGCTAAGAACTAAAAAACTAAAAAGAAAATATTATACAAACATTTTCTAATAAAAATTCTAAATGTTATGAAAAACACATTTTTTGTTCGATATTTCAAGCATATAATAAATAAACATACAAAAATACGTATTAAAATATTTAGGTATTTAATGTAAGGTAATATGACGTACCTTGTATGGTTTCCTTCAAGAATTAGAGGCACTTTCCAATACATAGGTATACATGTTTTTTTTTTTTCTATAGTGAAAAATACTAATAATAATTTCGTTTTGGAACGTGTCAATGGCATGGCATGTCTATAATTCTAAATATCATTTCGTTCACGCAATTTTTAATTGAAAAATATTATGACGAGCAAAAGCACGTATTTTTGACAAAAATCAAGGATAACAGTAGCGGTAGGTACTATACTCTATTCACTAAGTTTTTTCACTTCAGGTCTTATGGACATATTTTGTCTTGTTTCTTCTTTGAGTAATTACATAAATGTGTTTCTGATTTTCATCACCGGCACTGTTATTCAGCGTCTCATTGCACATATAATAGATTGGGGTATGGTATGAGTAACTTAGTATACCACTATTAAAAAAAAGTATTAAGTGTAATGACACTATATAAAAATGAACTTTTCCATAAGACCTGCAGTGAAAAAACTTAGTGAATAGAGTAGTTATAGGTAATAATATAGATAAAACAAAAATTTCTCAAAATATACGGTTTGTTTTGGACTGATACTAGTGATAGGTCAGTGATAGAGAAACAAAAAATCGTATGGGGGGGGGAGGTCAATTTCAACGGTTTCCGGTTCCGGTTTTGCGACTTTTTTTGTGAAACACCCTGTATTTTCGTTGTCGCTTATTGGATAGCTATAATACGCATATCTTACAAAAGGGAACTCTTTGCACTTTCAACTAATATATCTCTTCATCCCCCTTATTTCAGAAGTTAGGTATTAGCGATCACAGTCAAAAATTTACAATTTTTACATAAATTTTTGGAAACATCCAGAGGTTTCTCAAAAAAACCCATTATTAACATACACTTTTTTTTACAATAAAAAAAGCACAATTTTTTCTCCACAAATTAGTTTCCTACGATAAACCTCTATGTGCCTTGATTCAGAAGCCAGCCTTTGGAAAAAAGTCAAAAATGTTTTTGTAAATTCTCTATACCTTTTCCATTTTTAGAATTAAGGCTTAACTTTCTTTAGAAATTTTATTGGAAATCAATTGGGCATTCCAATTCTGTAATAAAAAGTGGGGGTTAATTTGCGCCTTTTTTTGATCAAAACAGGGTTAAACACAAGATTTGAGTAAAAATGCACAAAATTTTGATTGCGTATAACTTTTGCGGGGTTTAGGGTAGAGGGACAAGTACAGTATTCTCTAGAAAGGCAAAAAGTGCTCTACATTTTTGGTCAAAACAGACTACCATGCTAAAGTACACCCGTAGAAAGTTATAGGGTATACAGTGAGAAATAAACAAAAAAAACTTCAACTCCCTTTATTGATATTGACCCCCCCCCCCCACTCATACGATTTTTTGTTTCTTTCGATGGGACCTATCACTGGTATCAATCCAAAGCAAACCAAACGGGACACCCTGTATAGCATATTAACTATACTTTATTTAACAATTAAAGTCAGTATTGTGCTTATGGAGGCAGTACCCGATGATTTTTTTGCCTTGGTAATATTTAATTTAAAAAATTTTTCTCGATTGAAATTGAGATCTGATCACCCCACACACGAGACAGATTTATACAAACGAAATGTAAAAGAGTATAGAAAAGTATGCCTATCTTGCCTGTACTGACTTTAATTGTTAAATAAAGTATAGTCACTCTACGTTTGCAGGGATTTAAGTAAATAAGTATGTGCCTATACATAGTATATTGTATAATATATACTTAATATAGTACCTATTATGTACATTATACGAAAGTAATTCAAAATGCTGAATTTAAAATTGAACAAAAAAAAAATGAAAACACAGCAATTAGTAATGAAATTGATGAAGTTCATTGCACTTTTTAGCATATTTAGTAGTATGTATAGATGTAGAAAATACCTAATATGTATATATAACATGCATATGTGCTCAAGGACGATGACATAGCAACATCATTAGAAGAAAAAAATAATAATAAGTACATGTACATATGTACATACATAGATATCTATTTAATTATGTAGTAACTACTTATTTCATTGAATGAGGTAGCAAACACTTAAATAGGAACATGTTAATATCATTATAGATAGATCTCGAATTAAAATCAATAAAAATTAAACTTCAAGTATGTTTAACAAAATATGTAGATAAATAATTAATTTGCCACTTTTTTTCACTTCATTAAAAACAATGAATTTTATCTATTACATATTAACTATTATTGTTTACTTCTCCTAATTTTGTAGGTATCTTTAATAAGTAGTAAAATTAACGGTAAATGGAAGAAAAAAAATGTTATACCTATTTAATTATGTATATATATTGTTCCAAAAATATGAGTTTTCATCGCAATACCTTTTTTTATTATATCGACTATTTTTTTAGCCTTTCTTATTTTTCAAATTATAACCACGCAACGTCGATGACGATAGATATAGGTATAATAATATAAACAAAAACAAAATCAGGTCATATAAGCCATTTTTAGTCTAAATTTATCCTAAACGAATTTTTATTAAAAAAAAAAAAATTATTATACAAAATTAAAATGTTTATTCTTAAATAAAAATTATACGAGAAAAACATGAGGATAATTCATGTTATAATAAAAATTTTATTTTAAGAAATTGCACAAAAATTCATATACATATATGTATGTTATGTACATACATTATGTATATACATACATTATGTATATACATAGTCAGTAACTAATAATATCTGGGATTTTGCAAAGAAAAATAAAACAAATTCATAATGTTGTTGTTCCAACTTTCTAGTGAATTCTTTTGTTTCTTTTACTTTTGTTTATGTAATGTTATCAATAATTTTGAATAATTAACATCACACAGTCAATTAATGATAAACAAATTAACTTACATAATATGTAAGTGAATGTGCACAAAATGTATTTATATAATATTCTATATTTTTCGTTTATTAAAAAAAAAAAAAAACATAACAAAAAAAGACAGATATATTGGTTTTCAAATTTTAATGAAATTACATCATCATTATTTCTGGTCTTAAAAAGGAAAAAAAAAACAACAAAAACGAATATCATTTTTTGCCTTAAAAACAATTCAAAAACACTTACCCCATCAACCAATCGACCGTATCCCGTAAGTACTCCGGTAATCGCTCCAGTTTGACGTCCTTTTATTTTCTTTTTGTTTTATTTTAATTAAAAAACTTGAAACTATTCTTAATTGACCTTAAAATTAAAATTCGTTAATAAAAAATAATTATTGTAAAATTAAGCTAGAAAAAAAATTTCACTGTCTTTTTTTTTTTTTTTTTTTCAAATTATTAACAAAGTTCTTATTTTTTCCAAGCACACTTTTTACAACTACTATTAATAAATAATGCAATTATAAATTAAACAAAAAAAAACGTAAATAAACTTAAAGTATATATTCAAGTTTTAAATAAAATTTATAATAATTTCTAATATTCATTTATGAAAGAAAAAAAATGAATCCTTTTCACACACAGAGAGCACAATCGTCCTTCACTTGTACGACGACGTTTCAAATTTGAGGTGAACTCTTTATGTTCGATTTTCAACATCAACAAGAAAATTTATTCTTTTTCATCGATTACTTAATTAATTATAAAAGTTATTACTTTTAATTATTAACAATATAATTTAGAATTTTTATTTTCAACTGAATTAGGGTTTAATAGGTAAAAAGTGAAATAATAAATTTAAATAAAAATGAAACCCATTCTCTAATTTTCACCATCACTGCTGTTAAAGCGCGATTAAATTCGTGTTATTGTCAGCGTTGCCATCTATTCATTAAAAAAATGTACCAAAGTCTGAAAATTTTCTACACCGAAAATGTACTTTTTTTAATTTAAGTATAATAAACATCAACAAAATAAGCACTCTGTTTTATGAAATTTACATTCGAAAAATTTAAAATACATTTTGTTTCACTTATGAAATAATCAAGATTTAAAAGTGTTGAAAATAAGTTATTCTATAAAAAAAACTATATTTGTATTAACTGTGTAGAATAAAGAAAAATGTTAAACATTTGGTACAAATCTTTCCAAGTGGCAACACTGTTTGTCATTATCATCTAGCAGGTAAGTGAGAACTGAGAAGATACAAAATAAAAACCTTTTTCTTATCACATATCTTGTTTATGCACAACAGTTAACGTTTTAAACATCGTTTTAAGATAATACACTTTGATTGGTGTTTATGCATAGTACAACATTTCGTTCTTACTCAAAACGTTTTGAAAAAATCTTTTTTTTTTCAAACACAGAAAAAAATGTTTTTTTTTTAAATTTTATCTTTTTATGCCTCTAAATAACACTTGTTTACTTAGTTCTACAATTAATAATAACCGCACATTAAATGTTATTTGAAAATTTAACGTAACGTTACTAACACTACCCTAAAACCTCATATCGATGTTTTGTGGCTTACCAACACTATTTTGAAATGTCAAATTCAAATATGACAATTCACTTAAAACGACGTAAGTGTTTATGCACATTTTAAAAACGAAATGAAATTTTAAATGCGGATTTAATAGTGTATTAACCCAAAACGACGTAGAGCTTTAATGCGTTTTGAAATTTGGTTTATGCTGGCATCCGTATTAAGTCAAGACGGAGTGAGTTAATGCGAAGTAACGCTTAGCATAAACAAGATAACAGTCACAGACAGTTGTAGACTGTAGTGTTGTACAAGTAATTTTGGCCTCTTTCTCTTTTAATTTTTTATTACAAAGGATTCTCTGAAAGTCAAATAAAAAACCACAAAGCAAAAAGCCATCAACAGCTCCAATAAAAGCTTTTTTGGTTTTCTCTTTCTCACTGAATAATGTTACACTATTTTCTTCTTAAATTTCATGTTTTTTTCTTCAATTAGATCTTTCAATATTATGTTTAAACTTTAAACAAGCAGAAAATCTAAATTTACGGTAAAATTTTATAATTACTTTAATTTTAATTCATATCAAGACACAAATTTCATTCCAAATAACACAGATTCGCGCGCCATCAATACCAATCACCAACCTGCTTGGAACTATAAATTTATTTACCACTTTTAGGGCAGACTGTCAGTTTTCTATAATATGCTGTCATCTGTGTAGTGTTGGCGAGGTGACACAAAAATAATACTTTCAGAGTTGCCTCCGTTTTTTCTTCTTCACTTATTTGAATTTTTTAACTTTGATTTAAGTTTGATGAAATCTCACAGTTTTTCGACAATTGTCAAGTTGAAAACAAAATTAAATTATTGAAAAATTTCCCCCTTTTCTTTAAATTTGCTCTATGACAACGTAAACACGGCGTGAAGCAAAAAATCAAAACGGAAATTTGCATGCAAAATGAAGGGAATTCACCTTCACCTAGCTAGCACTGTATTTTGATTTTTGACAACGACATCGACATTCGATTCGACAGTCGACACTACGGCGGTTGTTAACGTTATCCAATATCCCTTATCATCGGTGTGGACGGTGAGATCAGATCAGATCAGAGATATACTTCTTTCAGGAATATTTTCTAATTACACAGATATTTTTTTAAGTTAATAAAATGCAGTTGCTAAGGTTAATGCTGGTTTATGCATTTATTGCATGCACACTATTAATTTTAACGGATGCACAAAGCAAACAAAAGGTAAATTATTGAAGAAACTAATTAATTACCTATGAGTCTTTCAATCAAAAGACTACACGTCATTAAATTTTTATAAATATGTATCTAATTTCGGTTTTGTATATGTTTTTTTTAGGGTTTAACACTCAGTGAAAAGGTTCAAAATCTTCTTGATATGAGTCTTAAAAAATCCGTCCTTAAATTTAATGGTCAAAAATTTCGTGAATATGTTAAACAATCACCACGTAATTATTCAATAATAATTATGTTAACAGCATTAGCACCAGCTAGACAATGTGCTGTTTGCCGCTTAGCACATGATGAATTTACAATTGTTGCTAATTCATATCGTTATTCACCAATTTATTCAAATAAATTATTTTTCGCAATGGTAGATTTTGATGAAGGATCGGATGTATTTCAAATGTTACGTTTAAATACAGCACCAGTTTTTATGCATTTCCCTGCTAAAGGTAAACCAAAAGGTCCAGACACAATGGATATACATCGTGTTGGCTTTTCAGCTGAAGCAATTGCAAAATTTGTACATGAACGTACTGATATACAAATACGTGTTTTTAGACCACCAAATTATTCTGGTACAGTTGCAATTATAACTTTGGCTGCATTATTAGGTGGTTTCTTATATTTAAGACGTAATAATTTAGAGTTCCTTTATAATAAACAATTATGGGCATCATTAGCTGTTTTATTCTGTTTTGCAATGGTATCTGGTCAAATGTGGAATCATATTAGAAGTCCACCATTAGTACATAAAAGTGCTGGTGGTGGTATTGCATATATTCATGGTTCCTCACAAGGGCAACTTGTTATTGAAACTTATATTGTTATGTTCCTTAGTAAGTACTTTTATTGTTTTTTCTCAACATGATTAAATATAAATTAAATAAAATTATTGCTTTTTTCAGATGGTATGATTGTTCTTGGGATGATTCTTCTAACTGAATCTGGTTCACAAACAGACATGAGAAAAGGTCGAATAATGGCTATTATTGGACTTGTTTTACTTATAGTTTTCTTTTCACTTTTATTATCTGTATTTAGGTCGAAAGCACAAGGATATCCATATAGGTAATAATATAATAATTATGTATTTAGAATTATAATATTAATAAAAATACATTATTCTCTTTCAGCTTTCTATTTAAATGAGACAAGACCAGACAATTTATAAATTAACAGTTATATGAATGAGAGTTTTTGAAGAAAAAAAAAACAATAAATTTTGTAGTTGTTTATACATATATTTTTTTTTTCTTTTGCACTTGCGTGTCATCTTGTAAATTTCTTGTCTCTACTTAAAGAATAATTGTTGTAATAAAATTATCTTTTATAAAATTGAAAAGAGAATTTCACATTTTTATTATTTTTCACAAAATATTTGTAAAAAAAACAATGATATTTGCTTTTAATTTTCATTCACTTATTGGTTCTTTCTTTACAGTAGAATTATATACCGTTTCTTCGTTTTCATTAGAAATAGTAGCTTCGTAATTTACATTTTCTTCTTCTGCATCGTCATCAATTAGAAATTCCTCAATAACCTCATTCATTTCAATTGGCTCTGTAATGTCATGATGTTCATTTGTTTCATTATCTTCATGAACTATTTCATCACTATCATCATTATTATCACCAAAATTGTCTTCTTCACATGAATTTTCTTCTTCATCATCTTTACATTTATCGATATTTTTTTGAATATCTTTAAAAAGTTGATTTTCATCAAAAGGTTCAATTAGTTGATGTTCAAGTCCATTTTTAATTAAATAATCTTCATATAAATTATGTAATATAATGCATGATTTTATAATTAATGGAATAAAATCAGAATTAAATTCTAAATTTTGTGTAAGTATATTCCATCTTTCAGCTATTTTTCGTACAGCATTTTCTTCATATTTTAAAATAGTATCAATATCCTTATGTAATTCGTAATCTTCTACAGAATTTTGTATTTCTGTTTTATTAAGAATACAATCAATATCTGGTAATATTTGATCGGTTATTATTACATATTTTTGACTTGCATCAAATACGTTACCGGGATGATTCTGTATTGGTAGAAAAAAGTAAATGTGTCGTTAAAAGAAGGAACTTATCAAGGAATTTATTACCTTTTTACATAGAGCATCCAATTTTATATAAAAACTGTCATTTTTTAAATTTTCTGTTATATGAACAAAATGAAATCTATAATTTATAATAAAAAAAAACATAATCAGTAAAAATTATTTCAAATTTTTGTTTTTCTCTGGAAAATGAATAACTTACTTTTCTTCTGTGTCAACTACACCAAGTGTATCAAATGGCGTACGATGTGGTCCAGATGTAAATGTAATACGAACTAAAACACCAATTCCATTTGATATATGAATTAATTGTTTTTTTAATAAATTTTCATTCATTTTATGACATTCATTAGCAGTTAATTTATCTAAATCATATAATTTAATTAATTCTCTTAAAAATTTATGAAAACATTTATGTACTGTTGTACGATGTAAACCAAATATATCACCAGTTTTTTTATAACTTGAATTATGTGATAATTTATATAATGATAATGCAATTTGTCTTTCAACTGACGTTGTTTCATTAATACTTTGTTGATGTTGATTCAATGGTAACGGTGCAATTTTATCATTTAATAATTCACATAAATTATTTAAAAAATCACGTTTAACATGAAACATTTTATAAAATTCATCATCATTTAATTTTGGAAATTTATTTTTCCACCAATACTGTGATTTTTTAAAAACACGACTACGATGCCTTTTAGTTCGTTTTGGTGGAAAAAATGGTTCATCAAAGTATTTTTTTGATGGAGGATTTAATTCTAAAATTGTTATTGCATATGATTGAAATAATCTATGTGATGCCTGTTGATATTGTAAAAATTTTTGCATAATACATTTTTGTGTTAATTTACGACGTGCACGGATTAAACGCATACGACTACAATAGCGTTTTATTAATAAATGTCTTATTAACCCATTACGATCTGTAGTTATATTTGATTCCATTTTAATATGGATAATTCTATTTGAATAAATAAAAAGGTAAACAAATTTCGAAGATTATAAGGAAAAAATATTTTTATAAATTTTAACAAAACTAACCTTAACCTAACTTTTCAAAACAACTCAGAATTTTCAATCCAGTTCTGTTATTTGTCGACAGCAATGACTTTATACCAATGATATAAATAGACTAGATGGAACAACTGTAGAAAACACCATACTGTAAAAATGGAACAACATTTATATTGTTGTCTCACTCTTAGAAAATTCGTCACGTTTGAATGAACGAAGAATGATTTAAACATTTGATATTTTTAAAAGATAGACGGAGGCACAATTTTCATTTAAATTAAAATGAAATTAACTGGATTTGAATTAAAATTAAATTTAAATTCGATAAAAATCAAATTGTCCTTAAATAAATCAGTAGCTTACTTGTAATTACGTTATTTCAATTGGAGATTTTCCAACGTTTTTAAATTTGAATATATTCAAATTTGACAGCTTTGACAATCAATGGCCAGTACCAGACCTGTCTTCTTTCAGCCTCATAAACCGGTTTTTTTGAAGACAGAAGGCAAGTTGTAGTACATTTTATACAAGTGGTGATAAAAAACCGGTTATTGAAGCTGAAAGAAGACAGGTCTGGTACTGGCCAATGAGTGAAAGTGAGGTGGGTAATTGAATGAACGAAAATAATGCATATATATGTCTCACTCTTAGGGAATTAACGAAATTTGGTTTAAGCCATATAATTTAACAGTTTATACGAGAAAAAAATAATCCGAATTTTGGATTAAATTGGGAGTAGTGTAGAAACGGTAAAATTGGGATTAAAAAAGTACATGCAAACGTTGATATTTTTATACACTTATAGTATACATATTATTCTTCTTCCACACAAAAAAAAAGTAGAAGAACGTGACAGCTTCACTTTCACTATAAAAATTAGAATCCGCCATATTGCATTTTACCTCACACATACATATAAAAAAATTGGGATTAAACCCAAATAAATTGGGCTTAAGCCAAAATCCGAATTATCGAGTTTATACGACAAAAAATTGGGAGTAAACCAATATCCGTATTAAAAGCGAATCAGGCATAAACTCGTACAATGTTTTTAAGAGTGTGTGTGGAATCGAGAAAATTTTTACAACAGTAGCATGGTAGAAAGAAAAGCATGGTATGCTCAGTTGAAAACGAAAACGTCATTTGTTGACAGAAATTGAATTGACTGAATGTTTATTGTTCTACAGATTGAAAATAGGTATTAAATGTGTTAAAAAAGTGTGGAATTGTGTTTAAAAAAAAGTTTAAAAAAAGTTAAAAATTGTAAAATTGTGTTTAAAAAAGGTTAAAACGTGTAGAATTGTGTTTAAAAAAGGTTAGAAATATAGACAGGGCCGGAGCTTCCATTGGTGCAGATGGTTGAATGCAACCGGGCGCTATATTTTAGGGGCGCCATTGTTTAATAGCCTTATTTCACACATTTTCATTTATTATTGTATTCTTTTAATATACAATAACGTCAATAACAAACAACAAAAACAACAAAAGCTACAACTGACCTGTGTATGCACTTTGGTTCACTCTTAAAAGTGTCAGCCTTCTTTCATATTTTTTATAACGTAATTTTATAAGTTGACGCAATTTCTCTTATTATAATTTTAATTCATAACTAACGCTAACGCATTCAAATTTTAGATTTGGAATAAAAAAACTTCAACCAAAATAATGCGCCCACCGTCACAGAATAAAACAAAAAAAAGTTGAAACTTGAAAGTTGTACTTTATATTTTGGTTCACTTATATAAGAATCAACCATACTTTATACTGTGTGTAGTATATATACATACAGGGTGTTCCGTTTGGTTTGCTTAACCTTGATACCATAGATAGGTCTCATCAAGACAAACAAAAAATCGTATCGGGGGGGGGGGGGGGAATCCCAACGGTTTCGCCGCTAGAGGGCGTTGAAGTTTTTTTGCTCTTATTTCACGATGTACCCTATAACTTTTTGTAAGGGCACTCGAACCGTTGGGATTTACCCCCCCCCCATACGATTTTTTGTTTGTCTTGATGAGACCTATCTATGGTATCAAGGTTAAGCAAACCAAACGGAACACCCTGTATATAGATATATATTGCTACACTTACAATAATTTACCAATGTGAACTTCACTTTGGTTCACTTTTTGCAAATGAACCAAAGTAAAGTACAACTTTCAACTTTGGTTTTATTCTGTGACGCTGGACGCATTGTTTTGGTTGATGTTTATTTATTATTTACAAAACCAAATCTAAAATTTGAAAGCTTTAGCGTTAGTTATGAATATGACCAGTGTTGGTAATTCGTGGGAAATTCCCCTTTTCGTGGGAATTTCTGTACCTGAAATCAGTGTTGTGGGAAAAAGGATAAAAATTACATATCTAAAACAAATTGTGGGAAATATCATGAATTTTCTAAAAGTTAATATAAAGTGTCAACATAACATGCCCATAACAATAAATGAAAAAAAAGAAAAATTAAAAAAATTTGACCGTTCTCGATTTTTGGAAAGAAATTTCGCAAACTAAATTATATGATGGAAAAGATTGCTTTCCAAATTTAATCAAAGTTGTAAAATATGCCTTATCACTGCCTCATTCGAATGCAGAAGCAGAACGGATATTTTCTATAGTTACTGATATAAAGAAAAGAAATAAAATTGGAAACGGGTGTTTAAATGCAATGTGCATAACACATCGGCTTTTCAGAGTTAAAATATGGACTGTGTTAGCTTTCAACCTACCGAAAAACATATTAATTTAATGGAACCTAAAAATTTATACAAGTGATAAAAAAAAATTTATGTTTTTCATTTGTTTTTATTATTGATATTTATTGATAATTTTATTTATTTGTTTTGTTATGTTTGTTTTTTAAATTTTTTAAGTGAATTATTTCCATTTATTTTATTTGTGATGAATATTGTGATTTTTAGTTTATGACTTTTATTTTACATTATATTAAAAAACTTGAAATATTATATTTATGAATGTTTTACTTATAAAAAACATTTGGGAAAAAAAGGGAAATTCTATACTGTAAAAGGGTAAAAGTGGGAAAAACAATCAAGGTTTGTGGGAAAAACCAAAAATAAAAGTTACCAACACTGAATATGACACAAAGTACAACTTTTTTTGGGGGGTTTTTTTGATTGCATACAAAACCGAAATTTGAAATTCAGGGATGGAATTTTCAGTACTATAGGGCTAAATTCATTACTTTGAAGAAGCTAAAAGTACCTAAGTACTATTTATTAATTTTCAGTACCTTCAATATTAAAACTATTTTGTAAATTTTAGGAAATTTAGTAAAAACAAAGTGTAAAAATAGGTTATCTAATGATGCAGTTTTTTTTTTGCTCTTATTCAATTTAAAGATGTAATTAAAATATGTTCACTTTACTTTTTGTAAAAATTTTTTTAATTTTTTTTCTAATAAATATATAATCGAGGGCGCAATTTACTAAAAATGCACCGGGCGCTGCAGCACCTAGCTCCGGCCCTGAATATAGAATTATGTTTGAAAAAAAAGTTAAAAAGTGTAGAATTGTGTTTAAAAAAGTTAAGAAGTATAGAATTGTGTTTAAAAAAAAGTTAAAAAGTGTATAATTGTGTTAAAATATATCTAAAAAGTTTTAAAATGGTGTGTTGTAAAATTAAAGATTGCAAGAGCAATAATAATTTAAAATATTTTGATAAAAATATTCGGTTTTTCCGATTCCCTAAAGATTTGAAGCGTCGATCAGAATGGTTAAAAGTGTGTAAACAAAAAGTGCAGAATATAGAAAATGCATTTGTTTTCTCCCTCCATTTCTCTGAAGACGATTTTTCGTTGAAAGATAAACTTTTAAATGAAGCCATCTTTATTTGTGTGTGTGTGGAATCGAGTAAATTTTTACTACAGTAGTAAATTTTGACATAAAAAGTGGTGAATTTAACTGTCAAAATTTACTCTGGGTCTGGGGCTAGTATAAATTTTGACAGTTTGATAGTAAAATAATGTAAAGTCAAAACATCGAAACAAGTACACAATTTTGTAGCTTTTAAAATTTACTCCATTACGCACAGCAAATGTGAAAATTTTTTTTTACCACGGTAAATTTTATTCTACCACAAAATCTAATGTCAAAATTTACTACTGTAGTAAAAATTTACTCGATTCCACACACACTCTAAATTTGAATATATTCAAATTTGACAGCTTTGACAATCAATGTGAAAGTGAGATGGCTAATTGAATAAACGAAAATAATGCATATACATGTCTCACTCTTAGGGAATTAACGAAATTTGTTTCGAGCCCACATGAAACAAGAAGCTGTAGTAGTGATGGGAGATACTATACTCTGAAAATCCCTGAAATTTTTGTCGAAAATCCCTTTTTTTCCCCCAGATCTTTTTTTTCCCTGAAAATTTCCCTATTTAGTAAATGCAATTTTTTTTCAAGAAAACTTCTTTTATTGAAAACCAGTTACATTTTACATTTTACAGTTTTAAATAATAACGAAATATACAGTCGCGATCGTACCAGAAGTCAAAATATAATAGAGACATTTTTATGAAATTTACTATGATAAATAATTGGTCCTTTACTCGTCCTTGATATACTCACAAAATGGCCTCTATTCCGAGAGCCGTTTCAATCGACAATCGACTCTTTGTCGACTCAGTATCAATTTTTGGTATCACTAGAGTCGATTTGAGTCGATATATCGACTTATATGAGTCGAGTAGGTTTTGACAATCGCCTCATCAGTTTAGATGACATTTTTGTTTTGTTGTGTTGTGTTGTCTCGCAGGTATTAAAATGTAAGAATATATAAACAAATTTTTTATATTCTAGTTATATATTTGTATTAATTTACAGGGTGAAAGTTTCAAATAAATGAAGAATTTCGTTTCTAATTCTTTCAACTCTTTCTTCTTCATATTCAATAAAAAATTCCATTTTTAAAATTTTAAAAAACTCATTTTTTTAAAAAAATTAAATTAAAACAATGAACAACTACCTTAATTTTTTCAAAAATATTTCATTTTGACAACTTTTGACAGTTTAAATCGACACTAAATCGTGTTTGATATGGTAACATTTTAAAGTCGAGGCGATCTGTTTACAGAATACGAATTTTTTTTCGCCTCGACTGAGAAGTCGATAGTCGATTGTCGATCGAAACGACTCTCGGAATAGGGGCCAATTTCATATCAAAACAATAATTATTTCTTAAGTTTTAATTAATCAAATAAAAATACGTCATAAATTTACACTCATAAGTATTCGTACACTTAGTAATTATTCTGCAGATGATTTTACAATTTACCGTTATGATTTTCTTCAACAAACTGTTATTGATTTATGCTATTACTTATAAGTTTTAGTTAAAAAATGCTAGCGTATTAACATATAAATAATTAATTAGGTAATTAATTTTCTATTAAAAAATAATATTAAAAAAAATTAAATCTTGAGTATCAAATAATGAGATGCAAAGGCATAAAAACGACTTTGGAAATTAGAAAGTTAATTGTTGATTTGAAAAATGAATGTAAATCATTACAAATGATCAGTGAAGTTCTAAAAAGACCAACCCAAAGCAACCATTCTCGACAAATCCTTGCAGTATGCTTCGGATCAAATTATCGAATTCTGTTCGGTTCGTTAAGCAATTATCCAACTTAGTTAAAAAATACAAGGCAAATGACATCAGCAGATCTTATTCTTACATACTTTTTAGAAATTACTCGTAAATTAATTTCCTAATAATAGAGTAAAGTAAAGCCAAGAGTTGTAGTAGAAGGGTAAAAAAAATGCTGTTTCATTAATAGTAATTAATAGAAACTATTTACGTGAAAACATTCCATTTTTGAAAAATTTTTATGCTTTTACTGAAATTCCCCGAAATCTTGTAAATTTGCGTTGTTTTTCCCTTTTTCCCTCTTCGCTAAATTTTGATGCCAAAAACCCTCAAAAAAGGGATTTTTCCCTCAATCTCCCAACACTGAGCTGTACACAAAAAGTATCAAGTATAAAGAGATTCCTTCACGAGGAACGTCACAATTCATAGTTTTTACATTTTTATAAAAATTTATCTGAGAAAGCTCAAAAACTGGTCTGAGAAAGCTCTGGTCTGAAGCTTTGTCGAATTGAATAGAATGAATGGGGATTGATGAATGTGTTCGTAAATTGCTTTATGATCAATATGAAAAATAAGAAAAAACAAAACCATTGTAAATGAAACTATACATATGTATATGTTGTTATATATTATATTATATGTATACATTATGCTTAGAACAAATGATTTTAGTGTTGTGTTTTTTTTCTATATAGTTTTGTCATTTTTTTGCAGCTGAAATATAATTTGATATTTGTTGTTGGTATTTTTTTTGCTTGATTTTTTTTTTGCTTTTATATTATTTTTCTTTTTTCAAGCATTTTTTATTTTTGTTTGCTTATTTTGATCTTATTCTTGACCTACCTCTACAAATTTGTTTTACATAGATATTAAATTTGATGGAATATGAATATGTATAATTCTAATATCTTACGTAGGTCGGTAAAATTTGAAAATTTAACAAGATCATTTTGTATGAAAATTTTAAAATTTTTGTTATGAAGAGGTCTAGTTTAGCATTTTGTTGAAAGGGCCTTTTTAAAACTATCCTTTACATTTTTTTGTGTTTTTTTTTTTGTTTTCAAGATTAATTTCAAAAGAAGATTTAATTTAATATAAAAACATTTAAATTAACACTTCATTCTATTTTTGATCGTTTTCGTCAAAAAATTCGATTTTAAAGGTAAATATCTCGCGACCCTGTAAAGGCATTGACTTAAAATTTCTGCACAATATTCTGCTTTTCATTCTCTACAAAACTTGTTATGACACAAAAAGATCACTGCAACAGGGCGCAAGTTATACGGCGCCAAATATAAAACTTCCTCGCATCAATTTTTAGAAACAAAATGTAACATTTTTGATTTTTATGGGGAAAGTGAAGCTGTCACGTTCTTCTTCTATTTTTTATGTGGAAGAAGAATAATATGTATACTATAAGTGTATAAAAAGAAGCCTGGGTGGCCGAGAGGTTAGTGCGCTCGTCCATCACTCCACAGGTCCCGGGTTCGATTCCCGGCATAGTCGTGGTCCAGCACTTTTTCCTCAATACCTGTTTTTCCATACTTTCTAACCCATTCTCTATGTATAAACGTACATATATATACATAGAGAAGTCCTAATCTCCTCCAAAGATAATTAATAAGAAGTAGATATTCCAGAACAGAAAAGCTGTTGAAAAATAAATTTTTAGTTCTGAATCTGTTCATAGAGCGGACAGACAAGAAGGAATCGCTTAGAACATTAGATTTAAAAATACGTTATGACCGTTTTTGCAATAAAAAAAAAAATTTAACATACACAAAAATCCTCAAAACTGTAATTAGACAATTTTATATGGAAAATGAGGACGGAGTAAATGTGCATGACATCATCATACAATTTTTTTGTTGATGTTGTACTATATGAAAATTTATAATTATAATATAAACAAAAACAACACACATATAAAAAAATAATTGTTGTTTTTATTTTTCATTTTTCAAGTACCCAACCAAATTTACAATTTTTTTATAATACCGTATTTGAATTTTGTTGTTGCTTCGTACCTAAATACAAAATTTATTGTAAACTTGAATAAAAATATTAGAAAATTAGAAAATCGCTAATGCTTACAAAGTGTTAACATTATAATGTATGTACGTGCAATGTGCATTATAATATACAAAAATACATACTTGTATAATGCTAAATGGGAAAAATACAAAATTTATTGTAAACTTGAAGTCACTGTTTTTTTCTCAATTTTGTATTTTTCCCATTTAGGATATACAAATATGTAGTTTTGTATATGCAGATTGTAGTTTATACAGTTGCGGAAAAAACGCATGACTCAAATAATTTTCATTTTTCTAAAAATAATTTATTTATTAAGCTGTATTACAGAATCATGTATGGTTTTTCTTTTCTTATAGAAAATATACCTTAAAAAACACACATACTTAGTTCAAAAACAAACCATCATCCATACCCACCAAAATTTAAAGATAGTATCGAGAAAAGTTTTTAGAAATTATTAGTTAGGCGACTTTCATGACCGCTACTGTATATTATAATGCACATTGCACGTACATACATTATAATGTTAACACTTTGTAAGCATTAGCGATTTTCTAATTTTCTAATAATGGTGGGATTTACATTATCAGTCAAATGACTTACGTCCTTTTGACGTTTTGCTTTGAATTTGCTTTCTCACTGACTCTCGTATTTACACAGTCGGTCAAATGATGTATATGTTACGGTAAATGTGATAAATCGGTAAATTTGATAAATTTTCGAATATATATAAAATTAACTGCCGAGTTTATATGATTCTCAACTAGTAACTTAGTGGTGGTTATACATATTTGAAAGAGCAAAGGATTCCCTTTTGTTAGATATGTGTATCATTCCTATACAAAAAGCAAAAACAAAAATATAGGGTGTTCTACTAGAAAAGTAGCAAAAATCTTTAACCGGACAGCCTGTATAATCACCAGTTGGGGGGAATTATATAAACTTGGCAGTTAATTTTATATATATTCGAAAATTAATCACATTTACCGGATTTATCACCTTTACTGTAACATAACTCGGCAGTTAATTTTATATATATATGAAAATTTATCATATTTACCGATTTATCACATTTACCGTAACATATACATCAAAATGACTGTTATTATACATTTTCTTTTATTCCTCATTCGTTATTATTCCATCGCAAGTTTATTGGACATTTTTACAGAAAAAAACATTTTTAAATTGTAAATAAGCTTTAATTCATTAATAATTTCATAAAACGCATCATTCCATTTAATTTTGTTTGAGTAATCTGGATGACGTCTGTTATACAATAAATCATATTTTTGATAAATCGTTATTATCATTTCATTTCCGTTTCTGTATTTAAATATGTTTTAAATTAGCTTTTCTTGATAAAAATCTGAGTATTTTTTACTTAATTTAATTGAATTAATTAATTTTACTTACTTTAAATTCAAAGCTTTAACATAATTTTCAAATTCAGTTTTTTAAATTTAAAAAAAAAACACTCTTAACCATTTCCCTGAAGCACGGTCGAATGTAAATGAAAGAGAAATGAAAAAAATACGAAAAGGAATAGAGAAAATGTCAAATTGACTGATGAAATTTCTCGGTACATCGCTGATGTGCTACCCCTCAATTCGCCTCACCGCTCTTGCCTAAATATTCATGACCTTGAATGATGTATACATCATTTGACTGATAGTGTAAATCACACCAATGACTGTGATCATCTCCCGGCTGCAAGGTTTTAATAAAATTTTATAGGTGCACCTAATTGATCAAAATTTGTAGAGTCTAACATATCTAACTACCTCACATTATGTAACATTTTAAAATATAAATATGGATAAATAAAATGTATTTAAAATTAAATGTGTATTGTAATGTTGTTAATTAGGTACCTACTTGAATTGAAAACAAAATATATTAATTCCCTTTTTCAATTAAAAAACAAAATATATATATAGTTACATAAAATAAAAACAAAAAAAAACGGGATCTGGATTTCAGTAAAATTTCTCATAGCTTCAAAAACTATAAAAAAAATAAAAATATTTGGGTAAATTTTCATATTATCATGCATTCAATAATCAGAAAACAAATTCTAATTCATATTCCTTCTACAATACAATATACATATTTGCATATCTACATAATGTATGTACACTACATACATATTGATATTCTATGGATGAAAAAATAAAAAATATTAAGGGGATTCACTCTTTGGTGCAAATAGGTATTGCATCGTAGCATTCGGTGTATCGTAGCACGAATTTGCAACGATACAACAACAATTACTAAAAAACTAATTTTGCTACAGTCTTGCACATTTGCAATACCTAAGACCTATTGCAAACCATTGCAAACAGGTGTTGCATGTTGCAAAGTGAAATGTCAGTCATTACTACGTATGCATGCAGGGTTGAATCTGAATTTAATCCGGTTTGAATTCCCTAAAAATACATGTAAATGAAGTTTGAGTCCATATTGGATCCAACCCATCCTATCATTCTCTCCTGGAACGAGTTAAAATCGTGTAAGGTTATGTTATTTATCGAAATTTATAATATTTATGAGCGTTTGTGTTATTTAGAACTAAATTAAATTAGTTAAATACATAAAAAAAAATAAATAATAATAATTCGATCTTTCAATCCTTTAAACTTTGGATCCGATTTTGTATACGTAGTGCATGTTAGCTTTGAAATGTCATTAGTGTTGGTGTTGACAGTCATTATTTTAATTCAGGTTCAAGGTGCGCTCATTCTTCGTTGCAAATATTCGTAGTAAAAGTGTAAAAAAAGTAAGTTTGCACCAAAGAGTGAATCCCCTTATTATATTATACTAAACCGATGAAACAAATTTTAAAAAAAGAAAAAGAAAAAAATATTAAATGAAATGTGCACAGACGGTAAACTTATATATGTATATACTTATATATGTATATATATATATTATATAAATATAAGTATACACAAAGTTATACTGGAAACTGGTTTGATTTGGTTATACACAAAAAAAAAAAAATAACAAGAGCATGAGCGAATGGAGAATAAAAAAAATCACTCGATCATTTTTTTTAAGTTTGAACAATGACTATATAATTACATCATAAGACAGCCCACTTGTCCGTTACTGACAGTTACATTTCAAATCAGCATAACTTTTATCATTTTAGCGATTTCTCCTTGTCCCCAAGTGGTTGGACAGAGAACTAAAATTTTTGTGTTTGTGTTTTTACATTACAATATGTACCCAGCGGCAAATGAAGCACTCGAATAGCGCTGTTTAAGCGCTTCTTCTGAAGCAGTAAGTGCTTACTCTCTGTATCCTGCTTCATTATCTTTTTAACATTGTATGTCCTAGGAAGTAAGCGCTTCATTTTTGCTCCTATGGAAGCGCTTTAGAAGCGATTCATCTCTGTTCAGATGGAAGCGATTTAGAAGCACTTCACTTTTAAAGCTTTTCTGAAATTTTGATACTTTATATGAATGTACTAGCAATGATTATAGATTTACACAATAGATATTTCGCGTAGTACATTTGTATTTTCACTCTATTTCATTAAAGGCTCCTAAACGAAACCTTCTTGTCTGTCCTATCTGGCGAGCAAAAATATAACTAACGTTTTGAAATTCAAACTTAAAAAAAATGATCGAGTGATTTTTTTTATTATCCATTCGCTCATGCTCTTATTATTTTTTTTTTTTTGTGTATAACCAAATCAAACCAGTTTCCAGTATAACTTTGTGTATACCTATATTTATATAATATATATATGTATATACATATATAAGTATATGTACATATTTTTGCATGTACACAAATGCGTGTTTACCGTCTGTGCACATTTCATTTAATATTTGTTGTTTTTTTTCTTCTTTTTTTAAAATTTGTTTCATCGGTTAGTATAATATTTTGTATTTTTTCATCCATAGAATATCAATATGTATGTACATACATTATGTATGTAAATATATTGTATTGTATAGGAATATGAATTAGAATTTGTTTTCTGATTATTGAATGCATGATAATATAAAAATTTACCCAATTATTTTTATTTTTTTTATAGTTTTTGAAGCTATGAGAAATTTTACTGAAATGCAGAATCCAGATCCCGCGTTTTTTTGTTTTTATTTTATGTAACTATGTATATATATTTTGTTTTTTAATTGAAAAAGGGAATTAAGATATTTTGTTTTCAATTCAAGTAGGTACCTAATTAACAACATTACAATACACATTTAATTTTAAATACATTTTATTTACCCATATTTATATTTCAAAATGTTACATAATGTGAGGTAGTTAGATATGTTGGACTCTATAAGTTTTGATCAATTAGGTGTATGTACCTATAAAATTTTATTAAAACCTTGCAGCCGGGAAATGATCACAGTCATTATTAGAAAATTAGAAAATCCCTAATGCTTGCAAAGTGTTAACATTATAATTATAATGTACGTGCATTATAATATACAGTAGCGGTCATGAAAGTCGCCTAACTAATAATTTCTAAAAACTTTTCTCGATACTATCTTTAAATTTTGGTGGGGATAGATGATGGTTTGTTTTTTAACTAAGTATGTGCGTTTTTTTAAGGTATTTTCTATAAAAAAAAAAAAAAAACCATACATGATTCTTTAATACAGCTAAATAAATAAATTATTTTTAGAAAAATGAAAATTATTTGGGTCATGCGTTTTTTCCGCTACTGTATAAACTACAATCTGCATATACAAAACTACATATTTGTATATCCTAAATGGGAAAAATACAAAATTGAGAAAAAAACAGTGACTTCAAGTTTACAATAAATTTTGTATTTAGGTACGAAGCAACAACAAAATTCAAATACGGTATTATAAAAAAATTGTAAATTTGGTTGGGTACTTGAAAAATGAAAAATAAAAACAACAATTATTTTTTTATATGTGTGTTGTTTTTGTTTATATTATAATTATAAATTTTCATATAGTACAACATCAACAAAAAAATTGTATGATGATGTCATGCACATTTACTCCGTCCTCATTTTCCATATAAAATTGTCTAATTACAGTTTTGAGGATTTTTGTGTATGTTAAATTTTTTTTTTATTGCAAAAACGGTCATAACGTATTTTTAAATCTAATGTTCTAAGCGATTCCTTCTTGTCTGTCCGCTCTATGAACAGATATAGAACTAAAAATTTATTTTTCAACAGCTTTTCTGTTCTGGAATATCTACTTCTTATTAATTATCTCTGGTACTAGCCTGATTATTTAGGCAAAACAGGTAATAAAATTAATCTCTAATTGATTGGGATTGGGATTAATTACTTATCACAAATATTTTTGATTCACTTTAAATAAATTAAATTATTATAACACAAATGTTTTTTACTTATTTTAATACACTTTATTTTGAAAACAAAACTACTATATACCAGACGCGGCTCGTCCTTGAGGGCTAATGGGGCACTGCCCCACCAAGAATTTCAGCCTAAATTGCATAATTTCATTATAATAAATTTAAAATTAATTGTAAAAAAAATTTGAAAAAAATCGAAAATAATTTGGTGTAAATTATTTTTCAATGTACATTACATGCAACATGGAAAGAGAAGTGATAATATAATATATACTATATATATAAATATATAACAATTTATATGTACGTACAATATACATGATTAAACAAATTTCAAATTCTCTTTGTATAGACTATAGCTATAGGTATTGGGTTTTACGTTTAAATTTTTTTTGTATAATCAATAAGATCATACTGATACTCTATGGGGCAGTTCAACAACTGCCCCATAAAAGAGTAAAATTTCATATATTTTGTGTATGAATCATTCTCTCTCATTATTCATTTTGTACTGAAGAAATTTATGTTCGAAGGGCAGTTTCAATCAAAGTTTATCTATATATTAAGTTAGGAAACTCTTTTTTTACAAATACACATACAACTGATAACAACACATTAACAAAAAAATCCATTAAGTGGAAGTAGTAAAGATCTAATTACTTGGTTCATGTCCATTATCTTATACCATTTGCCTATAAGAACGAGAGAATACAATATGAGTCATAAAAAAAAAAATGATAATACGTGACTGTACATGCATATTTTTCATAATGTAATTTTAAAGGCGAGATGAAAGGTTTTTTTTGTATGCGTGAAACACGTAAAGTATAGGGAAATGTGAAAAATGGACTAGTACAAATACATACAAAGGCAATGTAAATATTGTATTTTTGATATTTTCCCATAATGCTTTTTTAAAGGCGAGATGAAACGAATTTATTTGTATTTTGGTTTTTGTTTGAATTATAGTACAAGGTGATACAGTATATTTTTGATAAAATTAGTGGATATTTTTTTTCAAAGTGAATTTGTGATTTATATATGTAATATATATATTTTTTTGAAAATAATACAAATTTTTTTTTGAAAAATATAAATAATAATAAAATAAACAATAAAAACAGTGAATTGTTGTACGTAGTTGATTTAATTAAAAACCTTAAACCTGCACCCTGTAATAATGTTTTGATTTCCATATTAAATTATGTCACTTTTTTTGAATTTTTTATCTTTTTCTTACAAACAAACTCCTTATTACCATCTATTTTTCGCAAATCCGTTAAGGACATTTGAATAACGGGACCAAGGTCGAAAATTGATAAGAAAACATGCTTTCAGTTTCCTAACTTAATATATAGATAAACTTTGGTTTCAATTCTGCCCCTAAAGAGAGAAAATGTTTTGTCTTATACATAACAATACAACACAAATTTTTCTCTTAATTTTTTTCTCATAGGATTCTACATGGTTAAAAATGTTCCTCTCATAATAAATTTGTCATTTTAAAATTATTTTTGTAAAAATTGCTATAAATTCTAAAAACAATAGATATTCATATTATTTTTATTTATTCATGATATTTATTTTATAATTATTGTATTACCTATTATAATTAAACTTTTTTTTTTCATTTTAAATTACCAATTTTACATCATTTATGAAATTCATATTTTACAGTAAGAAAATATAATTTTGAAATAATTTGTTAAATTTTATAAACATTTTAAATCAATTTTTCATGAATTTTGTTACAGCTCAGTGATGAATTAATATTTTACATAAAAATTGTTTACCATGTACGTAAATGTTCTAATAATACATATTCGTTTTTTTTTCGTTTCATCTATACAATAGTGTATGATCATTTTATACTACGGCCCTACGGGGCAGTTGGTTGATTGCCCAATGTTGTAAACCAACAAATAAAGTACATTTCTTCTTTCCTATCAACACAACATAATGTTCGTTCAGCGTTCTCATCTAATTTTTTCCAATACAACATAATGTTTAAATTTTGTTGCTTGTTTTTTTTTTGTATACATTTTATTATTGCATTTTTTTTTTTTGTAATTTTTATATGGAAGGAATGCGACTAGCCAACTTTAAGATATTATATCTTGGGCTATGTTGTATCAATTTAAGTGAAATAAGAAGCACTATTCAAGGAAACATTTCACCCGTGTATTTATTAGGCTTTCAAAAATACATAATGCAAATTTCCAACCGTAAATTGAGGAAATAATAAATATTTTGTTAAAAAAATCTTCAATATTATTTTTCTCTTAATAAATTTTTTTTTTTAAAAGGATTTAAACATAACTTTAGATTGACACAACTATTTAAGTTTTAAAATAAAGATAAAGAACAAAATTAAAAAACGAATTTTTAAAATCAACTCCTAAATAAAAAAAAAACATACAGCTTTTTAAATATTTAAAAGTGTTGAAAACAGAACAGAAGTTCAAATAAATTGTCTTCAGAAAAAACATTTTTTCATTTCTGCGTGTAGTTTTTTTGGTAAACTATAACTCGCATCCTATTGATAGGATCTTTTTCGCGTCAAGGGAGTTTTGTAGAGAATAATAAACAAAATACCTTCCAGAAATTTCAAATCATTCGGATAATAGAGTTCGGATATTTTCAAATTGAAAAAACAAGTTTTTGAGAAAAACGTGTTAACATTGATTCGAGTGTTAGCATCCTTGAAACTTTAAGCAGCCCCACCAAGTGATTTCTTCACGAGCCGCCACTGCTATATACCACTTAGCACTTTGAACAAAGAAATGAGACTAAAAAAATGCGTAGTGAAATAAACAAAGAAAATTAACAAAGGAGTAAAGTAACACACACGTACAGTAGAAAACACAGTACAAATAATTAGCTGCTTCAAAAGAGCTCCTTGAAAACTATGACGAAGATGCGCTTCATATATGCTTCTCTTTGAAGCACTTCAAAATTTTGCCGCTGGGTATTTATTAAACCATATATACTGTACGTGTGAAATTATTTTCTTGAGCATGTGTGTATTTTTGTTTTAGGTCGATTCTCTGTTAACATCGAAGATACTTTGTGAGGAATTTTATTAAAAAATTGTTGTCTAATAAAAGTGTAGAGACTTAATACTTGTACATTTTTCTATACCTCACTTTTAAAACTATATAGCGCATTTCTATTTTTCTGACCTTATGTTTTAAATTTATCTGAAATGAAGGCGGCAACGCAGAAGACTCGTACACAACCTTGTTAATACATTCTTAATATTTTCTATAAGAATTCTGTGAATTGTTAAGTATTTAATAATTGTCTCATTTATAGTTTTATTGTAACACATGTCCTTTAAAAAAGTATTTTATCGAAAACTCATATCGTCACCTTGGTTCTTTTTTGTGGTATACGCATTTTGGTCAATTTTGAACTATGTACAACAAAAATTTTGAATTTTTGTGCTCTTTCTGTAACTGCAATCGAAATTTCTCTATCTCTCTCCGTTTTTAAAATAATCAGTGTATACTTTGTTGTATATGCAAATTTCAAAATAATTTTCAGTTCTTTTTTTGCTTTATATGCATTTTATGTATAAAACAACAACAAAAATCTACTCAAATTGGTTCTGAACTTTGGTGCTTGTCTGACGTATACCACGTATACGCACCTTTTGGTGCTTTCTTGTGGTATATGCGCAAAACACTTTTCAGTTCTTTTTTATGGTATACCATACAAAATTGAAGTCGTTTTTGTGGTATACGCATGTACCAGAAAAATTATTGAGAATTGTATCGTATATGCACGAGATTAAAAATGAAATCGCTTATAAAATATATCACGAAAATGAAAAAATTAAACGCAAAATTATTTTTATTATGCCAATGAATAATTAATATTTTTCCAAATTCAAAATATCTTATATATAGTAGTGTTTTTATTCTTCCAAACTTTGTGTTCATTTTTCTCTAAAGCAGATTTTGTCGTATACCACAAAAAAGAACCAAGGTGACGATATAATTGATCTTTTACAATAAGCAATTAAAATCTATGAGGACATTACAGGCGAAGCAGAAGACATTTTGAAGTAATTAAAAAAAAATAAAAATGTATATTGTATGTAATATTATACTAAAAATCAATGCCGATATCAAGTCAGCTGCCTATAAAAACAAAGAATTTTTTTATATTTAGCTATTCTTTTCAACATTTTTACTGAAGCAAGTGAAAATTTTGGTATAATTTTACAGAGAATCGACCTTTGGTTTTTCGTTAGCATTTTTTTCTTGTTCTATAATTTTTAACAGTACCAAGTGCAAGTTAACAAACACTTCGTTCTATTTTAAATTTTATACCCTCGAATCAATTTTAAGTAACAAAATGTAACATTTTTTGATTCTTTAGAAAAAAATGTTCCTGTGGAGCTACGGAAGTTGAGATTTGGCTAGAATATTCTTTGAAAGGTCTAAAGGTTTGAAGGTTGAAAGGTTTTTATGTAAAAGTTGAAAAATATTGAATTACATATTTAATTTTTTAAATTTAAACTTTTTCCCTAGTAAACGGATTTAAACCTTTCAAAGTTCATGCAATATTAGACCGTTCAAAGAATATTCTGGCAAAATTTCAACTTCCTAGCTCCACAGGAACATTCTTTTCTAAAGAATCAAAAAATGTTACATTTTGTTACTTAAAATTGATTCGAGGGTATAAAATTTGAAATAGAACGAAGTGTTAACTTGCACTTGTATTTTAATGTTAATATTCATTTGAAAGAAAAGAAGCAAAAATTACACAAACATACAGTATGAGCTCGATAATTTGGACTGATTAAATAGGCCTTGTTTAAATTTTAAAATAGTTGAAATTATTGGATAGAAACCAATTTGCAGCTTTGAACGCTATTTTTGAAAAAACAATAAATAGTTTTATAATAAAATTAATTTCTGTTATTATAAAAACCGATTATGATAATTATATAATAAATTATTTCTACAAAAATCGGTGATTTAAATAAGGCAGTACATGTTTAGCTTATTTAAACTTTATTCTATTTTATAAAATAAAAATCATCGAAAAACCTTCAAAGTACCTATTGAAATTTGGGTGTTGAAAAAACCAAAAGTTGAAAATAGGAAGAGAAAAATTATTGAGCGTACACTGTAATTTGAAATAAAGTTCTTATTCCAAAAAATATTTATTTACGCGAGCATATATTCATTGTAGCAAAAGTACAACAACAACAAGAAACAGAAAAATCAAACCAGAAAAAAAAACAACAACAATAACCATTTATTTCAGCTTTAAAGAATGCTGTATCAAATATAGGTATACATACATACATAACTATATATGCATGTGTACAAAAAGAAAAAGAAAAGAAAAAACCATACCAGCAATATATTCATGTATAATTATAGGATATAATTGCAAAATCCTATGAAATACATTATCTATCTATTCTGTATACACTATACAGTATAATATATATCTATATGTCATATTATTTAATGATCATTATTTTAACGGACAAGTTGACTCTGCCGTACAAAGGACAATCGCGTCAATTACATTTTCACTCATTTTGACTTAGATATATTTATGATATAATCAGCGACGTGCGGTCTAACGCGCAGAACGCGCAGAGCACACCCTGAAAATTTGCCAGAAATAATCTCCAAACTTTATAAATTAAGTTTTTAAATTTAATATATTTTTGTAAATAATAAATCAAAATCTATCAATAAAAAAAATCGTTATAAGAAATGTACCAGAACATTTTAAAATGTTTTGTTGCTTGCAAGCGCAAAAATATTTCTGCGCCTAGCTAATGTATTAAAAAAAGCAATAAACCAATAACCGTCAAGTTTTATTCTATAATACATTTCCTATACATTTGATGATGCTGAAAATTTTCTGCGCTTTTTCTCTAGCAACAAATTTTATATGGGTGACTTGTAAGTTGTAACATCCACATGTACTATGCATCATACATCATACTGTACACACTACATAATATACTACAAAGTGTTTGTATAGAGCAACACAAAAATATAGATATACTATGCTGTATAAAGTATATCAATCAGCGCAGAGAAAAATCAGCGCTCATGACTTGGTGTAAAAGAGAAATGAGAAATGTACCACAGTCCACATTCCACAACATTTTAAAATGCTTTTTTGTTGCTTGCAAGCGCAGAAAATTTTCAGCACCATCAAATGTATAGGAAATGTATTATAGAATAAAACTTGACGGTTATTGGTTTATTGCTTTTTTTAATACATTAGCTAGGCGCAGAAATATTTTTGCGCTTGCAAGCAACAAAACATTTTAAAATCTTCTGGTACATTTCTTTTTTGTTGTTTTTTTTGTTATAATTTTTTTGTATGTGTAAATACACGTAAAAATTAATTGATATATTTCAAGAGAACTTTATTTTAACTTTCAATGATTTTTAAATAATACCTTCTTTTCTAAAAAAACCTTATATTTATATTTTTCGAAGTAAAATTGAAAACATAAAAAGCAATATTAAAAGGTATAGGTACAGGGTAGTTCAAAAGGATCATATGTCTGCACACCTAGATATCAGAACCACTGCACGTCACTGGATATAATATATAGTTATACATATGAACTAGTGAAAAAATTAAATTATATATATAATATATAATATATAGACATATTTTTTAATAGAGAATTTTTCCTTCAGTTCATATATATAACTATATATTATATCATAAATATATTTAACTCAAAATGAGTGAAAATGTAATTGACGCGATTGTCCTTTGTACGGCAGAGTTTATATATGCGCTTATACATATTGTTTCTGTACGTTTTTCGTTTTTGCGATCTGTATTTTTTTTTCTGTATACGCAATTTCCATATTGGCTCTAAAAATCCACGTTATTATTATTGTATATGTTTATACACTCAACAACTCATACTGTTGATTTCGATTCATACAAAAATTATTCTTTCTATCAGAGCCTCCTTGGCTGGCCATCTGCAGGGAGAAAAATATTTTTTTTCAAGAAATTTTCATTTTGGTCTGTCTATATGGTATTTATATGGTTTTTGTCTCCTATTAGATTGAAAATAACAACAACTCGATTAAAGAAACCAACACATGCCTCGGACTAGGTCGGAAAATACCAACAAAGACTATGCTATTAGACTATTAGGCCAATATGTCACAAATAGCAGATGGAAGAAAGTCAGATGGAAAGAGTTATGTGGAGGCGCTATGTTCCCTCGAGGAATGAATAAGCACAAAAAAAAAAAAAAAAAAAAAAAAAGTGTATAAAAATATCAACATTTGCATGTCTTTTTTTAATCCCAATTTTACCGTTTCTACGCTACTCCCAATTTAATCCAAAATTCGGATTATTTTTTCCTCGTATAAACTGTTAAATTATATGGCTCAAACCAAATTTCGTTAATTCCCTAAGAGTGAGACATATATATGCATTATTTTCGTTCATTCAATTACCCACCTCACTTTCACTCATTGGCCAGTACCAGACCTGTCTTCTTTCAGCTTCAATAACCGGTTTTTTATCACCACTTGTATAAAATGTACTACAACTTGCCTTCTGTCTTCCAAAAAAACCGGTTTATGAGGCTGAAAGAAGACAGGTCTGGTACTGGCCATTGATTGTCAAAGCTGTCAAATTTGAATATATTCAAATTTAAAAACGTTGGAAAATCTCCAATTGAAATAACGTAATTACAAGTAAGCTACTGATTTATTTAAGGACAATTTGATTTTTATCGAATTTAAATTTAATTTTAATTCAAATCCAGTTAATTTCATTTTAATTCAAATGAAAATTGTGCCTCCGTCTATCTTTTAAAAATATCAAATGTTTAAATCATTCTTCGTTCATTCAAACGTGACGAATTTCCTAAGAGTGGGACAACAATATAAATGTTGTTCCATTTTTACAGTATGGTGTTTCCTACAGTTGTACTGTCCAGTGTCCAGTACTATATAAAGTCATTGGTTTGTTTAATAATCTCAATGGTTAGCAAAGATCAAAGAAGTAAGTAAAGCAATGAAGTGAAAGGTGAAAGCTGTTGGCTGCTAATTGCTATGCTACTTTGATGTTGATCTTCTTCGGTCATCACGGTCAGATTTGATTCAAAAATTAAAATGATAATTAATATATTAGATTTAGTATTTATTAATTTTATAATTGCTATCGCAATTTTTGGCGGTTTATTAAATTTTTTCGAATCATCGGTTCCAAAGTTCATAAGTCAATCATATCGTTATGGTAAATTTTCATATAAAGGCAATCGACATTTATTGATATCTTTAATAGAATTACCGAAATCATGGTTTAAACATTTCTACGTATTTGCATTAATTTGGTCATGGACAGCATTAGTTTTAGCATTAAGAACAATAATATTTTATTTAGAACCACCTGTATTTGTATTAAAATTTCTCGACTTTGTAGCTAACAATGGCGAAAAATATAATAGATCAGTACTTTTTAATTCAACATCAGGTTTAATCGTTATTACATTATTAACATTACAATGTTCTAGAAGATTTTATGAAACACAATATATTCAAATATTTTCATCAAATGGCAAAATAAATTTATCGCATTATATTGTGGGTTATCTTCATTATTTTGGCGCAGTTTCTGCAACATTGGGTAATTGTGAAGGCTTCGTAAGAGGTAAATATCTTACTATGAAATTTAAAAAAAAAAAAATTATTTTGCTATTTTACATTTCAGATTCATTAATAAATGGATTCAATGTACCTGAAATTACATTTTTTCAATATTTATGTGTTCTGACATTTTTATATGGTTTTATTCATCAATACAAATCAAATTTAATTTTGGTTAATCTTCGAAAAGATCGAAAAGGTAATATTACAAGTGAAAAACATTTATTACCAATTGGTGGATATTTTGAATGGATCTCATCACCTCATATGTTTTTTGAAATTGTTATGTATGTTGCTTTGTATGGAATAATACCAAGTAGTATTACTTGGAGGTACATCGTACTTTGGGTGATAGTTAATCAGGTAAGAAAATACTACTTTAAAGCTATTTTGATTATTGAATATACTAAATGTTAAAAAAAAACCTTTGATTTTAGATCGAGACCGCTTGGTTGACACACAAATGGTATAAAGAAAACTTTAAAGACTATCCAAAACGTTATGCAATCATTCCTTTTATTTTATAATGTTTGTTTTTTATTTATACATATGTTATAGTAATTCCTTTTTTATATAAAAACTCATTTTTATCGAGCTGATAATTTTCGTTATTTTTTTATGTAGAATCCTTGAATTTAATCTGATTGTAAAGAATTTGAAAACGTTAAATGAGAATGAGACAAATAATAGAAAAAACACATATTATTGGTTTTTTTACTTATTTATTAAGCTCTGCCGTAAAAAATAAATTCAACAATAAAAGAAATTATTAGTGAGTTCTAAATTGAAAAGCAAAATTCATATTTTTGACTAAAATGTACAGAAATATATATATATATATATTTTTATTTTTTTTTTGTAAAATTTCTACAGAATAAAGAAAACATAAGATAGTTTAGTAAATTTAAGAGTATATATACGTTTATTTTTTCTTGGAATAATTACTCAGCCCAGGCCATCAATTCCTTCATTGCAGGATCTAAATCTTCATCTTCCTTTGTTTTCTTTTGTTTAGCAACTACAGGCTTTGCCTTTTCTTTTATCTCTTCTGATGGAACTTCTGGAAGTTCTGCACTTGGACCACCAACACCCAATAATTCCTTATCTAATTCTTCTTGTTCTAATTCTTCCAATTCTTTTTCTAGTTCATCTTCATCGACATCTTGTCCAAATGCTACTGGATTTGAAATTGCATCTGATATTTCTTTAGCAACATCTTGTTGTTCAGCAATATCATCCATCATATCATGAACTTGATCTACATCCATATTTTGATGAGCTGATTTTAATGCATCTGCAGCATTTTTCATAGTTGTTAAAACAGCTGTATTTGTATTAGCACTTTCAAGTGCTTCACGTTGCATTTCAATTGTTGATAATGTACCATCGATTTGTTGCAATTGTTTTTCATATCGCTTCTTTCTTTTAAGTGCTTGTATCGCAGCTCTTTTATTTTTTGTACCATGTTTTTTTGCTAATGCCAATTCAGATTGAATTTTTGATTCTAGAAATTCTTGTTTTTTAATTAGCATATTTTCAGTTTCACGAAGTTTTTGTATTGCCTCGCCTGTACTTGGAGCAACCTCCTTTTTGCCACCAAACATTTTCCCGAAAAAACTCATCTTTATTTATTGAAAATTTTTATTACCTACTCAATTATAGAAAAAATAAAACGAAAAAATATTATAATTACTAAAACTACTTTATTAAATATCTTAATTGTTTTTTCTACGCTTAAAATTATTTTTTAGTGTAGTAATCACACTGCACAAAAATGGGAAACCAGTAATAACAGATGATTCACTACGAGATGACGGATCGAATAAGAAAAAAAAATCAAGAAAAGTGGAAGATGGACTCTAAGTTTGACATTTTATTTTGATCGTG
This sequence comes from Bombylius major, assembly GCA_932526495.1. NCBI lineage: Eukaryota > Metazoa > Arthropoda > Insecta > Diptera > Bombyliidae > Bombylius > Bombylius major. Next base: position 18,331,238 of record OW052044.1, on the reverse strand, counting down.
ATGTCATTATATAGTTTCTGGAAAACATTTCGGAGTTTTTCCTGTAGTGTGAATTCGCACTATGTATCAACAGTTTATGCGGTGAAAAAATAATACGGATTTTGGATTAAATTGGGAGTACGCTATAAACGGTAAATTGGGATTAAAATAATACATGCAAACGTTGATACTTTTATACACTTACTGCCTTATTCTACATCAAGTCATAACTTGTGACCAGTCATAAGTATATTCACCAAACTAGTTTATGACCGTCATAATCAAGTTCAAAGTTGGGTTCAAAATGCTAGTAGCAAAGCTAATAGGTCAGCAAAACAGTTAAAAGAATTTTATGGTCATAACTTGACTAAAAGCGAATTACGTATATACTCGTACAATGTATACATCACTCAAGTTATGAATATTTGTGTAAGAGCGGTGAGGCGAATTGAGGGAAATTTCATCAGTCAATCTACGTGTTTATGCCTGCTTCGCTTTTAATACGGATTTTGGTTTACTCCCAATTTTTTGTCGTATAAACTCGATAATTCGGATTTTGGCTTAAGCCCAATTTATTTGGGTTTAATCCCAATTTTTTTATATGTATGTGTGAGGTAAAATGCAATATGGCGAATTCTAATTTTTATGGTGAAAGTGAAGCTGTCACGTTCTTCTTCTATTTTTTATGTGGAAGAAGAATAATATGTATACTATGAGCAAGAATACATTGGTTGGAATGCGCTAGTTGTAACAATTTTTTTCCTACTTGGTATAATAAGAATAGTTTAAAATAATTTTAGCTGACGGTTGTAATACACTCACGCTCGTTACAACTTGGTCGTGCCACCATCAAGTGTATTTTCAGTAGTTGTTAAAACCGGTTATAAACTCGTTTGCGGCGGTGGCAGCAGTCCAAGTCTATTCTCAGCTTATAAGTGTATAAAAGTATTCTATTTACCATGGTCAGAGTTTGTGTGGAATTGAGTAAATTTTTACTACAATAGTAAATTTTGACATAAAACGTTGTGAATTTAACTGTCAAAATTTACACTACCTCTCATGGTGTAATGATATATAAGGTGTGTGCTTTAAACGTGAACAAATTTCGAATCGAACTGGCCAATCAGAACCCAGCTTGCTAACAAAGGAATTTGACATTTTAACTTGACAAAAAGTGCTGTCACTAGCATTTTATTTTCCATTATGGTGGAATGATATTTATATTAAAATCATTTCGTGTTGTGAATTGTGTGAAAATAATTTTTATTCCTGTTATTTTTTTTTAATTATAAATTATTAATATTAAATAAATTAAAAAATAATAAATAAATTATTATAAAATATTAATAAACAATGGTGCGCTGTGTAGTAAAAGAATGTAAAAATAACTACGAAAAAGTGAGAAAAATGAATCTAAAAATAAGTTTTTACACATTCCCGAAAAATTCAAAAAAAGCATCAACAGCTACTATTATCCCTAGGAGAATTCATGACACCTGGTCAAATTAAGAAATTAGAAAATGGAAATAAAAGAAGACGTTGGACACGCGCATATAAATACATGAGAAGAAATAAATATCCTTTTCCTGAGCCATCAGTACTTAAATTTTTTTGTTTTATTTAATAATATATGGCAGCACTAAATTACCAAATGCCAACTCGAAGTTTCTAAAGCACACACCTTATATATCATTACACCATGCTACCTCTGGAGCTAGTAGTAAAATTACTCAATTCCACACAGGCTCTCAGAAATTCAAAGCAAAACGTCAAAAAGACGTGAGTCATTTGACTGATAATGTAAATCCCTGATGATAATGAAAAAATTCACCATTGATTTTCCAATAATTGGTAATGGTAATGGTAAAAACACAATTACCATTTGCAATAATGGAAAAATTCACCATTGATTAATCCATTATAGTAAAGACAGATATCGGGTATATGGTGGGTATGAATATCCGGGTATTCACTATACCCGCATTAACCCCGATATGTGTCAGCGGGTATTCATTGGATATCCGGTTATACATCGAAAGCAATCGAGTATGAATATGAAGCGAGTATCCTATACCCACATAAAACAGCCGAGTATTGACATTGTTGTGAACTTGAAATGGGAAATTTTAGAATAAAAAGGCAAATTGGAGCTAACTTCATACGAAAAAAAAACGTCAAATGTGTAGGAATGTGAATGTAATGAAAAGAAGAAGAAGAAGACTAAATTTAAAAAAATCGTTATAATAAATATTAATATAATTAAATATCAATTATAATAATAATAATTATCAATATAATGATAATAAATTCAAAAACTAATAAAATTATTATAAATTCATTTAAAATTTCAATTTCACACAAATTCCAACCATATAATATACGTACGATACCCGGGTTATGTTTATTTATTTATTTTTATTTATTTATTTATATTTTCATCTGTACAAAAAGAACATAATGTATCTTATACTAGTTACAGATTTAAAAGAGAAAAAAGGAAAACAATAAAAGATTATAGCTTAAAATTAATTTAAAAATTTGACCTAAGAACTAAAATAAAAAAGAAGAAGAGAAAAAAAAATATATATAATAATAATTAAAAAAAAAAAATAATAATAATAATAATAATAATAATAATAGATAGAAAACAAAAACAAAACAATACAAAACTAAATAATAATAATGTAATAAATTTGGTGCACTAATTGAAGATCTTTTACTATTGTTATCTTTGACAAAAATTATATGTGTTATTACTGATATATTCAAATAATACTTCTCTAAATTTGTTGCTGTCGTACTGCCGTTTAATGTTGAGAGGAAGATGGTTCCAGAGTCGAATGATCCTGATGAAGAACTGACGATTCGAGCAGTGGTATTTGTAGTTGAAAGGTGCAATATTTAGAGACCGAGAATTTTTAATGAAATGTATTTTTTCAAACAAATATTCAGGTAAGCAGCTTGTTATGATTTTTTGCAAAAAAAGTAAACACCTGAAATCAAAATATTTCGAGAGTTCACATCCAACAATATTATTCTTGAATTCAGAAACATGGTCATATTTTCTCAATCCATATACATAACGCACCATTGCATTAAATGCAATGCGAAGTTTTCGCATGATTGTGATGTTTGCCCCCGAGTAAAGTTCGCATCCGTAAGTTATAATGGGAATTGCAAGAGACTTGACAAGCTTAAGACGGGTTGGGATAGGAGTAAATGCAGCCGAATAAGAAAGTTTTCTCAACAAACCAAAAATATTTGCAATAACTCCATTTATGTGACTAGACCAAGTCAAATTCTGATCAAATTTTACTCCTAAATTGGTTACTGAAGTAACATATGAAAGGCACGTTCCATTAATTTCTACTGGAGGAGTAGTTGATGTATCCACAGAATTACGACTAAAAATAATGCAGCTTGATTTAGAAGGATTTAACTGTAGATTGTTCTTCCGAGCCCAGTCCGAAACGCGTTTTAGATCTTCGTTGATCCGACAAACTGCATCCTCGATTAGTCCAATCGGCCGAGATAAGTAGATCTGAACATCATCTGCATATAAGTGATATTTAACATTTTTAAGCATAAGTGGTAAATCGTTAATGAAAAGTGAAAAGAGAAGCGGGCCAAGCAGGGATCCTTGTGGAACTCCACATTTAGTAGGCAGGTAACTTGAAAGTCGATTGTTACAACATACGCATTGTGATCTATTTGATAGATAAGAGAGAAGCATATTGGCTGCAGAACTGGAAAACTTAAAATTATTGATCAATTTATGTACAAGCAAATTATGATCGACACTGTCAAATGCTTTTGAAAAATCTAGTAAGGTTAGTATGGTTAAGTGATCATTATCGAAAGCATGACGAATGTCATCTGAAATTTTAATCAGCGCAGTTGTGCAGCTTTTATGTTTGACGAAACCAGATTGGAAAACATTAAGAAATCTTGAAACGCTGATGTATGAAGTTATTTGATTATGGACTATTCTTTCAAACACCTTAGCTATGAAAGGCAAGATGGCTATTGGCCTGTATTCTGGTGTGTGTGATGTTGTTTTTTTTAGTATAGGTACTATCTTAGCAAATTTCCAGGCAGATGGGAAGGTGGAGGTAGTTAAAATGAAATTAAAAATGTGTGTGATGTATGGTAATAATATGGAGGCTAAAATTTTAACAAATTTAGGATGAATGCCGTCAACACCAGTTGCATTAGACTTAATTGAAAAAATTGCTTTGAGAACTTCATCTTGAGACACATTGTTGAAAGCAAACCCATTAGTAGAAATAGGTAAAAAAGATAGCTTCATATTACGAGTTACCTCATATTCGCTAAATGCAGATGTGAATTTAATGTTTAATGCATCAGGATCTTCATTTATTTCTACAAATTGAGATGCTCTACCAACACCCAAAAACTTAAGGTTACTCCATAATTTTTTTGAAGGTAAATTTACATCCAATTCAGAACTGAAGTATCTTTTTTTCGATTTTCTCAGTTCATTTGTAACAAGATTTCGTAAAGAACAATATTTTAGTCGTAATTCAGGGATACGAAAGCGTTTCCAAGTTCGGTAAGCTAAGTCTCTTTTCTTGCATAAACCTTTAATTTTAGCAGTAAACCATGGACAACCCGTTGAAGGTTGGAGACGAGTTTTTAAGGGCACAAACTGATTAAAAAGTAAATTAATATTTTTATTAAGTATTTCAATTTGAAGGTTCGCTGATGAACATAAAAAAATCGCACTCCAGTCTATTGATAAAGCTTTTTCGAACAACGAGCTATAATCAACATTTTGATAATCGCGATAAGAAAATAAAATTGGTTCACCACGACTACGATTCAGGTTTAGTGTTGTAAAAATTAAATCATGTTTTGAGAAAGCTGGAAACTCAATTTGATTAAAATAAGAAGATAGGGAATAATTCGACACCAGAAAAATGTCCAAAAGAGTTGAGCTATTGTTAGTGAAGTGAGTTGGCAGAGTTGTGTTAGCAAAAACAAGTCCATATGACTTGACAAAGTCTCTAAAAGATGAAACAGACTTTGTATTACTTAGTAGATTGTAATTGAAATCACCACCAACACAAATATGGCTAAAACTGTGGCAACTGTGGTCAAAAAAATCTGCCAACTCAGTATCACTTAATGATTCGATATGTGGCGGTTTATATACACACCCAATAAGACACTTTTCGTGTCCAATCATCAATTCAATAAAAATAAATTCCACCTCACTTGAGCTGCTAGAGCTACATACTAAACGTGTAGAAAAACAAGACCGTACAAAAATGGCAACACCACCACCATGCGAAACTCGATCGTTACGAAATAATTTAAAATTAGATAAGGTAATTTGATTAGCAGGAGTATATGAGTTGAGCCAAGTCTCAGATATAAGAATAACATCGACTAATGAGTCTTCAAAAATAGCTTTAAATTCATCCGCTTTAGGTAGCAAACTCTGCGCGTTAAAATGACAAACTCTCAAGCCATCAATTTTTCTACAAAACAAGTTTATCATAATATTAGCAACAATCGTACCATTCGACCTGGATGACCTCACTGTATTAATCATCCAAAATCTAATTGAAAAAGCAGCATAATACGACAATAAACAACAACAATCTTAAAGAAGCAGGAGAAAAATATCAAACTTAAACCTAGAATTATGCACCAACTATAAAAAACAAGATTAAGTATGAGAAAACTATGGAAATATATACAATTCATAATTAAAGTTATATTATTTATCAAAATCTGGATGTTTAATTATGTATTTGCATGATCCACATTAGTTACCGCAAGTTCGTTGCTCCTGTTGATATGTATTGGTTGATCGCCAGCTTTGGAAATGATGAAAACCCGTCCATTTGAAGTAAAAACTGAATGTAATATGGACTTCCTTTTCATTTTCAATGCTTCTCGCAGCAATTTATAATTTCTTCTGGTCAGATTTTCATGTACAAAAACTTTTGTGTCAGATTGAAAACCAAGATCTCTCATAGTAATTTTGCCGGCATTCTTTACTTTCAGTTTGATTCCTCTAAGTAGTTTCTGTTTATCAGCAATGTGTTTTAATTTAACAAATATTGATCCGCAATCATTTTTATCACTCCGTTTTTTGCAATAAACTTCATTGTAAGGTAAAGCGTCAGTATTTACGCTGGAGCATAAGGAGTTAAATAGTGCATTTGGATCAATACTTGCCTGAGAGAAAGGTACGCCATCAATAACTATTGTTCTGGAAAGTTGCTGTCTTTCAATTGCATCTAGACGAATGTCTATATCGTCATGATTACAGGTACAAGTAGAATTACTTTTGTAGTTAATCAATAACTAATTAATTAATTCGTGAAGACCCGTAATTTGTCACTGAAATTCCGATTGCATCCTTATCAACCTGTCGTTGAATTCTTTTATTATATTATTAAGTGAAACTGAGTTAATTTCATTTCTACTGGGAGTTGTATCCATAGACAATGAAAAGCTAGGTATATAATCATTGAAAGATGTTGATAATAAGTTACCACTTGGGGCTGCAGATGCTGATAAACATTTTGATGTTGAAAGACATATTGAATTATTTAACGATGTTGATGAGGTTGCAGCTGGTTTCAGCAACAAAGTTGTAGTTGCTGTAACTGGTGGTTGAACGAAAGAATGTGATGTTGCTGATGAAACAGATGTAGCAATAGAAGAAACAGCTGATGTAGAGGAATTTAAGTTATGTTTGCTTGTATGCATAATTTTCTTATTGCTATTATTATTATTACTATTATTTTTAACAATATTGCTATTTGCAGAAGAAATATTTTGTTCTCTTTTCTTCATACTGCGTGTAACTGTTGAACTGTTGTAACTGTTGTTGAAAATCCGAATTATCAAGTTTATACCACATAAAATTGTGAGTAAGCGTAAAGCGAAGCACGCATAAACCTGTGCAATGTGTGTGCGGCATATTAACAGTTTATACGGTTAAAAAATAATCCGAATTTTGGATTAAATTGGGAGTAGCGTAGAAACGGTAAAATTGGGATTAAAAAAGTAAATGCAAACGTTGATATTTTTATACACTTATAGTATACATATTATTCTTCTTCCACACAAAAAAAAAGTAGAAGAACGTGACAGCTTCACTTTCACTATAAAAATTAGAATCCGCCATATTGCATTTTACCTCACACATACATATAAAAAAATTGGGATTAAACCCAAATAAATTGGGCTTAAGCCAAAATCCGAATTATCGAGTTTATACGACAAAAAATTGGGAGTAAACCAAAATCCGTATTAAATTCGGAGCAGGCATAAACACGTAGATATAAAATTTTAAAATCCCCTTTTATAAATTCTTGACATGAATATTTTATGCTTTTTGAAACGGCAGGAATCTGCACTTCGGAAAAAAGGAATATGGAACTCGTCTTTCAGACACCCGTGTCCCGTCGTCCTGTTAAGACCAAGTGATTCTATTCAATTTGACGTTATTTTCGTCTAACTTTTTTGAACACACCAAATTTGAAAAATTTGAGTTATAAGTCAAAATTTTAGTCACCGTTAATTATTGATTTTTTTCAATTCGTTTTTTGTTCAATTCTACACACATTTCTTAATATATTTATATAGATAAATAATAAAATAAGCAAAAAAAACGTTTTTTTTATATTAGGTTAGGACTTGGTATAATACAAAATTAACTAAGAAATCAAAAAATTTTCCTGTCTGGCAACTTTTTTGTTCCACAATCCACAGTACTGAAATCCGAATCGAGTATACTACTTCTACTAGTAAAGGCCGAGGCCGAATCCATTTCTTCATTTTATTTTATATTCATCTAGAGATCGGCCCGTGAGGTGATTTTTAAAGTAAGAATTATTTTAAATACAATTTAATATATTATTTAATTAAATTAAGTTATATTTTGTATAAATTTAATTTATTATAATTAAAAATCAATTAGTTGAACATTTTAAATTGAAATGTGAGTGAAAAAAAATCGAGCAGAAAGGAAAAAGTTTTTTTCTTTTGTCTGTCGTGTGAGGAAGAAAAAAACAAAATGGGGATTATTGCTTTTGTGATTTAAAAAAAAATTTATTGTAAATTTTAGATTGTGGTAAATTTATTTAGAAAAAAACATTCTTAATTAAATACTAACATATTTATGAAAGGCGGTGGAAAAATATTTTAAATATGATTTTTGGTGTAATGAAAAAAGAAATGGAATTTAAATTGATTGCAAAATTTTTTGTAGTTTTCTACATTCAATGAAAATTCTAAGAAATTTCTTGAATTTACTGTGTAGCTGTTTTTTTCTTCAATCAAAGCTCCTTAAATTGCAGCTCTAAGTCGAAACAAGAGTATTTAAAAGGAACAAAGAAATTTTATTGGTGTGCAAAACGACGACCACACACATTTTTTTTTTCTTTTTTTTTTTTTTTAAACATGATAAATTGATAAAGTGATTCAAACTAGATTTTAATTTTCAATTTAAAAAATTGACCTTTTTTTTCTGTATTCTGATACATATATGATTAGCGTCATCGTCATCATTTCTATTAACAATAAATTTCAATTTCCTTCATGTGTGCCTTTTTTTTCTTTTGAATACAATTAAGTTTGGAGGTACCCTACTAAAAAAATCACTATATAACAAAAGAAAAAGTATACATAATATTATATTTTATGATATTTGATGTATAGTGTATTTACTTGATTTTTTTTTTCAACGAAAGATATGCGCATGTGTTTCTAGGGGATACATAATCATTAAACATTTTTTTCTCTCCTATTTTACCTAGGTAGATTTTTTTGAAAAATATTTTTTTTCCCAAAGGACCTATTTTCTGTATTTAAAATTTTAATTGATTCAATTGAAAAGATAGACTTTAATATGAATAAAAAGTGTTAATGATTCATGAAAAATTTAATTAATAAAACAACAACAATTATACACGAAAACGACGACACAACGAATCATCTTCATCATTTTATATTGTTTTATACCGTCATAGGTACATATTATATTTGCTTGCTTATATGTATGTATATTGTACTGTAATTTGTAATACACACGATTTTTTAATTGAACTCATGCGATACCAATAACTTTTGAATTATGTTAGAAAGAAAGAAAAAACATTTGCTTTTTCATAAAAATTGAATAAGAAATGTTCTTTTTCACTCTAAAAATATTTTTTTTTTTATAATTTGATGACTGAAGGCTGAAGAGATGCTGGTTTGACTTTGGAATTTGGTATATGGGATGGGGATCATGGATGGATAGATAGGGGAGTCTAGAAGAATAATTTTCCATCTCTTTTATGTACGTTTTACTTGTAATTGTGTTTCAAGTAATAAAATATTTAGTTTATTTTTTTAAAACTAGGCTACAATTAAGCCAAATAGCTGTTTTTGTGGAGTTTAAAAAAAGAAAGATAAAATTCCAATCATATTTTTAAATAATCTATAATCATTAAAAATAGGCTTGAAATCTATTTTCATTTCATACATACTCCCTATTTATTTTTCTTCTTAAAGTACCTAGTCAGATTTTTTTCTCCTTAATTATTCAATGTTGCCACATTATTTAGGTTTTTGCATGAATCTTAAAAAAGCATCATCATTACATTTGAAATGATTTGATTCAATAATTGAATTTAAAATAAAAATTTTTATTGATCACAAAATAATGGAATGTTAACAGCTCAGCAATGGGAGCATTAAGAGCAACTTTAGATTATTATTGTGTTTGTTATACATATCTGTAAGCAATTTAATATTCTTCTGTATAAAGGCCTAACAAGATCCTACCTTACTTTACGGTATCGTATCCACTTTATTGATTTTATTTGCTTTTTTACATTTATCAACAAAATTCATATGTAGAATTTTTAGTATCTACATCTTTCTCAACACTTTCTACCAATAAAACGCATTGTACATTATAAAATATAGAAAATTCTTAGATTTTATAGATGAAATTCAAACTGGTATGAATCTAAACGAGCAAAAAAAGAATTTTTTATGGAATTATGTTGCACGCATGCCATGTATTTTTGATTTTATTGAGTTCAATAAAATGGGAATAGGTATCAAGAAAATAAGAAACAAGTAAAATGGTGTATGTATAGTTAAATTGTTAGAAAAAGTGCTCTAGACTTCATAATAGGTTTTTATGATACCTGACTATGTATTAACTCTGAAGAACAGTTTGTTTCTAATTCTAATTAAAAATCCATTTGGCAGAATTTTTAATTTTTGTTAAATGTTAAATTAAATCAAAATTTATTTTATTCTTTTAAGGATTAAATTTATACCTCTCCGTTATATTTGAAAATTAGTAGGTATAAAAAAAAAAGACTTGTAATAATTGCAGAAAAATATGTACCTACAAATGATTGAGCTGTAAATACAAATGACAATCAAATGAGTCATTATTCAAAACTAAGCTACTCAAAATACAGATAATTAAAATTTGAACAATACACAACGATTTTTTTTGCATGGAAATTGCAAAGAAAGATTTTGATATTAGTTTATTTACCTCCAATATTCTGATAAAAGATATTTTTTTCTAATAATTGGGAAACAATTTCATGACTAATAACATGTTTCACTTTATAAATATGAATGTATTTTAGTCATAGGCATTTGTTAGATAACGTATTTGAAATTTGAAAAAAAAACTATCACAAAAATAAAAAGTGCGCTTGAAACTAGTTGTAAAAATGAAAACAGTAGGGAAACCTGAAAAATAAAAAGGGGGTGGTCTGGTCAGAAATGAAGATCTTACTTGAAGCACTTGCGCAGAACTTACTTATTGCTTATCTGCTAATCTATACTGCATGGGCAGATGTAGAGTTTTAGACGCACTACAATTAAGAAATGCCGCAGTTCTTAATTTTTGAACACCCCCAAAATAAATGTGTGGTTTATAAACGTGGTACCTACACCTAAATTTTTAATGTCTGTTATATCATTTTGCAAGTCAACTAACTATGTATATGTACATATAGGTACCTGTTTTTTCTTCAATTTGATATATCAATTAAGTATCCTACTTTTAAAATAATATTTATGTATGTACCCGCACATACATATGTATGCAGATAGTTATGGACAGTTTAAAATTGCAAAAAATAATTTTAATTTTATTAAATACAGTTATGGCATTAAAATTGAATTTATTGCATTTAATAAAATAAAATCATTGAAATTTATAAATTTATAATTAATTCATTGAAAAATTGCTATACTTTATTTTATTTTTTTATTAATTTATTAGATATAATTTAGCAAAATGTCGTACATATGTACATATATAATATATGTACCTACATACATATGTATGTTTTTGTTTAAGAAACACAGTAACAAAAAACAATAAACAAAAAAAAAATAATAATTGGGTAAATACTGTAATTTCCAAGCTATGTAGGTCAAAAGTAGGTTATACTAAAAACTTGACCTCAATTGTTGTATTTTACATATTCTTATATAGCTTTTTTTTAAATATATTTTATATATTTCTTTTAGATAGCATATTATAGTTAGATAGCTGTAAAATACACAGTGAAAATATGTGACTTGTTTCTGTTTTTGATCAATACAACACTATAAAAATTTATAATACAACTGCATAAAAAAAGTAATAAAGTTAATAATAATAATAAATAGGAGTATTATATTAACAAAACTCGCTCTGTGTAGAATATCAGAAAAGTTTTTTTATACGTATGTATATACGTACATACATATTTTTCTTAATGTTTCTACTTCAGCATCAGCATCAATTTTCTTTTTTTTTGTGGGGTATATTGTTGTCGTCATTTGTAATATGCATTTTTTCTCTATAGCCATACAGTAGAGAAAAAAATACGACACTCTTCTGAACGTGTGTCGTAAGAAATAAAAAGTTGCTAAAAGTCATATTGGCAATTTACCATTTTTAATACATACAAAGATACAGATATGTATGTACATATATCATGAATCTCAGCTGCTTTTAATGATTTTCTTTATATTAAATTTGAAGATTAGAAGAATTTTCATCAGGAATAAGCTTAAAAACATGTCACTTAATACATATAAGTTTTTATCTATGTCATATTTTGGTCAACTATAAAGAAGAAAATATGTCTGAATAATGTTTATATTGTATTTTGCAAACTAAATTAAAAAAAAAAAATCAAAGATATAATTGTTCATGTGTAGATATATGTATACATATACATATATGAATGTACAACCTTTGATGGTAGTGAAATTATACTAAATATATTGCTGTATTTTTATATATATATATTTGGCAAGCAGAAGAGCAGATTAATAGTAGTTTGCATTTAATTTCCATCATCATTATCATTTTTTATTTATTTATTTATTTAAAACTTTGTTTTGTGGATGTTTGTATTTTATACGTTATCTATCGTCATCTTGCTATGTTGACCGCACTTAAGTAAATCACGTTTGCTTGATTAGAATAGCCATGAAAATGCATTTGAAAATGCATGCAAGTACACATTTATATATATAGTACCTATTATTGTATAAAAACTATTCATCCGACTAAATGCATTGTTGCATTTTCACCGATCACCTCTCAGTATCGAATACAAAATAAAAGCAAAACATCAAGGTAGTCAAGTAAATAGAATATTTTTTTTCAAGTATGACAAAAGACTTACAAAAATATAAAAGAAAAAACATCTAATTTAACTTATGATAGATGAGAGAACGGAAACATGGAGGAAAATTATGAAAAGCGCGAGTAGGTTGGATATGATAGATAGACTGTAGAGAATAAAGTGGGATAGTTGATGAAGTTATGTTGCTTGATTATTATAGAAATTTATTACAAATAGGAAAACTTTTATTATAACTGGATAATATGTAACATTGATCGTAAATTGTATATTACAGACTAAACAATTTTTTTTAACGTATTTTCAATTACGTGTATAGAAAAAAAGAGTTAAAAATTTTGTTCATGTAATAAAAAAAAAGTCTGAAGCCTGTTATTACACGTTTTGATGGAAAAAAAATGTATCTGATATTTGTATGTGTGTTATAAAAAATTTTCTTCTATGTAGGTATATTATATTAGCTTTTAGTACAGAACTAGGTACCTAACTTATTTTCAATTAGTAATTTCTTAAAATATTAAATTTCATTGATTTTTAAAGTTCGACCACTTTCTATAGAAATACATAATATATACACTCATATGTAATTTAATTATAAGCTGGGAATTATATATATAGTTCAGAAAACATTTTTAAAGTATGGGAAATTTTCATAATATACACATATGTATATGTACATAATACCATATATTTTAAAATTAATATATAAAATGTATCTTTTAACAATATTATTTTCTCTTTTTTCAATTTTTATTTTTACCTCACATTCAAGATTTATTATTTCCTTTTGAAATCTGAAATGACGTCACTTTTTCAGTGTACAATAATATAAACTACAAAGTGCATTATTTGCAATTAAATTTACTGTTATCAATGAATTTACGTCGTGTTTTTCATGTGAAATGAATATTTTGTTCATTATAATAAAATTAATACAGAAAAGAAAAATAAACAAAAAAAATAACATATGAATTATAATTAACAATATCAATGTATGTATGATTTTATTTTCTTTCTTTTTTTATAATGTATGTAAACTGTCGGTATATCGGTAATATAAATAAATCACAAGTACATGTGAATGTAAAGTAAATTCACTTACAGGAGATAACAGGTAATACAATTGAAAAAATTTTCTAATATGTACCTATTTTATCTAACTATAATTATTTTTCGGATTAATTTGAACAAACTTGTGTAATTACATATAATTAAATACGATGAGTAAATTTTCTCATTTTTTAATTACATACCTACCTATTTAATTTTTTGTATGAGAAAAATACAATTGAATAATTATTAATTGAAAATTTGTTTTTTTTTTTGTCAATTGTAAAATTATTAACACAGGAAAACAAAAATAAATTTTGAATAGGAAAAATCAGGGATTTAAAAAAAATATATACATATGTATATTTTAGCTATTTGAACAAAAACCGAAACGAGAGAAAAATATTCTATATAGGTACAAAGTTTTTTAAATATTATTTTTCAAGTATCTTACACTTACAAAAATCTCCTTAAATCTTGTTTACTGATGTAAAGTTGTATTACTTGTGCTTACTAAACCACTCTCATCGTCATCATCACGTTATTAAGTTGTGAGTTTTAAAGTGCATTAACCGCAATTATTCAAAAAAATAAAGAAAAAAAAGTTGCTTGAATATACATACATACATCGCTCGAGTTCGAGTCAAGTAAAATACATAAAAAAAAAGTAGGCATATAAAATTATAATAAAATTTAATAAAAAAGATCAAGGAAGGGAAAAAACAAAACTCATTGAATGCAAGTAAATATTTTATTTTATTTTTTTATATATTTTGCTCTAAAAAGTGAGGGCGACGACATTGAAGGTTGTTTGTTTGCCTGCCAGTTTTCCTTACTTGCCATGCCAGCTTGACTCACACAGACCTCTCATCGTGTTTTTATTTATATCATGAACTGTAAGATGAATACATATATTAGTACATATTTCTGACTCTAAGGAACATTTATTTGATTTTTTTTTTGTTTTTTTTTTTTTTTTAAAATAAAATTGAGAAAATTTTTCATGGTGAATAATATTCTCGTTCAGTCAAGTGGCCGCAATGAAGGCCATGGCTCCATCATCATCATTAGTAATATCGAATGGATGGATTCTGTTGGTTCTGTAGTTAAGATATTATTTCTAGATACGCTCACGCGTAAAACCATCTTGAATGCATTTATAGATCAAAAAGACGACAAAGACGTTATATGTAATTCCAAGAAAATATTTTACTTTGTTTTTCTTTTCTTTTTATAAAAAATATTTTTAAGACGCTAGAAGGAACCAGAATCAAAGATTCACAAAAATATCTACTAGATATTTAGTAGATAAGTGCTTTTGTAGTGTAAAGTTGTTATTATTATTTTTCTTTTAGTTTCTGATTCGCAGATAAATTGCATTTTTATGTGGTAGTTTGTTTTTTAACTATTAAATTTTTATAATCTCGTAACGTTTTATAATATTTTATTGAGAAAATTTATAACATGAATTTTCGATTTTAATTCAATGCATCTATTGTGTATTTTAGAATTCTGCATTTTAAGCTATTTAAAAAATAATATGGAATTCAATCTTTTTTGAATAATACAATCAAAACACGTATCACAAACATAGACTGTGAAATGTAATTTATTTTGATTGTTTTTTTCTTTCCTGTATATTTCATCATTTTCTGTTTATCGTTTTCAATGACCCCTCGGACAAAGGCAAAAAATTTTATGTGAACTTTCCATTAAAATGAAATGAGAGAACTAACGTTTCATAAATGAATTTTATGTCAATGACTCATTCTCTGTGTGTTTGTGTATATAAAGCTAAATATGGGTATATTTTTGAAAAACTGTAAAATTAAAAAAAGAAAATTATGTACCTGTCTTGTTATATGTGCTTATTAAGCGAATGATAACGAAGAAAAGTTGTGAAGGTTTTACAGAGCTTTTATTTTGAATAAGTCCATCAGTATACAATTTTTTTTTTTAGTTATTCCTTAATAGCTGTATTTGAATTTTAATTTGTATCAATTATTTAAAAACCAGTTGAAATGAACTCCTTAAAAATATTCATATACAATCCAATTCAACAATCAACTCTTTAATAGTATTCTACATTTACATATACATATGTATGTATCTAAGCGCACGGTAGTGCGCGGCCAAGTTCAATACATAGGCCGTATGCACACCGTACAATATTAACACGAACTGTTTCGAGCCATTTTTGACCTCTCACAGCTCAGTGTCTATTAAAGCTGAACAAACAAAATTTAAACCACGTAATAGTGTGCTTCGTCCCGCCCGTTGTATCAAATTTCATGTATATAGGTTCAATGCGTCTTGAGATATTGACCCCAGAAAAAGCTAATTTTGGCACTCACTCACTGACCGGTAATCAAAACCCTTAGGGTATTTCTGATAAACCTAGAACCATGAAACTTTACACGTAGGTAGTGTCTAACGCGTAGGTCAAGAAAAAATTACGAAATCTGTCGAATGTGTGCTGGACAAATAAATATTTCTATAATTGTTACAGTAATTGAGCATTTTATAAAATTTTTCTATCATTTATAACTCTAAATTTAGCTTCCATAGCTTGCTTTAATAAAATAAAAAAATGTCATATTTTATAATTAATTTTATATAGACACATAAAACATAAAATATATAGGTACTTTTCGATACTAATGTTCTAAAAAATATCAGTGCTTAGTGAAAAATATTTACCACCTGAAAATTTTATAAAATTTAAGGCTGTAATGTATGAAAATTCACATGATTTGTAAACTTTCTTCCTTATTGCAGTATTGTATGTGTGCACAAATATCGGAGAAAATAAGACTAGATGTACCAACCAAATCAATGTAAATCTAATACCTATATTTCAATCAATTAGTTCAACAAAAATAGTTGAAATCCAACCAAAAACATAAATGTTAAAAGGGGGCCAAGTTCTTACTTGTTAACTGTTGGGCCAGCAAAAGTAATGAAATTGCATAAATGCCAAGTTCAAAGAACTTTTTCATATACAAAATTTCAATACAAAACGTATTAATAATTATGAACTTGACAGGTTTTTATTTAACTTGAATTATTGATATTATATTACTTTTAAAATTATAAATTAAAACCTGTCAAATTCATACGTTCTGTATTGAAATTTTGTATGTGAAAAAGTTCTTTGAACTTGGCATTAATGCAGATTTCATTACTTTTGCTGGCCCAACAGTTAACGAATAAGAACTTGGCCCCCTTTTAACATTTATGTTTTTGGTTGGATACATAATATATACACTCCACATAAGAAAAAAAAAATGTAGGTACATACATACATACATATATTAAAATTAATTCCATTATCTAATTCTCTTTTATTTAATTTAAAAAAACTGAAGTTAAGTTTAAGAAATTATATTATTATCTATTCTACAATTGTTCAGACATCATGAAAACTACTCGGCCATTGGAATTCTTTACTCTCGAGTGATTTTTAATTGTGAAAAAAAAAAAATATTACGCTTATAAAATAGAGAAAAAATTTAATAAAAAAATTAACTATTTATTGAATAGAATAACTTTAGTATGGGGTTTATCATTATTTTAAAGAAGAGAAATATGATTTACATATTTCA
Source organism: Bombylius major (assembly GCA_932526495.1). Classification (NCBI taxonomy): domain Eukaryota; kingdom Metazoa; phylum Arthropoda; class Insecta; order Diptera; family Bombyliidae; genus Bombylius; species Bombylius major. Next base: position 18,313,957 of record OW052044.1, on the reverse strand, counting down.
AGAATTTTTGTTGTTGTATGAAATCGTTTTTATTTTCGATTTTGAATACTCTATAGAAAATGTATTAGATTATTTTTATATAACAATTATTTAAAATGTTTACAAAAATCATGTATCAAAACGTTTTCAATGTTTATTCAACAATTTATCTTACAAGTGTTTACTGTGAAAAAAAAAACCAGATACAAACAGAAAAACAAAAGTAGATTTCAATTTTTTATTTATCTAGAAATATTCATTATTTAATTATATATTTTAATTTAAAGCATTTTTCTAATTTTATTAATTTGACCTAAAATTCATACTTAAAAAAATGTACTCTATCATCACTTTTTTTTATTGAAAAAAACTTAAAGTAAGCAAAATTTTTACACATTATTAAACAAATGTTTTGTCTGGACATTGTTTATTGTTTAGTATAATTTTGCAATTTAATTATAGTTCAATTTTGCAATTTAAATAAATGATAAATGAGAGAATCTTTTATTCAGCTCAAAGGTGTATCTAGTCTATTAGTATTCTAATAGAATTTTAGGATTTATCAAAAGCATAAATCTATAGAAGTTCGGGGACGACACAAAAGATTTCTACAGATCGAGTTGAAAAATTATTAGCCTCTAATAATCTAATATCTATGTTACATATTTGATATTATTTGTTAAAAAAAGCTTTTTTAGTTGACGTCAATCACAATCCTTGTATAGTATTGCACATGTAAATCAACGTGAACAATACAAAAAATGTCCAACAAAACAAAGGAAAACTATAAAGTTTATTTTTTCAAAATAAGATAAGCAATAATCACTGAACAATACAATATTTTTTTTTTCAATACAAATGAGAAAAAAAAAATGTATATATTTTAATATTTACATGTATGGGTTATTAATACTTAAAATATGGCTATTTATAGAAAACATAAAAAAAAAAACCTACGAAAAAATAATAACTGGCCATTGAAATTTATATAAAGTTAAAAACGAACTATAATTTTTTTTTAAATAAAATAAAAATATCTTAAATTATTCCATTTTTTTTTTAATAATAAAAAAAGAGATAAAAAAATTTAGAATTTCATCTTTGTAACGTAGAATAAATATTTTTAGAAATGTAAAGAAAAATCTTATATTTTTTTTTCTTTTTTTTTGCAAATTTAATGGAAAATTTAAAAAATCCTGCAAAAAATAAATTTCGCAACTTACTTATTTTGATAAAATATATTTTTTCAAGTCCCCAAAAAAATTATTAAAATACAAAATATACAAACATACCTATCTATGTGCATAACCTCATAGCTTTTACAGAGAAGTTTTATTACAATATATGTAATTGTCGTTAGCCTTGAGAGGGGTTGATTTATTTTTTTTAATTTGTGGTACTTTAAAAAAATAAAAAAAACTTACAATCGATAATAGCATACATATTGTATGTATCGTAAATTTTTAATTGTTGTCGAGTCGAATTTTTTATATTAGCACCTTGTGAAGCCACACAACAACAATAAAATAAAAAAACATACAATAAAAATTATTAAAATAATTTCAAGTTTAGTTTCTGATCTGCTCCATGTAAGGAATTATGAGATACAACATATAATAGATACAAATAGAATTTATTTTCGTTTGTTTTTTTTTTTTAAATTATATGAAATTTCAGAGATTAAAACGTTACATTATTTACATAGTATCTATGTACTAATATTTTTTTACAATAAATAACGTTCAATTCAAAAAATAAAACGTGGTCCATATTGAAGTAATTTTAAGCACATGTAAACAGAAATTCACACGTAAAAAAACACGTGGTAGAATTTTCAAGAGAAAATATCGTTGAACTATGTTCATAGAGTAATAATTCATACGCGTGTTCAATTGATAAAAATCCTCAAATTTAAGAAAGGAAAAAAATTGTGTATGTATGTAAAAATCACGAGAAAAAGCTATGAAGATGGTAGAAGAAAAGGACGTAAGAATAAAATAAGAATGTATGTTTATCTGTATTTACTGGAACATGCGAAAAGATGAATAAATAAAAAAAAAATTTTTTCCTAAAATTTTGTTAGTCCTTTTGAAATAAGTTTAAAATATTTATATGTATATGTGGTATAACATACATACATACATATATGTATATTGAAAAGAAATCGATTTTGACTGAAAGAGTTTTACTTTTAAAACAAAAATTTAATAAAATATGTATGTACCTATGTATAAAATAAAAAAAGTTAAATTGAAAGTTAACAAAGTAGCCAACGAACTTTTTCTTTGTTACTGCTCGATTTAAAATTTATAAGTTTTAATTTTCTTTTAAAAGAGTTCCAAAATTTAACCCATGTCATAAATAAGTTGTACGCATGTACGAATATCACGGGGTATCCTAAGGTCTATAAAGTAAATCATAACTTTTTTCTTTCTACTATTCCTCAAATTAAACATACATAAATAAATATATGTATGTAGATGTACATGTATGAAGTAAAAGTAGAGAATAGTGTTTGTAGAACGTTGGTTCCACAGATAATTCTTTATCATCACGCAATTTAAAAAATATAGAAAATACATTATGGGGCGTGTGAAAATATTTCAGTGTAAGATATTATTAGAAAAGTTTTATACATGCATACACGAAACTTTTGTGACATAGTCCTTATTTAATAAATAAATACAGTCTTTATTAAAATTTAATTAATATTTTTCTTTTTTTTTTTTTGTGATTTCAGTAAAACTTTAAGGCCGATTTAAGTAAAAGAAACAGGGCTCCCAATATAATTTTCAGTACATAATCAACGGGATAACTGTTATTATATACACCACAAACTTATTTCATTTATTTAGTAAAAAATAAAATAAAAGTAATTTCTTTTTAAGAAGTCCTTTAGTTGTAAAGTCAACGTAATATTTAATAAAAGAAAAAATTTTTATTTTAGCTTAGCCAATAATTTTTAATTAGGATTTTCATAAAAGTTATATAATAATAAAAAAATCTGTATAAGAGCAATTATTTCAAGCATTCTTATAGTAATATTTAATAAATAAGATTATTATCGCTCGAAAAAAAACATCGACAAATAAAAGCGTGCAGCAGCCAGTCAGCAGCATCAATAAGTGTAAGCAGTTAAAAGAAGGAAATTTTTGTGTGTGAATATTTAAATAATTGTCGTCACTATCACTATAGATTTATTAAAAGAAAAATCGTTTTTATTCTATTTCAAAAAACATTTTTAATATTTTACAAAATCGTAAATCATCATTCCAAATTAAGAAGGTAAAAAACGTGTGAAAAAAGGATCGTTAAGATCATCACACAACAAAACCTACTTAAAAATTTAAAGAAGAATAGGAGACTTTGTTGAGATAAATTTTTTTAAATCAAATAAAATTTTAAATACTTCAACTACGGCTAATCATAGAGGTGAAATTAATAACACTTCAGTTGCTTCAGAAACTTCATTAAATCATCATCATTATCAGCAAAAACTGAAATCGTCACCGTCAAATTACAAGGGTAGAGGCAGTAGTAGCGGTAGTGCGAATACTACTACTACGAATAGTCCTAATAGCAATAGTAGGACGGCTGCTATACCACAGCAGCAAAAAGCCGGAGGAGTAGGAGCGGTGAATAATTTTTCTAACAGCTTTTCAAGAAATTCTGCCAAAATTCGTCAACACGATTCAGACGTAAGCCCTCGACCTCGACGACCGTATCAAAACGATCCGTCGTCGCGTTACTATAATAAAGGTGACGGTACTGGTCAAGGTCAAACACGTATAATTGGCGGCGAAAACAGCGCCACCACCGTTAACCGTAACCTTACCTCAAACGAAGAGGGAGGTGGAGGTGGTCGCTATCAACAACAACACTACCATCGTCAGCAACAGCAGCAATATTATCGAAATAGTGCTAGCGGTAGTCCAACAACAGAATTAAATAACAGCGGCAATAACAGGCCTCCACGACAAGTACAATTCGCCAATAATAGCGTTGGAAATACATTTTCAGCTCCACGATTTGAAAACAATCGTAACAACGGTGGCTCGCCAGGACGAATTAATGATTATTCATCATCTACAAATAACGTTAATAAAAACAATAGCAACAACGGTGAATTTGAGAGAAGAGGAGGAGGACGTAGTGTAGGTAGTGAAATAGATAGTAGAGGTCAACGTACGGACAGCTCGGAGCGGGGACGATCTGTACCCGCACACAAAACGGAAGGTTCTAGGCAGTCGGGGCCAGAGTCTAGTGCTCAGGGGAGGGAGAGTCCAGTTGTTTCCTCCTCATCCAGACGCTGGATCCCACCATCATTGCGACCACAACATGGACTTACTCAAAAAGATAAAAATGATGCTATTTTCCGTAAGGTAAGATAATCTTTATTTAAATACGTACATACTATTTTTCACAATAATTTAAAAAAAATATATGTGTTTCAAATGATTTAGGTTCGTGGAATTCTCAACAAGCTCACTCCAGACAAGTTTCAAGAATTAAGTGATGATTTACTTAAAATTGATTTAAATTCTGCCGTTATCTTAAAAGGTGTTATACATTTATTGTTTGAAAAAGCATTAGATGAACCAAAATATTCGTGTATGTATGCACAATTATGTAAAAGATTATCTGAAGAAGCTCCAAATTTTGATTCACCATCAAAGACTTGCACATTTGTTCGTTTATTATTAAATGTTTGTGAAGATAAATTTATAAATCGTTCAAGTGGTATACAAATAAGTTATGATGGTCAGCTTACGCCAGAAGAAGAAGAAAAACGTCATGTTGCTAAACAAAGAATGCTTGGAAATGTTAAATTCATTGGTGAATTACATAAATTATCCATGTTATCAACGGATGTATTACATAGATGTATACAAGAGTTATTGGATAAAAGGAATTCAAATGCGACTATACAGGATAGGTGCGAGGACATGGAATGCCTCTGCCAGCTTATTAGAACTTGCGGAAAGAACTTGGATACAGAAAAGGTAGAAAGAAGGGATTTAAATAATGATGAAAAACAATAAATTTTGTTTTTTTTCTTCTTCTTATTTTATTATTATTATTATTTTTTTTTTTTTGTATAGGGCAAACGGCTGATGGATCAATATTTTGAAAACATGGACCAACGATCAAAATCACAAAAGTATCCACCAAGAATTCGATTTATGTTGCGTGACATAATTGAATTGCGTGAAAATAACTGGATCCCACGTAAAGTGGCTACCACTGAGGGTCCGGTACCAATTCGTCAAATACGGACTGATGATGATAGCTTGATTCGACCATCGTATATTAATCGGTAAATGATTTTTTTGAGACAAAAAATAAAATATATTTAAAATGAGAATATTATTTTTGTATTTATATATATATAGCAATCGAGATATGCGAAATAATGAACGTGACAACGATAGTTGGATGAACAGATTCTCTTTAAACCTACAGCCTGGCTTTAATGATATGTTTAGCGGTTTGAGTGTGTCTAGTCCACCACACATAACGTCACCGTAAGTATAAAATATTATTCAATAGTATAGTATACAATGGTATCAAATATGCTTCTTCATTTTTGAACTTTTATAGTAATTACAATAATAATCGGCATTATAATCAGAGAAATAATCAAAATATGAATAATAATTTCAATAATCGCTTTAATAAGCACAACAACCAACATAATAATTCGCACAATGCATCATCTTATACGAATATGATGATGATGAATAATAAGGACTTGGCACCACGTTTCAAACGTAATCTAATTACAGCTAATCAAGATCCTGTTGAGAATTTACAAATGCGACCAGCTGCCAATAGTTTATTATTTAAAGCGAATGTTAATATAAAAGCACCAACAATGTTACCAATATCAACACCACCACCATTATCAATAGGTGGAACAGGTGGTGGTGCTATAACATCTTTATCAATGAATTCTTCTTCATCATCAACACCACCAACATCTGTATCTCCAGTTCCACAACAGCAACAATATATTAAATCTCCTTTAATGATGTCATCTGGAATGTCACAATCTACTGCTACATCAAATCATTATCAATCATCATCACAGACATCAAATCTTTTGAATACAAATTCTCAAAATTCAATTAAGATGACAAATACTTCCTCGAATTTACAATCATCAAATAATAATGGTGGAGCACATTTAAATGCTGGTAATGAAAAAGAAACAATTATCACAAAATCTGGATCAGTTGAAAAATCAGGAACAGCAGGTGGTAAACAAGGTAAAAAAGATAAGGGACCAAGTAAAGAGGAAACATTAAAACGTGTATTAACATTCCTTAATGAGAATTTAATAATAAATGATGAAGAAAGTCATGAAAAAAATATTGATGATATTGTTGTTGCATTCAATGAATTAAAAGTGCCTGATAAATTCTGGAAAGATGCTTTTGCATTAATATTAAATGAAATTATTGATAAATCTGAATTACAATATCAAAGGTGTATTGAATTTTTACAACAATTACGTAAAGATAATAAACAATCAAATGCATTATTAGAATCATTTAAAATTGTTATTAATAAAATGAATGAAAAAGAATCAACAATACCATGTATAACAACATCAGTTGCAACATTATTAGCAAAAGCTGTACAAGCAAAATTATGTAAATTAACAGATATATCACAATATACAGAAAATGGACAACATTATCCATTATTTTTATTGGTATTACAACAATTACATAAAATATTAGGGAAAGATAAATTATATGAATTATTTAATGAAAGTAAAATAAATTTAATGACATCATTACCAGATGCTGAACGTACTAAAGATCGTATGGCATATATATTAGAAAAACGTAATTTAAATTTCTTATATCCATTATTAAAATTACAAGCTGAAATGATGGAACAAATACAAACAGAACCAAATCCAAATCAATTTTATGGTTGGATTAAACGTAATGTTGATGCAAAACATTATACAGAACCAGGATTTATTCAAGCATTAATGACAGTTGTATTGAAATATATTACAAAAGTAAGTACATATATAGTTAGAAAAGAAAAAAAAAGAAGAAAATATGAGTCGTTTATTTTGAAAGTGATTGAAGTCATTTTTGATGAAAACAGATTATCAAATATATCAAAACACAACCGAATGGATTTACGCCATTTTTAAAATAAACGGAAAACGACTCATATGAATTAATTTAGATATTTATTCTATTTTTTTTTTTTTTTTCATTTGAATATTGTAACAGAAAACATCATTGACAGAAGGTATTGAAAAAAATCCAAAATCAATTGATGAAAAAGAACAAGATCTTGTATTGAAATATTGTAACATCTTGGAATTATTCCTTAGAGGTAGCAGTGATTTACAATTAATTGCTTTATATTCATTACAAGTGTATTGTTACAACTTGGGCTTTCCAAAAGGTATGTTAAGATTTAAAAAAAATTTAGAGCCTTCATTGTTATAACATCAGATTTATACTAAATTATGATTTAATGTGCATAAATGTTGTGAACAAAAAATTCATGTTTGTACTTTTGAAGCCTAATTGTAAGTTTACACGACAGGACACTGGTTTCCAGATACGAAAATAAAATGGTATTTGGAGACCATGGAAACCTACGGCATCATATATTTTTAGGTCTCTTGAGTATTTACACAAGATCTCCTGATCTACAGAAACCATTTTTTTATATCTGGAAATCAAAGTCTCATGTCGTGTAAACTTACCATAACGAAGCTTTAGCGGAATATGATATTGGCGACTGAATTATCAATATAAAATCTGAAGTTCTTCTTAGAAGATTTTAACATTTAATTATTTTTCTAAATAAATTTTTTTTATTCCTCCTTACTCAGGTATGCTTCGTTGGTGGTTTAAATTTTTATGGGAAGCAAACGTTATTGAAGATGATGTATTTTTAAAATGGAAAGAAGAAATAAATGATGAATATCCAGGTAAAGGTGAAGCCCTGTTTCATGTAAATACATGGTTAACTTGGCTGGAACAAGCTGAATCTGATGATGAAGATTAAAATGGGAAGAAAAAAATTTAAAAAAATATATATATTTAAAAAAGCAAAAATTAAGAAAGTAAAAAAATTATTTTGGTTAAAATCTGATTTCTGTATTATTCACTCAAACAAAATGTTATTTCTTTTATTTTCCACTTCTTCTTTTTTTTTCTACGATAAATTGTTTAAATAATTAAATCAAATCTATGTGTGTGTCATTAAGTAAGGAAAAAAAAATTCAATGTAAAAAATTAAGCAAAAAAAAATGTAAAATTAAAAAACGAAAAAAAAATTAAATAAATAAAAAAAAAACTAAAAAAAAATATTATATATAATCTAATAATGAGAAAATATGATGAGTGAAGATGGAAAAATAAATATTACACAATTTTTATTAAAAATTGTAGAGATTCGATTTTTCTTTTTTTATTTTAAGCGATAAATTAAAGAAATAAATTGTGTAATGAGGAGAAATGCATGTGAAAGGAAAGTTTTTAAAAAAGGAAAAATGGTATTTCATATAGAAAACAAGAAAATTAAAAAAAAAATGTATTAAATTTCAAAGGAAAAATTGTAAAAAAAAAAAAAAAGCTTAAAAAATCGTTTATTATACAAGTATTAAAAAATTTCTTGGAATGCTGAAAATGTGTAATAAGAAAAAATGTTCAACAAAAAAAAAAAGAAAAAAAATTGACAAAAAAAAGTTAGTTATTTGGCACAAGTTTATTAAAAAAGCAAAAAAAAAAATTCGAAATTACTTTTTTGGCTAAAATAAAATGATAGTATGTACTAGATTGATCGATCAAAATTTAAAATTAAAACAAAAATAACTTGGATCTAATAAAAAAAAAAAAAAAAAATTGGAAAAAAAAATCCAAGAAAAGAAAATTTTCTAATTTTTATTAAAATCTTTAAAAGGAATTCGGTCTTAACAAATACGTATGTTTCAATGGAATTTTATAAAATTTTTATATAATTTTTTCTACTTTTTAATATTAATTTCCAACTGTACTCTTAATAATTATTTTTGTGAGGTTCGGGCCAATCTTAAATTAATGAATTCCATAAAAAAACATACACTTTAATAATATTGCAAAAAATAAAAATAAAAAACTAAAAGTTGTATTAAATTTAATTTAAAAATTAAATTGTATATTTCGTTTAAATGTTTTATTACTTTTTTTTTAAGCAATAGCTTAGTCTTCCTTTTTCTTTTATTTCAATTGAAAAAAAAATTATTCTTTTGTTTGATAATTTGTATTAAAATTATTATATCTGTCAATATGTTTTGTAGTAAAAAAAATAATAAAATAAAAAAAAAGTAATATAATCAAATATATCACAAATTAATTAATAATATTCAAAAAAGAGAAAAAAGTTATGAAATTATTCATTTTAAATTTGATTAAAAATTAATAAAATAATATTTACACGATGTTTAATCACGAAAATAAGTAAATAAAAAGATAATGAATACCTACGTAGTAAATAAAATTAATATCAATTATATATAGCAAATTATGCGTATAAATTAACCATGAAAAAAATAATTGGCAGTTTTTTTTTTCAAATATCACACATATTAATTGTGCACACATCAATTACAGAAAATAATACGAAAAATATATAAATAAAATTGTGTTCACAGTACAGACAGAAAAATAAAATAATAAACTCGATAATAGAAAAATTTAAAATTATGTCGTGAAAATATTCTGGATATTTTTAAAATTTCAATAAAATTCAGATACACACTGTATCACAAATATGTTTCAATTGTAATATTCTTTAAAAATTAGTATGTAGTTTTAAGTTATTGCCATAATTTATGAACCAGAAACATTTTTATAGTTTAACTGTTTTTATAAATTCGAACTTTTTGCAAGATTGATTTGTAGGATTTATGAGCCAGCCTTTCAAGCACTTTGAACTAAATATTTGTTTAAATTAAAAAAAAATTAAATTAAATGTGAACAATATTTATAACGGTAGCACTGATTTCCTCTCAAAAGTTGGAAAATTAGGCTTGCATTATATATATTATTATTTTTATATGCATAGAAGGTGTGGCAAAAACCCTTGGATTTTAAAAAATGGCTTTTTTATCAAAAAATTCTTGAAAAGATAAATATCGTATACATACACTGCGCGACACTTAGATATCCTCACTCAATTTTTCTGGGGTCTAGGGTGCAATTTCTAGTAATGGACCAATAGATTTGATTATTATTGAAGGACGACATAATTCAGCGAAATTTAGAATTCGATAAATGATGGGGATTGGGGGACATCTCTGAAGATTTTTCAGCATGACAATACTGCAATATACTCGGCAGCAGCAGTTAAAAGATGGTTCGCGAACAAAAACATAGAAATTTCGTCCTGGCAGCACTTTCCCAGGACCCTATCACGTTCACAAAGAGCAGTTTTGGTTCCTATGAAATGATTTTCATAGTTTTCTGGATAGTAAGTATATGAAAGACTTATTAATAACTTTAGCAGTTCTTTTTAATTTTTTCGTATGATAACGGTATGCCCTAATTTAACCAATTCCTTCAACGGTTAAAAACTTTACTCGACCCATAGTTTAGAATTTTGAGATTTTTCTAATTAAATTCACTATAATTTGAAATTACAACACTACTTTTGTGTAATCGTTTTCAAACACCTCGAAACTCTAATAATAATAAAGAAAACTTAACTTAAAAACGAGTGAGGTTATTTAGGTGTCGCAGTTGCGTGGTGTATTTTTTCAATTTTTGGAATTGATTTATAATTGTAAATCTTGATCGAAGAAAAAAATTTGCACAATTCTCTTAAACACCTGACTCGTTAACTAACGGTACTTATTTGACCAAAAAACGCTTGTGTTTTAAAAAAATAATGAAAAATTGAGTGAGGCTATCCAAGTGTCGCGCAATGTGTTTTTGAAGCGATTACAGCTAAAAATTCACATAAGGTTATAAGAAAGTTAAAATTTTTTTCAAAACTGTTAGGTACAAATTTATTTACATATATTATGTATTTAAAAACAGAAAATTAAGAAAATCGAAAACGCCCTCTTGCGACAGGTTTTGACGTCATAGACAATAATTGAATAATTGCGAAACTGAAAAAGTGAGATGTACTCACATCAGCTTTGTTCAGCTCACTTATGTTCTTCTAAAGTTTATTATTATCAATAAAACTGACAATCGGGACTGATAAAAAAACCGAAGAACCACGAAATCATTTTGTCAGCATCAGTTACACATACACATTATCATTTTAATGTCAGTTTAAATGATAATGTGTAGCTCACTTTGTGTTCAAAAAAACTACTGAGAAAATCCAACATTACGAAACAATTTAAAAATAAATATGAAATACGAATTACAAAATCACGTAAAAGGAACAGAACTTCAATCGTCTAGAAAGTAAGCAAGCAAGACTTGCTAGCTGAAATGGTAGAAATGGTATCCTCGATTGTTTTTGCTCTAGCAAGTAAGCAAATTAACCGTCAAAAATTGGTATCGCTTACTAAATTAGCAGAGCACATAACCTCAAGTTCCTTATAAAAAAATAAAAGCTGGCGATTGCAAACGAGAATGTGGTTTTTTGTAATTGCAAATCCGCCATATTTGCTAGTCGTGATTTGCTTAATTGCTAGACAATCGACGATCTGGGCTATAATTCCAAACTTTTAATTCTATATGTTACTTTTCCACCAGAAACAGCTGATGAAGTACGTAAGTTGTTGCAATAGACTCAGCAAATAGCAATGACTGAATAATTGATTACAAACAACTTAGATATGTACTTCTAGTTTCTACCGAGCAAGTATCTGATACTGAGCAAGTGAGCAAATAAAATTTTGGCTCATTCACTGAGGAAGTGAGATTATTCGTAGGAACCTATATTGTCGACTCAAGGAAACCAGTGTGGAAAAAATCGCGCTTATCAACCGAGGAAGTGGATATCTCAGACCAAATAAAAGACAACAAATAAAAAAAGACTAACAAATGGTCTTTGGACCATTTTGGTATAATATTTTGTTGATTGGTTCAGTTTCCGTTTTATATTTCAAAAATAGACTTCAAATCGGATTGAAAGTATAAAAACGTAACAATGTGAATGTGAACGATGTTTATGCGAATCGTAAATGACAGCTGTCTAAAGAAGCGCATTTTTCTTTAATCATCCTTCCTTCATCCGAACAACGCTCTCTCATTTTGTGTGGTTCCGCCGTTTTCTTTAATTTTAATTGTTTTTTTTTGTTTTTTGTGTGTAGTTTTAGAAAAATTCAATTTAATTGTTAATTAATTCACAGTTATACAATAAATTAAAATTATAAACGGTTTGTGTTTGGTATTGTATTCTGTGTGAAGTTCGCACTAATAAAGTGCGAAGAGAGAAGTGAAATTTTCGGTTAGATATTTGAAAATTTTCATTTCATCTGATACTGCTGCCTGTTTAACTACTGTCTAATATAATCTAAGTAGCATTTTTAAATTTAAATTTCATTTATTTTTTTTTCATTTAAACGAATTAAGTTTATACCGTGTACGTCAATTTGAAAATTCTTTAAATAAGAGTAAAAAATATATTTTAAAAAAAGGAAAAAAAGAAACATGGCGACCTTTCATATTCATCAAGATCCTCATGAAAAGGAAAATGTTGTAACTAATCCTGTTAAACAGCAACAGCAGCATGTTCATCATAATAATAAAAATCAAGATGTGATTAAAGAGAAAAGATCAACATTAGCAGTCTTAAGTAATATTGGTGGTCATCAAGTTGTACGTGGTCAACAAGGGAAAGCGGCGGTAAATGACTTTTCAATTCCCATTTATTTATTCCTTTACATTTTTCGAAATGTAAAATCGTTTTTGTATAATTCAATAATTTACTTTTAATTTTGTACTTATGAAAGGTATATGAAAAGCAAGTACAACAGAGTAAAGTAACAAATGTTGGTAAAAAGCAGGTGTTTGGAAATTTTCATCAGCAACAGAAGAAAACTATTACAGCAACAACAATTACAACAAAAACAACAACAGAAATAACTAAAACATTTGTAGTTTATGAAGATGAACAAAATCAAAAAAATACCATATCTTCTAATGCAGCTGCAATTACTTATCAAGATGATAAACCATCAAAAATATCTGTACATCATGATCATGAAGTGCCTAACAAACAAGAACAAAAGCAATCGACAGTTGAAAGTGCAAATGTTTCAGCGACTGGAATAAGGTAAATCTTTCTTCTTCTTCTTTTTTTTTTTTTTCTCATTCAAATGATTTTAAAGATTTTACACAATTCCCATTTCTTTCATTTAGAGAATCATTAAAGGACATTACAGTTGGTGGTTTTGTTGAAACTCCTATGTCTGTATCAGATACAGTTCAACCAATGTCTGTTGATAAATCAACATCTTCATTAGTTAAACGTGATGATATAGAGAATGTATCATCGTCAAATACTACATTTCAACAGAAATCACATAAAACTGATCGTATTTTTGAAGTTGATGAATATCAAAATGATATTCTAGAATACTACAAAGAAGTTGAGGTTTGTATTTTTATATATTTTTTTTTCTTCGATCATTTAGTTATTTTCTTTATAAAAAACAAATCTAGAAAAAACATCGTCCAAGACCCCATTATATGAAACGACAACCCGACATTAATAACTCCATGCGAACAATTCTTGTTGATTGGCTTGTTGAAGTTGCTGAAGAATATCGCTTACAAACCGAGACCCTTTACTTAGCAATCTCATATGTTGATCGTTTTTTAAGTTTTATGTCTGTTGTAAGAGCTAAATTACAACTTGTTGGAACAGCAGCGATGTTTATCGCAGCGTAAGTAAAATGAAACAAAAACAAATATATTTTCCGTATGTGTAAGGAATTTAATTGTTACTTTGTTCTACAGTAAATATGAAGAAATCTATCCACCAGATGTTAGTGAATTCGTCTTCATTACTGATGAAACATATACAAAAAGTCAAGTTTTACGCATGGAACAAATCATTTTAAAAATTCTTTCATTCGATTTAAATCTACCATCACCATTAACATTTTTAAATATGTTTGCTTTATTACACAATATTCCAGATCAAGTTAAAATGTTAGCTGCCGTAAGTTGAAAAAAGAAGTTAATTCGTGTAGTTTTCTTATTTTTTAATTTAATAATTGCGTCTTTTAATTATTTTTTTTTTAGTATTTATCAGAACTTACTCTTCTTGAGGGTGAACCATATTTACAGTATTTACCATCACAAATCTCATCCGCTTCATTGGCATTAGCTAGATTGATACTAGAAGTTCCAATGTGGTGTTTGGAATTACAAATTATTACTGGTTATTCTTTAAATGATTTAAAAGAATTAATTTTGAATATTTGCCGTTCACATAAAGCATCTGAAAAATTACTACAACAGGCTATACAAGAGAAGTATAAGTCTAGCAAGTAAGTACAAAATTTTAATTATTTAATTAATCGGTTATCATCGGAATTTAGGATTTTTGTTTAGATTTTGCTTGTTGACTTGTAATTTAATTGAGGTTTTAATTTTTTGATTTTATTTTGTTGGTTGGTTTCAAACATTTGATTCAAAAGCTATGTTTTGTTTTATCTAATTGAGTTCCTATAATACCGTTCTTCAGTTTTAATTACTTTTTTTTAAATTTATTTAAACAAACTCATTGTATTTATTGAAATTCAGGTATATGCAAGTATCAACAATAAAAGCAGTGGAGCTTGATGAAGATCAATTGAATTATCTTGTAAAGGAAATAAACACAAAAATTGCAGTGAAAAAAATGAACGAAGCACAAGGCGGAGCATAAATTTAAGAAAGGAATATTGGAAGAATTAATTATTTCAAGAATATATATATATTTTTTTAATATAAAAATCCACTTCTCTTTCGACGTGATCCATTTCTGTATTTTTTTTTTTTCTGTTTTCGTGTTTCCTTTATGCATTTTAATTTGTTCTTTTTTTCTTTACTTTTATTCTTCTACAGAGCAAAAAAATAGAGAATGGTAACCAGTGAAAAAAAAAACTTCTTTCTCCAAAAAATATTTTTTTCATTCTATTTTCTTCCTGAAATTTACTTTATATATATATAAAAAAAAAAGAATGGACCATTAAATGTATTTTTATTTGTGAATTATCTTTTATTGCATGTTTATTTTGATAATTTTTCTTTTTGAACTTATCGCTTAATTTTAATATTCTGTTTTAAATAATAATTATTTAGTAAAATTGTAAAAAAAAAAAAAAAAAAAGACAATAAAAAAGAAAATAAGATAATTTTTGTATTTAAAAATAACGATGATATTGAAGATAATATCAGACTAAGAAGTCTGTACTCTAAACAATTTAAAAAATATATATAAAATTTTAACTTGCCTTTAGAGTAGATAATTTTAAGTTGAGTTCTTGAAGTTACAACAATCAAACAATCTATTCGTTAAGGTTGAATTTTTGAAATAAAAAATAATTTGTATAACTGAAGAATTTCTTGAAAAAATTATTTAGAAAATTAAAAAATTCACAATAATTTTAAGAAGGGGAAAAATAATTAAAACGAGAGCTTATTAATTAATTAATAAATTGGGAAGAGGGGAGTCATCTTTAATTTTGTAATTTTGTACCTTAAGACAATAAAAAGAAGCTAAATTAATGAATAGAATGTTGAAAATTATTATTTACTGCTTCAGAATTTATCACTTTAAATTTTTAATTAAAGTGCCTTTTTTGTTTCAAAACAGAAAATAAAAAAGACGTATGTATGTAGTTTTGACTAAATTTCACATAGTTTCGAATAATAATTGTATTTTTATACATATTTAAGGGAATAAGGTTTTTTAATTATTTCATTCAATTAACAGAAAAAAATAAATAAAAAGCTTTTATATTTGAGTAACACACAAAATGTGTATAGACTTTTCAATTTAAAAGACAATTCGAGTTTTTGAGTTAAAAAGAAATAACTTACATTAGTAGTTTTAAAATTTGAAAGAAAAAAAAAGGTTTATAGTTGTAACTTTTTTTGATACGATAATTTATAAGAATCTTATATAACTTATATAATCAATAAAAAATACTGTATTCATAAAAAAAGGCTGCATATTAGTATTTTTCAAATAATATTTTCCACAGCAATCGAATAAAACATTAAAAAGCATAGATTACTAGATATTTTAAATGAAATTTAGCATTTATTAGGTGGTAATTTTTGTGTTCCTATTTCATAAAATGGCGATCAGTGACCAAAATGGTAAAGTACTTGCTTCTGATGTTGAAGGTCTTGAGTTCGAATCTGCCTAAATTCACTCAACTTTGAATGAATTTAAGTTGGGTATAAGTGTTCGGTATTGAAGAATGTATTTTGATGGATCTGCTTACTTGTCCATAAGCAATTATATTAAAACCCACTTAATTTATTGGTTCGCATTTCACCTTAAACTGTAGGTACAACTTAAAGCGTTACGTGTTCCCATGAGCAATAAATAGCAAATTAAAAGAAAAAACACGTGAAGTAAAAAACAGACACATGAAAGAAATAAATACTGAATGAAAGAATGCTAAAGGCTTTAGGACCTTGAAAAACTTTTTTACTAGTTATCTTGAAAGGTTTTTGTAAATTACAAATTCACCTATGTAAATTGAAAATACATAAAAAAAATTTGATAACATTTTTATTTTTGTTGAGTAATTATTCCATTTTCAATATTCCTCAATCTTGTATCGAAATTTTCTAGAAGATCATGCAATTTTGATAATTGAATTGAAATTTCATGAAATTTTTCACTTATTTCTTCGTTCCCAAGAAATTGATAATTTAAATGATCAAAGTCACTTATTAAACTGATTGGTATTACCTTTATGGTTTGTAAGGAAACAAAAAAAAAAAACAATGATTAAATTGGTTTGAAGAAAAAAAGAAAAATATTTTTATATACTTTTTCAATTCATTACAAACTCTTAAAATAATAAATAAAGCAGAGTTAAAGTAAAGTAAAACAAAATTCAAATTCAGTTAACATTAACCTGATAATCTTCTTCGCTATTATAAGCATCACTAAATTTTGCATCAATTACGACACTCTGATCTTCTGTTGGTAGTTCATTATTTCGTTTATTATCCATATGATTTATTGGTGTTAGTGGTGATAAACCACTTTCAATCGATGATGAATTTCTGCTGGATGAATCGCTATTACAAAAATTTGTGCTCCAGATCATTAACTGCAAAAAACAAAAAACAAATAATTAGGTTTCTTAGTTACAGTTTCAATTCAATATTTATTGAACCAACAAGCAATTATTTTTTTTTGATTTGTGGGTGGGAGGATATTACTTACTTGTTTATCTTGTCCACCGGTAGCAAAATAATTTCCATCATGTGAAAATGCAATTGCAGTTACATTACCAAAATGTCCTGTTAAAGTGTAGATTGGTCGTCCTTCTAATAAATCTAAGATTCTCATTGTTTTATCATCACTACCAGACAACAAATAGTTCCCGGAAGGATGGAATGCAATTGAATTAACAGGTTCCGAATGAATATGATATAATTGAATTAATTTTTTTGCGGATAAATCGTAAATTTTAATACGATTATTCGTCAATGCTAATGCAACAATATTTCCATCTGGATGCCATGCAACTTTACGTCCTGAACCTTTTTCTTCAGGAAATGTTTGTACACAATTCCCAGAATTTACATCGAATATCTTTAAAACTCGATCATCACCACATGATGCAATTAAATTACCATTTATTGGATCAAAACGTGCATCACGAATCCAATTTGTATGACTAGTAAATGATGTTATGAATTTTTGTTGTGATACACGCCATAATTTTATGGATTTATCATCGGAAGCAGTTATTAACTAGAAATATGTAGTACATGTGAAATATGTAAATTATAATAAATGTGTACATTTAGTCTCTTACCTGTTGTCCGTTTGGACTAAAATCAACAGAACGTACAGAACCATTATGAGCTATAAATTCACCGGTAGCACCTTTAACTTTTGGAACCCATAAACGTACAGTACGATCTTTCGATCCTGAAGCAATTAAATCGCCTTTTGGTGACCATGCAACACTATTCACAGCTTCGGTATGAGCACTGAATTTAATACATCGGGCTGCTTGATTAAAATCCCATAGCATTACAGATGAATCTATTGAACTTGATACAATTTTTTGACCACTTGAATGAAACGCTAGCTGCGTTATTTTCCCATTGTGTCCCTTGAAATGACGAACTAAACTGGGTTCTGAATTTCCTTCTTCCATTTTTTTTTTTTTTTTTTTAAGTAGTTGAATTTGAATACCGGACCAAAGATTGGCGAAATAGAAACACTGTTTAAAAAATATTGTAGGATCTACAGCTCGGTCTTGTCTTTTCTTCTTTCTTTATTATTTAAATTTAAAAAAAAAAAACGCATAAAATGTCAAGGGTAGAGTTGTCGTGTATATTTTCGTTAAATTAAAAACGAATAATATATAACGAATCGAATCTATTAGAAATTTACTACATTTTTAATATTTAATATGTAATGCGTAATACATGATTCGAAATGGCAACTTGTATTGTTGCTGGTGAAATTATTTTTTTGCCCAATGTCAAAAATATGAATTTGAATTGGATAATTAAAAATTCAATAGTGCAGTTTTTTTTAAATACTATTAAAGTGCAGTAAGGTAAGATAATAAGAGGCTCAAAATATTCCTTAATTTGTTAATTTGATTTATAAAACTGTAGATAAGAAACCTTTTGTGCAAATTAAAATATCATCTGTGTTTTTTACCTGATGGAATACTGAGAAACATAAGATCACCACCTAGATCGTTAATACTTTAAAAATTAAAGACAATACTTAATTATTACCTTTCCTATTAGTTTTCTATATACATATACCTACATATGTGTATATAATAGTATGTATGTATATATAAAATTTTAATTTTATTTTTGGGAAATTCATCAGAATTTCTGGAATAAGAATTACTCGTGATTTTATTAAAACATCCCTTATCCCTTGTTCTTAAATTTAGATGATATTTTTAGAAGTAATCATAATTTCTTTAACTTCTATTTAACAGATATGGATGATTCATTGAACACATTAGAGAAGATTCATGATCGGACGATTATTCACGTTGACATGGATTGCTACTATGCTCAAGTTGAAGAAATTTTAAATCCAAATTTAAAAAATAAACCATTAGGAGTTCAACAAAGAAATTCAGTTGTAACATCAAATTATATTGCTAGAGAATATGGAATTAAAAAAATGATGACTATTGTTGAAGCTAAAAAATTATGCCCACAGTTAATACTTGTTAATGGTGAAGATTTAACAAAATATAAACAAATGTCATCAAAAATTTTTGATATTCTTTTAAAATATACTCCACTAGTAGAAAAATTGGGTTTAGATGAAAGTTTTTTAGATGTTAGTGAAATTGTAAATCAACGTATAAATGATTATAACGTTAATTATGATTATCAAAAAATTGAAGGGTGTATTTATCAATCAGATGAATCATTATATTATTGTGAATGTGGATGTTTAAAACGTTTATCAATAGCAACACATATAGCTAAAAGTATTCGAAAAGAATTATATGAAACTTTAAAAATAACATGTTGTGCTGGTATTGCTCATAACAAATTATTAGCAAAATTGGTTGGTAATATAAATAAACCCAATAATCAGACATTATTATTACCAAGAGCTGCAGAAGAATTTATGCGTGAATTAGGTTGTGTTAAAAAAATTACTGGAATTGGTATTAAGACTGAATTACAATTAAATGAAATCGGAGTTAAAACAGTACAAGATTTACAAAATTATGATATAAATTTATTAAAAAAAAAATTTGGTCATGAACAAGCATTAAAATTAAAAGAATTATCATATGGACATGATTTAACTCCAGTTCAAAGAACTGGTAAACCAAAATCAATTGGTATAGAAGATTCATGCCGTCCGATGTCACTACGTAAAGATGTTGAAGAAAGATTTCGTTTACTTTTAATGCGTTTAATTAATCAAGTTTCCGAAGGTAATAGAATACCAATTACAATAAAAGTTACAATACGAAAATATGATGCAAATAAAAAGACTAGTCATCGTGAAACAAAACAAGCAAATATATCATCTTCATTGTTCAAAATGTATCAAAATCAAATTATTTTATCTGATGGTGCTGAAGAAAAATTATTAAAAACTATTATGAAATTATTTGAAAGATGTGTTGAATTAAATAAACCATTCAATATTACATTGTTAGGTTTGGCATTTTCAAAATTTCAAGACAGAAAACAAGGTTCATCATCTATTGCAAATTTTTTAATTAAAAAAACTGATTTAGAGGTTCAGTCCATAACAAATTTAAAAAGTGAAGATTTCAATTCAAAATCAATAAATTCACATTCAACAGGAATTTCTAATTCAGTTTATGGTAGTTTTTTTCAAAAACATAATATTGAAGCTTCTTCAACATCATCATCATCATCGTCATCAATATTGGTAAAGCCAATGAATATTGATTCAACAACAACTGATACATCATCAGATATTGCAGATTTTGAAATTGAACCATCACCAAAAAAAACACGTTTGGGTTTATTTATTGCAAAAAGACATTGTATTGATACATCAAATGATTATAATGATATTGCATCGCCAAGTAAATTACGTGTTGCTGATTTACGCCTTAATTCACGTGAAGGTGAAAAAGATAACATTGTAAATAAAACTAGTAATAATATAATTAATAATGATTCTCATAATGTCAATATAATTCACCTTAATGATCATCATCACCATCATCAAGATCCACCACGTAAATTTACAAAAGATCATAATCATCACCGTCATCATCATAATCAAATTGGAACAAATAACGAATCTGATCACAAAAATAATGTTCATGCTGATGCTTCTGTTCCTATGATTATAGAGAATGAAAAACAACAAAAATCGTCATCGTCATCTTCACCATCATCATCATCATCATCGTCATCAACAATCACAACAAATAATTTAGGAAATATTTTATGCCCGTCTGGAGTTGATCCAAATATATTTAAAGAATTACCTGTTGAGGTGCAAAATGAACTAATTTCATCTTGGCAAAATTCATTAGTTGTAGAAGCGAATAGTACAAATAGTATAACATCTACCACCACAACAGGTAAATCAAATACACTTTATCGTTATTTTGTAAAAAATAATTAAGTTTGCATCATCTCACATATTATACGCAAGTATGTATATTAACAGAATAAGGAAAATTTTTGCAAAGTAAGATATTTTAAAAAAGATCTTGAACGAAAACCATTGGTTTTTCTCGTTTACATTCCGTTTTTTTAAGAATTTCAATTTTTTTAACATATCTCTCCGGAAATTTACCTTTAAATCTTGTAGATCCTTAAAGTTAACATTTTTTTAAAATAATGATTGAACTAAGGAGAATCTCTATTTTGCATGGAAGCGTTTTGCATTAAAAGGATTATCATATAACAACATGTGGAAGGATGTATGATTGTGTAGCATGTAATTTGAAAATTTAGAGAAAAAAATCAATGTTTTCGATCAGGATGAATATTTTATAAAATTTTTTATTTTGCTAAGAACATTATGTAAAAAAAAAATAAATAAACAGAATTGCAACGAATATGTTAAATAATTACAAGAAGTACAAAAATTTAAATAAGTAAAAAATAAAAAATTTTAAAGCATGAATTTATCTTTCGAGAAAATTTTATTTTTATTAAGAAAAAATTAAACTATTGTGATTAATTATTTAAAAAATTTATTCTTGTAATATATCCTTAATTCACTAATTAATATGTTAAAAAAAAAATTGTTTATTTTACTGAAAATTATACAATTTAAAATGAATGTCCTTTCATAGACATAGAAGAAATTTATTATTGATATGTGTAAATTTAGTTAATATTTTTTTATTTTCTCTTACATTTCTTTTTTGCATTTATTTGAAAATAAATTTAAACTGAATCTTGAAATTTTATTTTTATACTTTGAAAAATTTGCAAAAAAATTAAAAGTAATTAAAAAAATTAAATTTGAAGAGAGCAATTGGAGGGAATAAACTGATTTAACTGTTTAATACAGTTGATCGCCTGGAAAAAAATAAAAGAAAATAATTGTGTTACTAAGAGTGATTTTGATTAGAAAACAAACTTCACTTACTTTACTAATTGCTTGAATTCTTGTTGCTGGTGCTGGTGCTGATGGTGTTGATGCTCTTCGACTGAGCGCCTATCCGGCGCCCAAGAAGTGGAAGGATATGCCACCCTCGAGCAAGAAGTTTGAGGAGTAGGAGATTTTAGAGTCTTATCCTCCTCAACCGCTTGTTGTACAGTACAGGCGGAAGCTCTCCGGAGTAGGAGTAATTATGCTCTTCCATTACTCTTCTTCCAGCTCTAGAGTCCAGGATCAATTTATTTTTTATTTTTCCAGCAGCAGCTGATTCAGCAGTCTGCGTATTCCATCTCCAAGCATAAGAATGGTCGTGGTCAGCAAACTTCCTTTTGCGATCATAACGTGAAGTAGGTGATTTTGGTATCACATCCTTCTCAGTCACAACTGAAAGATGGTTGGCACTTGGAGATTTTTCAACCTCATCTTCACTATTGCTGTCACTTACTACCAAACCATAATATTCTTGATCAGAGAATTCCAGATTTCGGAAATCATAATCAGAATCATCACTTTCAAATTCAAGTGTTTCAATTTCCAAATTTTGGTAATTGATGTGAGATCTTTCAACCTCACCTTCAGGCTCGACCATTTCAGCATTATGTATATTTTCAACATGATGTAAGTATCATCTACCTCTTGTGGATCGAAGTTAGGCAGAAAGCGTGATGCCGTGGTTGTCCTTGCACTTCAGCAAGCACAATGTGAATCATTTTATGTCTGTGTTCCACATCTTATTACAATTCAAACATTTAGCAAAACGATATGGAAATTCAGAAACTTGTAATCTGCTAAAACAATTTGAGCAGGTCTTGTACCATACTCATCTACCATGAACACATCGGCATTTTTGTTTCTTTACAAGGCTTTGTAAAAACCTTTGTTGGTTATGCGAACGTAACCACGAATATGTTTTCCAGTTTTCTGGTTACCATATCCAACTAAGGTTCTTGTGCCCGATTCATACGGTTGGCAAATATAACCCGCGATTTTGGCGAGTTCTTATATATTTATCGAATTTAATTTTTAAGAATTTAAGAATGTGTAATCTTTGCATTTCAGCAAAATATTTCAACCGTGCTCCTATATATTTAAAGTATTTTTCTGACTTGGGGGATTAGTCTTCAGAATTAAAAACAAATTCTTGATAAATAAGTTCGTTTTCCACGAACCTTTTAAGTTTATTGTCACGACTTTCCTTTCCAGTCATTTTTCGAAAAACTTCATTTTTCAGAAGATAATTCTAAATAAAAACACGTGTCCAATAATCCAATGAATTTCAGACTTATTTTTTCAGTTTTTTCAAAAGGTGTTCCTTAATATCTCGAAAATTATGCATTTTTTGCAAAACTTGAAGATAGCAAATCGATGCAGAATCAATTGAGCCTTCTTTTTCTGAAATAAAAAATGAGGGTTAATTTAAGCCTTTTTTGTGTAAAGCAGGGTTAAACACAAAAAATGGGTAAAAATTCACAAAATTTTGATTTTAAACGACTCTAACTTTTTAACAGTTAGGAAAAGAGGAACAAGTAAGGTATCGTTGAAAAGGGCAAAGGGTCTTCTACATTTTTTCTAAATACAAGGTTCCGTTCAAGGAATATTCTGGCCAAATTTCCACTTCCTAGCTCCACAGGAACATACTTTTCTAAAGAATCAAAAAATGTTACATTTTGTTACTTAAAATTGATTCGAGGGTATAAAATTTGAAATAGAACGAAGTGTTAATTTGCACTTGGTAATGTTAAAAATTATAAAACAAGAAATAAATTCTAACGAAAAACCAAAAGTCGATTCTATGTAAAATCAAACCAAAATTCCACTTTCTTCAGTAAAAGTGTTGAAAAGAATAGGTATACATATGTATATGTATAAAAAAATTCTTTGTTTTTATAGGCAGCTGACCTGATATCGGCATTTATTTTTAGTATATTATTACAAATACAATATACATTTTAATTTTTTTTAACTACTTCAGAATGTCTTTTGCGTTGCCTGGAATGTCCTTATAAATTATTATTGCTTATTGTTAAAGATAAGTTATATAGGTTAAATACTTTTTTAAAGGACATGTTTTACCACAAAACTATAAAAGTGACAATTCCTAAATATCTAACAATTCACAAAATTCTTAAAGGAAATATTAAGAATGTATTAATAAATTGTGTACCAGTCTTCTGCGTTGCCGCTTTTTTTATAGATAAATTTAAAACATAAGGTCAAAAAAATAGGAATGCGCTACCTATAAAGTTTTAAAAGTGAAGGTAAGTTGTAATAAATGTGGAAGTATCAAGTCTCTACACCTTTCTTATACAACAGTATTTTAATAAAATTCCTCACAAAATAGCTTCTCCGTTACCAGAGAATCGACCCAAAACAAAAAAACACATGCTCAAGAAAATAATTTAACACGTACAGTCAAAACCTCCTACAATAAAAGCCTCAAACTGGAGTTTTGTATTTTTTAGTTAGAAGAGCCATGTTTTGTTTTGACATTTTACATTTTAGTTGATTTCTTAGATTGAGTACTGAAATATTTAATTTAATTTTAATTTTATTTCAGGAGGGCACCAGGTTAACCTGAAGCCTCCTCGCCCGCACCACGACCCGCCAGGGCCTTTTGGCGACTCGACATACATTTTAACAAATTTATTTATAAACTAGTTTAATATATTTAATCTTATGACCTAGGTTATTTTCCACTTTCCTTTTACTTAAGTCTAATTACATATAATCTTACAACTATCTTATTCTAATAATAATTCTACCTATCTAATTAGTTATTAACATAGTATTGATTCTTGTCTTATTTTGTTTTTCTTTTTACATTCTCAAATTCGATTTACAAGTCCTAGTTCTCTAAGTACCTTAAGTAATAATGAGTCGCTACCCTGACTTGTACATAATAATTTCTCTCTACTTGTTGTAGTCAGGTTACAAGCAACCAACCTTGCACGCACAGACCTACAATTTTCTAACAATTCTTTTGCATTTTTGTGCAATGGGTCATCGCAGCAAGGGCACGTCATGTTTGACCTACTCGTCATGGAAAATGGATGAGTTATTCTAGTATGTCCTGTACGAAGTCTGATTAGCGTCAATTGTTCTACTCTATTCAACGACGGGTTGAAAGTTGGTGAAGTCAGCCGCCTGTTCAATTCATGATATGCAGAGATGGTCTCTGACTCACTCTCAAGAAATCTATTGAAACACGTTCTGTAGATGGCCTGAGGACTTGGCAGGGCGAACACCGCAGACTCTTCTATACGATGTATAGAAGACTTAGCTATCTGATCCGCGTATTCGTTGCCTGTGATTCCAACATGACCCGGTATCCAACACAACAGAATGTCATTCTTAATCAACAGATTTCTGACCACCTCCACCAGAAACTCTGAGTTGTTGTAATTCTTCACTGCCGTGACCACCGACAGTGAGTCTAAAAATATCACGAATTTTTGCTCTTAACCCGGCAGCTAACCAAACCGCCCCCAACTCGGCGTCAAATATTGCAGTGTTTTTCGTTAATCTTTTTTCGCACAGTGTAGTCCACTTTCCTGCTTTATTTTTATACACCACAGCAAGGGCCGTACCAATGTCAGACTTACTGGCATCGGTATAAATGTGGATTCTTTCTTTATACTTTTCACATAACTCACCATGCAGAGCCTTGAAAACACTATTACTAGTATTTTCTTTGTTGTGCCTAGCAAGTTCATCAATGACGAAGTTACTTATGAGATCAATATTACCAATCGTTGGGATACGCGGGGTAGAGGAAGGGTATACACCACCTAATTGCGATATCAAAACGATTGCTCTGCGCAGCGTCGAGAACCTGTTTCTGTATTCGAATTTCACAAATTCATTAGCAGAATTAAAGAGAGGTGAGCGAGAATCACCCACCTGCCTAGCTGCCAACCTCAATCTTAGCTTCATGATTCTGTCCTCCACACTCCACATACCACATTCTGCAAGCAGAATTGGTATGGGGGTAGAACAGTAAGCACCAGCTGCTACCCGGAGTATCTTATTGCAGCATGATTGAATTTTCTTTTTATCTGAGTCTGGACAGTCCCCCGTTAAGGTTAGTCCATAGCCAGTGATACCATTGATTAGACTTTTTGCAATGGGAATGAGTGCTGATGGAGGTGCACCCATTTTACCAGCTGCTAATATTTTGATCAAATTAAGGAATTTATTCAGTTTTGTCACGACCTGTTTGAAATGTTCGGAAAACTTGAGGCTTTTTGAAAAAATGCTACCCAGGATTTTTAGTGTTTTTTCGGATTTTACTATTGTGTTGTGTAATTTAATTTTGTTTATGTTGCAGTTTCTCTTGCGACAGGTGTGTAGGAACTCAGCTTTTTGTATTGGTATCTTACCACCGTTCTCTTTAGCCCATTCGATTGCATATTCCGCTGCTTCCTTTAAACTTTTCATTGTATCAGTGTTAGACTTGAACGCATATACCAAAATATTATCAGCATAAGCATATGCTTTAATACCTGGGAATTTGGAAAGGTTTGTTAGTAGTGAATTGTAATATATAAAAACAAGTGAATACCAAGTTCTTTACTTGAGTGTCTGATTTAGACTGCTTTATTAAAAGAAATTTAAAATATCTCAACATGTTGGATATACAATGATTACATTATAGTAGCTACTTAGTGTACTATATTAAAATGTAGAAATGCTTATCTCTACAAAATATTTGCGATAGCGTGTTATATAGAAAATGCTTAGGTATACAAAATTACTTGCAATATCGCATTACACCTCCTTCCTTTAGAAGAAGGAATTACTTCGTCTTATAACATAAGATAGAAGGAATTACTTAAAACTAGTACAAAATTTAAAGAGCGCTTATTTTCTTATTTCTTAAAGCTAAATTATTGTCTTGTTCTTATTTTATTTATTTATTATTTTTTGTTGTTGTTTTTTTTTTTTTTTTTTTTTTTTTTTTTTGATCTTTTTCTTAATGATTTAATTTATACTAAAACTTATGGTTATAGGGCCCGATACTATACTAAAATAAATGAAGCTTCAAAGTGTCTTAACTTAGGACCTATGATTTAATTTACACTACGTTAATTTTTTTTTTTTTTTTTTTTTTTTTTTTATTTGATATATTTAACTATTCTATTCTTGTGTACTAGCATCTCTTCCTCCTTTTCAGGATTTTTAATCTTCACATTAGAACCCTCGATTTCGGTAATTATATATGGACCAGTATAGATAGCATCGAGTTTGTGTCGAGGCTCTTTTTTTAATAGTATTTTTTCGTTAATTTTGAAATCAAAATTTTTAATATTATGATCATGAATATTTTTATTCCTTATTTTGGAAGCGTGCAGCAATTCTTGAGCGACTTTGTGCATTGTATGCAGTTGAAATTTTAGTTCCTTGGAATAGTTGTCAAAGTTGTAAAGGGGTTCAACTTTGCCATTAAGTAAGAATTCCGGCATTTGCATTTGGTGTTGTATTGTGACAATAAGTAAAATATTTTAGATAAATGTCCCAATTATTTTTATTTTCGTTTATATAGGATCGGAGATATTCGTTGAGTACGCGGTGGTTTCTCTCGACTGTTCCTAACGTTTTATGATGGTAAGCTGTTGATATTTTATGTTCAATGTTAAGGAGATCAAAAATTTCTTTGTTAAGTTGGTTTTTATATTCGGTTCCTCTGTCAGATAAAATAACTTTCATCGGACCGAAGATTAAAATGCAACTTTCAACAATAGCGCGGGCAATTGTTTTAGCTTCCTTATCTGGGACAGGGGACGTTATTAAAAATTTGGTTAGGTTGCAGATTATTGTGACTGCGTATCGCTGGCCAGTAGAAGTTTTTTGAAAGGGACCGATAGTGTCAATAACAACTGTGTCGAATGGTTTCTGTGGTGTCTCTGTAATTTGTAAGGGTTCCGTGTTTTTTGCTTTTATTTTATTAACTTGACATTGTTTACAATTTTGAACGAATTTAGCTACGTCCTTGTGCATGTTTTTCCAGTAAAAGTTCGATCTTAGTTTAGCATATAACCGTTTTCGTCCGGGATGTCCACCAAAAATTGGATCATTATGGTATCTTTCTAGTAGTTCTTTAATTTTATTTTTATTACATATTAGTTTAGGTTTATTTATTATCACGATTTTTATATTTTTCAAACATTTGTTTCCCGTTTCTTTAAAGTAACTTATTTTAAATAAGGCGAATATGCAATCATCATTATTAATTTGGACTTCTTTAATATTTAATCTGTCAGCTTCTTTTTCTAATTCCAGAAGTAATAACTCTAATGTTATTTTCTGTTTGACAGAGAATTCGTACGAATCAATCTTTATTATGCATTTTCTTTTACTAAATACTTTTAAGATTATTTGTTCTCTTTCATAATTGACATAAAATTTTATTTTTGGGCTTGACCATTTATTTAGTCCTTCATAAACTTTAATATTACATTCAATGTTACAATTTTCCTTAACGAATTGTAAATCTTCATATTTATTGTTTTGATTTAAATTATTTTTATCACAATTTCGCTTACGAAATTGCGAACCTTTAAAGTTTAGATTTTTGTCCTCACTTTTGTTTATATTATTTAATTTATTTTTATTTATGGTATCAGTATCAACGTTTTTATTGGTCATTGACCTAGTTTGGATGGCCAAGACTTTAACAATGTTAGTATGGGTAATTTTCAAATCATCAATCGTTATACGAGAAAGTGCATCTGCAACAACATTTGATTTTCCTTTAATAAATTCTACCGTAAAGTTGTATTCTTCTAAGTCTAGTCTCATTCTAGTTAGTTTTGAAGAAGGATTTTTTAATGAAAAGAGGTAAGTTAGTGGTTTGTGATCGCTTCTAACTAAAAAGTGGGTTCCGTATAGATATGGTCTGTAATGTGAAATTGCGAAATGAATCGCGGTCAGTTCCTTTTCTATAGTAGATTTATTTATTTCTCCCTTTGTAAAAGATTTGGATGCGAATGAAATAGGTAAGTCTGCGCCGTCTATATTTTGAGACAAAACTGCTCCTGCTGCGATATTTGACGCATCTACTGTTAGTATGAATTGTTTTGAAAAATCGGGATAACTAAGGATTGGTGGGTTTATTAAACTTTTCTTGAGTTTTTCGAATGAATTTTGGCATTCGTCGTTCCAGATAAAAGGAGTGCGTTTTCTCGTGAGATTATTTAAAGGTCGGGCTAACTCAGCGAAATTTTTAATAAATTTTCTATAATAATTCATAAATGCTACGAATCTTCTTGCCGAGTCTTTATCATTAGGTTTTGGGTAGTCTATTACTGCCTGAATTTTTGAATCGTCTGGAATAATGCCCTTGTCGGTGCATTTGTGTCCGAGGTAAGTTACTTCATTCTTAAAAAATTGACATTTTTCAGGGTTGAGTTTCAAATTAAATTTTCTACAGATTGAGAATATTGTTCTTAAATTATTTAGATGATGTTTTTCGGAACATCCAATTACAATAATGTCGTCGATATACAAGAAGCATTGCAGAGGTGTTGCGCCTGCAAAAGCTAGTGACATCATACGAGAGAATGAGTTTGGAGAAATATTAAGTCCGAATGGTAAAACTTTCCAACGATAAGATCCTGAGTTAGTGCTAAAGGAAGTTATGTCGCGTGAGTCTTCATCTAACGGCACTTGATGGAAACCAGAATATAAATCTAGAACTGAAAAGAATTTTGTTCGCCCGAGGTTGTCCAAAATATCTTCGATACGTGGAAGCGGAAATTTATCTGCGATTAACTTTTTATTTACTAGACGGTAGTCAATGCACATACGCCATTTTGAGCTTTGGCCTTTCTTTGGCACTAAAATTAATGGGCTATTGTAATTAGATTGGCTTGGTTCAATTAGTTTATTTTCAAGAAGCTTATTGATTTGTTTTTCGATTTCCTTCTTTTGTGTGAATGGTAAACGGTAGTTTTTTACATAAACTGGTGTATTGTCTGTTATTCTAAGTTTCTGTTTATAGAAGTTATTAACAGTCATAGGATCAGATTCTAAAGCAAAGACATCAGGGAATTCTTTAACTAAATTTAAAAGTTTGTTTTTATAAAGATCGTTTGTGTTTTTTGAAATGATTTCAGATAATTTTTGAATCCTATTAGGGTTAGTAGTTGTTTGAATATTTGACAGTTGTAGAACATTAAAGTCGGATAAGGGTTGTGTTTTGAGAGTGGTGTTGGATGGAATTAGAATATTATCTGTCGTAGTATTCATGACGCGAATCAGAGGTGTTTTTGAAGCTACTATTGTTCTTGGTATGAATACTCCTTCCGATATTTCCTGGTCAAGAATGACACATTCTTCGTCTATTGGTAAGGAAAATTTTCGAACTACTTCGCAACGAGCAGGAATTGCTATTGTTTCTCTAGTTGGTCCTTCAAAGATTGGTAAAATTAACTTTTGTGCACCTGTTTTTATTGTTACAGACATATTTTCATAATTCAGATTACATTTATAGAATTTAATAAAATCTTTGCCTAGAATGCCGTCCGCTGGAATATTGAATTGATCAGAAACTACATGGAATTCGCAGAAAAGTTTTTTATTTTGAACTAAAATATTTGTACCGACTGTTCCTAATGATTTTATTGTATTTGAGGTAATACCTTTAATATTAATAATGTTATTTTTGTTTACGCAAAAAGGTTCTGTGATAGCGGAATGTTTAATAATTGAAATATCTGCCTGAGTGTCTAATAAGAAGGTTTGATCGGAAAAATTTAGTTCAGTTTGAATAATGATGTAGTCAGATAGATTTAAATTTAACGTATAAACATACTTGGCTGGATTGATGATTGAATCGTTTAAAGTTTTGAAGTGCTTTCGGCACGAGCCTCCTCCATATGCCCATACCATTGGGGGGCTGTGGCGTTTTCCGAATATCTAACGTTTTTGTTATTATTTCTGTTGTCGTTATTGTATCTATTTAAATTTTGACGTTGATAATGATGATTTGGTTTATAATGATTGCTATTACGATTAATATTATTTCGGTAATAATTGTTATTAAACTTTTTTCTGCTATTGTTACCGTGAGAATAATTTTTTGCAGGGTGAAAATTTCTTTTCGAATTTTTATTTTGAAATGCGCGATATGCTAATACTTGACGTTCTTTACTTTCAGAATCTATTTCTGTTATAAATTTCGAGACAACTTCTTTTGGGTCGTTAAACTTACTAGAAGCTAAAACCGATTTTACAAGATCACTACACATTTCAACGGTTTTTTCGATGGTCATTTCGTCGGCTTTATTACCAGAAATACCTTCCATCACGAGTGATCTTCTAAAAGATTCCGCTAATTCTTCAGCTTGCTTAGTAAAGTCTTGGAGGGGCATTTTGTCAATTCGAAGTGCTCTCATTCTACCTTCCACTACTTTCGAGCTTACATTTTTTATTTTGGTTTTTAGACAGTTTACTATTTCTTCAACTGTTGCGTTTTCGTCGATACATTCTCTTGCTCTACCAATTAATTTAGATATTACTACATTTTTCAAAGTTCTTTTTAATCCCTCAGTTGTGGCTAAATCTTTCATGATGTTGACAATAAATGATTGTAAAGTCAATGGGTTGCCATCGTAATTATTGAGAGTTGAAGCTAATATTTTAAGAAATTCGGGAATAGAAATGTCCGTCATTTTGTTTATTTCTATCGCGGTATTGGAACTCTTAGAATTATTTTCTAGCTGATCTGGTAAATCTTTAGTTTCTGTTTCAGTGTCAGAATTGTCACTAATATTCTGTAGAGTGTCTACTACGGTTTCAGTTTTATGACTCGTTGACGCGTTCGCGGGGAGGATAATTAGACCTGCAATATCTTCGGGAAGTTTATAGTCACAATTCAAAATTTTAAATGCTTGTTCAACTTTTTTTCTTGCAAATTTTAAATTTTCCGAAAGTATTTGTTTGTCGTTAGCATTTACCTTATTCCAAAGATTTCTTATTTCAACTATATACCTATTGTAGGTGCTTATTATTCTATCTCGATTTGCATTCAATGTAGCTTGATTTGCTGATATACTTTCTTTCAAAACTGTCTTTGTTGCTTTGACGAACTCTTCTCTTAATGCCTTTAAATTTATGTCCATTTATTTCAGAAAATTTGCTTCAAGAAGTGCTACGTGCTTCAACTTTATTTTCACATTAGCTTAAAATTTAAATAAAAATTAAAAATTAGAAATTTGCATATACTTAGTTTGTAATAAAATTCTTATAAAATAATTAAAAGAGTAAAAAAAAATTGTATCAGATTTCAAAATGAAAAAAAAAAAATCTTTCGAAATTTTTCATACATACAATATATTAGCTATCAAATTGACTTGATATAATAAAATGCCAACACATCACTTTTAAATAAATTCTTCTTTGTCTTTAATATTATTTTTCACATTGTTTTGTAATAAACTTTTCCTTTTAACAAACTTGTCGTTACATGCTTTAAATTTTATTTTGTTAACGTATGCAAGATTTATCTATGCTAAGAAAAAAAATTTATAATGAAGAAAAATAAAAAAAAATGTTTTTGCGTTTAAATATTTTCGGAACGATACTTAAATTTTGCTGGAATTTTCAAGTACTGGCGACAATTGTGATGAGTACCTCTTCCTTAAGTATCTGCGATGTGAGTTGTATACCATTTGCAATAATTCAATAATTTTTACAGCCGCGATGATAGCCAATAGTATGATGATATAAGCATTATGGACTGTAACTTCTTCTAAAACTATATTATTGTTGACCTGACCTGTTGATGGGGCATCTTGAGTTGTCGTCTTACTTTGAGTAGTTCCCATATTTGTTTATTGATTTGATAGTTTTTATTATATATTTCACTATTGTTTCACTTATGACTTCTCCGTTAACTATTATATTTCTCTGATGTATAATGTATATTTATATGTTTTAATGAAAAACAGGAATTAAATTTCTGTATCACTCAAAATTGGATATTAATTGTTCTTAACAAGTAACATATTATCGATAAGTTAACAAGTTAACCACTTGTGCTATTAATTGTCTACATATTATTATAATTTTATATTATGTATCTGACTGCTAAACTGTGCTATTAAAACAACTAATCACATTTTTAAACTTTTTATTTTTATTCTATGATCTTTTGTCACGGTCGCCATGTAATATATAAAAACAAGTGAATACCAAGTTCTTTACTTGAGTGTCTGATTTAGACTGCTTTATTAAAAGAAATTTAAAATATCTCAACATGTTGGATATACAATGATTACATTATAGTAGCTACTTAGTGTACTATATTAAAATGTAGAAATGCTTATCTCTACAAAATATTTGCGATAGCGTGTTATATAGAAAATGCTTAGGTATACAAAATTACTTGCAATATCGCATTACAGAATCAATATAAACGGTTAATAGTGTTGTGGATAGTGGTGATCCTTGAGGAACCCCATTATCTAGGAATAACGGATTTGACAAATAACTATTTATTCTTACGCATATCTGTCTGTTAGCTAAGAAACTATAAACCGTTTTCACAAAGCTAGGATCAATACCCCAAGAGATCAACTTTTGACATACGATAAAGGATGGTATCTTGTCGTATGCCTTTTCAAGATCTAGTGAAACAATGCTTGAGTGATCCCGGGATGACATGGCAGAGGCCAACCCCTCCTCCATGTCATGTAGAAGCGTGAGAGTTCCTCTGTGAGGGCGAAAACCATGCTGTCCAGGGTGGAGGATTGACCCAGTAACTTTTTGCTCATTATCTTTTTTAAGGTTTTTGAAAGGCAGGAGATTAATGAAATTGGTCGGTATTCTAGTGGTGTTTTTAATGTGCTCTTAGATTTGGGTATCGGAACTAATACAACTGACTTCCACTCGTGTGGAATTGTACCAGTTCTTAGAATATTTAAGTATAGATTTACTAAACGGTTTTTTACTATAGGAGAGAGTCTACTAATCATACGATATGTGATCTGGTCTCTACCCGGGGTGTGAATTCCTGCCAAGACCTTCTCTTAGCAGCTTTGACTGATCTTCTGACTTGAGCGGTAAGTTTTCGAAAATACAACAGGTTCTCAACAGAGGGGCTTCTTTGGTATTTCTTCCAGGCTTTGTTTTTACGTTTTATAATTTCTTTGATGTTATTATCTAACCAGATGGGTTGAGCATGCTGTCTTGTTGTTATGACCGGCATGGAACTAAATGCAGCTGATATTATGATTCTTTTGAGGTTCGCTGCTTCATGGTTAATTGTATCGCTATTTTGGAACACCTGTGCTAGTCTTAATGCTGTTTGTGAGAATTTCTCCCAATCAGTATTTTTTCGACCAGGCATGGTGATGTTTTTTGAATGGCTATGGGAATGCGGTTTGTAATAATAATTGGAAAATGGTCGCTTCCTTCTGGATTGTCATGAACAAACCAGGATAAATTATTGGCAATTGAACACGAAGCAAAGGATAAGTCTAAGACGGAGTATGAAAGGTATTGTGCTGATAAGTACGTGTATGACCCGTCGTTCAGCAATGAAAGGTTCGAAACAGCAAGCCAATCTACAATTAAACGGCCACGTGGGTTGACCCTACTATCTCCCCACATATGGTGGTGTGCATTAAAATCACCGCACAAGATGACTGTTGAAGGAAGATTACTGCAGAAATTTTGTAACTGTGATAACGAAAGACTTGAAGTGTGCGGTATATAGACGGAGGACACAGCCACAGAAGGTGACGTGTGCACTGAGATTGTTACATTTAAAATATCTGAATTTAAATTGATGTAGGTGTGACTTAAACTTGATCTTATTAAAATTCCAACCCCTTGAGAAGCATTAGTAGCGTTACTGTCCGAGAAATAACAGCGAAACCCTTTGAACATAGCAGGACCTTCGTTTCTGAAAAATAATGTCTCCTGCAATAGTATAATGTGAGGTTTATACCTATTGATCAGCAGTTCTAGGTTATGCTGGTTAGCACGAAAACCTCTTATGTTCCACTGAATCACTGTTAAGTCCCGAAAACAGAATTTTTTATTTAACATGAAGATTGACTACGAACTTTTTCTACTTAGTAGAGAAAGTCGAATCATTAGATAGAGGTTAGTACGTCTTTTGCTGAACAGCCATTGCATCGTCTTCTCCAGATGATTCTCTGTAACTCACTGCAAATGGAATTGCGAACTTCTTATGTTTTTTCATGTATTGTTGATAAGTTAGATTGCTTTTTAAAAAGTTATCCTTTTGACTTTTTATGAAGTTTTCAACTTCTTGTTTCGATTTATCTGTTAGTTTTGTTAGTTGTTTTCTTGTTATAGTTATGCCATTACTGCCTGATGGGTTAATATTGTTAGTGTTAGTTGTGGGGGTTGTTAATTTATTAGTTTTTTCGTTTGAATTGGTTTATGTGTTATTTTGGTTACTTATACAGCTTTTTGTGTTATTGTTGGTGTATGTTTTTTGAATAAGTATTTCTATTTGTTTGTTATTTGAAATATTAGAGTTTGTGTTTGAAGTAAGGTTTTTGCTACAGACTGGTTCTGTTTGTTTATTTTCATTTGAATCTTGTCTGGTTGTACTATTTTGTGCATTGAAACTTGCAGCTACTTGCGCAAAGGTGGTTACTTTTTCTCCTGAAACATTACTACCCCTACTTACATTTATACTATTGATTTGTGCAACCGGGTTGCTTTCGTAGTATTGTTTCCTAGCTTGATACCTGCTGCATTTTGTTCTGTTCATTATTTTTAGTACCTCTCTTTCAATTATAAATTTCGGGCATCTTTTATCTGCAGAGGCATGCGTATTTGTTGAACAATTAAAGCAATACATACCGTTACATGTTTCTTGATGTCCTGCCAGAAGATTGCAGGTTTGGCAATATTTATTCTCGCTCTGGCATCTGTTCTTGGTGTGACCCAGCTTCTGACACAAAACACATCTCATTGGATTTTGTATGTATTCTCTTACATTTACTCTTTGGAAGCAGATGTTGATATAATTTGGCAACCTGAATCTGTTGAACGTAAGAATTATGGATCCCGTTCTGACATAGTTCTCTCCTTCCTTCCTGGTGATATGCTTGGCATCAGTTACCTGTTCATCATTCAGACCTTCAATGATGTCCTGCTCACTAACATTCTTCAGCATGCTCGAGTATATCACACCTTTACAACTATTAAGGGTTTTGTGATATGTGCATTCAATTTTGATTTTGTTCGTGTCGTTCAATACTAATTCTTTGGCTTTCGTAAACTTTTCGGCAGCGTTTTTAGTTTTAACAAGGATTAGGAAACTTCCTTCTCTTAAGAATGATCCTCTTACGATTTCAGATGATATATCTTTAACAGCCGTTGATATTAAAAAGGGGTTATATTCGTCTAATCTCTTATATGTAACCTCACCAGAACTGGTAACGCTGCTGATCTCTTTGCACGCTATTACCACGTACTTAGCTTCAGGTTCATTGGCAGAGGATTTTGGAAGTGCTGGGAAGTCAAATTCATCTAGATTAGTAAATCTTTTTTTTTCCTAAATTTTTCCGTTTGCTCGCCGGAGATTTTAATGAACTATCACCAAGTAATTGGTAGTAGTTCCCACCACCACGTGCCCCTAAGGGCGTCATTTTATTATTTTCCAACTGCTACTGGGATTTGTTTTTTTTAAGTACAATTCAAAACATGTTATTTTAATTTTAATTTAAAATTGCACCTAAAGGTATGCAATTAATTATAGTTTTTCTAATTTTCTCACCCACGTCAAAAACCATATAAATACCATATAGACAGCCCAAAATGAAAATTTCTTGAAAAAAAATATTTTTCTCCCTGCAGATGGCCAGCCAAGGAGGCTCTGATAGAAAGAATAATTTTTGTATGAATCGAAATCAACAGTATAAGTGTTTGAGTGTATAAACATATACAATAATAATAACGTGGCTTTTTAGAGCCAATATGGAAATTGCGTATACAGAAAAAAAAAAAACAGATCGCAAAAACGAAAAACGTACAGAAACAATATGTATAAGCGCATATATAAATTATGAGTCAATTCATTCAAAAACTATATAGGTATACAACTTGTCTGTTAAAATAATGATCATTAAATAATATGACATATAGATATATATTATACTGTAGTATATACAGAATAGATAATGTACATACATATTTCATAGGATTTTGCAATTATATCCTATAATTATACATATATTGCTGGTATGGTTTTTTTCTTTTCTTTTTTTTTTTTTGTCCACATGCATATATTATAGTTATGTAGGTATGTATACCTATTTGATACAGCAAACAGCGTTCTTTAAAGCTGAAATAAATGGTTATTGTTGTTGTTTTTTTTTTTTGGTTTGATTTTTCTGTTTCTTGTTGTTATTGTACTTTTGCTAATGATATGCTCGCGTAAATAAATATTTTTTGAAATAAGAATTTTATTTCAAATTACAGTGTCCGCTCAATAATTTTTCCCTTCCTATTTTCAACTTTTGGTTTTTTCAACACCCAAATTTCAATAGGTACTTTGAAGGTTTTTCGATGATTTTTATTTTATAAAATAGAATAAAGTTTAAATAAGCTAAACATGTAGGTACTGCCTAATTTAAATCACAGATTTTTGTAGAAATAATTCATTATATAATTATCATAATCGGTTTTTATAATAACAAAAACTAATTTTATTACAAAACTATTTATTGTTTTTTCAAAAATAGCGTTGAAAGTTGCAAATTGGTTTCTATCCAATAATTTCAACTATTTTAAAATTTAAACAAGGCCTATTTTAATCAGTCCAAATTATCGAGCTCATACTGTATGTATGTGTAATTTTTGCTTCTTTTCTTTCAAATGAATATTAACATTAAAATACAAGTGCAAGTGAACAATTCGTTCTATTTCAAATTTTAAACCCTCGAATCAATTTTAAGTAACAAAATGTAACATTTTTTGATTCTTTAGAAAAGAATGTTCCTGTGAAGCTAGGAAGTTGAAATTTGGCCAGAATATTCTTTGAACGGTCTTATATTGCATGAACTTTGAAAGGTTGAATTTTTTTCTAAAGAATTAAAAAATGTTACATTTTGTTACTTAAAATTGATTCGAGGGTATAAAATTTAAAATAGAACGAAGTGTTAACTTGCACTTGGTACTGTTAAAAATTATAGAACAAGAAAAAAATGCTAACGAAAAACCAAAGGTCGATTCTCTGTAAAATTATACCAAAATTTTCACTTGCTTCAGTAAAAATGTTGAAAAGAATAGCTAAATATGAAAAAATTCTTTGTTTTTATAGGCAGCTGACCTGATATCGGCATTGATTTTTAGTATAATATTACATACAATATACATTTTTATTTTTTTTTAATTACTTCAAAATGTCTTCTGCGTTGCCTGAAATGTCCTCATAGATTTTAATTGCTTATTGTAAAAGATCAATTATATGAGTTTTCTATAAAATACTTTTTTAAAGGACATGTGTTACAATAAAACTATAAATGAGACAATTATTAAATACTTAACAATTCACAGAATTCTTAAAGAAAATATTAAGAATGTATTAACAAGGTTGTGTACGAGTCTTCTGCGTTGCCGCCTTCATTTCAGATAAATTTAAAACATAAGGTCAGAATAATAGAAATGCGCTATATAGTTTTAAAAGTGAGGTATAGAAAAATGTACAAGTATTAAGTCTTTACACTTTTATTATCCAACAATTTTTTAATAAAATTCCTCACAAAGTGTCTTCGATGTTAACAGAGAATCGACCTAAAACAAAAATACACACATGCTTAAGAAAATAATATCACACGTACAGTATATGGTCAATGACTATATAATTACATCATAAAGACAGCCCACTTGTCCGTTACTGACAGTTACATTTCAAATCAGCATAACTTTTATCATTTTAGCGATTTCTCCTTGTCCCCAAGTGGTTGGACATAGAACTAAAATTTTTGTATTTGTGTTTTTACATTACAATATATGTATTTATTAAACATTGAAAATAGGAAGGGAAAAATTATTGAGCGGACACTGTAATTTGAAATAAAATTCTTATTTCAAAAAATATTTATTTACGCGAGCATATCATTAGCAAAAGTACAATAACAACAAGAAACAGAAAAATCAAACCAAAAAAAAAAAAACAACAACAATAACCATTTATTTCAGCTTTAAAGAACGCTGTTTGCTGTATCAAATAGGTATACATACCTACATAACTATAATATATGCATGTGGACAAAAAAAAAAAAAGAAAAGAAAAAAACCATACCAGCAATATATGTATAATTATAGGATATAATTGCAAAATCCTATGAAATATGTATGTACATTATCTATTCTGTATATACTACAGTATAATATATATCTATATGTCATATTATTTAATGATCATTATTTTAACAGACAAGTTGTATACCTATATAGTTTTTGAATGAATTGACTCATAATTTATATATGCGCTTATACATATTGTTTCTGTACGTTTTTCGTTTTTGCGATCTGTTTTTTTTTTTTCTGTATACGCAATTTCCATATTGGCTCTAAAAAGCCACGTTATTATTATTGTATATGTTTATACACTCAAACACCCATACTGTTTATTTCAATTCATACAAAACTTATTCTTTCTATCAGAGCCTTCTTGGCTGGCCATCTGCAGGGAGAAAAATATTTTTTTTCAAGAAATTTTCATTTTGGTCTGTCTATATGGTATTTATATGGTTTTTGATATGGTTTAATAAATACATATATTGTAATGTAAAACACAAACACAAAAATTTTAGTTCTATGTCCAACCACTTGGGGACAAGGAGAAATCGCTAAAATGATAAAAGTTATGCTGATTTGAAATGTAACTGTCAGTAACGGACAAGTGGACTGTCTTTATGATGTAATTATATAGTCATTGCCCACGTCTTTTGGTAAGTTTATAAGTTCCAGTTAAATTTATAGAGAAACACAAACAACTATTTTAATTGATTCACTGTTAGATCCAATAGTTTGTTATGTAAAATTACCAAAGATAATTAATAAGAAGTAGATATTCTAAAACAGAAAAGCTGTTTAAAAATAAATTTTTAGTTCTAAATCTGTTCATAGAGCGGACAGACAAGAAGGAATCGCTTAGAACATTAGATTTAAAAATACGTTATGACTGTTTTTGCAATAAAAAAAAAATTTAACATACACAAAAATCCTCAAAACTGTAGACAATTTTATATGGAAAATGAGGACGGAGTAAATGTGCATGACATCATCATACAATTTTTTTGTTGGTTTGTACCATATGAAAATTTATAGTTAATATAAACAAAAACAACACACATATAAAAAAATAATTGTTGTTTTTATTTTTCATTTTTCAAGTACCCAACCAAATTTACAACTTTTTTACAATACCGTATTTGAATTTTGTTGTTGCTTCGTACCTAAATACAAAATTTATTGTAAACTTTAAGTCACTGTTTTTTTCTCAATTTTGTATTTTTCCCATTTAGCATATACAAGTATGTATGTATTTTTGTATATGCAGATTCAAGATTGTAGTTTATACAGTAGTGGAAAAAACGCATGACTCAAATAATTTTGAGTAGCATGTGCTACTCATAGGAAGAAATTTTTAGAATCCCTTCTGACGGTACTGATACGGAAGATATATCAAGTGTGTATGTATGTACATGAGTATTTTGAAACTGATCTTCCAGTCCTTGGGTTAAAAAGCAAGTTTTCTTTCCTTTCATTATGTGAAACCAATTATGTATTTACAAAGGTACCTATGCTGAAAAAATTTAAGCATTACTTTACAATGATTGAAGTGTTTTCTTATGTAATGTTTTCCTATTCAAAATACAGTCCGAGATATATATATAATAGTTTAAAACTGACAAATCACATATGTTTCCACAAAAAAAATGAAATAACTTTTTTTAAAAATTTTATGCAAATTTTCAATAAAAATAGAAAAGTATATAAAATTTATTTATACCTGCAAAAAGTTAAAAAAGAAAGAAAAAATTTGGTTAAAACTGGATCTAAATATAACAACAACAAAAATAAGAAAACGAAAAAAATTTCAAATTTCTTAAAGTACAATTAATAATATATGGTTTTAAAAAATTTTACTCATAATTTAAAAACAACGCAAAGTATGGCTCGAATATGTGTATGATTAGAATTATGTAT
The DNA here is from genome assembly GCA_932526495.1 of Bombylius major. Lineage (NCBI taxonomy): Eukaryota > Metazoa > Arthropoda > Insecta > Diptera > Bombyliidae > Bombylius > Bombylius major. The sequence continues at coordinate 18,272,494 of OW052044.1, read as the reverse complement.
GTACATATATAGCTATATATAGCGAGAATACCAACAATTCATATAATTGTTACTTATTGTTTTTAATTTTAATATAGGTATAGTAAAAAAAATTAAAACTAAGCAACATTTGTGTATAGAATTTATTCCTACTTTACCGCACTCTACTTGTGCGTCTGTTCTAAACTTTCTCGCTTCTACTGCCTTTCGTTCATGATTAAAATGTTGATACGATAAGTAGAATTGTTGATAATTGCTACTGAATATCATTATAAACATGATTATTAGAAACAAATTAATGAGCAACATGTTGTGGGGTGTGATATCACGCCCCAGATCAAAAATTTTGAGTGCCATGAGGATATATGGACTTTGGGCATCTTCTACTTATACAACTTTGGTATTATATAAATATAGGTATACACAAATTTATACTGGAAACTGGTTTGATTTGGTTATACGCAAAAAAAAAAATAACAAGAGCATGAGCAAAGATAATTAATAAGAAGTAGATATTCCAGAACACAAAAGCTGTTGAAAAATAATATTTTAGTTCTAAATCTGTTCATAGAGCGGACAGACAAGAAGGAATCGCTTAGAACATTAGATTTAAAAATACGTTATGAGTTATGACCGTTTTTGCAATAAAACAAATTTAACACACACACACACACAAAGCCTTAAAACTGTAATTAGACAATTTTATATGGAAAATGAGGACGGAGTAAATGTGCATGACATCATCATACAATTTTTTTGCTGATGTTGTAGGTACTATATGAAAATTTATAATTAATATAAACAAAAACAATAAACATATAAAAAAATAATTGTTGTTTTTATTTTTCATTTTTCAAGTACCCAACCAAATTTACAATTTTTTTATAATACCGTATTTGAATTTTGTTGTTGCTTCGTACCTAAATACAAAATTTATTGTAAACTTGAAGCAAAAACCATATAACTACAAAGATAAACAATTGCCATATATCCTTATGTCACCATTAATTTTTACTTCTACACCTGATATCAGGTGGCTACATGTTTACAGATTCTTATCAACATTTTATGCTTATGCAACATTTTAAAATCCATTACAAATCAGTATATAGTAAAAAATGACGTTGATGTTGCTAAACATTATATGTACCCAATAATGTGTCTGTTTACCAAATATAAATAATGGTTGCTACGGCAACATAAATTACGATTTATACTTTTGAATTTATTTTCATTTTGAATAAAAATACATAGGTATGTATTTGCTTTAAAAAACAATTTTTTTTTTAATATGAAATATTATTTCGATTATATGTACCTCTAAATACTATATATGTACATACTCGTATATACATATACCTAAGTCCTAAATACAAAATTTATTGTAAACTTGAAGTCACTGTTTTTTTCTCAATTTTGTATTTTTCCAATTTAGCTTATATAATACAAGTATGTATTTTTGTACATGCAGATTGAAGTTTATACAGTAGCGGAAAAAACCCATGACTCAAATAATTTTCATTTTTCTAAAAATAATTTATTTATTAAGCTGTATTACAGAATCATGTATGGTTTTTCTTTTCTTATAGAAAATACCTTCAAAAAACACACATACTTAGTTAAAAAATAAACCATCATCCATCCTCACCAAAATTTAAAGATAGTATCGAAAAAAGTTTTTAGAAATTATTAGTTAGGCGACTTTCATGACGGCTAACTGTATATTATAATGCACGTACATTATAATGTTAACACTTTGCAAGCATTAGCGATTTTCTAATTTTCTAATAATGACTGTGATCATCTCCCGGCTGCAAGCTTTTAATAAAATTTTATAGGGACACCTAATTGATCAAAATTTGTAGAGTCCAACATATCTAACTACCTCACATTATGTAACATTTCGAAATATAAATATGGGTAAATAAAATGTATTTAAATGTGTATTGTAATTGTAATGTTGTTAATTAGGTACTTGAATTGAAAACAAAATATCTTAATTCCCTTTTTCATTTTAAAAAAAAATATATAGTTACATAAAATAAAAACAAAAAAAAGCGGGATCTGGATTCTGGATTTCAGTAAAATTTCTCATAGCTTCAAAAACTATAAAAAAAATAAAAATAATTGGATAAATTTTTCATATTATCAATTATGTATCATGTATTCAATAATCAGAAAACAAATTCTAATTCATATTCCTATACAATACAATATACATATTTACATACATAATAAGGGTTTTCACTCTTTGGTGCAAATAGGTATTGCATCGTAGCATTCGGTGTATCGTAGCACGAATTTGCAACGATACAACAACAATTACTAAAAAACTAATTTTGCTACAGTCTTGCACATTTGCAATACCTAAGACCTATTGCAAACCATTGCAAACAGGCGTTGCATATTGCAAAGTGAAATGTCAGTCATTACTACGTATGCATGCAGGGTTGAATCTGAATTTAATCCGGTCTGAATCCCCTAAAAATACATGTAAATGAAGATTGAGTCCATATTGGATCCAACCGATCCTATCATTCTCTCCTGGAACGAGTTAAAATCGTTTAAGGTTATGTTATTTATCGAAATTTATAATATTTATGAGCGTTTGTGTTATTTAGAACTAAATTAAATTACTTAAATACATAAAAAAAAAATAAATAATAATAATTCGATCTTTCAATCCTTTAAACTTTGGATCCGATCATGTATACGTAGTGCATGTTAGCTTTGAAATGTCATTAGTGTTGGTGTTGACAGCCATTATTTTAATTCTGGTTCAAGGTGCGCTCATTCTTCGTTGCAAATATTCGTAGTAAAAGTGTAAAAAAAGTAAGTTTGCACCAAAGAGTGAATCCCCTTAATGTATGTACATACATATTGATATTCTATGGATGAAAAAATAAAAAATATTATACTAACCGATGAAACAAATTTTAAAAAAAGAAGAAAAAAAAATAAATATTAAATGAAATGTGCACAGACGGTAAACACGCCTTTGTGTACATGCAAAAATATGTACATATATCTATGTATATACATTGTTATATATCATATAAATATAGGTATACACAAAGTTATACTGGTAACTGGTTTGATTTGGTTATACACAAAAAAAAAAAAAATAACAAGAGCATGAGCGAATGAATAATAAAAAAAATCACTCGACTCCATCATTTTTTTTAAGTTTGAATTTCAAAACGTTAGTTCTATTTTTGCTCGCTAGATAGGACAGACAAGAAGGTTTCGTTTAGGAGCCTTTAATGAAATAGAGTGAAAATACAAATGTACTACGCGGAATATCTATTGTGTTAATCTATAATCATTGTTGTTACTAACTAAATGAAGTTTATTGGTATTTAATTTTTTTTTACATTCAACTGATATATGGATTAGTTAAATTTCACTTATTTACTATTTATATTTAATTAACGAATTTTATTTAAAAAAAAAACAAAAACTTAAACTACAAAATTTTGCTAATTAGCAAATTAATAATTAAGTTTGATAAACAAAATTCTATATATAAATCGCAAAGAAAAACACTTCTAACGCCTTCCGAATACGATATAATTTTTTTGAGTACTGAAATAGGTGTGAGGAAGAAATGATTTAGGTAAATATTTTTGGTTTTTTAAATAAAATATGATTTATAAAAGTTTTAAAATATAATAAATTAACAGTGTTATAATTTTTAAAGTGCACAATAGTCAAAAAATTAAATAAAAAGGTGGAAAATATTGTGCGTTCTTATCTCGAAAACTATGAGTTTTTTGCAAAACTTGAAGATAGCAAATCGATGCAGAATCAATTGAGCCTTTTTTTTCTGAAATAAAAAATGAGGGTTAATTTAAGCCTTTTTTGAGTAAAGCAGGGTTAAACACAAAAAATGTGTAAAAATTCACAAAATTTTGATTTTAAATGACTCTAACTTTTTAACAGTTAAGAACAGAGGCACAAGTAAGGTATTGTTACAAAGGGAAAAGGGTCCTCTATGTTTTCTTTTAATACAAAGTGACCCCAGAGTGCCCCTGCAAAAAGTTATGGAGTGTTTAATGGAAAAAGTGCAAAAAAACTTCAACGCCCTCTAGCGGCCAAACCGTTGGGATTTCCCCCCCCCCCCCCTCCAATACGATTTTTTGTTTGTCTCGATGAGCCCTATCTATGGTATCCTGTTGGACCTGGATAACGGAAACACCCTGTATAAATACTTACAGTTTGAAGAATAATAATATAAACTTTTTTCTTCTATACATATATATTGACGTGTGACTAATGACTACATACCTATGGTGAGGTTATATTATAAAAGTGAATAAATTGAAATGAAATGTAATGTAAACACAAATATGTAGTATATAAAAAAAATAAATAAAGTGAAGGAAATGTGAAAATGTAGTAGGTACCACTTGAAAAATTTTTTTTTGTTTATGAATAATATTTTTGAAAGAAGAAATAAACAAACGAATAAAAAAATTCTTCAGGTGGTACTACATTTTCAGAGGTGACTGTTAAAAATGAGAAATGACAATGAGAGAGATAATTGTGATTTCAATTAAAAATAATCATTTTTCTTTAATAACTCAATTTCTATTAATTTTATTATATAACAATGTTTGGGAAAAATGTTTATTTAATAAAAATCTACAAATTTGTAGAACATTAAAATTTAATATTTTTAGTAATTTGGGAGATTTAAAGAAAAATTGATTCTCAGTTTTATGTTACTTAATATTTATCACGTTTTTTCTTTGATTTACGTTGCTCATAGATAATTAATATATTCGGTGAAAATAAAGCTAAGGATCTTCTCTACATTTCATTTCAACATAATTTTCATGTAACTTTAATCACAAGTTATAATTGATTAAAAACAATAAATTGTAATGTTAATTTGGTACTTCCAACACATAAACAATAAAATAAAATTGAGCATTAAGGCTTGGTACTATAGGAGTCGTTGTAAGAACGCACAATAATTTTCACCTTTTTATTTAATTTTTTGACTATTGTATTGTGCACTTTAAAAATTATAACACTGTTAATTTATTATATTTTAAAACTTTTATAAACCATGTTTTATTTAAAAAACCAAAAATATTTAACTAAATATATCTATTTTATTTGTGGTATGGTCATAAACTAAAATACCCAGATGAGTAAATAGAAAGACAAAAAATGATGTATGAAAATAAAAATTCTAAAAAGTTTTAGAATAAACTTTCGTGGTACAAATGATAGAAAATATAAATGTGTGTTGTGAAATGCGATTACGCATTTAATGGGGGACATCTTCGATCAGCTAGCAATTAAGCAAATTGCGACTAGCAAATATGGCGGATTTGCGATTGCTAATTGCGATTACAAAAAATCACATCCTCGATTGTAATCGCAAGTTAACCATTTTTATTTTGTAAGCACTTTTGCTGAATAAGTTTTTACATACATAACCTATAATTTTCTATTATATTACGTTAAAAATTCGTTTTTTTTATTCAAATTTTTGAAATTTTAAAATTTTAAATCATAACCGAAATTATTTTGTTTATTATGAACTATTTTTTTTTTCAATTTTCAAACTTCTACAGTCTCATAATTGTGTATAAATTTATAAATTCATATACAATGGTCTCACTAACCAATTCTATCCATTACAAGAAAAAAATATTCAAATTATATTGATAACATAAGTATTTGGGTTTGAGTTTCTACTTATTTATAAGAAATTTGAGGTTATGTGTTCTGTTAACTGAGTTTGCGACACCAACTTTGCGATCGCAAATTTTGACGGTTAATTTGCTTACTTGCGAGAGCAAAAACAATCGAGGATACCAATTCTATCATTTCAGATAGCAAGTCTTACTTGCTTGCTTGCTAGCTGATCGAAGATGTCCCCCTTTGACGGTTAATTTGCTTACTTGCGAGAGCAAAAACAATCGAGGATACCAATTCTATCATTTCAGCTAGCAAGTCTTACTTGCTTGCTTGCTAGCTGATCGAAGATGTCCCCCAATATTGAATAAAATTAAAAAATATTGTTTTGCACATTTTGACTTTGTATGGAAGAAGAGAACCGTTAAAATGTGCGTGACGTCACTCATATAATTTAAATGATTCGAATTTAATAGTTTTTAAATATACATAGGGAAAAATACCTAGTAACGAGCCCTCCTCCAGTAACGAGGCGTTGGCTTTATTTTACTCTATATATGTGAATTTTTGCTATATATTTAGAAAAATATGTTATCTTTGCAATGCGTGGATGGTTTATCATTACAAATTCTTATTTTAAATATAATTCTAATATATGTATGTAAAGTGCCACAAAAAATGGCATTTTTCTCAACGTTTTCGTTCAGGAGATGTAAAAAAGCAATAAAAAATATTTTTTATCTTAAAATTTAAAAAAAAATCATTTTAATTCAGTTCAAAATGAAGGGCTTGTTATTGTCTCTTTTCAGGGGCTCGTTGCTGATCTTCACGAATTTTGAGTTATTTTCTTAATTTTAATAATTTCATTGAAATAAAAACATTTTTTTTTGCGTTAAATCAAAAATCATATAACTACAAAGATAAACAATTGCCATATATCCTTATGTCACCATTAAATTTTACTTCTACACCTGATATCAGGTGGCTACATGTTTACTGAATGTTATCAACATTTTATGCTTATGCAACAATTTTAAAATCCAGAGCAAACCAAAAATACGTTTATGTTGCTAAACATTATATGTACCCAATAATGTGTCTGTTTACCAAATATAAATAATGGTTGTTGCTACGGCAACATAAATTACGATTTATACTTTTGAATTTATTTTCATTTTGAATAAAAATACATATTTGCTTTAAAAAAAAATCTTTTTTTTAATATGAAATATTATTTCTATTATACCTCTAAATACTACATATATACTCGTATATACATATACTATATACAAAATACATTTTATTTTTCAAATTTTAAAAATATATTTTAATATTTTTCATCTTCATTGAGAAATATGAAAATTTTATTCGTAATGAATCAGGAGATCAGAATCAATAGGCACGTTATTTCATTTTCTTTTACATTATATTATAGAATATCTAATGCTAGTTTTAGAAATACTGTAATGTTTATTCATTAAAATTTAATCTAAGCAAACTCTGATTTTCAAGTCAAAAATATTTTAGTATTAAAAATTTTTTTTTATTTAAATAATTATTTATTTAAAATGAAAATAAATTCAAAAGTATAAATCGTAATTAATGTTGCCGTAGGAACAACCATTATGTATTTATATTTGGTAAACAGACACATTATTGGGTACATACAAATAATGTTTAGCAACATGAACTTATTTTTGGTTTGCTCTGGATTTTAAAATTGTTGCATAAGCATAAAATGTTGATAACATTCAGTAAACATGTAGCCACCTGATATCAGGTGTAGAAGTAAAATTTAATGGTGACATAAGGATATATGGCAATTGTTTATCTTTGTAGTTATATGATTTTTGGTTAAATTGAAAATTTATTTTACAATAAATACTTTAAGCGTGGTATAAGGAAAAGGTTAAAAATGTTCCTTAAGAGGGCTCATTACTGGGTATTCTACCCTATATATATATACAATATGGGATACATAAATGTATAATAATATATAAACCCTTCGAAGTAAAAGAGCATCCCAGCGGCGATATTTAATATTGATGACATTTTCCTCAATGTTGTCATCAATGAACAAGACAAATGAAACAAATTTAATATATTATGAGTAATATATAAAACGTAATTTAAACATGTTTCATTTATTTATTTTTTAAAGTCATCGATGTTGTCATCGAAAGGGTCAGCTATGGTCAGTTATAGCAAAGTTGTATAAGTAGAAGATGCCCAACGTCCATATATCCTCATGGCACTCAAAATTTTTGATCTGGGGCGTGATATCACACCCCACAACATGTTGCTTATACATTTGTTTCTAATAGTCATGTTTATAATGATATTCAGTAGCAATTATCAACAATTTTACTCATCGTATCAACATTTTAATCATGAACAAAAGGCAGTAGAATCGAGAAAGATTAGAACAGACGCACAAGTAGAGTGCGGTAAAGTAGGAATAAATTCTTTACACAAATGTTGCTTAGTTTGAATTTTTTTACTATACCTATATTAAAATTAAAAACAACAAGTAACATTAAATATGAATTGTTGGTATTCTCGCTATATATATATAGCTATAGCTATATACATACATAATTCTAACATACACACATTCGAGCCATACTTTGCGTTGTTTTCAAATTATAAGTAAAAATTTTTAAAACCATATTATTATTATTGACTTGAAGAAATTTGAAATTTTTTTCGTTTTTCTTATTTTTGTTGTTGTTATATTGAAATCCAGTTTTAACCAAATTTTGTCTTTCTTTTTAAACTTGCAGGTATAAATGCATTTTATAATTTTCTATTTTCATTGGAAATTCGCATATAATTTTTAAAAAAAATTATTTCATATTTTTTGTGGAAAGATATGTAATTTGTCAGTTTTGCACTATTATATTTCGGACTTTTAAACTGATTTTCCAGTCCTTGAGTTCAAAAGCAAGTTATTTTTCTTTCATTGTGAACCCAATTATGCATTTAGCCAATTTTTCTAGCATACCTTTGTAAAGATCAGTTTTAAAATATGTACCTATACATACATATGAGAATTTTTGAAATTCTTTTTATCAAAAGTCGTTTTTTTTTGCAATAGATATATGTATTTTAGTGTAAAAATATGACATAGGGAGAATACCCAGTAACGAGACCTCTTAAGGAAAATTTTTGCCTTTTCCTTATACCACGGATAAAGTATTTAAATAATAATTCCAACCAAGAGCAAAATAAACTTTCTGAAGGGTCTAGATTTGCAATTTAAAAATACCCAAATGGGTTGCAAAATAAACCTAAAATTTAAATTATGTATTTTTATTTAAAAATGTTACATTTATATTGAAATATAGGTAGGTGAGTATTTAATGAGCTTTCTACTTCTGTGAAAGTACATTAATTTTTGTATTTTTACTTGATATATTTTTTTCAACCGACCATAAACAATGCTTCCGTATCATACGGAATACCATTTGGGTATTTTTAAATTGCAAATCTAGACCCTTCAGAAAGTTTATTTTGCTCTTGGTTGGAATTATTATTTAAATACTTTATCCGTGGTATAAGGAAAAGGCAAAAATTTTCCTTAAGAGGTCTCGTTACTGGGTATTCTCCCTATGGCATATTTTTACACTAAAATACATATATCTATTGCAAAAAAAAACGACTTTTGATAAAAAGAATTTCAAAAATTCTCATATGTATGTATACTGTATAGGTACATATTTTAAAACTGATCTTTAGAAAGAAAAATAACTTGCTTTTGAACTCAAGGACTGGAAAATCAGTTTAAAAGTCCGAAATATAATAGTGCAAAACTGACAAATTACATATCTTTCCACAAAAAATATGAAATAATTTTTTTTAAAAATTATATGCGAATTTCCAATGAAAATAGAAAATTATAAAATGCATTTATACCTGCAAGTTTAAAAAGAAAGACAAAATTTGGTTAAAACTGGATTTCAATATAACAACAACAAAAATAAGAAAAACGAAAAAAATTTCAAATTTCTTCAAGTCAATAATAATAATATGGTTTTAAAAATTTTCACTTATAATTTGAAAACAACGCAAAGTATGGCTCGAATGTGTGTATGTTAGAATTATGTATGTATATAGCTATAGCTATATATATATAGCGAGAATACCAACAATTCATATTTAATGTTACTTGTTGTTTTTAATTTTAATATAGGTATAGTAAAAAAATTCAAACTAAGCAACATTTGTGTAAAGAATTTATTCCTACTTTACCGCACTCTACTTGTGCGTCTGTTCTAATCTTTCTCGATTCTACTGCCTTTTGTTCATGATTAAAATGTTGATACGATGAGTAAAATTGTTGATAATTGCTACTGAATATCATTATAAACATGACTATTAGAAACAAATGTATAAGCAACATGTTGTGGGGTGTGATATCACGCCCCAGATCAAAAATTTTGAGTGCCATGAGGATATATGGACGTTGGGCATCTTCTACTTATACAACTTTGGTTATAGTCATCGATGAAAGCATCTATGTTGTTATCGATGAGGGCGCTGCTGGGATGTGATGTGAGAACAATACAATCGAAATCATAGTTGGTAGTTGCTGCAAAAAGTATATAAAATCATTAGAGATTCCAGTTTATATATTTTTTGAAATTATAAAATTTTAGTTTTCCAAGCAATAATAGATGGCGCAACCAGGTAATTCCAATAGTGAAGCTCATTTTTGAATTTAAAATTTTGATTTTTTCGTTGATTTCGAAATTCGATGATTTTGTATAATGTTGCAATTTTGTTTACATTACCCATACGATCATTATTATGCATGTGTAATAATATGCTTATACGAATTGTTATGAGTATGCACAGTGTATAGAGAAGAGTGTATAGGGTCACTTCATATAAAATGTTGCTAGAAAAATTAGAAAAATATAATAGTATATGTAAAATACACTCACAGTTGGGTTGAAAATAGTCCACATAATAAATCTTGAATGAGCAAGAGAAACAACGAATTCCCTATCGTTGTATATACCAAACTTACATATCATAGGGGAAAATATACTGTACATTTTTTATTGACATAAAAGTCCATATGTTTTATTTTTAAACAAAAAAAATCAAAACAATCATCCAATATATGTATTCTTTACCTGTGAAAATAACAAAAGAAACTTATTTACTAACACATACCAAAAACCATATAAATACCATATAGACAGCCCAAAATGAAAATTTCTTGAAAAAAAATATTTTTCTCCCTGCAGATGGCCAGCCAAGGAGGCTCTGATAGAAAGAATAATTTTTGTATGAATCGAAATCAACAGTATGAGTGTTTGAGTGTATAAACATATACAATAATAATAACGTGGCTTTTTAGAGCCAATATGGAAATTGCGTATACAGAAAAAAAAAAAAACAGATCGCAAAAACGAAAAACGTACAGAAACAATATGTATAAGCGCATATATAAATTATGAGTCAATTCATTCAAAAACTATATAGGTATACAACTTGTCTGTTAAAATAATGATCATTAAATAATATGACATATAGATATATATTATACTGTAGTATATACAGAATAGATAATGTACATACATATTTCATAGGATTTTGCAATTATATCCTATAATTATACATATATTGCTGGTATGGTTTTTTTCTTTTCTTTTTTTTTTTTTGTCCACATGCATATATTATAGTTATGTAGGTATGTATACCTATTTGATACAGCAAACAGCGTTCTTTAAAGCTGAAATAAATGGTTATTGTTGTTGTTTTTTTTTTTTGGTTTGATTTTTCTGTTTCTTGTTGTTATTGTACTTTTGCTAATGATATGCTCGCGTAAATAAATATTTTTTGAAATAAGAATTTTATTTCAAATTACAGTGTCCGCTCAATAATTTTTCCCTTCCTATTTTCAACTTTTGGTTTTTTCAACACCCAAATTTCAATAGGTACTTTGAAGGTTTTTCGATGATTTTTATTTTATAAAATAGAATAAAGTTTAAATAAGCTAAACATGTAGGTACTGCCTAATTTAAATCACAGATTTTTGTAGAAATAATTCATTATATAATTATCATAATCGGTTTTTATAATAACAAAAACTAATTTTATTACAAAACTATTTATTGTTTTTTCAAAAATAGCGTTGAAAGTTGCAAATTGGTTTCTATCCAATAATTTCAACTATTTTAAAATTTAAACAAGGCCTATTTTAATCAGTCCAAATTATCGAGCTCATACTGTATGTATGTGTAATTTTTGCTTCTTTTCTTTCAAATGAATATTAACATTAAAATACAAGTGCAAGTGAACAATTCGTTCTATTTCAAATTTTAAACCCTCGAATCAATTTTAAGTAACAAAATGTAACATTTTTTGATTCTTTAGAAAAGAATGTTCCTGTGAAGCTAGGAAGTTGAAATTTGGCCAGAATATTCTTTGAACGGTCTTATATTGCATGAACTTTGAAAGGTTGAATTTTTTTCTAAAGAATTAAAAAATGTTACATTTTGTTACTTAAAATTGATTCGAGGGTATAAAATTTAAAATAGAACGAAGTGTTAACTTGCACTTGGTACTGTTAAAAATTATAGAACAAGAAAAAAATGCTAACGAAAAACCAAAGGTCGATTCTCTGTAAAATTATACCAAAATTTTCACTTGCTTCAGTAAAAATGTTGAAAAGAATAGCTAAATATGAAAAAATTCTTTGTTTTTATAGGCAGCTGACCTGATATCGGCATTGATTTTTAGTATAATATTACATACAATATACATTTTTATTTTTTTTTAATTACTTCAAAATGTCTTCTGCGTTGCCTGAAATGTCCTCATAGATTTTAATTGCTTATTGTAAAAGATCAATTATATGAGTTTTCTATAAAATACTTTTTTAAAGGACATGTGTTACAATAAAACTATAAATGAGACAATTATTAAATACTTAACAATTCACAGAATTCTTAAAGAAAATATTAAGAATGTATTAACAAGGTTGTGTACGAGTCTTCTGCGTTGCCGCCTTCATTTCAGATAAATTTAAAACATAAGGTCAGAATAATAGAAATGCGCTATATAGTTTTAAAAGTGAGGTATAGAAAAATGTACAAGTATTAAGTCTTTACACTTTTATTATCCAACAATTTTTTAATAAAATTCCTCACAAAGTGTCTTCGATGTTAACAGAGAATCGACCTAAAACAAAAATACACACATGCTTAAGAAAATAATATCACACGTACAGTATATGGTTTAATAAATACATATATTGTAATGTAAAAAAACAAACACAAAAATTTTAGTTCTATGTCCAACCACTTGGGGACAAGGAGAAATCGCTAAAATGATAAAAGTTATGCTGATTTGAAATGTAACTGTCAGTAACGGACAAGTGGGCTGTCTTTATGATGTAATTATATAGTCATTGCACATACTCACCTTTGCGGTACCACTTTTAGTACTTTTTACAAAAACAAAGTGGGGACATGTTGCTATGAAAGTAATAGGAATAAGAAGATTACTAACAAATTGACACCTGATAGGGCCGTCTAATACGTATTATATAGTTGGAATAGGGATAGGTATATTTTTTCTTCATATAAATATTTGGTTAGTCATATGAGTGTTCTTTTCTGACGCATGCAATTTTTTTAAAATTTTTTTTTTATTTTTTTTTTAAATTTTTTTTAATTGCGTTCTTCATTATGATTGGATGTCATTTTTTTGTGTACCGTTATGCAGTTGTGACTATACTCTCCTTCTCTATACTCTGGTATGCATATGTGTATATTTTTTACAACTGTATAAATGTTTTTTATGTGATTGATAATGACTTGAATTATTTTTTGTTTATAATTTTTTTTCAGTTTAATTTTTCGTAAAATAATTTATTAATATTAGTTTAAATAGTTAGATAATTTTTGTTTAATAATTCTATTACAGATTTTTATTTTTAAATAGTATTTTATCTTTTTCTTCTTCTTTTAATATCCTAAAGCATATCAGCTGACTTTTATTCAAATGTTTTTATTAGCTTGGTTTCTTGTCTGTCTGTTCGGTACAAATTTGGAAATTGATTTTTAATTTTTAACCAACTTTTTGATGAGATAGAGACTTGAAACTTTCAACATAGCTCAGAACTGCATGACAATGCAATATTACATCGCTAATGAAAGTTTTAAGATTTTAGTTTTTATGATATTCGATCCTCAAATTTGGTCTAACACAAATAAAATACTATAATGTTTATTCACTAAAATTTAATCTAAGCAAACTCTGATTTTCAAGTCAAAAATATTTTAGTATTAAAAATTCTTTTTTATTTGATTAATTATTAGTATTGTTCTTTACAGTATTTTTTTTAGTTTTTTTAGTTTTCAAGATAAAGTGCACAATATGTAACATGAAAAACGTGAATGTTCCATACATTCTTGTACATTCATAAAAGCAAACATCTATTGTTGGCTTTGAAGTTCTGTATCTCAGCATCCTCTGAACTAAAAACTAATATTTTTGGATTAAAATATTTGCTGAAGTATTGCCTTAAAGCTGTCTTATACAGTATTTCTGTAAGTGCCATAGTTTTCAACCAAAAGGACAAAATACGCGAAAAACCATTAAGAAGTTCAACATTTTCAACCTTATTTTCCATTTTATCTCGGAAACTAGAAAAAATATGAAACTGTAATAGCAACAACATTAAAGAGAACACTTTAATAAAGATTTCAATATAAAAATAATAGTTTTTGGTCCATGCATGGGATGCTGAGATACAGTTCTTTGAAAGAAAAAAATTTAAAATTTCCATATAAAATGTATGGTATACAGTTGTATATTCACGGCCAAATTTGTGACATTCTTGATCAGGCAATCCTAGGGTTAAATAACAATACAATTGAGGGAAAAGTTCATTGCAAAATAAAATTTGTAGGTACATACCTACTAATATAACAATATTTTTAGTTAAGTTTTTTCTTCTTCTGGTTCACTTTGTTTTAAATATTTTAAAAATTATTAGTACATATGTACTTACATATTATACATACTTATATTTCCGAATATATACATACCTACATATTTTTCAAAAATTATAAAAATAATTGACCTATTAGTTAAACTCATCTCATAATACCCACATAGGCCACACAATATGATAATAAAAAATTTTCCTAAACTTAAGTTGAATTACATACATTATGTAGGTATATCTACTACAAAAAATTAAAATAAATTCTTCTTTTCAGAATGAAAATAAGTTAAAAAAAAACATGAAATTTGACAACAACAAAAATCATAAAAAGGAGTAAAATTTATATCCGATTTAATAAATTTATCATTATTTTATAAAAATTAAAAAAATGATTTAGAAGCAGAATATGTTAAAAAATATGAAAATTAAAATTTTTTTTTTCATTTTATACCTACATAATTTACATATCACAAGACACATTAATATCATAATCAACAATCATTATTCTCAATTGTATTGTTTTTGTTTTTCGAAACAAAATATAAATATGTATCCAAAAATGTATACAATCAGATCAGAATCAAAACAAAATTTAAAAAAATCATATGGTATACAAAAACAATTAATACAATCATGTGTGTGAATGAAATAGAAAATAAAATAAAAATGGTAGATTTCGACGATATTTACGAAAATTCGAAATACATATTTAAAAAACTTTATACTTGTACAATTGTACTTGCAGAGCTTGAAGAACTTAAGAGCTTTACTATTGGAAAATAACGATCAAATTTTGTTGATTGTTTAAGAAATTTGAAATGTAACAGTCAAGTAACGGAAAAATTGATCGTCTAGTTATATATGGTCTTTGTATAGGTACATAAAATTATTATCACAAATCACATTATCAGTTATTTCAAAATTTATCCTACTTCAGTTCTTGTGCATTCTTGTGCAGAAAAATAACTTTAAAGGAGGAGTAGGACGTTGGAATTTGGCCAGGGTGTTCCCTGAAGGGTTCTCTTCCAAACAAACTTTAAACGAAGAAATCCATGCACTAGGGCAACGGTTATAGTGTAAAATGACCAAAAAAGTCATTTTTCAAAATATGCGTTTTTCCCATTTGAAAAACAAAGTTCTCTGATATTAGATGAAGTGAAAATTCGCAGGGTATTAGTTTATGACACATTTTTAGATCAAATAGAAGGAGTAGTAGATTATATGGACAAGGGGAAAGAGGAAACCATGTTGCAAAAAGTGTCTGTGTTTTTAATACGTGGTATTGCATTAAACTGGAAGTACCTATGTATTCAGTTATTATATTTCTGAAGAAGTTATAAAGGGTGAAAATCTAAAAGAATTAGTTGAACAAAATTTGGAAAAGGTCTTTGAAATAGGGCTAGATATTCGACCCGTTATTTGTGACCAAGGGTCAAACAATAGAAAATGTTTCAAACTTTTAAAAATTTCTGAAACAATTCCTTTCTTTTATTTTCATGATAAGAAAATTTTTGAAATTTTTGATGTACAACATTTGATAAATGTCCAATTTCTTCAGGTCAAGTTATCTTCTTAATAACTTTAAACTGGGGATAAATCAAGAATTTGGTTTTCTTCACTTTCAGATAAGACTTATTAAGAGGATAAAGTTATCTGGTCATGATAGTACCGATTATCTCAAGCAAAGATAATTAATAAGAAGTAGATATTCTAAAACAGAAAAGCTGTTTAAAAATAAATTTTTAGTTCTAAATCTGTTCATAGAGCGGACAGACAAGAAGGAATCGCTTAGAACATTAGATTTAAAAATACGTTATGACCGTTTTTGCAATAAAAAAAAATTTAACATACACAAAAATCCTCAAAACTGTAATTAGACAATTTTATATGGAAAATGAGGACGGAGGAAATGTGCATGACATCATCATACAATTTTTTTGTTGGTGTTGTACCATATTGAAATTATAATTAATATATAAACAAAAACAACAACACACATACAAAAAAATAATTGTAATTTTATTTTTCATTTTTCAAGTACCCAACCAAATTTACAATTTTTTTATTATTATAAAATATTTGAATTTTGTTGTTGCTTCGTACCTAAGTCCTAAATACAAAATTTATTGTAAACTTGAAGTCACTGTTTTTTTCTCAATTTTGTATTTTTCCAATTTAGCTTATATAATACAAGTATGTATTTTTGTACATGCAGATTGAAGTTTATACAGTAGCGGAAAAAACCCATGACTCAAATAATTTTCATTTTTCTAAAAATAATTTATTTATTAAGCTGTATTACAGAATCATGTATGGTTTTTCTTTTCTTATAGAAAATACCTTCAAAAAACACACATACTTAGTTAAAAAATAAACCATCATCCATCCTCACCAAAATTTAAAGATAGTATCGAAAAAAGTTTTTAGAAATTATTAGTTAGGCGACTTTCATGACGGCTAACTGTATATTATAATGCACGTACATTATAATGTTAACACTTTGCAAGCATTAGCGATTTTCTAATTTTCTAATAATGACTGTGATCATCTCCCGGCTGCAAGCTTTTAATAAAATTTTATAGGGACACCTAATTGATCAAAATTTGTAGAGTCCAACATATCTAACTACCTCACATTATGTAACATTTCGAAATATAAATATGGGTAAATAAAATGTATTTAAATGTGTATTGTAATTGTAATGTTGTTAATTAGGTACTTGAATTGAAAACAAAATATCTTAATTCCCTTTTTCATTTTAAAAAAAAATATATAGTTACATAAAATAAAAACAAAAAAAAGCGGGATCTGGATTCTGGATTTCAGTAAAATTTCTCATAGCTTCAAAAACTATAAAAAAAATAAAAATAATTGGATAAATTTTTCATATTATCAATTATGTATCATGTATTCAATAATCAGAAAACAAATTCTAATTCATATTCCTATACAATACAATATACATATTTACATACATAATAAGGGTTTTCACTCTTTGGTGCAAATAGGTATTGCATCGTAGCATTCGGTGTATCGTAGCACGAATTTGCAACGATACAACAACAATTACTAAAAAACTAATTTTGCTACAGTCTTGCACATTTGCAATACCTAAGACCTATTGCAAACCATTGCAAACAGGCGTTGCATATTGCAAAGTGAAATGTCAGTCATTACTACGTATGCATGCAGGGTTGAATCTGAATTTAATCCGGTCTGAATCCCCTAAAAATACATGTAAATGAAGATTGAGTCCATATTGGATCCAACCGATCCTATCATTCTCTCCTGGAACGAGTTAAAATCGTTTAAGGTTATGTTATTTATCGAAATTTATAATATTTATGAGCGTTTGTGTTATTTAGAACTAAATTAAATTACTTAAATACATAAAAAAAAAATAAATAATAATAATTCGATCTTTCAATCCTTTAAACTTTGGATCCGATCATGTATACGTAGTGCATGTTAGCTTTGAAATGTCATTAGTGTTGGTGTTGACAGCCATTATTTTAATTCTGGTTCAAGGTGCGCTCATTCTTCGTTGCAAATATTCGTAGTAAAAGTGTAAAAAAAGTAAGTTTGCACCAAAGAGTGAATCCCCTTAATGTATGTACATACATATTGATATTCTATGGATGAAAAAATAAAAAATATTATACTAACCGATGAAACAAATTTTAAAAAAAGAAGAAAAAAAAATAAATATTAAATGAAATGTGCACAGACGGTAAACACGCCTTTGTGTACATGCAAAAATATGTACATATATCTATGTATATACATTGTTATATATATCATATAAATATAGGTATACACAAAGTTATACTGGTAACTGGTTTGATTTGGTTATACACAAAAAAAAAAAAAAATAACAAGAGCATGAGCGAATGAATAATAAAAAAAATCACTCGACTCCATCATTTTTTTTAAGTTTGAATTTCAAAACGTTAGTTCTATTTTTGCTCGCCAGATAGGACAGACAAGAAGGTTTCGTTTAGGAGCCTTTAATAAAATAGAGTGAAAATACAAATGTACTACGCGAAATATCTATTGTGTTAATCTATAATCATTGTCTCAAGATTAAAAATATTTTGAAAACAGCTTTGAAATTGGTTTATATTTATTTTTTACTTTAACTAGCAACTTCACTGGTCACTGGTAATAATAAAAATAATGAAACGGTTACTTAACTTCTTAAAAATTATTCAAAATTAATCATGAAGTTGAACCTCATTTATATTCGGAAATTCGGAAACAACATTTTCTATCTCGGTGATAACTTATCTGTGCTTTGGATGAAGAAAACCAAATTAGATTTATCGGTAGTTTAACTTTAACTGGAAGTTCATTATTAAGAACTATGAAGAAATTGGACAAAAATCTATCAGAAATACATTGGAAAATAGAGATATCAATATAGAAAGTGAAGTCGTCAGTTGGAAAGTTATTAAGAAATTATATGAAATGGATAATAAATCAAAAACTACTAAAATATGTCCAAAACTCACGGAAAAACATGTCTATCCGGAAAAATTTGATAAAATGAGGGTTAAATATGCGAAATATATGAAAATTGTATAAAGGAAATGATAAAACATGATCAAAATTTGTCTTCACCATCTGAATATTTTATACATAATAAAGATTATTCACATCAGACACAAAGTAATTTTTGTAAACTGATGTGAGTATTGTATATTTTTTCGAAAATTTGGAAATGTAATTTACATATTTCAAAAAAATTTACTGAAGGCGACTGCAAATACATTTCTTTACTTTGTGAAATACCCACATTAGTATCAAAAAGCTCTATTGAAAGCAATAAAATTGCTTTGCTTGATTGCATGAGACCGCTAAATGCAAAATACATTCTTTTTTATTTGCAATTTTTTAAGATATTTTAAACTACTTTCTAGAAATCCGGCTACAGGGTTATTTCTTTTTAATGGTCCTTTGAAAATATTTTCTTCAGAAACATATCTGCTATTAAGACAATCAAAAGTTTTATCTAGAAATGTAATAAAATCTATCGTAGCCCAGGCCTTTTTTTCAAATTCAGAGGGATATTGTCCTAGCTCAATGCAGGTTTTAATACCTGAAGCAACAGTTCTACTGAAAATTTGAGTCGCATATTTAACCCTCATTTTATCAAATTTTTCCATTCACCAAATACGCCTAACTACGCCCAACCCAACTACGATTATTTACTCCGGAGTAGCCCAAGGAACGCAGCTAATAGGGGTGGTTGAGCGTAGATGGGAGTAGATTCATCTACACCTGAAATCCCAATCAGCCAAAATACACTAAGTAGCAATGATCTAGTTGTAACAATTTTTTTCGTACTTGGTATAATAAGAATAGTCTAAAATAATTTTAGCTGACGGTTGTAATACACTCACGCTCGTTACAACTTGGTCGTGCCACCATAAGGTGTATTTTAAGCAGTTGTTAAAACCGGTTATAAACTAGTTTGCGACGGTGGCACTGCTACTTAGTGTGCGATTGGTGATTTTAACAGTTTATACGGCACAAAAATAATCCGATTTTGGATTAAATTAAATACGCTATAAACGGTAAATTGGGAATAAAATAATACATGCAAACGTTGATACTTTTATACACTTATAGCATACATATTCTTCTTTTTTCACATAAAATAATTAAAATAAAAAAAATTTTTTAATATAAAACGTTTTTAAAACGGACTCAAAAGTATAAAATAATTTTTCCTAGCCACATACACATTCTCAACCTCGTACAGATAATCCTGAAAATTTGTGATTGCGAATTTTTAATAGCTATAAAAATACTTGTAAGATTAAAAACGAAAAACGTGGGGCGTTATTCTTTACACTTCTTACTATTAACTTGAACTACTCTTTACACTTCTTACTATTTTATCTTGCGCCCCATGTTTTTCGTTTTTAATCTTACAAGTATTTTTATAGCTATTAAAAATTCGCAATCACAAATTTTCAGGATTATCTGCATGGGGTTGAGAATGTGTATGTGGCTAGGAAAAATTATTTTATACTTTTGAGTCCGTTTTAAAAACGTTTTATATTAAAAAATTTTTTTTATTTTAATTATTTTTTGCTTTTTAGTCTTATGTGAAATTTGTCAACCGATTTTATTGATATTATTTTACATTAAAAAACAATATAAGTAAAACTAAAAAAGTTTTTTTAATTTTTAAAAACAAATATACATATTTGTATACAACATATATGTAAAATACAGTCGCTCTCAAAACATTTGCAACTGAATAAATTTAACGTGTGTATATATTAAAATTGTGAAATTTTTTTACCTATTTAAATAATTATATACTTTTTTGGTATATTTTTGCCGAATGTTCTTTTCCTTTTTCTTTTTCTTGTAATAAATATATTTTATATATACATGTTTGGTATAGGTCATTGAACACTTATTTAAAATTAACAAATTTTCAGTATTGTTGAAACCAACGACTCCTATAGTACCAAGACTTAATGCTCAATTTTATTTTATTGTTTATATGTGTTGGAATGGAAGTACCAAATTGACATCACAACTTATTGCTTTTAATCAATCATAACTAAGTTGTGATTAAAGTTACATGAAAATTATGTTCTAATGAAATGTAGAGAAGATCCTTAGCTTTATTTTCACCGAATATATTAAATATCTATGGGCAACGTAAATCAAAGAAAAAACGTGATAAATATTAAGTAACATAAAACTGAGAATCAATTTTTCCTTAAATCTCCCAAATTACTAAAAATATTAAATTTTAATGTTCTATAAATTTGTAGATTTTTATTAAATAAACATTTTTCTCAAACATTGTTATATGTATTATAAAATTAATAGAAATTGAGTTATTAAAGAAAAATGATAATCACAATTATCTCTCTCATTTCTCATTTTTAACAGTCACTTCAGAAAATGTAGTACCACTTGAAGAATTTTTTTATTCATTTGTTTATTTTTTCTTTCAAAAATATTATTCATAAACAAAAAAAAATTTTTCAAGTGGTACTACATTTTCAGAGGTGGCTGTTTAAAATGAGAAATGAAGCATACTAAAATATTTTTGACTTGAAAATCAGAGTTTGCTTAGATTAAATTTTAGTGAATAAACATTATAGTATTTTATTTGTGTTAGACCAAATTTGAGGATCGAATATCATAAAAACTAAAATCTTAAAACTTTCATTAGCGATGTAATATTGCATTGTCATGCAGTTCTGAGCTATGTTGAAAGTTTCAAGTCTCTATCTCATCAAAAAGTTGGTTAAAAATTAAAAATCAATTTCCAAATTTGTACCGAACAGACAGACAAGAAACCAAGCTAATAAAAACATTTTAAAAAAGAAGAAGAACATGAAAGCTTTACTTTCACAGTAAAAGTTAGAATCCGCCATATTACATTTTACCTCACACATACATATAAAAAAATTGGGAGGATTAAACCCAAATAATTTGGGCTTAAGCCAAAATCCGAATTAGCGAGTTTATAGCAGATAAAATTGGGATTAAACCAAAATCCGTATTAAAAGCGAATTAGGCATAAACTCGTACATTGACGGTATTGTAGTTCAAAGAAAAATACAGCTTTCGCGACAACACTGTTGTTTAATACTATTATTTTATTGTTCATTTGTATGTTGGCAGCATTTAATAAATTAAGGGTTTTTATTATTTTAATTATGTAAGCCTGATCCAAAATCAAAAGTGAAAAAAACAGAAATCCGTTGACATTCAATTCAATTGAAAACGTCTTAAGGCGATAGGAGTTAGTTGTTCGTTTCATTGTTAGTTATTGGTGTGTTTTATTTGGAAATATATTTTTGTGCATAACGTTTTTGATTTTTTTTTATATTTGTCAAATACTAAGTTGATTTCAACAGTATTTTCACATCAATAAATTACAAATAATTAAAGGGAAATGAGTTCATCATCAAAACCTACTGGGTTACCCAAGCCTATTATATCAAGAAAACCATTAGGTGTAGCATTAAAAAATGCCAACATAATTCCCACTGATAGATTGAAGCCACCAACATTTGGATCACGCTCTGGTATTCAAAACAGATTTCCACTAAGCCGAGATATTTCTAGTGCTCATGGTAATTTTATTTTTAAAAAAATATACAAAGACCTTGATGGGATAGTTTATTTTTCCATTACTTCCATTTTTAGAAAACTTATTTTACTTTATCATTTTCAGGTTCAAAATCACCAGAATTTCCACAAATTAATTCAAAAATGAAATTACGTCGCAGTAAATCAGCATGCGAATTACGTGAAACATTTACAAGAACTAATTTTAAACGTACACAACCAACATTGGCACCAATACCAAGTAAAACAGCAAAATTTACAAATCCTGTAGCAAAATCAACAACGAATAATATCCAGAATAAAAATTTAAATTCAAAAACAGCATCGTCAACAGGAACAAATAATGCAAATAACACTGATGCAAAAGCTAATATCAAAAGGAAAATACCTGCTTATGATTACAAAGCAAGATTTCTTGATCTTCAAGAAAGGCATAAAACCTTAAAAGAGAAATATGATGAGGCCAAAGAGCAACTTGTACATTTGGAACAATATGAAGAAACTCAAGCTGAATTAATTCAAGCTAAACAGGATATAAAAAACACAAATACACAGCTAGAGTGTTTACAAAGTCAAAATAGTTCACAATCAAAGAAAATTGAATCTTTGAAGCAATATTTAACAAAAACGGAAGGAGAGCTAACTGATTTAAAACAAAAATATGAGGTGAGTGTACCATTTCTCTCATATATATTTACCATTACCTTCTGTTAAACCATTAATTTCTTTTTTTTTTTAAGAAAATAACTGTAGAACAAGCCACAGCATTAGAAAAATTGAAAGAATTAAGTGAAAGAAATTCAATTCTTGAGAAAGAAAATGAAATTCTATCGACAGAAATGAATGAATGTAGAGAGCAATTATTCAAGGCAAATATTGAACGTAAAGAATTACATAACGTTGTACTTGATTTACGAGGTAATATAAGAGTATTCTGCCGTGTACGTCCACCCCTTCAAACTGAGGAAGATCGTTTATTATGTGGATGGAATTATCTTGATGAAACATCATTAGAAATTTCCAGTTTAGAAGGATACAATTCATCATCATCCATAACAGGAACTAACAAAGGAGGCAAAAATAATACATCGCATGCATTCAGTTTTGACCATGTATTTCATCCAAAATCAACACAAGAAGATGTTTTTGAAATGGTTTCACCATTAATACAATCAGCACTCGATGGCTATAATATTTGTATATTTGCATATGGTCAAACTGGTAGTGGTAAAACATTCACAATGGATGGTGTTGAAGGTAATGTTGGTGTTATTCCAAGAACTGTTAATCTTATTTTCGATTCAATAAGAAATTACAAAAGATTAGGTTGGGAATATAAGATTAAAGCATCATTTTTGGAAATTTATAATGAAAATTTATATGATTTATTGAGTGATGAACAAAAATTAATGGAAATACGTATGACAAAGAATAATTCAAATGATATTTATGTATCGAATATAACAGAAATTGATGTTGAATCAATAAATCAATTACATGAATTAATTGATATTGCAAAAATGAATCGTGCAACAGCAGCAACAGCCGGTAATGAAAGATCATCAAGATCGCATGCTGTTACAAGAATAGAATTATATGGTGAACATAATGATAAAAGTGAAATATCAGTTGGTATGATAAATTTAGTTGATTTAGCTGGATCAGAAAGTCCAAAAACCAGTATTCGAATGAATGAAACAAAAAATATAAATCGTTCATTAAGTGAATTAACAAATGTTATTTTGGCATTACTTCAAAAACAAGATCATATTCCATATAGAAATTCGAAATTAACACATTTATTAATGCCAAGTCTTGGTGGTAATTCAAAAACATTGATGTTTATTAATGTTGCCCCATTTCAAGATTGTTTTGTTGAATCTGTTAAATCATTAAGATTTGCTGCAAACGTTAATTCATGTAAAATATCAAAAGTTCGAAAAAATAAATTTTTAAATGTTTCAAATTTATCGAATGCATCTCTTACCAATTAATAATATATTTCTAAAATTTCTTAATTGTATTTTTCATAATATTTTCGAATAAAGCTTCTTTTTCAAAAAAAAATAACAGTAGGAGAAATTTTATTTTTTAAATAATCAAACTAGAATTTATTTACAATAACAACAGTTATTATTTTTAAGGAAATAACAAGAACAACTAATATATACTTCACTTTAAGTTAATTTCGTAGAGTATTTTTAATATCCTCTGGAATTTTATCAACAATTGATTGATGTGAAATACCCTTGTTTGTAGCAAGTACACCAGATTTATTTTGAAAATCTACAGTTTTATGATATTCATAATGACGTCCTATTATATCTGTTAAAGTACCACCGTATGCCTCTAAAACAGCTTCTGGTGCACATGTATCCCACTTTTTACAACCTGGACTAGCAAAAACATATGCATGTGCAATACCATCTAACAATTGTAATACTTTAAAACCAGCTCCACCAACACGTAATACTTTTGTTGGGTGTAATGCATTCAATGCATTTTGTACCTCTTGGCTAGAATGTGTTCTAGTAGTTGTTATAATAAATTCATTTTGTGGTGGTTCTTTAGGTTCAAATCCTCCACCAATACCTAAGCCTTTTAATCCCCATATTGTACGTCCTAAATCACCATTTGGATTTTTATAATAAGGTTGATGTATAATACCACCAATTGCAGAATTTTCAACAGCAATACCAATAAGAACAGTTACACGATCTAGAAAGCCTTGTGTATATTCAGTTGTACCTAAAATGAATTTTATTTTTAATTTAGAAATTTTATGTTAAAAAAACCTCTAAATATATTTTCTAATATTTGTTTGTTAATATAGAAAACAAAAAACATATTCGAAATTTTTATAAACATTTCAATCAATCTTTAATTGATCTTTTCCTCATATTCATGATTTCTTTTTTTTTTTTTTTTTTGTTTGAATATGTATACATATTCCGGACTAATTAATTTATAATTTATGATTAAAGAAATAAAATCAGTAAATTGTTTTACATGTGGTCATGTAACATTTTGTATGTTACATCCATATTCATAATCACATCCTTTCCATAATAATAATTAATGATTTAATAAATAAGTAATACAGCAAAACTTTTTCAATTAAATTTTCAACAAAATTTAGCGTGATGAAGTTAGTTAAAGAGCAATTAAACAATTCATTGTTCATTGTTCAAAATATTCATTTTTTTGGTACTTAAAAAAAATTGGCAAATTAAATGAATTCTAAATTAAATGTTGTTGAATATTAAAATTACCTGTGAACCTTGAATCTAAACATAAACAACAACAATTTGTATTGACCACTGTTGCTAGCATTTTTGAAATAATCTCTCACAATAATATTTATCGTATTGAGTATTGAGTAATTTAAAAATGACATTTTTGACAATTAATTAGACATTTTTTGTGTAACATTTTTGTTTTTACTGTGTTTTTAATTTAAAAAATATTCAATAAATTACCATCCAAAGGATCAACCCATACAACAATATCCTCTTCTTGAACATTTACCAAATTATCAGGACATGATTGACTATTTAAAAATGTTGAATCAAAATCATTTTCTAACCATTCATTTGGAATATTCGAATTATTCAAACTGCCTTCTTCTCCAATAATTTTAATTTTCGGAAATTCTTTACTAATTGATGCTACTATACATTTCTGAACAGATCTATCAGCTTCAGTTTGAAGATCATTATGTCCCTGTAAAAAAAAATTCATACTCATACATTATTCAAAATTTTTTTTACTTCGTAAATTGTGAAATTTCTCAGATTTATTGTTATTATAATTATTTTTACAGATCAAAAAGGTTAAAACTTTTGTAATTTTAATAACAATGAATCTTTTGTTGAAAAATTCTATATATATAGAAAAATATTCTATTGATATTGGAAACAACTCATTCATGACCTAAAGGTTAATCAACCATTGCAATAGTTTTGGTTAATATTTTAATATGTTGTAGATTTTTTCTTAATTCTAGATCTTTAATGCCTTGCAAACACTGAATAATTTTTAATTACGAGTGGCTCTTCCAATTACTGCTAATTACTTCTTACTTACTATTAACCTTTTGCACATAGTACCTACCTATCTTTATTGTTGAAAAACTGACGATGATAATTATGAATTTAATTTTTCTTTATTTTTTGTAAAAAAATTATTTACTTACTTAATCAGTTATTTGTATAAAAAAAAATTATTTTAAATGATAAGAAATGTTTGTATCATGTTTCTGTTCTAATACTTCCTAGTCACATTTCTATTGTATTTCTCCCAGAGAAATTATGCTGATTTTGACCTTTTAATGAGTTACTTTTTTTTTCAATTTCAGTAATTTCAGTTAAAGTAATCAAAATTCGACAATTTTTATATAAAATAATATTAATCTTACTTTTTCAATAATTCCCAAATTTCCGGTTTTCATAATATCTCTAATTATTGTACCCGCTCTCTTGGCAATATTTATTGATAATGCCATTAATTTCATTGTTATTGGAGTCATCATAATTTTATCTTGAATAGGAGAATTATTGCTCAAACTACTGGCACTCATTTAGAAAACTTTCTTTTATAACTATCACAAAATACTTTTAACACAAATTTAAGATTTAGTTTGAAGTTAAATGCAATTAATACATTTGCCAAAATTAGAAAAACAATAAAATAAAACTTTAAAATGTTTAAAACGAAAGCAAAAAAGAAACAATTAAGAAAATTTGTGAATTATCTAGGTTTAGTTTCAGTGCTAAAAATAAGTCTTGTAAATTAATGTAAGCTTTAATTTAATTCCAAAATCCAAGCTTCTCTGCCTTTATATAACATTTTACATATCACTAATTTATATATATCATATCAGCATTCATACTATCCCTTCTCCTTATTAGAAAGTTAGGTGAAATAATAATTTTTGATGTGTAATGTAAAGTGGTAATACTAATACTGCTGGAGAAAATAAATTTAAATTACTTGTTTTTTTCACAAAACTAATGAATTCTTTTCAACTTAAACTTTTGAATTGTCATTTGTCACTGTCGTGTCAGTCCGTCCCGCTTAATTTTGACAACTTTTCTTTAAAAAAAAGTAGTAGAGAGATGTCAACATTTTTTTTAAAATTTTTATTTAAATTTTTTTAAATGTTACTACAAGAATGGGTAATGGGCCAAAATACACTGGGGATGATTACAACCGTCTGATCCAATTAAAAACCGGTTATTACAACTGATTTACCTATAATAACTGGGTTTTTAATAGGACTGCGACGGTTGTAATCATCCCCAGTGTATTTTCACCCAATGGGTATTATATTATATTGGTCATGGACCATGGTTCACTAGTCAGAGACTCAGACTTCAGAGTCACTTCACTGCCCAGTGCCCACTGGACATAATTAAGTACTTAAACTTAAGTACTTCGGGTAATTATTCGGGTTAAAAACACTTTAGGCTTTTAGTAAATTGTGAATTTTAATTTGTGAGATAATTATTAATTAAGTATTATAAATTATTCAAATTATACAATTAGATATTAGATGTTTGTGTGTGTAAAAGTAAAAAATGCTTGAAGGTTGCTGTTGCACTGTTCACAACACAACCCCTTCTTATAAGGAAACAGTTTAAATAAATTCAATAATTTGGTCGTCTGTCTTCTGGACAAAGGTAAGTTGTTTAAATATTATTTATATTTTTTCCAGCAAAGCAACTAATTTGTTCACTATCCAAGAATTTTACAAATTGATAAAAACCATGGAAAATAAATAAATATCAAAAAAATGAATAAAACTCGAAAATGAATTTTTTTAATGAAATTTCAACTTTTTTTAATTAATCTCAATATACGTTCTTTATACACTTTGTGTGCAATTATTTTATTTGGATATGCAAAATTTGGTTCACGCCGAAATATAAATAATACAGTATCTAAATCTTGGATTATATTTTTCATAATTCCAAATGACATACCAAATACAAATATTCGCATTATTTTAATTGTTCTTTCTTTACTATCTGGAAATTCTTCATGATATAATGCAATTCGTAAATTATGAAATGTTTTTTCATACTGTCCTAAATTTTGATTACTTGTTAATATTATAATTGGGCATTTTGGACGAAAATGTGAAATCTTTATAGCCATTCGTCCACTTTTTGAACAAAGTAAAATTGCACTTGCATTTATATCATACGCAGTTTGTACTAAAGCTCTAGCAAATGAATCACTTCCTCAAAAAGTATCAAGTATTAAGAGATTCCTTCACGAGGAACGTCAAAATTCATAGTTTTTACATTTTTATAAAAATTTATCTGAGAAAGCTCAAAAACTGGTCTGAGAAAGCTCTGGTCTGAAGCTCTGTCGAATTGAATAGAATGAATGAGGATTGATGAATGTGTTTGTAAATTGCTTTATGATCAATATGAAAAATAAGAAAAAACAAAACCATATTGTAAATGAAACTATACATATGTATTATATGTTGTTATACATATTATATTTGTATACATTATGCTTAGAACAAATGATTTTAGTTGTTGTGTTTTTTTTTCTTTATAGTGCTGTGTCATTTTTTTGCAGCTGAAAAAAATGATATTTGTTGTTGGTATTTTTTGGCTTGATTTTTTCTTTGCTTTTATGTTTTTTCTTTTTTCAAACATTTTTTATTTTTGTTTGCTTATTTCGATCCTATTCTTGACCTACCTCTTACAAATCTGTTTTACATTGATATTTAATTTTATGGAATTTTTAAATGAATTTATAATTATAATATTTTTCGTTGGTCAGTAAAATTTGATAATTTAAAAAGATTATTTTGAATGAAAATTTTAAAATATTTATTATGATGAGCTCTAATTTAGCATTTTGTTGAAGGGGCCTTTTTAAAACTATCCTTTACGCTTTTTTTTGTTTTCAAGATTAATTACAAAACAAGACAAGAAATACCTATAAAAACATTTAAATTAACAATTGATGAGAGGAAGTTTTATATTTGGCGCCGTATAACTTGCGCCCTGTTGCAGTGATCTTTTTGTGTCATAAAGAGTTTTGTAGAGAATGAAAAGCAGAATATTGTGCAGAAATTTTAAGTCAATGCCTTTACAGGGTCCCGAGATATTTACCTTTCAAGTCGGATAAAAATCCGTAAAAAATTACGAAAACGATCAAAAATAGAATGAAGTGTTAATTTAAATGTTTTTATAGGTATTTCTTGTCTTGTTTTGAAATTAATCTTGAAAACAAAAAAAAGCGTAAAGGATAGTTTTAAAAAGGCCCCTTCAACAAAATGCTAAATTAGAGCTCATCATAATAAATATTTTAAAATTTTCATTCAAAATAATCTTTTTAAATTATCAAATTTTACTGACCAACGAAAAATATTATAATTATAAATTCATTTAAAAATTCCATAAAATTAAATATCAATGTAAAACAGATTTGTAAGAGGTAGGTCAAGAATAGGATCGAAATAAGCAAACAAAAATAAAAAATGTTTGAAAAAAGAAAAAACATAAAAGCAAAGAAAAAATCAAGCCAAAAAATACCAACAACAAATATCATTTTTTTCAGCTGCAAAAAAATGACACAGCACTATAAAGAAAAAAAAACACAACAACTAAAATCATTTGTTCTAAGCATAATGTATACAAATATAATATGTATTACAACATATATGTATATACAATATACATTAAAAATCTCGAAAAGGGAGAAGAAAGAAATATTTTAATACTTTTTGTGCATATATAATATATATATATATATATACATATATATATTATAATATAGTATAAAAATAAACAAATAATGTTTTCGCTTGTATGTGTGCATTTAATCTTCAGCATATATAAGTAAAATAAAAAAATTTAAGTCATATGTATAGAACACAAAATTAACTATTGAAAGCTTTTTTTTTTTCATAAAAAAGACAAATGTGATACCTCCTTCTCTGCCCGCACAGGGCCTGTTTACGGTTTTGTTTCATTTCCTTTTCGGATCTCTATTATATTTCAATCCTTTTTGCTTCCTGTTGTTGAATAATCAACGAATGGTATATGATTTATAACGGTTTCGATACATATGGGTAAATATTTGTCACGATTTTCAAGTATTTTCTTATAAACTATTGCTTGAAAAACAGATTTACGTGATAATTTACATAAATAATGATCTGGATAATAAAAGTATGTCATCATATCATCTTTGTATATATAATATTCAGATTTTAAATAATTCTGTGGAAAATGATTTCCCATTATGATTGATTTCTTCTTTTGATGACATTGTTTGAGAAGATATTGAGTTAAACTATTTAATTTTGAATAATATTCATGATCGACGTAAAGTATGATACCATCATAAGTTTTTGCTATCCAATCGATATATTCATTACTATTTTCTAAATCGGCTGTATGGATAATTGAAAAAATACGCATTTCAGGCTTTCCTAGATCAATAATTTTTTTACGTAGTTTTTCGTAATATTCTGGACATTTGAAAGAATGAAATGCAATCACTTGAATATCATACTCTATGCATAAATCTAAATCTTCTTGCTGTTCGTATGATATCTCATCATCAATTACATAAGGAACATGTACAGAAGAATTTGGATGAATACATCCTGCTCGAGAAATATGACATACTAACGATATATTTATTGATTTAATAACACGAAAAATTACATCATTTATTCGAATTTTATCACCTTCCTCAAAGTTTTTTATAATATTACGAATATTAACAAATATTACTTTTTCATTTCCTTTGTTTATCCATTGACGATCTGCAGTAAGGATTATTTTTTGCCAAATTTTCAACTTTAAATATTGAATATTATTTTTAAAATAGCCAACTCTGGGTTCTTGATAACTAATAATTGGAATAAAAACAACAGCTGAAGAATTGGTTTCTAAATTCCATGTAAAACTTTCTCGTCTTGTTATTCCAGTCATTATTTGTTTGTTGGTCTCAGAAGAATTTCGGGAGAAATCAATCAAAATCATAATAGCCCCATAAACTATGGAAAAGGACAAAATCAATTATTATCTATGCGCTTTTAAGATATGATATACACTTATTTTCTTATTTTTTAACTTACATATTAATTTTGATAATAAGTTATAAGAGTTGTCGTCTACTGATATTTCAAATACTAAACTATTATAAATTTTTGAATATTTTGTATGAACTGGTGAAGCTAATTTTTCAATATCAATATTCAATTTAATTTGATTTAAATTTAAATCTTCATCTAGAAAATAATAAATATCTTTTTCATCTGTACTATAATCGTTATCATAATTTGTTTGATAAGAATCATTAATTGATTGAATTAATTCTTCAAACAAAATTTTCTTTTTAGGAAGAATGGAATCAGATGAAATAGTTTTTAAACTTTTGATTTTTGATTTTTGTGTACTAATATTTGTATCAGTACTAATTAAGGTGGTTGAACTTGATTTTTCTTCAGGAAAATTTTGATAATTAATCTGTGATATATTTGATAATAAGCTTTCAGAGATACTCCAATTGGCATTACCTGCATCCGAATCTTTAGAACATAACATTATAGTTTACTTTAAAAAATAAACAATTAAAAAATAAATTTTGTTTAATGCAAAAGAGAATGAATTCTTCAGTTTCCTTTTTAAGGTAAAGATTTTATATGAAATAAAGCCTACTATGAATTATGATGGAATTTTATCTATGTTTTACACATGATACAAAGAATACTATATACTATCAAATACTATACTATTCTTTATATCATGTGTTTTACATTTGTGAAAATTCTATAAAATCCGAAGCTTCAGTAATTCTTTTCATATAGAAAATATGTTTTATTTTCACAAGATAATTTCTATAATAATTTATCCATAATTTTTATGTAATTTTGTAAAAAATTCATAAAATATACAAGGCAATTTTTATTCTTAAGGTACGTTTTAGATACAATTATTATGAATAAATAATGGAATACCTATATATTATCACTAATTAATTGTAATTACATATAGGTATGCTATATTTACTAACATGAATTTCATATTTTATTACTTATTCTATACTAAACCTGAAGGCTTTTGCAAATTATCCTAATTTTAAT
Source organism: Bombylius major (assembly GCA_932526495.1). Taxonomy (NCBI): domain Eukaryota; kingdom Metazoa; phylum Arthropoda; class Insecta; order Diptera; family Bombyliidae; genus Bombylius; species Bombylius major. Next base: position 18,239,663 of record OW052044.1, on the reverse strand, counting down.
AAACGGTTGTGTTTCGATTTCTGCAATAATTTCCAATTAACTTACAAAAATAAAATTAAGAATGCAATTTTTGAGAAATTGTGAATGTGCATTCTTGTTTTATTTCAAATCATAAACCGTAAAAGAGAAGTTGTATATATTTTTTAAACGGTTACCAGTTTTTATTAAGATTTATTCGAAAAAAAATAGACATGTCTAAAATATTCTTATTCATTTTCATTACATATTTTTTGGGATTAACTAGAACAAAAGATATTGAAATATCAGATAAATTATTTCAATTACCAATTAAATTGATTATTGAATTTTTTCGAATAAAAAATGTTTCAATGATTACATATTTTATTTGTGAAAGTAATACCAATATCATAGCACAAAAAGAATTTTCAAAAGAATTTTACAAAAATGGTTTGTACGTAAAAATTCTAAAAAATAAATATTTAAATAATTTTAATTTAAATAAAATTTATAAAACCGGTATTATTCTTGATACCCAATGTTTAAATATAACTAAAAATATATTGAAAAAAGGTGAAATGAATAATTTTTTTAGTGTAAATAATTTTTGGTTACTTATTTCGAACACATTAGATAATATTGAAAATATATTTGAAAATATCTTTATTATTCCACAAAGTAATTTTGAAATTTTCATTACATCAAAATCGAAACAAAATGTACTTAAAATAACAACTGTTTATAATGTTGCTAAAAATAAACCGTTAAAAGTAGCTACAGTTTGTGAAAATATTAAATCAGTTAATTATTTAAATAAATGTGAAAGTGAATTTAAAATATTGATGAGAAATAGGAAAAATTTGGAAGGAATTTACTTGAAGTGTGGATTGGTTGTCGCATTTCCTGATGTTTTTACAACAGTTGATGATATGAAAATGAGACATATTGATACAATGGCTAAAGCTAATTATCCCATTACAAGTACTCTGAAAAATGATATGAATTTCAAGTAACAGAATTTAAAAATTCCTTATTTTCATAATATTTGTATATACGTATGTATGTATTTCAGCTTTGATTTGCTTCAAATGGATAATTATGGATGGCGTAAATCAGATGGTTCATTTGATGGTATGGTTGGTTATTTGCAACGTAATGAATTGGATTTTTGTGCTAATGCATTATTTATGCGTCTTGATCGTATAAAAACTATACAATTTGTTGGAGAAACGTATCATATGAGAGCATGTACAATGTTTCGACAACCACCATTATCTGCTGTTACAAATATTTTTGCATTACCATTTTCTAAAGAAGTTTGGTATACAATTTTCATGATTTTAATCATCATCACTCTTATAATGACAATGCAAATTTATAATCCATTCAATACAACTACAAATTTTAATTTTTCTGATTGTTTTTTATTTTCTTGGGGTGCTTTATGTCAACAAGATTCATCATTATCCCTAATTGCAATATCTGCACGCATTAAAATGTTCACAACATTTGTAACTACTCTTTTTTTATATATATTTTTTTCGGCAAATATTGTTGCATTATTACAAAGTCCAAGTGAAGCTATACACTCTCTAGGAGATTTAACCAATTCACCATTAGACGTTGGAGTACAAGATACAGTTTACAATAAAGTTTACTTCAAAGTTAATAAATTTATTTAAAGAAAAGAAAAAAAATAGTTTACAACTAAATGAGTTTTTTGTTTAGGAATCTGTAAATCCTATTGTTAAAAATTTCTATGAGAAAAAAATTCAACCAAAAGGTGAAAAAGTATATATGCGGCCACATATTGGTATGGAAATGGTACGAAAAAAACTTTTTGCCTATCAAATCGAAGCACAAACTGGATATCAAATAATTAGTGATACATTTGATGAACATGAAAAGTGCGGTTTAAAAGAATTGGAACCATTCACTATTCCAATGACAGCTATACCAACGAGAAATAATTTTCCTTATGGGGAAATTTTTAGACAAAGGTTTTAAATAGAGAAATAAATCATTTTATACTAGGTATAAGAAAAATTTCAAAATAATTTTTATTCATTGTGATTATAGATTACGATGGCAACGTGAAGTTGGTCTAATAAAACGTGAAGAATTGCGTTGGTTTCCACAAAAACCTACATGTGAAAATAAAGTTGCAGGTTTTGTGTCCGTAAGTCTAACGGAGTGTCGTTATGCTTTGAAAATGTTCGGTTTTGGAATTGGTATTTCTTTTTTCGTATTATTATGTGAAATTGTTTACATAAAATTTAAAATTTCTAAATATAAATATATTAAATGAAAATAATACAAAATTGTAATAATTATGGAAAAAAAATTTTTAATTCGACTTTTTAAAAATTTTACAATTTCAAATTTGTAATCTTTTTTTACACGCTCAACAAAATGGACCCAAGGAATGAAAATTTATCAATCAAGTGTAACATTTTTAATTTGTAAGAACTTCACATGAATCTTCTTTTTTTTCGTTATCAACATCTTTAGGTGAATTAATTTCATCATTTGTATTGTTTTCATCATCTTTTTGCCTTTCAAATAAAACTACTAACTCAGTATGTTTAGTGTGAGGAAACATATCAACTGCTACGGCCACTTTAGGTAAGAATGGTAATCCTTTGTAGGTTTTTGATTCTGGTCGTGTTAAATCAATCCAGTTTCGTTGTGCATTTTTTGGATTACATGATATATACACCAGACGGTTTAGGTTTGAATTTCTTATTGCTAGAATTGATTTGTTATCTACAAAAAAGAAGAAAAACAGATATATATTTAAAAAAAAACCTTGTTTTCAAAAAAACAAAAGTATCAGCTTACGTAGTCCAGCTCTTGGTGGATCCACAATAGCAATTAAATCACACTCTTCTGCTGTTGCACAATTATAAGTAGCTTCTTTGATCATTGATTGAATATGATTATCTGCATTGCCAGCATAAAATTTTACATTTTTTATATTATTTTCTTTTGCATTAAATTCAGCATCTTTAATTGCATCCTCAACTATATCAACACCTATAACTTTTTTACAATATTTCGCAAAACATAAACCAATCGTTCCAGTGCCACAACAAATATCTAATACAATTGTATGAAGTTTAATATTAGCTAATTCAATTGCTTCTTTAAAAAGTACTTCAGCACCTGATGTATTAATTTGAAAAAATGCCAATGGACTAATACGAAATTTTAATCCATGTATAAAATCATAGATATGTGTTTTACCATATAAATGTTCAACTGCATTATATTGTTGTCCAACTTCTTTACGTTTCAGATCTTGATAATATAAACTTATACATTGTTCTGGATTTGTTTTTTCATTTTTATCAAAATTTTCATAAAATTTTTTTATTTCTTCTTTTAATTCAGATAGTTCTAATTCATTTAAATTTTGTGAATAAATTCCAATGATTATCATAATTTCATTTGAACTCATTTCTGATGATCTAACACTCAATTGACGAAAATGACCAGAATTATATTCTGGGTTGAATACACAAAATTTGGATTGTTTAACATATTTTTCAAAAACTTTTGCAACTTCCTTAACATTTTCTGGTACATGTGGTAAATTATCTATAGAACCAACTTCAGTTGATCCATCAGCATAACTACCTAAACGAAAACCAACAACTATTTCACCATCAGAATTTTTACCAATGGCAAATTCTGATTTATTTCGATATCCATCAATTTTTGGTGATGGTCTTATGCCCAAAAATTTACATGGTAAAAATGTTTCATTACCATTTTCATTTTCTTGATTTTTATATAAATACTTTTTACACGATGAATTTACTTTTAAAATCTCCTTTCCTAAAGTCTTCAAGATATCTTCCATTTCAGATTTTTTCTGTTTTAATTGTTCATCGTATGGAATTGTTGCTAACGGACATGTAGCCTCTAAAGATGTTTTACGTTTTTTTGGTTCATCTGTATTTCCTTGCTGTTCACGTCTTCGTTTCACTAAAGGATCTGGAATAGCTTTTGCGGTCTATTGAAAAGTAAAATGTATTTCATTTATTTACTACCTAATTGACATACAAAAACAAAAATAAAAATTTACAATACTTACAGTAACTTTAAGGGCTTTTCCTTTCCATACATATCCATTTAATAATAATATTGCTTTATCCACATCAGCTTGAGTACGAAAGCAAACATAGGCAAAATCACGTCTTTTTGGTGATTTAATTTTGCTCGCGTCTAGAGAAAAGTTCTTTCTTAATAATTTCTTGAACTCCTAGAATTGTTGGTGTTTATTAATCAGTGATAAAATTTACTAATTCGCTTAGTTATAGAAATGATTGTCCATGCTTTACTTACCCCAATACCAAATATTCCTAAATTTCTAATTTCTACTTTATAGATTTCTGATGTGAATTCGTTCCTCTGAGTGTAGGAATACTCCCCATTATTATCATTCGACATTATTTATTTAAATTTTAAATAAAAATAGGTTTACACACATTAAACACACACTTTTAGTTTTAATGGTTAATGGTACTTTTACCATGAAATACTTAAAAACACATGAAAAACACAACAATCAATAGCTCAAACCAAACCAGTCTTCTTTCTGCTTTCAGCTTCAATAACCGGTTTTTTTGAAGAGAAAAGGCGAATTGTAGTACATTTTATCCAAAATGAGGATAAAAAACCGGTTGTTGAAGCTGAAAGAAGACTGGTTTGGTTTGGGCCAATCAGCTGTCAAGTACACTAATACAGATTACAGAGTCCAGACGAGACTTTTTTATGTCAACAAGACTTATGTCAGGACATTTTTCATGGCTTGCCATATTTTTCATGTCTGGGCATTTCATGTCTTGCCATTTCAAATAAGATAAGTGAATATAAAGTGTAAAATTTTTGAAATATATTTTTGTGAAATTTTGTCCAAATAACTTTGTAAATTTAAATAATTAAAATAAAAAATTTTTTTTAATATAAAACGTTTTTAAAACGGACTCAAAAGTATAAAATAATTTTTCCTAGCCACATACACATTCTCAACCCCATGCAGATAATCCTGAAAATTTGTGATTGCGAATTTTTAATAGCTATAAAAGTACTTGTAAGATTAAAAACGAAAAACGTGGGGCGCTATTCTTTACACTTCTTACTATTAACTTGCACTACTCTTTACACTTCTTACTATTTTATCTTGCGCCCAATGTTTTTCGTTTTTAATCTTACAAGTACTTTTATAGCTATTAAAAATTCGCAATCACAAATTTTCAGGATTATCTGCATGGGGTTGAGAATGTGTATGTGGCTAGGAAAAATTATTTTATACTTTTGAGTCCGTTTTAAAAACGTTTTATATTAAAAAATTTTTTTTATTTTAATTATTTTTTGCTTTTTAGTCTTATGTGAAATTTGTCAATCGATTTTATTGATATTATTTTACATTAAAAAACAATATAAGTAAAACTAAAAAAGTTTTTTTAATTTTTAAAAACAAATATACATATTTGTATACAACATATATGTAAAATACAGTCGCTCTCAAAACATTTGCAACTGAATAAATTTAACGTGTGTATATATTAAAATTGTAAAAATTTTTTACCTATTTAAATAATTATATACTTTCTTGGTATATTTTTGCCGAATGTTCTTTTCCTTTTTCTTTTTCTTGTAATAAATATATTTTATATATACACGTTTGGTATAGGTCATTAAACACTTCTTTAAAATTAACAAATTTTCAGTATTGTTGAAACCAACGACTCCTATAGTACCAAGACTTAATGCTCAATTTTATTTTATTGTTTATATGTGTTTGAAGTACCAAATTGACATCACAACTTATTGCTTTTAATCAATCATAACTAAGTTGTGATTAAATTTACATGAAAATTATGTTCTAATGAAATGTAGAGAAGATCCTTAGCTTTATTTTCACCGAATATATTAAATATCTATGAGCAACGTAAATCAAAGAAAAAACGTGATAAATATTAAGTAACCTAAAACTGAGAATCAATTTTTCCTTAAATCTCCCAAATTACTAAAAATATTAAATTATAATGTTCTATAAATTTGTAGATTTTTGTTAAATAAACATTTTTCCCAAACATTGTTATATTATAAAATTAATAGAAATTGAGTTATTAAAGAAAAATGATAATTTTTTATTAAAATCACAATTATCTCTCTCATTTCTCATTTTTAACAGTCACCTCTGAAAATGTAGTACCACTTGAAGAATTTTTTTATTCATTTGTTTATTTTTTCTTTCAAAAATATTATTCATAAACAAACAAAAATTTTTCAAGTGGTACTACATTTTCAGAGGTGGCTGTTAAAAATGAGAAATGAAGCATACTAAAATATTTTTGACTAGAAAATCAGAGTTTGCTTAGATTAAATTTTAGTGAAGAAAAATTAATATTTTATTTGTTTTAGATCAAATTTGAGGATCGAATATCATAAAAAGTAAAATCTTAAAACTTTCATTAGCGATGTAATAGTGCATTGTCATGCAGTTCTGAGCTATGTTGAAAGTTTCAAGTCTCTATCTCATCAAAAAGTTGGTTAAAAATTAAAAATCAATTTCCAAATTTGTACCGAACAGACAGACAAGAAACCAAGCTAATAAAAACATTTTAAAATTAATTTAAATTTATTAAAAAATTCACATTTGCAATTTTTTCTCTCGATGAAAGTCTGATAAATCTGATACATTTGCACAAAACATACGAAAACTCCATTTTGTTTGCTCATGTCTGCAAGACATCGTTCAAAAAGTATATAAAATCATTAAAGATTCCAGTTTACATTTTTTTTGAAATTATAAAATTTTAGTTTTCCAAGCAATAATAGATGGCGCAACCAGGTAATTCCAATAGTAAAGCTCATTTTTGAATTTAAAATTTTGATTTTTTCGTTGATTTCGAAATTCGATGATTTTGTATAATAAGTGCGTTCGAATCACACGATTTATCTGATATTATCAGTTCGGTTCTGATTTAAAATAAGCGAAGCTTCAAATCGTACAAATTGATATTAAACTGAAAAATTTGGATGACTGGAACGTCAAAAATATCAGCTAGCTGATTTTTGACTGTCAGTTGAAGTTTCGAGTTCTTTTATGTACATAGGCAGTTGATTTTTAGTGAAAAACTTAATTAAATTTAGTGAGTAAGTACTTCTACTTCATATTCCATCTTGACAATTTAGAATTCATAAACAGTCATCTTTTTAAACATGTCTTCTTCTTTTTTGATTAGTTCCACACAGCAAGTGAACCAAAAAAATTTTTATCACTTTTTTCACTTTAAGATTAGTTAAAAGCTAGCGACATCTACTGAAAAGAATGGAAAACTAGGTGAATGGAACAAATGTAGAACAAATGTGGAACTGTGGAACTGATAATTATCAGATAAATCGTGTGATTCGAACGCACTTAATGTTGCAATTTTGTTTACATTACCCATACGATCATTATTATGTATGTGTAATAATATGCTTATATGAATTGTTATGAGTATGCATCAAAAAGTATATAAAATCATTAAAGATTCCAGTTTACATTTTTTTTGAAATTATAAAATTTTAGTTTTCCAAGCAATAATAGATGGCGCAACCAGGTAATTCCAATAGTAAAGCTCATTTTTGAATTTAAAATTTTGATTTTTTCGTTGATTTCGAAATTCGATGATTTTGTATAATGTTGCAATTTTGTTTACATTACCCATACGATCATTATTATGTATGTGTAATAATATGCTTATATGAATTGTTATGAGTATGCATATATGTATATTTTTTACAACTGTATAAATGTTTTTTATGTGATTGATAATGACTTGAATTATTTTTTGTTTATAATTTTTTTTCAGTTTAATTTTTCGTAAAATAATTTATTAATATTAGTTTAAATAGTTAGATAATTTTTGTTTAATAATTCTATTACAGATTTTTATTTTTAAAATGTTTTTATTAGCTTGGTTTCTTGTCTGTCTGTTCGGTACAAATTTGGAAATTGATTTTTAATTTTTAACCAACTTTTTGATGAGATAGAGACTTGAAACTTTCAACATAGCTCAGAACTGCATGACAATGCACTATTACATCGCTAATGAAAGTTTTAAGATTTTACTTTTTATGATATTCGATCCTCAAATTTGATCTAAAACAAATAAAATATTAATTTTTCTTCACTAAAATTTAATCTAAGCAAACTCTGATTTTCTAGTCAAAAATATTTTAGTATGCTTCATTTCTCATTTTTAACAGCCACCTCTGAAAATGTAGTACCACTTGAAAAATTTTTGTTTGTTTATGAATAATATTTTTGAAAGAAAAAATAAACAAATGAATAAAAAAATTCTTCAAGTGGTACTACATTTTCAGAGGTGACTGTTAAAAATGAGAAATGAGAGAGATAATTGTGATTTTAATAAAAAATTATCATTTTTCTTTAATAACTCAATTTCTATTAATTTTATAATATAACAATGTTTGGGAAAAATGTTTATTTAACAAAAATCTACAAATTTATAGAACATTATAATTTAATATTTTTAGTAATTTGGGAGATTTAAGGAAAAATTGATTCTCAGTTTTAGGTTACTTAATATTTATCACGTTTTTTCTTTGATTTACGTTGCTCATAGATATTTAATACATTCGGTGAAAATAAAGCTAAGGATCTTCTCTACATTTCATTAGAACATAATTTTCATGTAAATTTAATCACAACTTAGTTATGATTGATTAAAAGCAATAAGTTGTGATGTCAATTTGGTACTTCAAACACATATAAAAAATAAAATAAAATTGAGCATTAAGTCTTGGTACTATAGGAGTCGTTGGTTTCAACAATATTGAAAATTTGTTAATTTTAAAGAAGTGTTTAATGACCTATACCAAACGTGTATATATAAAATATATTTATTACAAGAAAAAGAAAAAGGAAAAGAACATTCGGCAAAAATATACCAAGAAAGTATATAATTATTTAAATAGGTAAAAAATTTTTACAATTTTAATATATACACACGTTAAATTTATTCAGTTGCAAATGTTTTGAGAGCGACTGTATTTTACATATATGTATATACAAATATATTTGTTTTTAAAAATTAAAAAAACTTTTTTAGTTTTACTTATATTGTTTTTTAATGTAAAATAATATCAATAAAATCGGTTGACAAATTTCACATAAGACTAAAAAGCAAAAAATAATTAAAATAAAAAAAATTTTTTAATATAAAATGTTTTTAAAACGGACTCAAAAGAATAAAATAATTTTTCCTAGCCACATACACATTCTCAACCCCATACAGATAATCCTGAAAATTTGTGATTGCGAATTTTTAATAGCTATAAAAATACGTGTAAGATTAAAAACGAAAAACATGGGGCTCAAGATAAAATAGTAAGAAGTGTAATGAATAGCGCAAGTTAATAGTAAGAAGTGTAAAGAATAGCGCCCCACGTTTTTCGTTTTTAATCTTACAAGTATTTTCATAGCTATTAAAAATTCGCAATCACAAATTTTCAGGATTATCTGTATGGGGTTGAGAATGTGTATGTGGCTAGGAAAAATTATTTTATACTTTTGAGTCCGTTTTAAAAACATTTTATATTAAAAAATATTTTTTATTTTAATTATTAAATAGTATTTTTCTTTTTCTTCTTCTTTTAATATCCTAAAGCATATCAGCTGACTTTTATTAAAATGTTTTTATTAGCTTGGTTTCTTGTCTGTCTGTTCGGTACAAATTTGGAAATTGATTTTTAATTTTTAACCAACTTTTTGATGAGATAGAGACTTGAAACTTTCAACATAGCTCAGAACGGTATTAATTTCATGATTAATTTCGTTATTAAAAAGAGATAACAAGTATGCTTTACGGAAAAAGCAACTAGAAAGAAAGAGAGATATGAACTAACAATAATTTCAGTATTAATACTGAAAATGTCAAAAAATAACTCTCCCAATTCTCCATATCCTTCCATTAATCATGAAATTAATCATGAAATTTGAACATTAATATTATTTTTGTGTTGCCATCGTGTTTAGACATTTTTCATAGTTTAATATTATGTTTAAACGAGTGTGACGTGTCTAATTATTCATTTCTAATTTTTTTCAGTGAATGCAAACAAAATGAATAGAAAAGAAATAATAATCGCGAATATTCATTTACTAAATTATTTAATTGCCATTTACCTTAAACAGAGATACCGGCAACACAACTTTCAGAAAATGTCAGCTGATTTTGATAGTGTGTCTCTGTTTCTCAAATCAGTTGTCTCTTTCTTTAAGTACTTAAAATTTCCAATAGTATGATATTAATACCGTATCATAACAGCATAACTGCTGTACATAATTCTGTGGTCACAAGCAGTAACCGCTTAAGTCTGAAGATGCTTATGTCGTCCTAAATGGTTTGAACATGTGACCACAGAATTGGTTTGCACAAAAATAAAAATGTATATAAAATTTTAATATTATCTACATTGTTCTAATGGCGCCCCTCTAATTTTGTCGCCCTGTTCAGCTGCTCTGTCTGCTCATATGTAAAGACCGACCCGGATAATGTTTTCTCTAAACTTTGACGTCATTGATTTTGAGAGGATTTTTTGACGTCATACTGTTATACATTATGATTGCTTTGATCATGTTTTGAAATATTTATGTTAAAAATTTTCATTTTTTACAAATGTATAACAAATTAATATTTATCATAATTGAATTGTTGCTATGGCAACATAACAAATTACGATTTATACTTTTGATTTTTTTTTCGTTTTGAATAAAAATACATACATATTTGCTTTGAAAAAAAATTTTTTTTTTTTTTGAATATGAATATGAAATATTATTTTTCTATATTATTTTTATTATATATTATGTACCTCTAAATAGTAAATAGTATATATACATACGTAGGTCACTCGTCACTCTATAAGTTTTGAGATACAGAATATTAGCAATACTTATAATTGGCTACCATGCATAAATAGGAACGTTAGACCACGGAGCAACATATATAGAGGAACACTTAGTACTGGCTCGAATGTAGGCAAAATTTTTAAAATTTGTTGACCTGTGCGGGAAGTGTGAGGGACGAAAAGTTTCTATCTCTCACGAAAAAATATATGAGAAAACTTTCGTTTATTACTCAGTTGCTTCTTACACAAAATATTATTTTTATTCATGCAGGATAAACATATACATACCTAATTCCTATTATTCATATATCGTTCTAAAAAATTTTTTTCTGTATACATTGAATACAGGCTAAAATATATGTAGATACGCATAAAGGTATAAAGAAAAAAAATATTCAACTTGTACATTTATTTTCTAGATTCGAACAAAAAATTATACCCACTCTTTTACTGAATATGTATGTACATACGTGTGTATATATTTTGCTGTTTGAGAAATCAAATATGCATCCCTTCCGAAATTTTTTTTCTTTTTTCAAATTTTAAAAATAATTTTTAAAAATATATTTTTGTATTTTTCTAAATTTCTATATCCAGAAAATTTTCGTAGTTTGTTCATCTTCATTGACAAATATGTAAATTTTATCTGTAATGGATCAGGAGATCAGAACAATCAATAGGCATGTTGTTTTATTTTCTTTTACATTATAAAATATCTAATGCTAGTTTTTAATATATATTTTAAAATATACACACAAGCAAAGAAAAGCAAAATTTCATGTATACATTTCTCATATATCCCTTCTAAAAACAAACAAAACACAAAAATATACCAAAAAAGTGAAAAAAAAAGAAAAAAATGTACACGATCGTAAATAATTATGTATGTGTTGACGACATATATTACGTTTTAACTATACGCATATTGTATTCAATTTCTTCCTTCAAGAAAAATAAAAAATATTTATAGTATTTTTATTTATGGAAGTCAGTATTGTGCTTATGGAGGCAGTAATTTTTGCCTTGGTAATATCACAAATAATATAATAATACAGATGGGTATTGTAAATGAACTGAAATGTTATTCAGTGGTAATAAAGAAGAAGAACAAACAATTTTTATGTTTGCGTCTTAACTATAGTTTTTTTAAAAACTTAAAACAACAACAACATTACCGAACTTTGAGTTTTTTAAATTTATGTTTCCACTTTTCATTTCATCATGATTTTTTGATTTTTTCCATTTCTAACTTGTAGCTGACATTTACCTTGTTTATGCACAAAGATTAAAACGTATTAACTCTAAAACGTTTTAAGCATCGTTTTGAGATAATACATTTTAATTAGTGTTTAAGCGTAATACAACATTTCGTTCTCACTCAAAACGTTAACCATCTGCGTGTGTAGTGTAATAACAATTACTTAAGACGAATAAAATGTATATGCACACTTTAAATGCGCATTGAAATTTGGTTTATGCATCCGTATTTAGTCAAGACGGAGTGAGTTAATGCGAATTTATGTGTCGCATAAACAAGGTAATTGTTTATGATTTGTTATAAACATAGGTTTAGAAAGTGGGGCATCCAATTATCAAAAAAGCGAATACAGTAGAATCTCGATAATTTTACTACCTGATAATTTCCTATATTTACAGCGAAAGAAATTTTGCTTACTGTATAATTTCAACAGCCATAATTTATACATGAATTTACACATAAAATACATATTTGAACATGTTAAATCGCAAAAAATCTAAGTTTGATTTGATTTGTGAAAGGCTTTATTTTTGATTTTTTTTTTGTGTTAATTAAAAATTGAGAAATATGAAATAAATAAACTAATCTTTTTTTAATTTAATGAGTGCGTTTTACTTCCATACATATGTACATATTTAGTTTAAATTTTGTATTCAATAATTTCTACTATCCCGTAATTTCAACGAGGGTAGTTTTAATTAGGTAAAATTATCGAGATTCTTCTGTACATAAATCTAAAATACCTAATTCTTTAAACCATACAATGTCGGTTGAACTGAACAGTTACTTGTGCGTCAGCAAAAGTAAAATACAATATTTATGTACACAATATACCTACATACAATAATAATGTCTTTTATTTGCTTGTCACATATTTTTGTTGTTGTCGGTTAACAATTATTGTACCTAAAGGAAAAGGAAACAAAAAACTGAAAACTTTGTCAGTTTATTTTATTATATAACATCATGATAGGTTTATGTCTTTGCTAATCATATCCAAAAAGTATATAAAATCATTAGAGATTCCAGTTTACATTTTTTTTGAAATTATAAAATTTTAGTTTTCCAAGCAATAATAGATGGCGCAACCAGGTAATTCCAATGGTAAAGCTCATTTTTGAATTTAAAATTTTGATTTTTTCGTTGATTTCGAAATTCGATAATTTTGTATAATGTTGCAATTTTGTTTACATTACCCATACGATCATTATTATGTTATGTTATGAGTATGCATATATGTATATTTTTTACAACTGTATAAATGTTTTTTATGTGATTGATAATGACTTGAATTATTTTTTGTTTATAATTTTTTTTCAGTTTAATTTTTCTTAAAATAATTTATTAATACATATTAGTTTAAATAGTTAGATAGTTTTTGTTTAATAATTCTATTACAGATTTTTATTTTTAAATAGTATTTTTCTTTTTCTTCTTCTTTTAATATCCTAAAGCATATCAGCTGACTTTTATTTTTGAATTAGTAGGAGGAATTAAGAAAATATGTAAAAAGAATAATACAAATTATAAATGCATTTCACTTTTTTGAAGATAGAGAAAGACAGAAGACAAAGAAGAAGAAGAAGAATTGACCAATATCAATATCAATTATAAATATAATATGAATGTTTTATGTAATAATGATAAACATACTTTTATTGTTTTTTTTCTTCTTACAGTTCAATATTTTTTGAAAATATTTTATCAATTTAGTTTAAATAGTTTAGAAAGTTTTTGTTTAATAAAATAAAACTATTACAGATTTATCCTTCAAAAATTTCACTTCTTCTTTTTCTTTAAATATCCTAATGCATATCAGCTGACTTTTGTTTATTTTCAAAGAAGATAAGAAAAGTAGGAAGGATTAAGAAAATGTGTAAAAAGAAAAATACAAATTAAAAATGCATATCACTTTTCTGCATAGACAAAGACAGAAGAAATATTTGTTCAATGATCAATATGGAATGAAATATGAATTATATTTGAGATACAGTATTAGATCGGTAATTTGAACCTCTATATTTTCAACACCTAAATTTCTGTAATTTCGGTTTCTGTATTTTTGTAAAGAGGTTTTTTTGTGATTTTACTTTATGAAATAGCATGAAATAAAACCAAGTTAAATATGTTGTACCTAATTTCAATCACTGATTTTTGCAATAAAAAATTAATTTTAAAATCGTCATAATCAATTTCGTAATTATTGTTTTAATAATGCAAATGAATTTTATTACAGAATTATGGGGTGTTTTTGTTTAAAGTAGTGTTGAAAGTGTAAACTGGTTTCTATATAAATTTTTAAATTTTAACAAGGTCGGTTTGAAATTAGTTCAAATTATTGAGATTATACTGTTATTTATATTTATTGAATGGATATAATATTGAAAATCATATTTGTAAAATTTAATTTTTCTTCAATCAATAGTTGAAAATTTTTACCTACCTACATTCTTTTTAACCCTAGGATTGCCTGATCGTATACAAACGTATACACGCGGACTTTGACCCTTGATAAAAATACGATCCCTTTGAGCTAGGACCTAGAAACTATTTTTATACTAAAACATTTATCAAAGTGTTCTTTTTAGTATTGTTCTTTACAGTATTTTTTTAGTTTTTTTAGTTTTCAAGATAAAGTGCATAATAACATGAAAAACGTGAATGTTCCATACATTCTTGTACATTCATAAACGCAAACATCTATTGTTGGCTTTGAAGTTCTATATCTCAGCATCCTCTGAACCAAAAACTAATATTTTTGGATTAAAATATTTGCTGAAGTATTCCTTAAAAGCTGTCTTATACAGTAATTCTGTAAGTGCCACTGTTTTCAACCAAAAGGACAAAATACGCGAAAACCATTAAGAAGTTCAACATTTTCAACTTTATTTTCCATTTTATCTCGGAAACTAGAAAAAATATGAAACTGTAATAGCAACAACATTAAAGATTTAATAAAGATTTTAATATAAAAATAATAGTTTTTGGTCCATGCGATGCTGAGATACAGCTCTTTGAAAAAAAAATTTTAAAATTTCCATATAAAATGTATGGTATACATTTGTATACTCACGGCCAAATTTGTGACATTCTTGATCAGGCAATCCTAGGGTTAAATAACAATACAATTGAGGGAAAAGTTAACTGCAAAATAAAATTTGTAGGTACATATGTACCTACTAATATAACAACATTTTTAGTTAAGTTTTTCTTCTTCTTCTGGTTCACATTTGTTTTAAATATTTTAAAAATTATTAGTACATATGTACTTACATATTATACATACTTATATTTCCGAATATGTATATACCTACATATTTTTCAAAAGTTATAAAAATAATTGATCTATTAGTTAAACTCATAATACCCACATAATATGATAATAAAAAAATTTCCTAAACTTAAGTTGAATTACATACATTATGTAGGTATATGTACTACAAAAAATTAAAATAAATTCTTCTTTTCAGAATGAAAATAAGTTTAAAAAAAACATGAAATTTGACAACAACAAAAATCATAAAAAGGAGTAAAATTTATATCCGATTTAATAAATTTATCATTATTTTATAAAAATTAAAAAAATGATTTAGAAGCAGAATATCTTAAAAAATATGAAAATTAAAATTTTTTTTTTCATTTTATACATACTTTACATATTACAAGACACATTAGTATCATAATCAACAATCATTATTCTCAAATCTCAATTGTATTGTATTGTTTTTGTTTTTCGAAACAAAATATAAATATCCAAAAATGTATACAATCAGAATCAAAACAAAATTTAAAAAAATCATATGGTATACAAAAACAATTAATACAATAATAATGTGTGTGAATGAAATAGAAAATAAAATAAAAATGGTAGATTTCGACGATATTTACGAAAATTCGAAATACATATTTAAAAAACTTTGTACTTGTACAATTGTACTTGCAGAGCTTGAAGAACTCAAGAGCTTTACTATTGGAAAATAACGATCAAATTTTGTTGATTGTTTAAGAAATTTGAAATGTAACAGTCAAGTAACGGAAAAATTGATTGTCTAATTATATATGGTCTTTGTCATATCACATTTGTCAGTTGATCGTTGTCAGTTAACCAAAATTCATATGCAACATTTTGTACAACAGCTTTTATATATCTGTATTATTATATTGTTTGTGGTAATATTTAATTTGAAAGATTTCCCTCGATTGAAATTGAGATCTGATCACCCCACACACGAGACAGATTTATTCAAACAATTTGTGAAAGAATATAGAAAAGTATGCCTATCTTGCCTGTACTGACATCCAAAAATAAAAATAGTATAGTGTGATATATATTTTTTGTAAAATTTTTCTCAAACACATATACACATTTTTTTGTACGGTGATTAACTATATTTTTGGTCTTTTGCATTGAAAAATGTAAAGAGGTAAAGGATGAAGGGTAATAAGGAAAGAGAATGTTTTTTTTTTATTACTTTGAAGTGAAATGTATAAATTTGTTATTCAAAGCAATACATATGTAGTATTTATAATACTTGCAATTGTTTTTTATATATGTCGTCATTATATCTTTTCAAGCAATCCTATTGGCTATACGTAAATCACACAAATTGATACTATTGCCTATTAGAGATGATTTTGTTGAAATTTTTGTTTGCTAAGAATTATGATTTCCTATTACAAAAACGATTTTTAGTACTGTAAAATTTAAGATTTTTGATCGAATTTATGAATAAAATTATTTTCTAAAAGTATCATTTTGATATTCGACCTGATAAACGATATGCAAATTAATAAATTTCATATAAAAATCATTATCAGGAATTTTAAATGTGGTAATATGCAAATTAGCAGTCTTATAATGTATGTACATGATCATGAATGTTTTTTTTAAAATATCCTCAGATCCTATATTAAATTTAAAAAAAAAGAAAAAGAATCGTTCACTTTAACTTCTCATATACATATGTACCTACATACTTATGTACATTCCAAGATATATTAAAAAAAAATATAAAAAAACCTACTTTCACAAATACATACTTTTAAATTCCCATTTAAAATATACATAAAATATACATGTGTATGTACATATACTGAATTTGAAATCCTTTAGAATTAGAAATCACTAAAGAAAATTACAACAATTTCTTATCCTCTTATATTGTAGAGCAATTTGTATATAACTTGTTTCTTTGAATTCTGATTGCCTGGTGCAAAAATAATTTTTAATGTTAGAAAATTAAGATTTTTTGATCGAGTTTTTCAATAAAATTATTTTTTTTTTCAATAAAATTATTTTTTTTCAATAAAATTATTATCATTTTGATATCAAAATTATAAATGTGATCATATGCAAATTAGCTACTTGTATACTTCTTCTTCTTGTAATACTTGAAATATACCCTCAAATCCCATATTTTCAATTTCTCATACAAATTTTTATACTGAACCAAATGGTAGGTATACTGAATATATGGAGAAAAGGAAAAGCTGTTTCCATATGATTCTGTATATTGTAATGCTTGAAACATGAGAATGATTGTGTTAAAAATGTTAAAATTTCTCAAATTTTTTTTAAATATTTTGTATGTATTGCATGGAAAATAGATAGAAAAGAGAATATACTTTAAAATTAGAGAAATTAAGAAAAAATCCTGAGAATAAGAAAGAGCTTAAACAGCTTTAAGATTGGAAGCCAGCTTTCAACATTGGAGGCCGTTTTGCTGTTTTTAAATTTGTTATTTCAATGTTCTACGATAAAATGTCTGGTAGAAATTTATATAGCCATTGGTTTAAGTGAGCATGAGTGCATCGGACGACTGCAACAAGCATTTGGCGAAAAAGCTCCATCCAGCGCGAGTGTGTTTAGATATTTTGCCGAATTCAAAAGAGGCCGTAATTCATTAAGTGGTGAAGCACGTCCGGGAAATTAAAATTAAATTAAATTAAAATTAATACATAAATAATAATAATTATACTTACATCATGTTAAAACCAAAAAATTAACAACAACTTAAAAAAAGATTTTAAACCAAAAGATACACCACGAAAATAAGACAACTGTCAATCGAATAACATTCGTGAAGAAAAATACATTTGAAACGGGTTCGACTGTAATCGAACTTGCTTCGACTGCAATCGATGCTCGCAATACCAAATTTTTCGATTGACATTTCATCGATCGATTGGTGATATTCGCAATAGGCACCATTATCTTAAAACGATGTTTAAAACGTTTTAACCTTTAACCTTTGTGCATAAACAAGGTAATAGATTAGTAATGAAAAAAAAAGTTGTACTTGAATAATGAATAATAGGGCTGCCACTACATCATTTTCACACTAAAAACGCCGATTGCTTAAAAAATTCATACTTATTATGAATAATATAATGGGAGCTATTCTGTAGGTTTCTGCCAATTTGACATTCTGCTAACTCTCATACAAAATTTTGACAGCTGGTAAAAAAACCTGCTAAGACAAAAATTGGTATTCTGGTACCAAAAATTAACTTAAAAAAGGTCCTACTTTCGATTTCGTTATCGTTTAAGTTTTCTGCCAACTTCTGTCATTTTTAAGTTTTAGTACAGAAATAGTGAATTTAATAGAATATATGATTTTTTTAATGCAATTACATAAATATATAAATTAAATAGAATAAATATCATATGAAATACCTAGCTTTTGATTATCATTATTATTTATTTATAAAATGTAAACAACAAATAGTGTATGAACATTGGTGGTTATAACAACTTCTGTAAACAGATTTATGTATGCTTTTACAACGAATCAAATTAAATCTATAGTTAACACGACAAATTTGAACTAGAATGAGAGTGTATTATCTTCGTGATAAAACTATTTTAGTAATTCTTAGTACTAGAGCTGGGAAAAAATTTTACCAACATTCTAAAAACGAACGCAAAAAAACTGTTTTAACTACATAGTGTAGAATGGCAAAAAATTTCTTTAAAGTGACATTTTTAGCAGATTTCGAATCTCTGTTGACATCTTCATAAAGATTTCGGAAAATATTAGTGACCAGAATACGAATTTTTAAGAATCTGCTAACATCATAATCTGCTAATTTTTTTAGCAGAAAAATTCGCTAACTAAAGAATTTCTGTAGAATAGCCACCAATATAATGTTGTAATGCATATGAATACAAAAAACACAAAATTACACAAAAATATCATTCGGTAATATTATAATGCATAATATGCAATTCACTATAATACTAAATCATATTCTAGTAATAGAAGCCACACGTGCCTGTTAAACATATTGAAGAATAACACATATGTGATAAGCAACCTCATGTTGTGACAAAATATGTAACTGCATGCAATTTGTTTAATTGCATTGCTTCATATTATGAAATAGAAATATGACACGTACTTTGACCGTCAAGTAAAAGTGAAATTGTAAACTAGTAGTATGTATATGGGCATTCTAGACCAGGGAGGGTTTTGTGCACAGCTTTTTTGGATGACGTCATAAGCTTTGAGCTTTTTGGTTGTGACGTGTGGCGTGCTTCGGGAGCTTTTGAGCTTTTTTGGTTGTGGCATGTGGTGGAAGCTTTTTTGCTTTGTGGGTGGTGGCATGTGGCGTGGGTTTGAAGCTTCGAAGCTTTTCGCTGTGGGTTGAAGCTTTAAGGCGAAATGGTGGATTCTGGCAGGGGGAGGTGTGTAAAGAAGCTGAGCGAGATGAAACTGGTTTTATCTGGAAATTATTGGTTTTTCTGAGAAATTGTTGTTATCTCGTTTAGTTTCTTTGAATTTTGTTATCTCGTTGGTTTCTTGTAATTTTGTGTTTGATTTCTGAGAAATTTTGTTATCTCGTTAATTTCTCGGAATTTTATGGTCTTATCTAGAATTAGAATTTTATTGATTTCCTGGAATTTTGTTAAATTTTCATAAAAAAATGCAGCTGAACCTTTAAATGAAAATTTGAAGGTAATCAAAAGCGCTTTTGAAGAAAGAGTTGAATCATATATGCTTGAAAACAAAGATGAAGGTGTATTAGATGTTTTAAAATTCTTTAATACATCAAAATATCATATTTTAAATGCTTTAATAAATCTGCTTGATAAACATTCATCATTCAATTTTAATATGGAATTATTTTGTGAATATATGAAAATGATAAAAGGAAATGACGGCGAAGATGATATTACACTTTCAGTTAAATCATTTCAATCTTGTATGACAATTATACAGAAAATCGAAGATTTAAGTCAAGTTTATGAAGAGATGGTTGACAAAATTCACAAAAAAATGTAAGAATTTCAAGAAAGAGATAGTGGTTGGACTCTAATAAGAATTATTCATGTTGAAATTAATATTAATTAATGGAAGCCCTTATGAGGATCTCAGTACATATCACTTCCAAAATCTATACAAAATAAAAAAGCTTGTATAAATGTGAAGAATGAGGATGAGTACTGTTTTAAATGGGTTATAATATCTGCATTGAATCCAGTTGAAAAAAATTCTGAAAGACCATCATCGTATCAAATTGAAAATATCAAGTCTGAAAAAATAATTTTAAAAAATGACGTTAATCTTGATTTTTCTACACTAGAGTTCTAGGTAATAGAATTAGTGTAAATTGTCGCCGAAGCTATTGTAGCATTTAAGCAAGATTTGATACGTAAAGAAAGTGAAATAGCTGGAATAATTGAAAGTGAGCATCTATTTTACAGACATTTTAAAATAGAATTTGCTGATAATACAAATTTAACAATAAGATGTACATATGATAGTAATTACAAGAAGCACGCTTTAAGTATTTCTTGCTATGAATATCATGAATATGAAACAGAAAGAATTTTAAGTAATGGTGAAGTTGAATTAGTTAAAATTCAAGATCATAATTACAAAACTAATGTTGAATATATTGATGCTAGTAAAGTGAAACAAGTCTACAAAATGCAAATTTCATAAAAAAATATTTTTAAATTCATCTATATATTATTTAAAAAAATAATAATTTATTATAGTCATTAATTAATTTTGAAAGTGTCTAGTTATATATTTAAATAAGAAAAAAATGATTTACGAAGATCTAATAAAAAAATTTGATCATATTTTATTGGATGAGCATCGAGAACAACTTTTGCGTGACGCAACATTTTTAACACCATATTACATCATGGAAAGGGTTAAATCAATTCATGGAATACACTATATAAGCTGTCCTTGGTCTAAAGACAGTACTACATCTGGACCAGATACATGTGAATGTTGTGATGTAAATCGAATTGAAAGTAGGATGCTAAAACTTATTACCTTTTACAGTAGATTTTTAAATGAAAACTATGCATATTGTAGTTTAAACAGTTGTTTATTGAAAAATAATTAAATATAGTATAAATATATTTTAATTTACAATAATTCTGTTTTATTTATCCATGAGTTATGCTCATTTGAAAATCCTAACCATTTTACAAAAACTTTATCTCCTTTTTTTCTCAAAACTTTTTCTATTAAATAAATGTGTGGATATTTTGATTTTAAAAGTTCCTTTTCATAAAAACCTCCTTTAATTGGATCACCCTTATAGTCCTCTAAATAATATGTTACTGGATTCGTATTTTTTATGCTTTTAATTTTGAAAATTTCAGTCGTCCAATTTGGTGTATATCCCTTTTCAAAAACGTGTTTATGTTTACTTATACGAACAGAATCACCAATTTTGAATTTTGCACCAGGAAAAACTTTCAAATTACTATATACAGCTTTTAGCAGCGATTTTTCATTAGATGAATTAACATCTCGAGGGGGCATTTTAATAGTACGATGTTTTGTATTGTTGTAACTTTCAACCAGTTTTTGAACGTCATCAATCCATTTATATGTTCCTTTAAAACTAAATTGTTTCCACATTAAAGCTTTTAAAGTTCTATTAAAACGTTCAACAATTGAAGCTTTCAAAGTGCTATACGTAGAATAATGATTTATATGATTCTTTTTCATCAAATCTTGAAAGTGTTTGTTGTAAAATTCTTTTCCAAGATCACTTTGTATATTCTTGGGTATTCTATTTGAAGATTTAAAAATACTTTCCATTGCTTTAGTTACATCAGGACCACTTTTTGTTTTTAAAGGAATAGCCCACGCAAATTTAGAAAATACATCAATTACAGTTAATAGAAAACGATAACCTTTGTTATTTGAAGAATATGCACCCATTTCAACTAAATCTATTTGCCAAAGATCATCTATTCCTTTTGTAATTACTTTTCATCGATTAAATCTTTTTCGTGCTGATTTATGCAGCTCTTCAACAAGTTGTTTCTTACTCATTTTTCAATCAAATATCAGGATTTATATAAAACTTTGTATATTATTATTATATATATAGAATTAAGTTGTTTTGTATGTATATGTTTTTAACATATCATTGTTAATTCGTTCAAGTTTATCATTATATATCATAAAAAATGTATGCATATTAGAATTCATTTCATTTGTAATTTGTTTGATGGTTTTTTCAGTATCTTCTTTAAGGTTTCGAATATTCTCTTTAAATTTATTCTCCAATTTTTTTATTTTTCAATAGTCAAATTATTTATTTGTTCTTCAAGAAAATGCTTTATAACCGTATCTTGAGGATTTATAGGATTTGCAACATTTTTTAGACTTTTAAAATTAATATCAAAATGACCATCTGGTGTAAGTGAGAAACCTATTCCTGGTGGTCCTTGTGGGCCTCGTTCACTGATAACTTGATGAGTAGTTCGATTACTAACAAAACGTCCGAATTTATCAACACTCATTATATAATAGTAATGTAAATTGAAAAAGTTTAATGATAGTTTAAATAATAATATTGGCTTCTCTTAACTCTTCTATTATTGAAATAATTGCATTATTATGATTAGTATGACCTGCTTGCTCTGATGCAATAAGCAATCTTAATCTATCAACCAATTCATTAGGATCATCCCAATATATATAATTAGACTTTTTATTGTTTAATAGCATTAATCCCTGTCCTTGCTTTTTTGTATCAACTAATTTTTTAATAATATTTCTATATTTGCTACCTGCATTACCTTTGATATGACTTTTATCATCAAATACATCTTTTCTGTGAACATTTGTTTGAATTAATATTTCATGATAATTCTGAAGATCATTAATATTATATAAAGAAGGATTTTTCATAAAAATAAGTTCATAAAGACCTCTAGTAGCATTATAATCTTTACCATCAATATTTACAGTATTATCATTAAATTTTAAATCACTCCGACCGAGTTCAAAGCTATTTTTTTCTTTATTATACTTGGGTCCATAAGCTTTATCAATACCAAAACCATTTGTATATTCATTCATATAATATGAATTTAATGAGGTATCTTCATCTAAAGATTTTTCAAGCGATCGTCGTAATTTTTGTATGGGAGTACTTTGAAGGATTGTGTTATCTGGGGTCTTAAAAGTAGTATCTTCAGTTACTGGTGTTGATTTGAATACAGGAAATTTTGAAACATCTTTTCCAAATGTGCTCATTTCATCAATTTCAGATTTTGCTTTATATGTAGAAACTGACTCTAGTTCCTTTTTAACTTCATTTTTGATTTTTTTCTCAATTTCTTCTTCATATTTTTCTTTTAATTCTTTCAGAGGTTTACTTATTGGTTTAAAAGTTTCTTCAAGAAATTTTTCTTTGAAAACTTTTCCAGTTTTGATAGCTTTATATTTTTTACGAATTTCATTAGTTGACTTTATTATATTTTTTAGTAATTTTGAATCCATTTTTTTACTTCTTACTACTTCTTACTTGGTATGTAAACAGCTAATAAACAGCTAAAAGCAGCTCTTAAACAGCTCAAGCGGCCTCTAAAACTGGTATGTAGACAGCTAATAAACAGCTAATAAACAGCTAAACAGCTCAAGCGGTCTCTAAAACTGGTATGTAGACATCTAATAAACGATTCTAACTTTTTAACAGTTAGGAAAAGAGGAACAAGTAAGGTATCGTTGAAAAGGGCAAAGGGTCTTCTACATTTTTTCTTAATACAAGGTGACCCTAGAGTGCCCCTGCAAAAAGTTATGGGGTGTTTAGTGGAAGAAGTGCGAAAAAACTTCAACGCCCTCTAGCGGCCAAACCGTTGGGATTCCCCCCCCCCACTCCAATACGATTTTTTGTTTGTCTCGATGAGCCCTATCTATGGTATCCTTTTGGTCCTGGATAACGGAAACACCCTGTATGTATACGTTATAATATTCTAATGAAAATTATATATGAATTGGAAATTATTATTGTATGTATAAACAGAACAACTTGATGTTATAATTAATTAATTCTTATCTTTCAATTTGTAACTCAAATTTGCGGTAACAAGCGTTTGGAGTTTTATTATTCTGTATTGTTATCGCTTTAATTTTTGTAATAAATAAATAAATAAATAATGGTGGTTGTATTACAATTATGTACATTTACCTATCTTATTCTATTTCTAATTTTTTTTTTATAATTTTATATTTCTATTCTATTTTATATATATGTACTTACATTTAGATATTTACATATAGGTTTATATTTCATTGTATAATCTAATATCTTTGAAAAATTTTATAATATTCTTTATTTTGTCAATATCTTCGCTTGCTAGATCTTTGATTCCACTGATTTTATATTTTCTTCTGTATGTTATGAGGGAGTTGCATTCTTCTAATAGATGTTCAATTGTAAGGGGGTTATTGCATTTGCATTTGGGTGGTGGGGTTTTGTCTAGGTGATGTTTGTGTGTAAGTTTTGTATGTCCTGTTCTCAGTCTTGTTATAATCGTGGCATCTTTACGTTGCAGTTTATGGTTGACCAGAGTGTGGTGTCTTTTTTGATTTTCCTTAATTTATTTGAACTTTGTATATTTTCCTATTTTTTTCCCCAGTGGCGAAGTATTTTTTCTTTGGTATATTTTTTGATGTCATTTATATTTGTCTTGAAGTTTGGGTCGTTTTGCATGTGTATGGCTTCTTTCGCTAATTTATCTACTGCTTCATTTTGTGTGATGCCGATATGGCTTGGGATCCAGGTGAAGGTATATTTTTTTGGTTTATTGTTGTATATGGTGTCTTTTATTTCTTTTGCTATAGGGTTGTTAGGGTATATTGTGTTAATTGATTTGATTGCGCTTAGTGAATCTGTGCAAATTAGAAAGTCTTTCTCATGGATGTTTTTTGTGTATTTTATGGCTTGAAGTATAGCGTATAATTCTGCGTTGTGAATGTTTGTGTGGTTTTTTAGTTTAAATTGTCTTTCTATTTCGTGTATTTTGCAGGCACAGCTAGTTTTTTCGTCCTGTACTGAACCGTCTGTGAATATTTTAGTATGATTTTTGTATGTTATGTTGAATTTCTCTTGGAAGAGTTTTTGGTATAATTTTGGATTAGTGTTTTGTTTTTGAAATTTTTCGCTTTCGTTATCTATGTTAATTGTGGGGGTTAGCCAGGGTGGTATTTGTGGGAACTTATAGGAGTTTATATTGTGTTCTAATTGTATTTGGTAATTTTGTGCGATTGTTTTCGTCCTTATAAGTATGGGTTGGTATTTGTACTTTTGTAGTTCAGCTGTACTTTTAATTACTGGGTGGTTTGGGTAGGATTGTATACGGTGATAGAGGTTTATTGTCGATTGGTCGTTTCTGTATTCCAAGGGGATTTGTCCTGAGTCAATGAGTAGACTATGTATTGGTGTTGTCCTAAAAGCACCGATGCTTATTCTAATACCTGTGTGATGTATTGTCTCTAATTTTTTAAGTGTGCTATGGTTTGCGGTGGAGTATATTTGGTTACTGTAATCTGGGATTGGTAGTATAGTGGAGTTGTAGATTTGAAGAAGTATTTTGCGATTTGATCCATAGCTACTGTTTCCAAGTATTTTTAGGATGTTTAATGCTTTTAGTGCTTTGTTCTTTATTCGTTCTATGTGAGTCTTCCACTTAAGTTTTTTATCAAAAGTTAGTCCTAAGAATTTGTGTTCTTTTGTTTGTTCAATGTTTGTGTTTTCAAGTGTAATCTAGGGTGTATATGTTATTTTGTATTTTCTTGTGAATGTCATGTGTTTTGTTTTTGTTTTTGAGAAGGTCATTCCGTTTGTCTTGGTCCATTCTGTTAGTTGTTTTATGTTTTGTTGGATGTTTTTTGTTGCTTGTTCTAAGTTTTTACTTGATGTGAAGATTACTAGGTCGTCAGCGTATATGATATGTTTAATAGGGTGTGTGATATATTCGCTTATATTGTTAATGCCTATTAGGAATAGGGTTGTGCTTAGGACAGATCCTTGTGGGATTCCATTTTGTGCTGTTTTTGAACTGGATGTTATATTTCCAATTGCTACTTTGAAGGTACTTGAAAGTAGGAAGTTATTAATAAAATGAAGCATGTGACCTATGATGTTCATTTTTTTTGCTTCTTGTATTAAGTATTTTGCGCTTCCATATACGATCGTATGCTTTTTCTAAGTCGAAAAAGACAGCGAGCGTGTACTCATTTTTTGAGAAGGATTTTGCTATTTCAGTTTCGAGATAGCTTAGAGCATCTAGTGTACCTAGGCTTTTACGAAATCCAAATTGGAATTGATTTATCAATTTGTTCTTTTCTAGGTACCACATGAGTCTTTTATTTACCATTCTTTCAAGAACCTTACAAAGGCAATTGGTTAGGGTTATGGGGTGGTAGTTGCTTGCTATTTTGGGGTCTTTACCTTCTTTGAGGATTGGGATTAGTAGTGCTTTTCGCCAGTTTTGGGGAAATTTATTTTTTTGCCATATATAGTTGTAGAGGTGTAGGAGATATTGTTTTTGGGATATTGTGAGGTATTTGATCATGTAATAGTGGATTAGGTCTGGACCTGGTGATGAGCCTTTTATTACAGGTAGTGTTTGTTCTAGTTCTTGTAATGTAAAAAGTTGGTTGTATTCTTCTGTTGTGTCTTGCTCTTGTGGTATGTTGATCGGAGTTGTTTCTGTTTTCTGTTTGTGAATGAGAAAATCTGTTTGGTAATTATTGTCATTGAACGATGTTTCGAAGTAGTCAGCTAGGTTGTTACATATGTCTGTTTTATTAGTAATGATGTCTTGGTTTGTGGTTGTAAGGGCTGTTATGTTTATGTTTTGAGTTTTACCATTTATTGTTTTAATTTTTCGGTATATTTCTTTCGAGGTTGTTTTGGAAGGTATAGAGGATGTATACTCTTGCCAGGATAGTTTTTTGTGGTGACGGATAAGTTTTCTTGTTTTTGATTTAGCCTTAATAAAGTTTATGAAATTTTCCTGGGTTATGTTTTTTTTAAAAATTTTTAGCATCTTGTTTTTTTCTTTTATGGATTTTTTAATGTCGTCGTTCCACCATGGAACGTGTGTGTTGTATTTGTGATAATGGTATTGAAATTTCTGCAGATTTGAGTATGTTTTTTCGAATATATGATTCGAAGGAGTCTACACTTTCGAAACTTGTTGTGGGTTTTGTGAAATTTATGTTTTCCTGGTAGGTGTTCCATTTAGCTTTTTTTATGTTAAAGGTACTTCTATGGGTGGTTTTATCTACTTTGATGTCAAATTGTGTTATTATGGGGAAATGGTCACTTCCATGAAGGTAATTTTGCACGTACCAATTTATGTTTTTGTGTAATTCTGTGGAGCATATGGATAGGTCTATTGTGGAGAAGGTTTTGTATGAGAAGTTGAAATGTGTGGGGTTTCCGTTGTTAAGGATATTTAATGAATTATTGTTTATAAAATTTTCTATTTCCTTACCTTTTTTATCTCTTTTTACTGATCCCCAAAGTGGGTTGTGGGCGTTGAAGTCTCCGACGATTAATATGGGATTTGAAGTTTGGTTTATGAGTTCTTGTAGTTGTTTTTCATTTATATTTTTGTCTGAGTATATGTTTATTAGAGTGAGTTTTATGGGAGAAAATATTTTGATTGCTATTGCTTGGAGATCTGTTTGGAGTGTTATTTGTTCTGTGTGATATTGTTTATCTACAAGAATTGCAACTCCCCCAGAAGCTACAGAATTGGTATGTTTATTTCTGTAGTAACATTTAAAATTTTTAATTTTTGGTTCGTGTGTGTCTTTTAATTTTGTTTCTTGCAAGCAGAAGATATTGTTACAATATTTTTGGTTTAGTAATTTAAATTCGTTTAGATTATGTATAAAACCATTTATATTCCATTGTATAATTCTAAATGGCCCATATTCTGATAGTCGTATCACTTGTTATGTGATGTGATCTTACGTATATGGTATTACCGTATTCGATTTAAGTGATAAACATCGACAAGTGGTGAATATCACAAAATCGATTATTTGTGCTATTCTGGTATTCACATAGAACTGTCATTTTATCTGTTTCAGGTGATTATTTAATCACGGAAAAAATCAAAGTGAAGATGATGAGTTTAAACAAAATATAAGAAAAAAAAGATACATTCAGACTAAATTTTACTTCTTTGTATGATAATATAAACTTTTTTCACAAAAGCAAGAAAATTCCTAACAGAAAACAGTTTAAAACTTTAGTAAATTTTATTTTTAAATCACACTTAAACTTTGAATAAATAAAAATATTCAAACGAATTAAACATCAACTCGATGAGTTCAGTTTGAGTTGACGTTGTTATTTTGATTGTTGTTGCTATTGATGCGTATGTTTTTTTGACATTTTCCGGGTGTCTTTCCATGTATAATTTTTTAGCTGTTTTGTAATCGGTTTTTTCTATTGTTTTTATTATTTGTATTTCGTTTTGTTTAATAAATATTGGACATTTTTTGTTGAGTGCATTGTTGATTCTTTACAGTTTGTGCATTTTTCTGTTCTATCGCATTCTTCATTTTCGTTTTTTATGTGGTACTTTTCTCCACATTTTGGGCATGTTTTGTTTTTTTTTTTGCATATTTTAGCTATATGGCCAAAGTGTAGACAGTTTTTGCATCTCAATAGTGGTGGGAAATAGTGTTGAACTTTAGTTCTTCGTATCCAATATTTATTGTTGTTGGTAATGTGCTTACTGAGAAGGTTATTATTATTAAACCTGTTTCAGATAGTGTGCCTTCTTTCATTTTTTTTATTTTCCTGATTTCTGTTACGTTCTGGTTTTCTAGTTCTTCTAGAATTTCATTTTCATTTTATTAATTTTTCTGCTTGTTTTAGATTTTGTATTAATTTTTTTTTAATTGATTCACCCAAAATACAACATTAACCAACGGCGTCTTCCATTAAATAATACGATTCTTATGGCAGCTAACGTACGAAAAAATGACATTTCAATTTTAACGAAATTCAACGAACGTGAGTTACCGTCTATTATGGTTGAATCATTGTACGAGTTTATGCCTGCTCCGAATTTAATACGGATTTTGGTTTACTCCCAATTTTTTGTCGTATAAACTCGATAATTCGGATTTTGGCTTAAGCCCAAATTATTTGGGTTTAATCCCAATTTTTTCATATGTGTGTGTGAGGTAAAATGCAATATGGCGGATTCTAATTTTTATTGTGAAAGTGAAGCTGTCACGTTATTCTTCTTTTTTTTATGTGGAAGAAGAATAATATGTATACTATAAGTGTATAAAAATATCAACGTTTGCATGTACTTTTTTAATCCCAATTTCACCGTTTCTACGCTACTCCCAATTTAATCCAAAATCCGTATTATTTTTTCACCGTATAAACTGTTAAATTGTTCATAGCGACCTGAAACATTATGAAAATGAAAAACACATACTATAACGACAGTTCCAGGTCGCCTTTAAAAATACGTGGTAAAAATATGTATACATATTAAAATATATGTTTTTTTTTTTGTTTAATGTAGGGTAAATAACCTAGTGATCGGCACTCTTAAGAAAATTTTTCATGTAAAATTCTTTTGCTGGAGAATATAATAGTCCAGAATGTTGAAATACAAATTAAAGTGATTAAGTGGAATATTCTCTTTCATATTTTGTTAACCGGTTGGTTTAAATATATTAAAATTTAATAATATATGAATAAATTTGGATGTACTACCTTTTTCCAATGATCGGCACAATAATTTTAGTGATCGACACAAATAAATTTTAGTTATCGGCACTTCAGTGGAATCAAAAAAAAGACAAATTTTTAACTGAAAAAATTTCATTTTTATTACAATATCTAATAAAAAAAATAACAAAATATTTTTAAAAAAATATAATCTCCAGAATTAAAAAAAAATAACAAAAAGTTCAACTAATAATAAAAAAATAACAAAATATGTATGTTTAAAAAAATATAATCTCCACAATTGAAAAAAAAGTTCAACTAATGATATACAAACTTTCACTTGCACATTTGAACGTCAACTGATTCTACACAATGTAAATTTATATTCTGATGAGTAACGAGAAGAGCAAATATTTATTGGAAAAAATTTGTATATTGAAAAAAACAGCTAGGAGCTTAGTTATTTAGTGATTTTTGTAGCATGTGCCGATCACTGGCGTTGGTGCCGATTACTGGCTTTTTACCCTACTGTTTTGTATGCATTCTTTCTCATTGCAATATCTAGAAGAATATCGTATTGAAACAAGTCATAGCTTTTATACTGTTTTTGCTAATGGAATTTTTTGAATTTTTTGGAGTTCAATGATCGCAAAAATTGCATATGTATTTGTTAAAAAAATCACGTGGCGAGTGTCCATGCTTTATAAATTTAGTTTTACGTTGGTTACGGTGTCCGATCAGGATACTACGGATAAGTCTCGGCGAGGCGAACAAAAAATCGTATGGTTGATGGGTGGTAATCACAACCGTTACGGAGTTAGAGATTTTTGGTACTTTTTTCTTGTTTTACCATATAACTTTTTCCCGTGCACCAAAAACCGTAATTTTTTGACCTAATTATTTGCTGAAGTGTCCTCTTTGATTAACTTGTTCGATTTTTTTCTACTATTTTTACTTTTTGAGATAAATGGGAAAACAAGGTAAAGAGACGAAAAATGCCTATTCATTTTCAAGACCAAACACAAATTTGACACAAATTTCAACTTCAAAGATCTGTATCTCAGTATCCCGCAAACTGAAAACTAATATTTTTATACAAAACATTTACCATAGTGTTCTCTTTAATACTGTCCTTTAGAGTATTGTTCTAAATTTTTTAGTTTTCAAGATAAAATAAAAAACAACATGAAAAATCTGAATGTTTCATACATTTTTCTACACTCATAAAGGCAAACATACTATAGGAGCAAGATTTTATTATTATTATTATTGGCCCCTATTCCGAGAGTCGTTTCGATCGACAATCGACTTCTTTGTCGACTCAGTATCAATTTTTGCTATCACGAGAGTTGATTTGAGTCGATATATCGACTTATATTAGTCGAGTAGCATTTGACAATCACCTAATCAGTTGAGGCTACATTTTTGTTTTGTTGTGTTGTGTTGTTTCGCAGGTATTAAAATGTAAGAATATATAAACAAATTTTTTATATTCTAGTTATATATTTATATTAATTTACAGGGTGAAAGTTTCAAATAAATGAAGAATTTCGTTTCTAATTCTTTCAACTCTTCTTCTTCATATTCAATAAAAAATTTCAATTTTGAAATTTTAAAAATCTCACTTTTTAAAAAAAATTAAACCACAACAATGAACAACTTCCTTAATTTTTTCAAAAATATTTTATTTTGACAACTTTTGACAGTTTAAATCGACAGTAAATCGTGTTTGATATGGTAACATTTTTAATTCGATCTGTTTACAGAATACGAATTTTTTTTCGCCTCGACTGAGAAGTCGATAGTCGATCGAAACGACTCTCTGAATAGGGGCCATTATTGTAAAATTTTGTGCCTATCAACCTAGGTGGTCATTAAGGCATATAATTTCTGTTTACATTATTTAGATACTTAGATTTTACATTTTCATTTCTTATTTTAATACTACTTATATATACTATATTACTATTTTACAATTTATTTTTGTCTATTTCTAATTAATCTAATTTACAAAATTTAATTTTATGTTATTTTATGTTTATGTTTTATTTACAATTTATCTATTTATATTTTATCATATATGTTTATTATATATATATATATATATATATATATATATATATATACATTATATATATGTATATTGTATTATTATTATATTATATATTACAATTTATTTTTATTTATTTCTAATTGATCTATTTTTCAATGTTTAATTTCATATTTTTATACTTATGATTTATCTATTTATACTTCATTATATATATTTATTTCTTTTGTAAATGATATAATTTTTTTATAACTGATCTCTTCATCCTGTTTTAGTGTTTCGTAGTTGATTTGGTGTTTTATGCTGATGGGTTGTAGTAGTAAAGTGCATTGGTTGAAGATATGTTCCCTGCAAACACAGAACTAGTCTTGTAACTAGTCTTGTAACCATATACACTTGCCGGAATAGAACCATTACTTCTCATATGAATTTATTAAAAGCGTTCACACTTTTTCCTTATTTACTTTGTTATTTATGCATTAGTAGTTGTGATATATAGGCAGTGAAAAAGTTACCTTATAGGTTACTATAACGATCCAGTAACTATTAAGAGTTTAAAAACGAACTTTTATTGTATAAGTTACAGTATACAGTATAAAGTCCATACAATATCTAATTCTGTAACTACTATGGTAACCTTTAGTGTACCAGTTACAGTAATAAGCTTAGTACTGGTAACATTTGTACACAGTACGTTTCGCTTAAATCATATGGAGAATTCAAAAACATCGAATGCTGAATACTTGCAATTGACGATCATTTGATGTTTTTGAATTCTTCTATACTTTCTTGGTTTTTTCATGGTTGAATTTTATTCCAGAGTATTCAGCTATGAAAAAACGATGACAGTTCATTTTGAAAAATAAATAAAATTCAATCAATTTTAGTGATCATATAAAATAAGCAAAACAGATTTAATCCATAGTAATATAAAAAAACACAATTTATTAAAAATTCAATAGCAAAAACATTCTTTTTTACTTTTTAAACAAATAAAGTAAAAATTAGTAGTAATAAAAACAAAAAAGTATAATATTAATAATATTATATTAAGTATGTTTTGGACTGCAATTTTCTTTGTCATTTTTTTTCAACATCCATTTGTTTTTTTTATATCGATTATGAGCTAGATTAATCGCTTTTCGGATTTTTCTTTTTCCAATGAAACAAAATCAAAAATATCTCAAATTTATGGGTAAAAAAAACGAAAAAAAAAAAACGGATTCAAAAGAATTTATGTGAATGATGAATTTTAAATTAATAAGATAATTAATAACTCTTTTATTTATTACACTGCTCACTATAAATGAATATATTTTATTAAAATTATTAAAATATAATTTTAATTTATTATTATTATAATTCACGCTATCACTTCTATTATACACGAATTAAAATGAATGTTTATTGCTTAATCGGTTACGAAATCCGTTACTTCATTCCATAGGTTACCGAACAAGTTACTGACTAGGTACAAGAACGATTCCAAGTATTGAAAGTTCAGCCATAAGTTATCACACTAGTTCCTGCATTCGCTGTTGAACTAGTTACAGAAACAGTTACAAATATGAATAAAGTAACCATAGGTTACACTGTTTGTACTTAAAGTAAAACATATAGTTACAATAACCGTTACTAGTATTTATATAGTAACCTATTCATACCATCACAGAATTGAAATAATAAAGATAGTGTCCAAAAATTTGCATTTGTGTTAACTAGTCACTCTGCGTTTGCAGGGTTCTATTGTCATAGGTGTATTGCATCTGCATTTTGTTGGCTCTTGCTTTTTTAGTATGTATTCGTGTGTGAGTCTGGTGTGTCCGATTCTTAATCTGGTTATGACTATGGTGTCCTTTCTTTTTAAGTTGTTTAAACTCTTCCATGGTTGTGTGTTGTTTTTTATTTGTTTTAATTTGTTGGTGTTTTCTTGGTCTTGCCATTGTTGGGTCCATTTTAGATTTATTTTGTTTTTGATTATTTTTTTTGTATCTTCTATTGTTATGTTGTGTTGGTCAATTTGGTCTCGCATTGCTGAATTTTTTGCAAGTACATCGACCACATCATTATTTTTAATACCACAGTGACTTGGGGTCCATAGTAGAATGTAGGTTTTGTTTGTGTTTTCTAGGATTTGATTTTTAATTTTTTTTGCTATTGTGTTTCTTGGATATAATTGTTCTATTGTTTTGATAGCACTCAGTGAGTCTGTGCAAATTAATACGTTTTTATTATTTATATTTTTTGTGTTTTCTATTGCTTTGTATATTGCATAAAGTTCTGCTGTGTATATACTTGTGTGGTCTTGTAGTCTGTAGGCGATTTCAGTGTCTTGGATTTTATAGGCACATCCTGTTTTTTCTGCTATTTTTGATCCATCAGTGTATATTGCAGTAGGATCTTTATATATTGTGTGTATTTTATCTAGGAAGGAAGCTTGGTAAATCTTTCTGTTTGTGTTTATTTTTTGGTATTGTGATAAGTTGATGTCGATTTTTAAGTTGCTTGTATTCCAAGGTGGGTAATTTAAGTGGTTTCTGCTTTTGATTATTTCTTTGTGATTTATTTCATAATTGTGAAGTAATTGCAACATGTGTTCGTAGCACGTGAGGTTTTTCGGTTTCATTTGGAGGATTTGTTCTATGTTTTTTGAATTTTTTATTATATTAATTGGGTATTCTTCTTGTGATATAGCTTTGATGATAAAATTTATGTTTTGTTGTTCATGTCTTAATTTTGTGTTTTTTAATCCTGAATCTATTAATATGCTATTGATGGGGCTTGTGCGATATGCACCTGTGCAGATTCTTATTGCTGAATGCATGAGTGTTTCTAGTTTACTGTAGATTCGTTTTGTTGTGTTGGTGAAGATCTGGTTTGCATAGTCAATTTTTGGGAGTATTATTGTTGTTAGTATTTTGAGTAGTAAATTTCTATCCCAGCCAACACAGAGATTCGCTAAACATTCTTCTGAATTCTCCTGCATATCTCTTTCGCTTAAGGAGAATTCATCTTATCTTCTTAGACGAAGCACCTTTCTTGGGATTTAGTTGACATTGCCACGAATGCTAGAGAAATATTCACATACGAATCTTCTGCGAGAATAAAATGCGATTCTTTGTTGAAAATATTATACGATAAGCTGGCATCGCCGCAAATGTCGAGAAAATGTTCGCCCACGAATATCCTTGGAGAAGAGATGGCGATTCTTTATTGAGAATAAACTACTAGAATTTTATGCGATTCTAATAATTGATTTTGGATTTTCAAGAAATTATTTAAAGTTAAATACTTGCTATTATAATTGCCCACAAACTATTCTAAACATATTTTTAATTTAACAATTGACCTGTTAAATGAAAAATTAAAAATATGTTTAGAATAATTGTGGGAAGTTACAATATAGCAAGTACTTAATTTATAATAATTTCTTTAAGGTAGGTACTACATATATATGTGTCATATATAGCAATCAGATGAAAGGATTTTTGAGAAAATATTCATATACTTATAAAATTTAATTCTAAAATTTTTATTCAAATATGTATAAAAAATCTTCAAATAGTTGTTTGTTTTTGTCTTTTATTTATTCTGTCTTTGGCATGTTGAAAATGTTGCTTAATTATGTTGTTTGAAAAGTCTTCGCTCATGTTGACATATTTTTTGTGAGCTGCATCTGTAAATAGTATTTTATAAGCAAAACCAAGTTTTATTTTAAAGCTTCTAACTCACTTTTTAAAACTGTTATTAAATTAAAATACTGGATTTTCTGTTTTTTCTCAGTTCCGTGCCAGGAGAAGTTCAAGGCGACCTCGTCAGACATAATTCGTTTAAGGTTACTTCTAATAAAAATTTTCGCATCATCTCCTCCTTGTCGAAGATAATAATTGAACTGAAATTTTTAAATTGTCTACAATACAAATGTATATTTTTATATAAACTGAACACATACGAGTTCCTGGGAAGTATTTTCGTCTGAAGCATATTTTCTTTCCCATTCCAATACGTCTTCTTTACTAGACAAAGGAAAACTGGACGTAAAAGAAGTATTTTCCATAATGTTCGCTCCATATTGTTGTTTTAGTTGCTTTATATGAGATTTTAACTCCATAACTTCAGTTGTTAAACGAAGTATATTTGAATTCATTTGTGCCAATGTTTCCTTTATTCCTTTTAGAATATCTGTATGTTAAAAATATATTTCATTTACGAAATAATTCAATTTACCAGCACACTCTTTACATTCCACTGCTTTCAATTCCATTATTTGGCTCGGCACTATGTCCTGACTTTGATCGTGGACCCTTTCAGCAGAAGGAACGCGTACGAAATAAGTATCTGCTTCTACAATAATGTCAGTATTAAAAAAATTAGATACAAAACAACTTCTTGACACTTTATTTACCTATATTTTGAGAGTTTTCGAAAACATTTTGTGAATGTACTTCTATTAACTTTCTTTTTGGTGAACTTTGGGTTGAAGTTTTAGGATACTTGCCTGGAAATTTAAAATGTTTAATTAACGAACACTTGATTTTCAAACTGGAATATGTATATACTCGTATACGAGTATATATGAATATGAAACATAAATTCACCTGGAGGAATACGAAGGAAATTTTTACGGTAACTGAATGTCTCCGTTGATGTATTTTCATTCTCGTGGACAATGACTGGATCAGCAGCAGCTCCATATATATCTATTCAGAAATATTTAATTTTATTTAGTGACAAATACAAATTTAAAAGATTATACTGACCTGAAAATCTAGACTGATTCTCAGAATCCATTTGATATGATGTTAATCTTGATGATGGAGCAAGGAAACTATGTAAAAAGACGAATTTTTATCTGATAAACATATACATTTTTTTAGAACATTTTTTATCGAAAATATGCTGTTATTATTTGATAAATCAGAACCATCCCAACTATAAATGTTGACTAATTTTGAATCAATGGGAAACTTGAAATAAGATGATGTTTTAAGTATAGTTTTTCCTTCAAAATAAATACTTTTTCCACTTTTTTGTATACCACATATTTTAACTAGTGATTCATTTCGAAGAAGTACAATATTATTTGGAGCATTAATAGATATTTTATAATGTTCAAAAGTAGCTTCTGTTATAATTTCATTTTTTATATTGAGAACAGGATAAGAACGTGTACAAGAACTTGTTTTAAGGTTGATTATGCTTTTTTCAACTATTCTATTGTATATTTGAGCATTAACATTATTTCCTCTTTTTATCATTTTTTTTATATTTTGTAAATAATTTTCGAATTTAAATGAACTTATGTAATCTAATGCTCCAAATCTTTGTGCATCTGAGCTTAGATGAGTTAGACAATGGAAATTGTAACTAATGTATTCTTCTCCATAAAGATTTTTCATGGATGATACAAAACTTTTTAGTAAATCAGATGCGCATTATTTATTTATGACACAATCATTTTCTTCAAGCAAAATCCTCATTGCTACACACAGTTTTAAAAAGTGATTGTATCTTTCATGGTCTAATATATTTTTTAAAACAAAAGGTCCGGTATATAAGAGAAACATTCGGAATTCCGTAGCTTTCCATCTACTAATTTCATCCGTATCACGAGGAATTCGTGAAAATTCAAATGGAATTTGTTTTTTACAATATGTTAACTTTTCATTCATTTTTTTTATTTCTTCGTTTCTAAAAGAAAATTGTCTCCCCTTCTCTTTAATCCATAAATTGAGAATTGTCTTCATTACACCTAAACATACAACGTGCATGTAATCAAGCACAAAATCATTAATAAAATCAATATGAAGCGTTTCTAAAACATTTTGAGTTTTATGTTTATGAAATTCGGTACAAGTTCTATTTCTAAAGTCATTTATAGTTCGTTTTTCACAATTCATATCTGGAAATGCAAGTTTGTATCCATACCTAACCCCTTTTTGCACACATCTAAGGCAGCTATAGTAACCACTATGGCCTTTAACATCTAAAACAAAAGACCTTGCCGGTGCGTCACAAATAAAGGCTCGACATTCCACTTGAAAAGTTTTGTTTTTGTAATTAAACCCATTTATTAATAATTCCTTTAACTCAGTTGTAAATTCTAATAAATAGTTGTTGATGTTTTGGGGCTTTGATTTGCCATTATAAATTCCAATAATAAAAACGTATTTTGTTTTGACAATATTTCCTAAAATAGGCCAAACCTGGTTATTAGAGCTTTTAGAAATAGGAAGGCCGTCGACATTGAAATCTATACAAATAGTTTCACCACTAAAATTTGTTTCATGTAATAAGAAAAAATCTGTCAATGAATCTTTTATACCGTAATGAATATAAGATCCAGAGTCCATTGGTATTATATTACAAGATCTTGGGGTTTTTTTCAAAGTTCGTGCATCTGTTGGAAGACGGGATTTTTTCTTTAAGAATTAGTAACAATTCATTTAGGCACGTATAAGAGATATTATTCTTTGTTGCCCACGATACGAGACGGTCTTTGAACTCAATAGACTTGTCTAAATTTTCGTATTCTTCATCATAACCGCTGTTATCGGAAGAAAAAACAAGCGGTATATTTTCTGAATCTGATATAAAAGTTGATTCTATTTGTGAATCCACACTATTTGATTTTGATCTTATTTGGTCTAAATGACTTAATATGCCATTAGCCTCTTTTCTTGCCTTTTTATGCAAATATTGTCTACTAAAGTTCTTTTTGCTAGCCATGCTTACTGCAATCAAATTTTATTATTGCATCTAAACTAATAGTAAATACGAAATTATTTTCTTCAAAATCTAATTAATTCAAATAATGGCAACTAAAATGTTTAAAATAAATTGGAATTATACGTTACGATCAACTTATTTTGTAGAAAAAATTATTTTTTACCACTTATTGTATAATTTACTATAAATAATAAAATAAATAACACAATAAGTGGTAAAAAATAATTTTTTATACAAAATAAGTTGATCGTAACGTATAATTCCAATTTATTTATTAAATATTTAGTAAACTAAATTAAATTTAAAAATATTTACTTACCACAATGTTTAATTTTTTAATAAATATTTTTTTTTCACTTCACAATAACTTCACTTCATAAAGATTACTTTTAAAATGAGCAATTAAGTAAATTAAATTATATCACTTGCAGTTACATAACGGGAAAGCCGAAAATACTCGTAACATTCACGAACTTGTCGTATCGGTTCGCAAATCGCATTATATTCGTCTTAGACATTCGCATTTCATTCTCCCAGAAGAATCTCCTAGATGAATCATTTTAGAAACTCAGGGGAATTCTCACTTTCTTCGTTCTACAAGTGTTTAGCCAGTGGGTTTACATTATTTACTTCCACAATATTCGCTTTATCTTCCGTTGGGAGAATCTTCTAATAAAAACTTTTTTTTCATGCAAATAAATTGAAGGTGCTCGTGTTATCTTCTTCTAGAAGAACATTCGCGTAATGTTCTTCCAAGAAGATTCTTCAAAAGGCTGGCTGGGATCTGATCCATATGTAGTGTTTGATAGTATTTTCAGAAGATTGATTGTATTGGTGGCTTTTTTTATTTTATGTAATATACCCAGCAGTGCCATCATCGATGACAGCATCGATGCTTTCATCGATGACTTAACTGACCATCGCTGACTCTTTCGATGACAACCTCGATGACATTAACATAGCGATGACATTAGGCGTCAGTAATGACTATTGCTGACTAAAACACCAATGCTTTCACCAATGACAAAAATGCATGACAACATTGATGACTTTGTCATTTTTGGTCATTTACAAAACCATTTTTGTTTTGTTTTTTTAGAATTTTTTCATTTTTTCTTTAGTTTTATAATACCGATAATTTCCGATTTTATAAAGATTTCACTTTTTACAAACTAAATTTATCTTTACACACCTATAATTTCACAATACTTTGTACAAACATTTTTAACACTTACACTTCACTTCCGAATTGTTTAACAACTGAAAACTGCAATAAAAAATCAATAAATGAGACATGTTCAAACTACGTTTTATATATTACTCATAATATATTACTTATTCTGTATTTTACGCATTATTTTCGCTCAGAATGTTTTGATCGCTGACTGTTTGCATGACTATTTGCAATATCTGCATGACATTGTCATTGGTTACATTTGTCTTACATTCGTTGATGACAACATTGATGAAAATGTCATCAACGTTTAATATCGCCGCTGGGTATGTGCTTTCCAGGTAAGTTTATGATCAAAAACCACACCAAGGTATTTGTGTTCGTTTATTGTTTCTATGTTTTTGTTTGAAATCGTGACTGAAAAATTTTCTACTTTTTTTCTTTTGTTTGTGAAAATCATAACTTTTGTTTTGTCAGATGAAAATTTAATTCCTATGTTATCTGCCCATTTTTCGAGTTTGTTCTTTGTGTTTTGGATATCGGTTTTTGCTTTATTTATGTTGCTGTTTGATGTGAATATAGTAAGATCGTCTGCAAAGATTATAATGTTTTATGTTATTCTGTATTTCATTTATTAAATTATTGGTGCTAATAAGGAAGAGTGTTGTACTCAGTACTGAACCTTGAGGAATACCATTTTCTATTGTGAATCGTTTTGAAGTGTGATTTCCTATTAAGACGTTGAAGGTTCTATTTTCTAAAAAATTTTGTATGTATTTGACCAGATTTCCTTTGATAGCTAGTTCAATTAATTGAGTTAATATGTGTCTTCTCCAGATCTACCGTACAAAGGCTAATCGCGTCAATTACATTTTCACTCATTCTGAGCTAGATATATTTATGATATAATATATAGTTATATATATCTACCGTACAAAGGCTAATCGCGTCAATTACATTTTCACTCATTTTGACTTAGATATATTTATGATATAATATATAGTTATATATATGAACTAGAGGAAAAATTAAATTATATATATAATATATAATATATAGACATATTTTTTAATAGAGAATTTTTCCTTCAGTTCATATATATAACTATATATTATATCATAAATATATCTAAGTCAAAATGAGTGAAAATGTAATTGACGCGATTAGCCTTTGTACGGCAGATATGAACTAGTGGAAAAATTAAATTATATATATAATATATAATATATAGACATATATTTTAATAGAGAATTTTTCCTTTAGTTCATATATATAACTATATATTATATCATAAATATATCTAACTCAAAATGAGTGAAAATGTAATTGAC
Source organism: Bombylius major (assembly GCA_932526495.1). Classification (NCBI taxonomy): domain Eukaryota; kingdom Metazoa; phylum Arthropoda; class Insecta; order Diptera; family Bombyliidae; genus Bombylius; species Bombylius major. The sequence goes on along the minus strand of OW052044.1, from coordinate 18,198,243 downwards.
GCGATTAGCCTTTGTACGGCAGAGATACGGTCGAATGCTTTCTCAATATCGAAAAATACTGCTACAAGATACTTTTTATCTTTTATAGATTTTTTAATTTCAGATTCAAAATATGCTAAAGCATCGAGAGTAGGGTAGATGTGGCACCCTCCGACAGTTTTTTTTCAAACTCCCATAAAATTTGTTGTAAATGATTTTCAGGCAAGGTTTTTGAGTTTCTGATTAATTTGATTGTTTGTTACTACGTTAGAAAAAAAATAATATTAAAACATTCCTTACTAAGCGAGCTATAAATTTTTATAAAAAAAATTAAATTATGTCGGCGGTTCCCCAGCCGGGGGTAGCTCAGACATGGGGTGGGGTACCTTCATCATTTACTTGAAATTATGGTAATAATAATAAAATTATGATATTTTTCATTGGATTAAATTTTATTTCTTAAAAATAATAAAACAAAAATGTCTTCGGACAATAATAAATACTAAAAACAAAATAAAAAATAAAAAAAATTAATTCTTAATTATTTTATATCACGTTATAAATTTTTTTGAAAATTATTCATTTTAATATTTTCACTATATTAACGCACATCAAGTGTGCTCATGTCAATTTTAAATTGACTTACAAGTTTAGATCTCGAAGTTCCCGGAGGATGTTCTGGTGGTGGAAGTTTAATATGTCTGATGTGCCCCGTATTGAAATGTCGGAGGCACCCCTGGTTGCATTTTTCCACATTTTGAAAATTATTTGAATATCAAGTAAATAAATAACAAAGGCACTTGTTCACATATTTTTCAACATTCTTATAGTTAATAATATACTACTAATTAAAAAATTAGCTTTTACTTACCCCAAAAATTCTTCTTAGACACGGGACACAAATATTATTAAAAATAACGTAAAAAACTTCGAACACGTATTGAGTTGTTCACAGCCGGCACTGAACTTTCATATTTCTACCATCAAAACACAACAAACACAAGGTATGTCAACAATTTTTTACATAATTTTCTGACCATATTTAAAATAAAAATATGAATGTGTCGTATGTGCCCCGCTGTCGGAGGGTGCCACATCTACCCTACTTCGATTTTTTCTAAACCCAAACTGATATTTGTTAATTAATTGATTTTGTTCTAGGTACCATATAAGTCTCTTGTTAATTATTCTTTCGAATAATTTACAGAGGCAATTTGTAAGTGAAATTGGTCTGTAGCTGTTTGGTAGGCAAGGATCTTTTTGGGGTTTTAATATCGGTATTATTAGAGCTTCTTTCCAACTTTCAGGCAGTGTTCCTTTGTTCCATATATGATTATAAAATTTTACTATGTATTCCTTTTGTGAGTCAGTTAAGTTTTTGATCATTTTGTGGTCTATTAAATCTGGTCCTGGTGTGGTTCCTTTACATGTTTTCAATGCTTCATTGAATTCGTATATCGTAATGTTTGTGTTATAGCTTTCTATTTTTGAATTTATAATTTTTATTGGTGTTTGTTCTATGATTTGTTTTTTTTTTAGAAAGTTAAGATTATAATTTTTATTACTTGAGATATATTGGAAATGTGAACCTAGTGCGTTACTTATCTCATTTATATCGGTGATAAGTTCATTTTGTTGTTTTATTGGAAGTTTTTTTGACCATTTAGGGTTTTGATTTTTTGAAAAATTTCTTTTGTGGGTGTGAATGAATTTATTGAAGAAATGTAATTGATCCAGGAATCTTTTTTATACTGTTTAATTAGTTTTCTTACTTTACATCTCATTTTAACAAATTTTATGTAGATATCTTGATTTAGGGTATTTTTAAATTGTCTTAGTAGTTTCTTTTTTGCTTTTATTGCTTGTTCTATTTCTTTGTTCCACCATGGTACTTGTTGTTTTTGTGCTTTTGTATTTTTCGTTGGAATTGATTCTTTAGCTGCTTCAAGTATATTTTGTTTTATGTATAATTCATATGTATCTGCGTTGTTGAATTCAAAGTTAGTTTTGTGAAAGTTAATAGAGTTTTGATATTTTTCCCAGTTTGCTTTATCTGTGTTGAATGTTGTTCTTTTTCTTAAGTTATTTATGTTTTTGGTTGAAGAGATGATTATTGGGTAGTGATCACTGCCATATAAGTTTTCTTCTATTTTCCATTCAAAATTTTTGTGTATATTGGTTGTGCATATTGTGAGGTCTATTGTAATAAAAGTTTTGTATGACATGTTTAGATGTGTGGGTTGGTTTTTGTTCATTAATATGAGTAGATTGTTATCTATAAATTTTTCTATTTCTTTGCCTTTTTTATCTGTTGTTTTTGAACCCCATAATATATTATGGCTATTGAAATCACCTAGCAATATGAAAGGATCTTGTATTTGTTGTATTATGTGTTCTAGTTCTTGTTGTGTTATGTTTTTATCTGAATATATGTTGATTATTGTGAATTTTATTGGAAAAAATAGTTTTACGGCTATAATTTGATGTTGTGTATTTATTGGTATTTCTTGGCTTGGAATATTTTCGTTTATCAGGATGGCAACACCTCCATGGGCTATTGTGGTTGTAATTTTGTTTTTGTAATAGCATTTTAAGTTCTTTATGTTCGGTTTTTGATCTGCATGTAGTCAATGATTATAGATTAACACAATAGATATTTCGGGTAGTACATTTGTATTTTCTCTCTATTTCATTAAAGGCTCCTAAACGAAACCTTCTTGTCTGTCCTATCTGGCGAGCAAAAATAGAACTAACGTTTTGAAATTCAAACTTAAAAAAAATGATCGAGTGATTTTTTTTATTATTCATTCGCTCATGCTCTTGTTATTTTTTTTTTTTTGTGTATAACCAAATCAAACCAGTTTCCAGTATAACTTTGTGTATACCTATATTTATATAATATAATATATAACAATGTATATACATAATATATATGTACATATTTTTGCATGTACACAAATGCGTGTTTACCGTCTGTGCAAATTTCATTTAATATTTGTTTTTTTTTCTTCTTTTTTTAAAATTTGTTTCATCGGTTAGTTTAGTAATTAGTACCTATATTATTTTTTATTTTTTCATCCATAGAATATGTATCAATATGTATGTAGGTAGGTACATACATTATGTATGTAAATATATATTGTATTGTATAGGAATGTGAATTAGAATTTGTTTTCTGATTATTGAATGCATGATAATATGAAAAATTTACCCATTTATTTTTATTTTTTTTATAGTTTTTGAAGCTATGAGAAATTTTACTGAAATCCAGAATCCAGATCCCGCTTTTTTTGTTTTTATTTTATGTAACTATATATATTTTTTTTTAAATGAAAAAGGGATTAAGATATTTTGTTTTCAATTCAAGTACCTAATTAACAACATTACAATACACATTTAAATACATTTTATTTACCCATATTTATATTTCAAAATGTTACATAATGTGAGGTAGTTAGATATATGTTGGACTCTACAAATTTTGATCAATTAAGTGTACCTATAAAATTTTATTAAAACCTTGCAGCCGGGAGATGATCACAGTCATTATTAGAAAATTAGAAAATCGCTAATGCTTACAAAGTGTTAACATTATAATGTACGTGCAATGTGCATTATAATATACAGTAGCGGTCATGAAAGTCGCCTAACTAATAATTTCTAAAAACTTTTCTCGATACTATCTTTAAATTTTGGTGGGGATGGATGATGGTTTGTTTTTGAACTAAGTATGTGTGTTTTTTAAGGTATATTTTCTATAAGAAAAGAAAAACCATACATGATTCTGTAATACAGCTTAATAAATAAATTATTTTTAGAAAAATGAAAATTATTTGAGTCATGCGTTTTTTCCGCTACTGTATAAACTACAATCTGAATATACAAAAATACATACTTGTAGGTATATGCTAAATGGGAAAAATACAAAATTGAGAAAAAACCAGTGACTTCAAGCAATGACTATATAATTACATCATAAAGACAGCCCACTCGTCCGTTACTGACAGTTACATTTCAAATCAGCATAACTTTTATCATTTTAGCGATTTCTCCTTGTCCCCAAGTGGTTGGACATAGAACTAAAATTTTTGTGTTTGTGTTTTTACATTACAATATATGTATTTATTAAACCATATACTGTACGTGTGATATTATTTTCTTAAGCATGTGTGTATTTTTGTTTTAGGTCGATTCTCTGTTAACATCGAAGACACTTTGTGAGGAATTTTATTAAAAAATTGTTGGATAATAAAAGTGTAAAGACTTAATACTTGTACATTTTTCTATACCTCACTTTTAAAACTATATAGCGCATTTCTATTATTCTGACCTTATGTTTTAAATTTATCTGAAATGAAGGCGGCAACGCAGAAGACTCGTACACAACCTTGTTAATACATTCTTAATATTTTCTTTAAGAATTCTGTGAATTGTTAAGTATTTAATAATTGTCTCATTTATAGTTTTATTGTAACACATGTTCTTTAAAAAAGTATTTTATAGAAAACTCATATAATTGATCTTTTACAATAAGCAATTAAAATCTATGAGGACATTTCAGGCAACGCAGAAGACATTTTGAAGTAATTAAAAAAAAATAAAAATGTATATTGTATGTAATATTATACTAAAAATCAATGCCGATATCAGGTCAGCTGCCTATAAAAACAAAGAATTTTTTCATATTTAGCTATTCTTTTCAACATTTTTACTGAAGCAAGTGAAAATTTTGGTATAATTTTACAGAGAATCGACCTTTGGTTTTTCGTTAGCATTTTTTTCTTGTTCTATAATTTTTAACAGTACCAAGTGCAAGTTAACACTTCGTTCTATTTTAAATTTTATACCCTCGAATCAATTTTAAGTAACAAAATGTAACATTTTTTAATTCTTTAGAAAAAAATTCAACCTTTCAAAGTTCATGCAATATAAGACCGTTCAAAGAATATTCTGGCCAAATTTCAACTTCCTAGCTTCACAGGAACATTCTTTTCTAAAGAATCAAAAAATGTTACATTTTGTTACTTAAAATTGATTCGAGGGTTTAAAATTTGAAATAGAACGAATTGTTCACTTGCACTTGTATTTTAATGTTAATATTCATTTGAAAGAAAAGAAGCAAAAATTACACATACATACAGTATGAGCTCGATAATTTGGACTGATTAAAATAGGCCTTGTTTAAATTTTAAAATAGTTGAAATTATTGGATAGAAACCAATTTGCAACTTTCAACGCTATTTTTGAAAAAACAATAAATAGTTTTGTAATAAAATTAGTTTTTGTTATTATAAAAACCGATTATGATAATTATATAATGAATTATTTCTACAAAAATCTGTGATTTAAATTAGGCAGTACCTACATGTTTAGCTTATTTAAACTTTATTCTATTTTATAAAATAAAAATCATCGAAAAACCTTCAAAGTACCTATTGAAATTTGGGTGTTGAAAAAACCAAAAGTTGAAAATAGGAAGGGAAAAATTATTGAGCGGACACTGTAATTTGAAATAAAATTCTTATTTCAAAAAATATTTATTTACGCGAGCATATCATTAGCAAAAGTACAATAACAACAAGAAACAGAAAAATCAAGCCAAAAAAAAAAACAACAACAATAACCATTTATTTCAGCTTTAAAGAACGCTGTTTGCTGTATCAAATAGGTATACATACCTACATAACTATAATATATGCATGTGGACAAAAAAAAAAAAAGAAAAGAAAAAAACCATACCAGCAATATATGTATAATTATAGGATATAATTGCAAAATCCTATGAAATATGTATGTACATTATCTATTCTGTATATACTACAGTATAATATATATCTATATGTCATATTATTTAATGATCATTATTTTAACAGACAAGTTGTATACCTATATAGTTTTTGAATGAATTGACTCATAATTTATATATGCGCTTATACATATTGTTTCTGTACGTTTTTCGTTTTTGCGATCTGTTTTTTTTTTTCCTGTATACGCAATTTCCATATTGACTCTAAAAAGCCACGTTATTATTATTGTATATGTTTATACACTCAAACACTTATACTGTTGATTTCGATTCATACAAAAATTATTCTTTCTATCAGAGCCTCCTTGGCTGGCCATCTGCAGGGAGAAAAATATTTTTTTTCAAAAATTTTCATTTTGGTCTGTCTATATGGTATTTATATGGTTTTTGCTTCAAGTTTACAATAAATTTTGTATTTAGGTACGAAACAACAACAAAATTCAAATACGGTATTATAAAAAAATTGTAAATTTGGTTGGGTACTTGAAAAATGAAAAATAAAAACAACAATTATTTTTTTATACCTATGTGTGGTGTTGTTTTTGTTTATATTAATTATAATTTCAATATGGTACAACACCAACAAAAAAATTGTATGATGATGTCATGCACATTTACTCCGTCCTCATTTTCCATATAAAATTGTTTAATTACAGTTTTGAGTATTTTTGTGTATGTTAAATTTTTTTTAATTGCAAAAACGGTCATAACGTACAATGACTATATAATTACATCATAAAGACAGCCCACTTGTCCGTTACTGACAGTTACATTTCAAATCAGCATAACTTTTGTCATTTTGGCGATTTCTCCTTGTCCCCAAGTGGTTGGACATAGAACTAAAATTTTTGTGTTTGTGTTTTTTTACATTACAATATATGTGTACAATCATATATACTGTACGTGTGAAATTATTTTCTTGAGCATGGGTGTATTTTTGTTTTGGGTCGATTCTCTGCTAACGTCGAAGACACTTTGTGAGGAATTTTATTAAAAAATTCTTGGATAATAAAAGTGTAGAGACTTAATACTTGTACATTTTTCTATACCTCACTTTTAAAACTATATAGCGCATTTCTATTATTCTGACCTTATGTTTTAAATTTATCTGAAATGAAGGCGGCAACGCAGAAGACTCGTACACAACCTTGTTAATACATTCTTAATATTTTCTTTAAGAATTCTGTGAATTGTAAAGTATTTAATAATTGTCTCATTTATAGTTTTATTGTAACACATGTTCTTTAAAAAAGTATTTTATAGAAAACTCATATAATTGATCTTTTACAATAAGCAATTAAAATCTATGAGGACATTTCAGGCAACGCAGAAGACATTTTGAAGTAATTGAAAAAAATAAAAATGTATATTGCATGTAATATTATACTAAAAATCAATGCCGATATCAGGTCAGCTGCCTATAAAAACAAAGAATTTTTTCATATTTAGCTATTCTTTTCAACATTTTTACTGAAGCAAGTGAAAATTTTGGTTTAATTTTACAGAGAATCAACCTTTAGATTTTCGTTAGCATTTTTTTCTTGTTCTATAATTTTTAACAGTACCAAGTGCAAGTTAACACTTCGTTCTATTTTAAATTTTATACCCTCGAATCAATTTTAAGAAACAAAATGTAACATTTTTTGATTCTTTAGAAAAGAATGTTCCTGTGGAACTAAGAAATTGTGATTTGGCTAGGATATTCCTTGAACGATCTAATATTGCATGAACTTTGAAAGGTTTAAAGGTTTGAAGGTTGAAAGGTTTTTATGTAAAAGTTCAAAAATTTTGAATTACATACATATTTAATTTTTTAAATTTAAACTTTAGCCCTAGTAAACGGCTTTAAGCCTTTCAAAGTTCATGCAATATTAGACCGTTCAAAGAATATTCTGGCCAAATTTGATCTTCTTAGCTCCACAGGAACATTCTTTTTTAAAGAATCAAAAAATGTTACATTTTGTTACTTAAAATTGATTCGAGGGTATAAAATTTAAAATAGAACGAAGTGTTAACTTGCACTTGGATTTTAATGTTAATATTCATTTGAAAGAAAAGAAGCAAAAATTACACATACATACAGTATGAGCTCGATAATATAGACTGATTAAAATAGGCCTTGTTTAATTTTTAAAATAGTTGAAATTATTGGATAGATCCCAATTTGCAACTTTCAACGCTATTTTTGAAAAAAACAATAAATAGTTTTGTAATAAAATTATTTTTTGTTATTATAAAAACCGATTATGATAATTATATAATGAGTTATTTCTACAAAAATCGGTGATTTAAATTAGGCAGTACATGTTTAGCTTATTTAAACTTTATTCTATTTTATAAAATAAAAATCATCGAAAAACCTTCAACGTACCTATTGAAATTTAGGTGTTGAAAAAACCAAAAGTTGAAAATAGGAAGGGAAAAATTATTGAGCGTGCACTGTAATTTGAAATAAAATTCTTATTCCAAAAAATATTTATTTACGCGATCATATTCATTGTAGCAAAAGTACAATAACAACAAGAAACAAAAAAATCAAACCAGAAAAAAAAAACAACAATAACCATTTATTTCAGCTTCAAAGAATGCTGTATCAAATAGGTATATCTATATGTACATACATATAGCTGAAATTATTTCAGTTGAAGGTTCATTGCGCATGTTTTACATGTCGTAGTGATCTTCTTGTGTATACATATACTGTTTATTAGAATTTGCAACAACAAAAACGCATGTGTGTAAGTATCTTTTCTTCTGCGCATGCCAACGTAGTACAATACGAAACTTCAACTCTTTTGGGACAAGCTATAACTATATGCATGGGACAAAAAGAAAAAGAAAAGAAAAAACCATAACAGCAATATATGTATGTATGTATAATTATAGGATATATAATTGCAAAATCCTATGAAATACATTATCTATTCTGTATACTTATACACTATACAGTATAATATATATCTATATGTCATATTATATTTAATGATCATTATTTTAACAGACAAGTTGTATACCTATATAGTTTTTGAATGAATTGACTCATAATTTATATATGCGCTTATACATATTGTTTCTGTACGTTTTTCGTTTTTGCAATCTGTATTTTTTTTCTGTATACGCAATTTCCATATTGACTCTAAAAATCCACGTTATTATTATTGTATATGTTTATACACTCAAACACCCATACTGTTTATTTCAATTTATACAAAAATTATTCTTTCTATCAGAGCCTCCTTGGCTGGCCATCTGCAGGGAGAAAAATATTTTTTTTCAAGAAATTTTCATTTTGGTCTGTCTATATGGTATTTATATGGTTTTTGTAACGTATTTTTAAATCTTATGTTCTAAGCGATTTCTTCTTGTCTGTCCGCTCTATGAACAGATTTAGAACTAAAAATTTATTTTTCAACAGCTTTTCTGTTTTAGAATATCTACTTCTTATTAATTATCTTTGATGTAGTTTTGTTTCTTGTAAGCATATGACGTTGTTTTTGTATTTTGAATTTAAAATTTTTAACTGGTCTAGTCGTTTTGTTAGTCCTTTGCAGTTCCATTGTATTATGTTTATAGCAGGTGTAGTTTTCATTTTAAGGTATTAACTGAAGGTTCTGTATCAGTATCAGAATCATTGATTTGTTTATTTTTTTTATTTGTGCAGCTCACTGGGCTATTTGAATTTCTTTTGTTTGAGTTTCGTGTTGATCTTCTATTTTGCATAGTTTTAGTCATTTCATTTGTTTGTTTTATTGCATAACTTTTGGCGTCTACAGTTTGTGTAGGTGTGAGAAATGGATTTTCAATTTTCTTGTAATTGTTTGTGCAATTTTCTAAGTTTTGATTAATGTTAATTTCTGTTATTGATTAGTTTCTGTGTTTTTGTTGTTTGATAGTGCTATGTCGGTTTGTGTTGTTGTGCTATTTGAGTTGTTTGAATTTTGAATATGTTCTTTATTTTGTGATAATTTTGCTATTGTGGCATAAGAATAACCTGGTAGTAGTGGATGTCTTTGTTTATATAAAATTTTTGCAGTTTTATAATCTGTTTTTTCTATTGTTTTTATTTTGGTGATTTCTTTTTGTTTTTTATATTCGTTGCAAATTTTGCTAAATGAATTGTGTGTGACTGATAGGCAATTTGTACATTGTACTTTATTTGTACATTTTTCTTCTTGTGGTTTATCGTTTGTGAAATGGTATTGTTGATTGCATATTGCACAAATTTTTGGTTTTTTGCAAATTTCGGTTTTATGTCCGAAATGTAAGCAATTTTTACATCTTAGGGGTTGTGGTATATATGTTTGTATTTTTTTTTTTTCGTATCCTATATTGATATGTTCTGGCATATTTGTAATATTGAATGTTATTATAAATAGACCGGTATCGGTGAGATTTTCATTTTTTAATTTTTTTATTCGTTTTATTTGTATAACATGCTGGGATTCAAGTTCTTTTAGGATTTCAGAATCTTCTAAATATATTAGTTCTTTACAGTATATTACTCCCTTGGAATTATTTAGTGAGTTGTGTTCTGTAATTTCAACTTCTGTGTTATTATCGATTTTTGTTAGTTTTACAAGTTTTTTTGCTTGTTGTAGGTTTTTGGTTTTAATTAATATTGTTCCGTTTTTGAGTTTTTTGCATTCTTCGATTTTACCTGCAATGTGGTCAATGACCTTTTGTATGAAGAATGGTGAAGTTTTTTCTAATGTTGTGTTGTTTGTATTATTTACTCTTTTCATTATTAGATATTTAGGACCTGGTGTAGTGTTTTTAATCGTTTTTGTTTGGTCTATTTTAATTAAATCTTTTAATGTGGTAGATGTACTTACAGGATCTGGTGGTTTTTCCGGTTTTTCCTCCATGATGTGTATTTAGTTATTTGATTGCACAGTAGGTGTATATATGTAATTACATATAACTAACAATATGATAATATGTAATTCACTATAGTAGCGCACTTGGTATAATTCACTATAAACTTTGTCGGTGTTCACTGTTCGAACGTAAAGATCAAACTGGGAGCAAGATTTTATTTTGAACAGTTTGCTACACATTGTTGTTTTTGTAGCGCCCATACAAACACATAGAATAATAAAGCAGAGACTGTGCAAGATTTGAAATTGAACCTAATACTGTGTGTATAGCATTTTTGTTGTTGTTTGTTTTTATAAAGATCGAATACTATAGGAGCAAGATTTTATTTTAAACAATTTGCTATACATTGTTGTTTTTGTAGCGCCCATACGAAACACATAGAATGATAAAGCAGAGACTGTGCAAGATTTGAAATTGAACCTAATACTGTGTGCATAGCATTTTTGTTGTTGTTTGTTTTTATACTATAGGAGTAAGATTTTATTTTGAACAGTTTGCTATACATTGTTGTTTTTGTGGCATTCACACGAGACTTATGTGCATATGTACCTAACTGCTGTACATAATTCTGTGGTCACAAGCACTAACCGCTTAAGTCTGAAGATGCTTATGTCGACTTAAATGGTTTGAAAATGTGACCACAGAATTGGTTCGCACAAAAATAAAAATGTATGTATATAAAATTTTAATATTATGTACGTTGTTCTAATGGCGCCCCTCTAGTTTTGTCGCCCTGTTCAGCTGCTCTGTCATATGTAAAGACCGACCCTGCGTAGTTAAGCCTAGTTGCAGTTGGTGAATGGAACGCTATTTTTCACATATTTATCAAATTATAACCTGTAAATTTGAAAGTAAAAAAATAAATTTATGTTTTGTGACTGCTACTGCAACTGTTTTATGACAAAACTAATAATATCTGAAATAAAATACACTGTTAATTACACAGAAAATTATAGATAATTAACTATGTATATATGTATAATTAGTTAATATTTAATTTATTTGATTAATTTAATTAATTTTATTAATTTAATTAATTTTATTTATATTTATCACTATTTTATTGATTTAAAAAATTTTATTAATTTAATAATTTAATTAATTTTATTAATTTAATTAATTTTATTTATATTTATCACTAATTACCAATTTAAATAATAATTATTTCATATTTTATTTATATTTATTACCAATAACCTAAAATTTAGAAAATGTAAACAAACTTTATAACCTCTAAAATGAAAAATTCATCTATTGGATAATAGAATAACTTAAAACCTTCAGTGGTGAAATATATCAACTACGCCCAACTACGCTTGCTTTCTACACCCGAATATGAATAGGAGTAGTTGAGCGTAGATAGGAGTAGATAGGAGATAATTCATCTACGCCTGAAATTTCAATGGAACGCAGCTTTTAATACAGCTCTTTCTCTAAGTCGTTTCAAGCAGCAAATGCCGACATAATCAGTCAGATCATTTTCAGCCCAGACTATAGCCCGATTTAAAATATCAACAGCTTCAGATGGTGGAATTTGTGCTTTATGGTCTTCTAAATCAAGCATGTTTTCTTCATCAATTAAATAAAAAATTTGTTTATCTTCATTGGTCCTTTTCGCATAATTTACTTCATTCGTCATACGTCATTTGTACGCACTATACAGGTTGATTCCGTTACGGTGTCCGACCGGGAAACTACGGATAGGTCTCGGCGAGGGGAACAAAAAATTGTATTGGTGGGGGGGGGCAATCTCAACGGTTTAGGAGTTAGAGGGGGTTAAAGATTTTTGGTACTTTTTTCATATTTTACCCTATAACTTTTTACAAGGTCACCAACTCTTCTACATAATTGTGAAGGACTCCGGTGCCTTTCCATCAACATCTTACCTGCTGCTGTTTATCCGACCATTCAGAAGTTATAAGGCCTCAAAACCATAATTTTGTCATTTTTTCACAGATTTTTGGACTTTAACCCTGCTTTACTCAAAAAAGGCTTAAATTAACCCTCATTTTTTATTGCAGAAAATGAAGGCTCAATTAATTCTACATCGATTTGCTTTCCAATGGTGCTAAACTACATAGTTAGTACTGAAAAATGTAATAATGGCGTAAAAAATGTTGTTACTGAAAAATGTGCCAACGGTGCTAAAGTTAGTCTTGCAAAAAGTACTAATAGTACAAAAGTGAGTACTGAGAAATGTACATATAAAGCAAAGGCTGGTACTGGAACGTGTAGAAAAACAAAGCCTAGTACTAAAACATGTACAAACACAAAGTCTGGTACTGAAAAATGTACATATAAAGCAAATATGAATATGGCTAAGGCACTGCTGAAGCTAATACATCGTTCTAAGTGGTAGGATTACTTAAACAGATAAAAACAGAGTTGGAACGGTTTCAAGAAAGCGTAGTCAAACTTTAAAACAAACTATAATTGAAGTTTGTAATGTTGTATCTTTTCGTCAGCAAAAAGATGGTCACAATTGTGGCTTATGGGCATTGGAAAATGCCCGAGATATTATTGCTGTATTGTAAGAAGGTAGAAGTAATATTCCTACTGAAAAACGTATGAGTGATCATCTTCAAACTCAATTTCCATTTAGAGATAAAGATTACTTTACCCGTCTAAGAAAAGATGTTTCAGCAAAATTAAGTATAGATTTACAACGTTCAAATCTACGAGATATACTTGCTGGAGAACAACAACCTGTTGCCGGCACTGAAAAACGTACAAATAATAGTACCGAAAATAGTACTAATAAAGCAAAGGCTGGTATTGGAAAACGTATTAATAAAGCAAGGGCTGGTAGTGCAAAACATACAAAGGCTGCTACTGAAAAAAGTACTAATAAAGACAAAGGTGGTACTGAAAAACGTACAAATGGGGACAAAGACAACAATATGGAAACCATTACTATTTAATGTGGGTTTCAAAAATTTCTCAAAGATCTTGGTGAATTTTCTAATTTTGAAAATGTCACAGACGCCGCGGCTAAACAGCTATAATAATAGAAACAACATCCGTGACACAATGAAATGACACAGTATCAAGTATAAAGTGAATAAATTTATTTTTAAAGGCAATCGGTCTTAATAAAAGGGAAATAATCAGGATAAGGATAGAAAAGTTGCCTAGTCTTGATTTAATTTACAACAACGTACAAGATACCGTAGACCTCGTGTCGAAGTTGATGATCGAGGTTTCCTATTCCTTGTTGTAAATGAACAGCCAGGTATTTTTACAAATGAAGAAAAAGAACCTACTTTATTAGGCTTTTTCTATCATTTGAAAACGAAATTGCAGAAAAATGCAATTCAAAAAGTAAATTTCAACACTTACACCGAACTGAGATATTTGGTCGGTTTGCCAAAGTATGATTGCAAATATCGTAATGCAGTCATACAAGAATCGGTGAGACAACTGAAAATAAATTTAAAAACGAATATTACGACCCACATGTATTCCAAGGTCAGGTATTATTTCATTACAGAATTCGAGCTAGAAATTCCTTCTTCTGCGACTAAAGAAGAAAAAAAATTAAAAATATAGCATACGATAATGTTTCTGCAATAATGAAACGGCTCTTTGAGGATAATACTGATGTCCTCAGTGAGGTGTGTATGCAAGTCATTGATAACTTTGCGCACAATTTGGACTTGTTTCAACTTTCTCCTTTAAAGAAAGTGATGTGCGCATGAAATGGTGGACGTACATTGAATTTTTGCAGAAATTCATGTATTTTATAGTTATTCCTATGTACATATAAGTATGGGAGACAACATGTTTTGTTTACAAATACGAGCTTTAGGGAGCTTCTTTCAAGTCTCTGTTGCCCAGTTCCAAAAAATGTGAACAAAGACCAATTGCAGGATTATTGGAAAAACTGCTTCAATATTGATAAATTTGCTCGTAGAGATATAAAATTTAAGTGTTTCTCTACGAAAGGTGCAGACATCTCGATAATAATCGAACGTCCAAAGAGGCTAGACCTTGAATGCGCCGAAATTCATGAAATACGATTGATAAAAGCTATGTATAAAAACGCTTAAAGATAAAAAGTACTCCAAAAAGTTGGAATAGACCCTGGTTTGAAATGTTTATTCGGCATGGTTTCTATAGATAACAATAAACCTGTTATCGATAGAAACACTCCAAATGCTCTTCCAAGAAAACAGCGGCATTATAAGAATTCTCTTCTGAAAAATGAAGTTTTTCGAAAAATGATTGGGGAGCAAAGTCGTGACAATAAACGTTATTATCAAGAATATCTTTTCAATTCTGAAGACAAATCCCCCAAGTCACAACAATACTTTAAGTATATAGAAATACGGTTGAAATATTAAATACGGTAAATTCGATAAATATATCAGAACTCGCCGGGCACTGGACAAAATCGCGAATTATATTTGCAAACCAAATAAACCGGGCACAAGAACCTTAGTTTGATATGGTAACCAGAAAATTGAAAAACATATTCGTGGTTACGTTCGCATATCCAACAAAGGTTTTTACCAAGCTCTGAAAAGAAACAAAAATGCCGATGTGTTCTTGGTAGATGAGTATGGTACAACAAAGACCTGCTCAAAGTGTTTTCATACTCTAAAAGTTTCTGCATCACCACATCGTTATGCCGAATGTTTGAATTGCAAAACGATGTGGAACAGAGACATAAATGCGGGTAACAATATGATACACATTGTTCTTGTTGAAGTGCAAGGAAAACCACGGCATCCTGCTTTCTGGCCTAATTTCAGTCTACAGGCATTCGAAAATTATAACTTACATCATGTTGAATAATTATTTAAATAAAAAATAATTTTTAACATATTTAAATTATAATTAAACAATTATATATTAAATTAATTAAATATAATAAATATAATTAAATAATTTTTTCCTATCCCCATACAGATTCTTAACCCTATACAGATAATCCTGAAAATTTGTGATTGCGAATTTTAATAGCTATGGAAACACTTGTAAGATTTAAAACGAAAAGCGTGGGGCTCAAGATAATAGAAGAAGTGTAAAGAGTAGCGTCACATGTGTGTGAAATTTGTCAATCGATTTTATTTAAATTTTTTTCCATTAAAAAATAATAATACTTTGTATTAGAAATTTAAAATAAAAAAAATAGTTTTTTTTAAATTAAATTGACAATTTTGAATACTTCCTAAAACGACGAGTGCTTTCAATAAAATTGATATCCACTTCTATTTCTGTTGGATAAAATGTACTTCGCATTCTCTCTTTTTAAAAAAAAAACGGTTTACTGACACTGACACGTTTGGTATAGGCCATTGAACATTTCTAAAAAAGTTTGAAAATGAAGTACGAATACTCAGGGGTCAGGATGTGTTCGATTTTTGATATCGAAAGTTCCAAAATTCTATGCGAAATGTACATTCAATTAAAACTTAATAACATAAAAATTAAAATCATAAAATCTTCAAAAGCGAGTTAATATTATATTGTCATCCAATTCCGAGCTATGTATAAAGTTTCAAGTCTCTGTCTCATCAAAAAGTTTGTTTAAAATCAATTTTAAAATTTGTACCGAACAGACAGACCTAAAGATGAGGTTGCAAGTCCTCACATCGATAACCAAAATTTGGAAAATGAATCACTTGATATTGAAAGTGATGATTCTGATTCCCGAAATGTGGAATTTGGAGGTTGATGGTAAGTGATAGCAGCAGTGAAGAAAGTCCTCCCTTCAAATATAACTTACATCATGTTGAAAGATTTGTATATGATGTTGAAATGGCCGAGCCTGAAGAATATTCTTATCAAGAATACTATGACTTGGTGGAAGCAAGTGAAAGCAGTAGTAAAGATGAGGTCAACAATCTTTTAGTTGCGACTGAGGGGTATGTGAATGTAATACCAAAATCAACTACTTCTCGTTATGTTCGCAAAAGAAAGGTTGTTGACCACGACCACTCCTATGCTGCTGCTGGAAAGATAAAAAAAATTGATCCTGGAGTACAACAAGCGGTCGAGGAGGATGAGATGAGATCCCAAAATCTCCTACTCCTCAACCTTTTTGTTCGATGGCATATTCTTCCACTTCCTGAGCGCCGTATAGGCACTCAGTCGAAGAGCACCCGCAGCACCAACATCAGCAACGAGAAATGAGAATGAGACTAGTTCCGGAGATAAGATTCAGCAATCAGCCCATTAGTAAAGTAAGTGAAGCTTGTTTTCCAATCAAAATCACTTTTAGTAACACAACACAATATTTTTTTCTTTCTTTCTCTTTTCAGGCGATCAACTGCATTGGACAATTGACACTTTACCATAGTCGTTTTTTTATGAAATGGTCAAAATATAAAAAAATATATCCTAGTTAACCGGGACGTCACACCACTCTCCACAAAAAAAAAAAATGTTACTTTTACTATTCTTTTGAAGCATACTACATATTAAAAACAACCATCAGAAAACTTGAAATGTTTTCTTCAACAATTTCAACTACATCAACAAAGGTTCTTGATGAACAAAATTGTTTTGTAGATTTTTTAACTGATCTTCCCAAATTGAATTGTAAATTTTTTGAACCAAAATATGATTTCAAAAATATTTTTTTTACTCCGTTTCAAAATACTACCTCTGAATTAGAAAAATTCAAAATTCCAGAATGTGAAAATTATATTAAAGAAAATAAAGAATTAATAGAGAAATGGACCATTAGAGGAAATATAAAAAATAATTCAACTTTTGAAGATATAAAAGAAAATGAAAAGAAAGAGCAAAAATTAAAAAAGACATGTATTGAAAATTTTTCAAAATCAGATACTCCATGGTATATTTCGAAAAATGTTGACATGGAAAGTATACCATTCTATAGAAGATATCAATGTTTGCCAAAACTAATGGTGAAACTTGAATTTGGCTTTAAAAATTATAAAGAAATTGTTAAAATAATAGGTAAATATGATTTTTGTGGTTTCATATTATAAATTACATACATATGTATAAACAAATTTACTTTAAATAACAGAAAACGGTATTAAATTATTTCATATAAATCTTAAATATGGTACTTTAAATACTCATCAACAAACTTTAGAAACAATTAAAAAAGCAAATAGAATTATGGAGAACAAACGTGATATTTACTCAACAATTATTGGAATTGCTGCTGAAATTAATGGCTGTCAATTAAAAACAGGATTAACAAAAAATAATCCTAAAGGAATATTTCTTGATAGAGATAGTACATTAATTTTAACATCAAAACGTAAATACAGTTATCAATCAGACAATAAAATAATTTATATTAATTTTGGAGATTATGTTAAATATTTAAAGCCAAATGATGTTATAAAAATTGGAACACAAATTCAATTAAAAATATGCCGTAGTCATAACCATAATAGTTTACTTTGTAGTATAACTGAAGAAGGGCTTTTATTGTCTAAAATGCATGTTCAATTACCTCCAGAATATGCATATATTTCAATTGATATAACAGAAGCAGAAAAATCCGATATAACATTTGCAATTGAACAAAATTGTGATTTTATCATTTGTCCATGCTCATTAAAATCAGGTATTTGTGCATTTGCACGTTGGATAATGATAAATAAACGTGAAATAAAACTTTTAGCTAAAATTAATACAAGTCAAAATTTAATAAAAAATGATATTGATAAAATTTTACGTGAATTCTCTGGAATATATTTAATAGATGATTGTAATGAAAAACGTAAATCATTACGAAATTATATAATTAGATCATGTTGGTGGAATCAAAAAATATTAATACGTTCTGATATTATTAAAATTAAAAAAAATAATGAAATTTTTACAGAAAATAATGTAATTAATTCATTATCAGAATATTTTATTTATCCAGATTGTTTAATGATATCACAAGATAAATTAAAAAAATTAAATTATGATTGTTTTCAAATAAAATCAAATATTAAACAAATTTATTCAAATTTAAATGATGATACATTAAAATTTTGTTGTAATTCATATTTACGAAAAAATAAAGGTATTGAACAAATATTTTTAAGGCATTTAGTTACAACAATACTTTTTGAAAAAACAACATGTGTTATTGTTGTTAGCAGAACAGGTAAAACAACTGAATTTTTATCACAATATCATGTACCTGTACCGATTATATCAATTTTTAAAGATTATGAAATAGCCCGAATGAATTCAATACGAAAAAATGTTATTTCTTTAGTATTTTATACATCATATTCAACACAATGGACAGAAGAATCAATTGAAATGATAAATTTTAGTATAAGGTATTCGTACAATCATAGTTTCATTACAAATTATGAACCGTTTATGGTTGTTTATGATTCAAAATTTAATTTAGAATATTGTGATACTTTTAAAATTTTCACAATGGAAAAAATGAAGGTACTTCACAAAAACTAAAAATTTTATATTCGATTTTAAAATGAATCTTCGGTTTTTAACCAAATCTTTTCCAGAATGAACTTTATGGATTGAATAATTCTTCAGATCAAGATGAATCTTAGGAATATCTCATAATCATTTCATTTATCTTTTACATGTATTTTATTTTGTATATAATATTTATTTTTGCTCAATTGATTTTTTATTGTTTAATATAAACAATTTAACAATTGTTAAAGAAATCTCAAGTTAATATTTATTGCTGTAAAGAGAAAAAAGTACGTAATTAGAAATTATTTATTTCGTTTATGTCGTAGAAATTTATTCCGTTTTTTCTGGTGGCCTTTTTTTTATTGCTGCTGCTGCCGCTGCCGCCGTTTGTTTATGTTACTGGGTTACTGCTACTGCTGCACTGCAAGCTGCAAGTATTTGACATTACTTAATTTACTTTACTTCACGCTTGTGCGTATGTGAACATCAAATAAAGAGATCACAAAGTTTCAATTTCAACCTTTGTACCTTACCTAGAAAGAAAAATCTAAATTTTAAATCCTTTTGATAAATTTAATTTTATTCTTTAATTTATTTTCATTTGATAAAACTTGAAAAAAAAAATGGCTAGAGCACTTGTAGGAGTAAAAAGAGTTATCGATTATGCTGTGAAAGTATGTATTTTCTTTCGAGTTACAAATTTCATTCAATTGATTTTAGAAAATAATTATTTTTATTTAGATTCGTGTTAAGCCTGACAAAACAGGTGTTGTTACGGATGGTGTTAAACATGCAATGAATCCATTCGATGAAATAGCTGTTGAAGAAGCTGTTAAAATGAAGGAAAAAAAATTAGTATCAGAAATAATTGCTGTATCAATTGGACCAACACAATCACAAGAAGTAATTAGAACAGCATTAGCTATGGGTGTAGATCGTGGGGTTCATATAGAAGTTAGTGGAAAAGACTATGATTTATTACAACCAGTCCATGTATCGAAAATTTTAGCAAAATTAGCGCAAGATGAGAAAGCTGATTTAGTTATACTTGGTAAACAAGCAATTGATGATGATTGTAATCAAACAGCACAAATGACTGCTGCAATATTAGATTGGCCACAAGGTACATTCTGTTCAAAAGTAGAAAAAAATGGGGATCAATTAATAATAACTCGAGAAATTGATGGTGGGTTAGAAACGATAAAATGCAAAGTACCAGCTGTTGTGAGTGCTGATCTTCGTTTAAATACTCCACGTTATGCAACATTGCCAAATATAATGAAGGCTAAGAAAAAGCCAATTAAGAAATGTACTCCAAAAGATTTACAAGTTGATATTACACCAAGAATTGAAATTGTATCAGTTGAAGATCCACCAACACGACAAGCTGGTGCAGTTGTGCCAGATGTTGATACACTCATTGCCAAATTAAAGGAAAGTGGTCACGTTAAATAAAATTTGGTTTTATTACTTCTTTAATGTAAAGTATTATCCTTTTGCATCCAGTGTTTAAGACAATGCTGAACAAAAATCAGTAATTTTTTTAATTTTAATGTGTTCAAGAACTAGCATTTGGGAAGTTTTATTTCTGTTTGGAATGGTGGATGCAAAGGGGTAATTTTTTTTTCTTCATTATTTTCCAAAAATAATTGAAAAAAAAAAATAGTTTTCATGAAAATAAAATTTGTTTTGCATTTATAAGCACATAATTTTTTCTTTACATTATTTAGAAAATAGAAAGTCATTTGTCATTCTCGTAATTTTCGTTATAATTTAGAAAGTTGAAATTAAATTAGAGCTAAACAAAAGAATTACTCTGTTGAAATTTTGACGAAAGTTTTCAAAAACCAATTAAAATAGTTTGAATAAAAATCCTTAAAACTATTTATTTACATTACTGTAAATGCCCATTCTTTGCAATAAAATTTCAGTTTGAATTTCAATTGAAATTGAAAAAAGATTTATTTATGTGAAAATCATATAAATTATAAATTATTTCATTATTGATAATAAATCTAATTTTTAAAAAAGTATTTTCGATTTTCCAATAAGGAAAAATCCAGAAGTTGTCATTATGTATTTTTTTGTTAGTTAATAAAAGTATGTACATAATGACTATATTCAAAATAACAAGTATTATCCACAATTAATTAGATTTATTCTTTTTTTTTTATTACAACTCTTAAATTAAATCTGCAACATTCATTGGCATTTCATCTATTTGTGTTGAATAATATTGTTCAATGTCTCTTAAAATTCTGATATCATCTGATTTAACGAAATTAATAGCAACACCTTTACGTCCAAAACGACCTGATCTGCCGATACGATGAATGTACAATTCACGGTTATTTGGTAAATCATAATTAATAACCAATGATACTTGCTGTACATCAATACCACGTGCCCATACATCTGTTGTTATTAATACACGACTTTGTCCAGAACGAAATTCTTTCATAATTTCATCACGTTCTTTTTGTGGCATATCACCATGCATTGAACTTACAGTGAAATTTGCTTCTCTCATTTTTTCCGTTAACCAATCAACTTTTCTTTTTGTATTGCAAAATATAACAGCTTGTGTTATAGTTAGTGTGTCATATAAATCACAAAGTGTATCAAATTTCCATTCTTCTCGTTCAACTGCAACAAAGAATTGCTTTATTCCTTCAAGTGTCAATTCATCGCTAAAATTGAAACAAAAAATCAAAAAAATATATAATTATGAATTTCTGATTAAGTACCGTTTAACAAGAATACGTATTGGATCTGTCATAAATTTTGATGTCATTTCGAGGATTTCATGTGGTAATGTAGCTGAAATTAGGACAACTTGTGTTGCTGGTGGTAGATATCTGTAAACATCATATATTTGCTCTTTGAAACCTTTATTTAACATTTCATCAGCCTCATCCAAAACCAACATTTTAATTGATCTAAAAAATAATTTGTTAAATATTTTTAAAATCAGTCAAAATACCATAAATAACTAACTTACCTTGTTCTCAATACTCTTCTTTTGATCATATCAAAAACTCGACCTGGAGTACCACTGACAATATGTTGACCATAATCAAGTTTTCTGATATCTTCCCCTAAATTTGTTCCTCCTATACAAACGTGACATTGTACATTCATGAAATCACCCAAAGCTAATATAACTTTTTGAATTTGAACAGCTAATTCACGTGTTGGTGATAAACATAAAACTTGTGTTTCACGTAATGTTGTGTCCAATGATTGTAAAATTGAAATAGAGAATGTTGCTGTTTTTCCAGTACCTGATTGTGCCTGAGCAATAACATCACGTCCTTTGACAATTGGTAAAATACTTCGCTGTTGAATTGCTGATGGCTTTTCAAAACCTTCAAAAGTAAATTCATATTATTAAATTTGAAATTCTTATTAACAAAAATATGAGACCGATAAGCTGGCTACAATTAATAAAGTACAAAATATATTTTGTAAAATAATTAAAAAGGTATTACCGTATGCGTATATTCCTCTCAAGAGTTCTTCACGAAGATTCATTGAGTTGAATGTCGGAATAACTTCAACATCTTCACTTGTTTCAAATTCAACATTTGATAAATCTTCATTTTGTCCTCCACGACGTGCCATTTTTGTTTAATATTATACTTTATTTAAATCATAAAACTTGTAAAATTCCTTGTGTTAATTACTGATGTTTTGTCAATTATAATTTACAAATGGCCACAGAGACGGTGTGTTCAGGGAATTAAATTAATCAAATAGTTTACCGACTTACCGTTCTATACGAGGCTTCTTTTTCAATAGCACGCTTTAAAAAATTTTGAACAAGAAGCTGTTATACCTTATGTGCTGTCAAATATTTTCTTCTTTCTTTTTTCTTTATGAAATTTTATCAAATTTTAGTGATTATTTAAATTTTTTAAATGTATTTAATCAACTTGGTATAAAAAAATCATCTAAAATAAATTTAGCTTCACATTTGTAATATAATCACACTCTCCTTACAACTGGTTGTGCCACTTTCAGATATAATTTGAGCAGTTGTAAAAACAGGTTTTTGCGACGGTTGTCACAACTACCTTGTTAAATTCATACATTTTGTTCAGTTTTAAAATACGTAAAAAATAATATTTCGTAACATGTAATAATAATTAAATTAACATAATTTTCTTTATTAATTATAAATAGCATAAAAAACTCATTTGTTTATACACAAAAATGCCACCTTAGCATTTTTTGATTTAAATAATTATTTATTGTTATGCTTTACATTCTATTCGTTAAAGTAAGTGTCAAATTTCGTCTGGACATAATTTGCCTAATCATGAAAATTCTTGATTTTTTATAGTTTATGTTCAATAATATGCAAATAAATAAATTTGC
Organism: Bombylius major; assembly: GCA_932526495.1. Lineage (NCBI taxonomy): Eukaryota > Metazoa > Arthropoda > Insecta > Diptera > Bombyliidae > Bombylius > Bombylius major. The sequence goes on along the minus strand of OW052044.1, from coordinate 18,174,821 downwards.
ATTAGACATTATATATCAATGTATTATTATTATTAATTAATTATTAGGGAAAATTTTGTATATAAGCAATGAAAATTTTAATAAAAATCACTTATTATTCAACTTTGAACCAAGCCTTTTCTTTTCTCTTGGTGAGGCTGCCAAGAGCATTGTTTGAATAATAATACTTGAACAAATTGTGTATTTGGTCAAGTCTTCGATGTGTTTACTAATTTATTCTTTCACAAATTGTTTGAATAAATCTGTCTCGTGTGTGGGGTTATCAGATCTCAATTTCAATCGAGGGAAATCTTTTAAATTAAAAATTACCAAGGCAAAAAACTCATCGGGTACTGCCTCCATAAGCTCAATACTGACTTCCAAAAAGAAAAATACTATAATTTACTTTTTTTTCAGCGTTATCATACAAGTTAAGTACTTGTGTGATATTTATTAAACAGAATATACAGATTAGGTGTCTGAATATTCACATTTCAAATTACAACAACAGCTTTAGTAGCTGGGTGTTGTTTTGTTAGTGATATACACAGATTTTAATATCTGCGTATCACCCCTTTGAAACATCTCATCTCATAAATTTAAAGTTTAGTACTTTAAATAATAAAACGTCAAATAAAATATTTGATTTGTACATACCTAATGGTAGCTTTTACACGATGTAGCAAAGTTTCACGAACCTCGGTGTAGCAAATCAGTTTGTGGTTGAAAGGGGTTTGGTGAGTAAAAGAAATTTGTTCAGTTTCGAGTTGCCAAGGTTCAGCATATTTCACCAGTGAAACCACCAACACATGTATGAATCACAAATACTATGAAATTAAAATTTACCTGGGGTTGAGAATATTATTAAACTAAGATGGCTGCCATTCTTATTTTGTATGTTGATGGAGTTGCTACTGCAACAATGCTACAACGTGTGTACGTGAGGAATTGATTTGTAAACACTTGGTGAAATGATTTCATTGCTACAGCGTATAGAAACTTTGCTACCTCGTGTTAAGGCTACCAATGTGTACTTAGTGTATGAGTCCATTTAATTTCATTGTACCGATTTATGCGTCATTCGCTTTTAATACGGATATTGGTTTACTCCCAATTTTATCTGCTATAAACTCGCTAATTCGGATTTTGGCTTAAGCCCAATTTACATATTTGGGTTTAATCTCATTTTTTTATATGTATGTGTGAGGTAAAATGCAATATGGCGGATTCTAATTTTTATGGTGAAAGTGAAGCTGTCACGTTCTTTTTCTTTTTTTATGTGTAAGAAGAAGGATATGTATGCTATAAGTGCATAAAAGTATCAACGTTTGCATGTATTATTTTATTCCCAATTTTACCGTTTCTACGCTACTCCCAATTTAATTCAAAATTCGGATTATTTTTGTGCCGTATAAACTGTTAAATTGAAAATTGTTAATGTTAGTGACGTCATTACTATAGCTGTTATGACACGGTTTTAATACTGATTTTGATAGTGTGTCTCTGTTTCTCAAGTCTGTTGTCTCTTTCTTTAAGTACTTAAAATTTCCAATAGCTAAGGATCTTCTCTACATTTCATTTGAACATAATTTTCATGTAACTTTAATCACAACTTAGTTATAATTGATTAAAAACAATAAATTGTAATGTTAATTTGGTACTTCCAACACATATAAACAATAAAATAAAATTGAGCATTAAGGCTTGGTACTATAGGAGTCGTTGATCAGGCGATCCTAAGGTTAAAAACTAGCATTAGATATTCTATAGTGTAAAAGAAAATGAAATAACGTGCCTATTGATTCTGATCTCCTGATTCATTACGATTAAAATTTTCATATTTCTCAATGAGATGAAGAATATTAAAATATATTTTTAAAATTTGAAAAATAAAATGTATTTTGTATATAGTATATGGGCCTTACTAATAAACATTTTTTAGTTTTAAAACTAAAATAGTTTCGGCTTGAGAATCAGAGTATGCTTTCAAATTCTTTATAAAATGGAGAAATAAAATATTAACTTAACATATTAACAGTTTATATTTTTATACACTTATAGTATACATATTACTCTTCTTCCACATAAAAAAAAGAAGAAGAACGTGACAGCTTCACTTTCACCATAAAAATTAGAGTCCGCCATATTGCATTTTACCTCACACATACATATAAAAAAATTGGGATTAAACCGAAATAAATTGGGCTTAAGCCAAAATCGAATTATCGAGTTTATACGACAAAAAATTGGGAGTAAACCAAAATCCGTATTAAATTCGGAGCAGGCATAAACACATAGATAGTTTGTATAGAGTTTCAAAGCACACTCTGATTCTCAAGAAGAATATTTATATTAAAATTATTAGTAAAATAAAAAATCGTAAGATGTAAGATAGAAAGATACTCTAAAGTGCTCTAAAGTGTTTATTTAATGAATTCAATGTGTAAATTATTTATTTTAAATTAAAACATATACAGCCAGACATTACATTTCGTTAACATAAAATAAATATGTATGTATTATATTTCTAATTAAAATAATTAAAATTTTATAAATTATGAAATATAATTCTAGATTATAAAGCAGTCAATTTTAATTGATAAAAAATTGAAGAGGCTTTTTTCTTCACTTAATAAAAACAGTTTATAATATGGCCAATTTTCAGTACAGTGATGAAAATCGACAATCAGTTCTAGGAAGTCGAAATATATTAGAACGAACTTCGGCTAGCATATCCAGGTCGAATCAAATTGCTATAGAAACTGAACAAATTGGAACGGAGGTAGATTAACAATAATAAAAAAAATTGAATTTCAAAAACAATTTGTCTAGTAAAAGCATAACAGACATTAATAAAGAATAACTTTCTACTTATTAGGTGTTATCCGAATTGGGCCAACAAAGGGAATCACTGCTAAGGAGCCAACGAAGACTTGAAGATGTTGATGACGATTTATCAAAGTCACGGTTAATTTTGAGGGCTATTCGAAGAAATGTAATATATAACAAATTAACTTTAATTTCAATAATTCTACTTGAAGTATTCATTCTTGGTGGTCTTTTATATATTAAACTTAAAAAATAGTTTTTTTTATCCATTTATATATTGTAATACAAATTTTTATACGATAAACTCAATATTATAATAATAAAACTAAGAAAAAAAAAATAATTATGTGAGACTAAAAGCTTTAATCTAATTACTATGAAGTAACAATACATAAATTAATTTCATTATCCAAAAAGAAAAAACAAACAATAAAACAATTATAACTCTTGGCATAAAATTAAGAACTCATACTATCTGTAGTACAGTAAAATGACTGGTGCACATACACTTTGTCAGGTAAAAATTAGTTTTTAATATTTTAGGCCTCCTCATACTAGTACACAACATTTATTAAAAAAAAATACGTGAATTGTTTCTGCAAAACGGTAAATTTATAGGACGGACATATAAATGTAAATGATAGGAGTTTTGAATTTGATGCCGAAAATTAAAGTAACAAAATTCCTTTTATTTCCTAAAACCATTGTGTATCTTGTAGATTTTAAATTTCTATTAATTATCTTTTGACAAACTAATTGACCAGCCAAGTACTCTTCGATCAAAACCACATGAAAAAAGATTACAACTTGTAGAGGCATCATCACACCAAGCAGCAGATGATACCATACGACGATGACCCTAAAATTGTTTTATTTATTATATTTGGCTCTAGATGACTTTAAAATCAAATTTGATTTACCTGTCTAGAAGTTCTTGGTAATCTTGCAATACGTTGGCCATTTAAGTCAAATAGACGGATTTGCCGATTATCATGCGGAATCGCAATTACTCCTGTTGCCGAAACAGCTAATCGATTAACAGCAGAATCTGTTCTTATAGTAGTTAATGCTGATCTCATGTTCCGTAATTCCCACACTTTAACTGTCCTGTCATCAGATCCGGAAACAACTTTGTCATCTCGTGTGAAAACTGTCGAAGTAACGCTCCTTGAAGAAATTTTTTATGAAAATCTATTTTAAAACTATAAATTAAATATACTCTGTATGGCCTTGAAAAACGGATACTGCTGGTATAGCATCTCTAAAATCCCATAACCTAAATGTGGAGTCTCTGGAGGCTGTTACAACCAAACGTTGAGTTCCATGTGCTGATACATGAGTCAGTTCGTGATCATGCCCAGTTAAAGGCTGTAAAGGTTCTTTCGTCTCAACATCCCAAAGTATTGCTGTTCTATCCCAACTTCCAGTAATTATTTGATCGCCATTAGGTAACCAATCTGCTGCAACTACAACTGAAGAATGACCTCCTGGACCAGAAAATTCACAGAGTGGTGTACGTAATACATCTAATCTTTCTCTTTCCTCTACTTGCTCATCACTATCATCTAATTCCTCTTCAGATGAATGACCTTTTCTATATAAGGCATTATATATTTTTTTATCAATATTTTTGAATATTATTTGATACTTAAATTTGTAATTTACCTAATTGAAATATCATAATTTACTGCCGCTTGCCAAATATGAGCTGAAGCATCACCACTACCAGTCAATACAAGATCCTTGTTTTGATGGAATTTTATCGAGTTGACTGAGCCAGTATGCCCCTGGTACTGCAGCAAGCATCGACCACTTTCACTTCCCCAAATACATGCAGTATGATCTGCTGATGCAGTACCAATTATAGGCTGTCCTGTTTTGGTCGAGACTTGCCACACTCCATCTTTATGACCACAAAAGTCTCGAACAAGCGAACATACTACTGACTGAGCCTTAAAACTCGAGACTATACGACTAGTTTGGGCTCTTAATTTATGGCTAGCTTTAACTTTACCACCAGATGCCATTAATTTTGATTTCAAACTCTTTTGGCCTGTACTATCAATCTCAGCATCTTGAAAACTTGATCTTTCACTTAGTAAAATGCTATCTCTTGCTCCAGATCCTCCTCCAAGTGCATCAAGTTTTTCATGCACTAAAATAATTTAAAATTCTTAAAATCTTTTTATAAATATTTAAAAAACTCACAATTCAAATTTTCTATATAAAGTAGTTCAAATTCTTTCTCAATTTGTGAAAACAATGAATGTAAACGAATTCTAAATGGTGCATCATCTGGAGGAACAAAATCCTCAGCTAAACTTGCTAAACGAGAATTCCTCTTTGATGGTTTGATTATTGAAGTTTTATTTTCAAGTGGCATAGTTTCGCTAAATTATTGTCTTACAATAAATTTTTTAATGTTTTTTATTTCCTATTCTTGTCTACTTAACCAACTTAACAACAAAATCTAATCTGAAAAAAAGTTTTATGACATTTAAAGAGTTTATAGTTTATACGGCACAAAAATAATCCGAATTATGAATTAAATTGGGAGTAGCGTAGAAACGGTAAAATTGGGAATAAAATAATACATGCAAACGTTGATACTTTTATACACGTAAAGTATACATATTCTTCTTCTCTCACACAAAAAAAAGAAGAAGAACGTGACAGCTTCACTTTCACCATAAAAATTAGAATCCGCCATATTGCATTTGACCTCACAAATCCATATAAAAAAATGGGATTAAACCCAAATATGTAAATTGGGCTTAAGCCAAAATCCGAATTATCGAGTTTATACGACAAAAAATTGAGAGTAAACCAAAATCCGCATTAAAAGCGAAGCAGGCATAAACTCGTACATTGACAATTGAGTTGACATTTCGTCTGTACAAAAAATTTCCTTAATTTTTTTATTAAGTTATGACAAATATCCTGAAAAATTCCTATTTTAGTTGTCACTTGTTGTCAAACGTCAAAGCAGTTTGGCATTGGTTGATTTGATGGTTGTATTGGTTTGGTTTAGATAAAGTTTGGTCCGTGATTTTTTATATAAAAGTGCTAACAATAACAAAAAAGGTAGAATATTTTTTCGAGATTGAATCAATAAAGTTGGAAATTCGATATGGGTGGATGCAGATGTTCATTTCGAGACTGTGCAAATACTACATCCAATTCACCAGGAATGCACTTTTTTCACTATCCTCTAAAAGATCGTGAAAGATGTTTAAAATGGATTGAATATGCTGATACAAAATCAATTCTTAGCCTGCCAATGTCCAAAGCAAGGAATAAAGTAATTTGTGAAACTCATTTCAAAGACGATTGTTTTATGAATTACAAAAAAGATAGACTTGTACATTCTGCTGTTCCAACAATTGTTCGATTGAGTAAGGATTGTTGTTTAGATTTTGAAGAGTCCAATAGTCCTCAAATAAAAGTTATTCCACCACCAAGTAAATCCCATTTGATACCTCCTGTTCAATTTAGTAAAATTATTAATCAAAAACGATCTATTGAATCGACAGAACGTAAAAATTTAGAAAATGCTACACTAAATTTAAATGGAAGACGTTTTGGTTTAAATGATGCACCAGCACCTGCAAAAATTAAAAAAAATACACCTAAAATATTGAATTCGTGTTTGCGTCAAAGTAAAAAAGTTGATGAAAATATTTTAATATGTGGAGACGAAAGTATGGATATTTTTGAAAAAGATGATTCCAATTTAATTGTCTTTGAAAATTGTGATACTTATGATAATAAAGAAACACTTCGTATTATAGATTCTAATATACTCGTAAATAGTCAAAATAACTACATCGAAGAAATTATTGAAGTAACTAAGAATGAAGATTTACATTCAGAAAATCAAATTAATAATGCTAATAATTTTCTGGAAGAAGAAAAATATCTTGTAAATGAAGAAATTTGCAATGAAAATGTTATTAATGGTATTGGTGTCACAGAACAACAAAATGATGATAATAAAAACAGTCAATTAAAAATAACAATTACACAGTTAGAGAAAAAAATAAATGATTTACAAGCACAACTTGCTGAAGAAAAAAACAAAAATAGTGTTAAATTAAAAGAAAATTGCAAGTCTCAAGCAGAAGCTACTAGTACTTCAAATCCCACTGCAACTATTACTGCCTCAGCATTAACTAAAGTTCAGCTTTTCAATAATATAAAAAGATATTTAGGAGCATCTTTAGCTACATTGGTTCGAATGGAAATGTTTGGTGGACCAGATAGAGAATGGAAATCAGATGAAAAGCAATTATCCGTAGAACTATTGCAATTGGGTGAAAATGTTTTTAAATATATGCGAGATGAATGGCGTTTTCGTCTTCCAGCTTTAAAGGATGTTGAAAAATGGGATAATGAAAGTGAAAATGAAGAAAATGATGAATGTTCATAAATTACTTTTTATTTAACTGGTTTATGTAGAAATTAGAATTTTAGAATTTTCAAAAAAAAAAAACTAAAACTTGTTTGTAATTCATCATCAGCTCTACAGCCCGTTTTGGGTCCTGGCTTACTCTGATTATTTTATTATTTTTCCAGTTTGATATCTTAATTTTCTTAAGATTGCTTTCAACGTCGTTTGTCTCGTCTTACGTCTTCCAGGCTTGCATTCTGAAGCGTTCAGCATTATTTCTTCATGAGATAACTATGTTCTCTTATAACGTATCCTAGTTACTGGAGTTGACTTACAACTGTATATTTCATTTTAATTACTCAATTTTATTTATGATATTTTAAGGATACAATAATCATGCATTACTGTATTTAATTTTCCACACATTTTTTTTAGCTTTGGTAATATTTAATTTAAAAGATTTCTCTCGATTGAAATTGAGATCTGATCACCCCACACACGAGACAGATTTATACAAACGAAATGTAAAAGAGTATAGAAAAGTATGCCTATCTTGCCTGTACTGACTTTAATTGTTAAATAAAGTATAGTTTAGTTGTGACAGATGACAGTAGGAAGGGCGCACGGCATACATATTACAAGCAATGTAAAGAAATTTTTTCATTTGTTTTGTGACGTCACTCAGGTCGTCTGAGCATATAAATTTTTTCGTTTTTAATTTTTTTTTTTTAAATTTTATTCATTTGTTTCATATAAAACGACCAGGATGACGTCTCAATGCTAATGGTCACTACGATATTTACATTGCCTTGTTATGTGTATGCCGTGGAAAGGCGTTAAAGTTAAGCAATAGTAGCTGCGTTCCATTTTGGTATTTTTATCTACTCCGGAGTAGTTGAGAGTACTTCATCACCAGTAATAAATGGAACGGTCAATTCAATTCAAGAGTAATTCTTAACCTTCAAATCTGTTATCTGTGTAAATTTTTCTCTTCTTTGTTATAAAAATGGATTTTTAGTTTAGTAAAAATGTACATACATATACATACGTATGCATTTGTTGAGGTAAGAAAATTAAAAAAGCCATTTTTTTATAATTGTTGCATGTTTTATTTTACTTCAAAAATATTATAAATAATCTTCAATAAATTTTTGTATCGTATTTTAGCATTATTTAATTTAAATAATGCATACTATCAAGATTAAATATGTTATTTTATTGTTAAATATTTCGTCGGCTGAATGCAGAACTATTCTATGTCCACTTTTATCCAAATTTGAGTTTTTAATGTTTTTATGTTCATTCATTGCCTTAGTCGTGTTTTATTCGCTGTTGAAATTAGTTCGTGTGTTTTTCTGCTCGTTTTTTCAAAATTTTAATTGAACCGAAAAAGTCTAAGTCCAAGGTAATTTATTTTTAAATGCAGAACTATTCTATTTGGAAGCAAAAATATTCTATGTCCTTTAATCCTTGAGTTTGAAGGATAATGGTTTTGAAAAGAAGATATTTTCAAAACATCAATACTATTTTGCTCCTTTAATTTTATATGTCAAAAGAAAACTTTAATTCGCTCTCCTGAAAAATTTACTTGAATGGACATAGAATACTTCTGCATACAGGCGACGATTTGTTCTCTCGGCTGTGTATTTCGAGGTGAATCATTATGATCACTGTCTTCCCTACTTTCTTTTAGTTTGATCAACATTAAAAATGAAAAAAAACTTTATCCTCTTTAATTTAAAATAAAAAAAAATTTATTTAACTTACGTTTTCACTGTCTATTTTAGGTTCTTGACAAAAAACGAGATTTATTTGATCAATCTATCTTCTTTACTACATATATGTATTTAATCAAATGCATGGTAAAAGGAACACTAACAAGGTAATATCAATCGGAACTCTCAGGCGCTATTAAAACGTAAGAAAGATCGTATGGCAATACAAAAGGATATGGACGATCTGAGAAATGAAATACAAAAGTATATGGAAATTTTACAATTTATTTTTCAAAATAAGATATCTCAGCATCCTCTTAACCAAAAACTAATATTTTTGAATTAAAATATTTGTTGAAGTGTTGCTTAAAAGCTATCTTGTTCGGTAATTCTGTAAGTGCCTTAGTTTTCAATCACAAGGACAAAATACGCGAAAAACCATGAAGAAGTTCAACACTTTTAACCTTGGGTTCCATTTTATCTCAAAAACTAGAAAAAATATAGGACTTCAAAGAAGACAACACTAAAAAAACACTTCAGTGTAGATTTCTATATAAAAATAATAGCTTTTGGTTCACGGAATTCTGAGATACAGACCTTCAAAGTTAACTTTGTAAATGTAAGAAAATTCAACGTTTTTTAGTCTCTTTTGCACTTTACCTCGAAAAATAAAAAATACAAGAAAACTGCAAAGGACAATACTCGAGAAAACACTTTGATAAATCTTTCAGTATAAAAATATTATTTTTATGTCTACAGGATGCTGAGATACAGATATTTGAAGTTGAAAATCAAGTCAAATTTGTGTTTGGTCTAGAAATTGTATGGAAAATTTTCGACTCTTTACACTTCATCTCAGAAAGTACAAAGGGAACAGTTCAACAAATAATTAGGTTAAAAAATCACGGTTTTTGGTTCACGGGATGCTGAAATACTTTAAAATTACTAAATTATTTAAATATTCTCCATATGATAAAAATACTTATTACATGCATACTCATATTCATGAGTCTTTCTTACGTCACGTTTCTTTTCTCATTCATTCTTTATAAATAATACCTTATTAGTGTTCCTTTTACCATGATTGTCACTAGCAAATCAAAACACTAATCCACCTATACCAGGAAGTGGCAGCACGTAACTTGTAACAGAAGGTTTGAAACGAGTTTTTTCTAAGTTGACAGCACATAAGTTGTTTCGACCAAATTAAAATTTTGTTTCGATAAAGTTGGTAGCACGTAAATGTTGTTTCGAGTGTTTTTAGCACGGCATACACATAACAAGGCAATGTAAATAATTTTTTCATTTGTTTTGTGACGTCACTCAGGTCGTAAATATATAGAAATTTTTTTTTTTTTTTTTTTAAATTTTATTCATTTGTTTCATATAAAACGACCAGGATGACGTCACAATGCTAACGGTCACTACGATATTTACATTGCTTTGTTATGTGTATGCCGTGTGTTTTTAGCATCTGTCACAAAATAATTTAGTCGACAGTAGAGGTGTTATCGACAGTAATTTTAAATCGAGAATTAATTAATTTCAAGTGATTTTATTTTGGAAAAATTTTTTTTTTAAAGTAAATGATTTCATAAAATGTAAGTACATATAAAAAAAAAACAGTATATTACATGTTTTGAAGTTGTTTTAATTTTTTTTAAGGGAGGAAGAAAAGCAAGGTTTCATTAATAAGAACCAAATGAAATGCATGATTGAATTCATGCAAAATAATAATAATTTGGCGAAAAAAAGACTAAAAAATTTGCTTATTTAGTACTTTATTTTCTTCTTCAGAATCGCTGGAGTCCTCAAAAAATATCATTTTAATCAATAAATTCAATATGTTGTAAAAATCTGTGGTTTTTTTTTTAAAAACAACTTAACTGCAAATTTCTAATTTTTCAGGAGAGCCATCATTTGATGACACTTTTTCAAAAAAATTTTGGTTAATAATAGTACATTTTTGAATTACAACTTTTTGCATTTTATAGAGCTTGAAAAGACGAATTCAACCATATTCATAACTAAAAAGTTGGAAATTTTCAGTTATGTTGTATTTAAAAAAAAACCACCGAAATATTTCACACTATCTCTACAACTATTCAAACTCCGTTTTGACGTTAATGATAGACAAAAAAATTTTTCTATGTGGCAACGTCAATTCAAACTCGTTTCAACTTACGTGCTATGAAACCAAAGTTGGAACTACTTCGACTAAAAGTCGAAGAAAAAATAGTCGAAACAAGTTACGTGCTGCCACTCCAGACCTTTCTTCTTTCAGCTTCAACCACGGGTTTTTTGTAGAGAGAAGGCACGGTGAAGTAAATTTTATCCAGAATTCTATTACTAATACAGTCGACCACAGTGAGTTATATATAATACGTATATTAACACATTTATTCATGGGAACAGACACTAGATCAGCATTTTATAGTATTCTAATTACATTTCTCATTAATTTTCATGTTGTTTCAAAATTGCATTCCATTGCATTTTCTATTGTATAAAATTTATTTTGCGTAGGTGTTATATCATAAAAATTCTTTAGTTAAAATAATAACAAATGTCTAGATTTTAAAAAGAAGGTTCTAATAAATTCATTCTGATTAAGACGGTCTTTAAGTTAACATTAAATTTTTTAAATATTAAAGTTATTAAATTTGTTTATTGAAATAAAAAATTTAAAGAAAGAAATTTAACTAGTTTTTGAAATTGTTAATTAAAAAGAAATTAAATAATCATTTTTGTGTAGAAATATAAATTCTAATTTTTACAAAATTGTGAAGTTTTTCTTGAAATAAAAATAAAATAAAAAAGAAATTTACATATATTAAATAAAAAAAGGAGAAAAGGAATTTTTCTTATTTAAATCCTGCAACTTATATAACTGGCGCAGTCTTGTAGTTTGTCTTCGGAATTCTATAGTAGAAAATCCGTCTATTTTAATAGTTTAAAGACAAAAAAAAAGAACCTTAAAAAAAAAAAAAAAAAAAAAAAAAAAAAAAAAATTATTGGAGTTCCATTGTGGAAAATCCAACATACACAAAATTTTTGGGAGATCAAGCAAAAGTACAAGAGTAGTAAAGGCCGTCATCAAGTGAGTTACATCAGATCAAATTCGATGAAGACGAAAGTTGAACTGTAAGTAATTTTCATTTATGTCAGAATCCTTTTGTAATATCTCCCCCCTAAATAATAATAACGAAAACTTAAGCTCAAGTTTGGAAAATTTAATTAGTGATTTAAGTAAAATTACTGTCAGTGAAAGTGAAGAAAATCGAAATATCTGTGTAATTGCGTTTGAATCCGATAACAATATGACAACAGTCCCAAGTTTTTTAAAAGTTCACGCAGAAGTTCCGGAGTTTGATGGTGATGTAAATGAATTAAATTTTTTTATCGAAAGCATCGATACTATTGTTAGCCATTTCTATGACAAAAAAAATTTAGACGTCTACCAAAATAATGTTATTTATAGAACAATAATAAGTAAATTAAAAGGTGCTGCTAGAGAGGTAATTAATATTAGCTGTGTCAATACAATAGATGAGATAAAAAACGAACTTATTCGAAATTTTAGTGACCCTAGAAATGAGAACTGTTTGGCATTCGATTTGAACAATTTAAAACAAAAACGTGAAGAAACTCCTTATGAATTTCATGATAGAGTGAGAAAATTATTAAACACAATTTCAAACTATCTTGCAATTCATGAAAAGGACGCGAATGTTCGGAAATTTAAACAAAATTTATACAACGATCAAGCTTTAGAAGTATTTTTAGCAGGTTTGAAAAATCCATATGGAATTATGGTTCGAACAAAAGAACCAAAAACAATGTTAGAAGCCATAAATTTTATAAAAAAAGAAGATAATATCAAATACCTACAAAATTACCAGTCTAATTATAATTTCAATCAACACAATGTGCAAAAGCAAGATCCAAATTTTAATAAATTTAAAAAATCCCAACAATCAAAAAATCTTTTTCAGCGAACCTTGAATCCAAATTACTTTCACCAAGATTATCAATCTACACACGAAAATTCTGTCTTCCCATATGCAGCGTATGCAAATAGATCAAACACGATTGCAACTGACGCACGTCAAACAAATCAAAATCCTCAAGAAAATTTACCATTTCCAACAGGACCAGTCAGCATACAGCAAAGACAAAATTTACCACAACAAAAATTTCCTACCCATACTCAAGTTTTCGGTAGGCCCAAAAACGTATGGAAACAAAACCCAAGTCAAACCCTACATCAACCAAAACCCATACCCATGAGCATTACATCAAGACAACCATCAACTTCTCAAAAATTTCAACAGTCAACTCCAAAATGGTCTCAAGAACAATTACATAATACAGAACACACAGATGCAATTGATGACAATCAAGATTTATTTATGACCGAAAATAATACTGATTATGAATATGTTGAAGGTGACTACAATACAGCGTGCGCAAATTTTCCACTTACCCAGCAGTACAACCCACAGTTGTGATAGACATTAATAATCTTTGTAATAAAAAACAACTACCCTACATTACAATAAAAAACCCTCCCCTAAAATTGTTAATAGATACGGGATCAACAAAATCATTCATTGATCCGTCTATAGCAGATAATTATTACACACAATATAAAACATATGATCCATTCACTGTATCATCTTCTTTTATTTCCTCAACACATAATTTTTCAATAACTATATCAGCATTCGAAGAATTTAATGAACCAATAAACTTCAAGTTTTATATCTACAAATTTCATAACATCTTCGATGGGTTAATTGGCATTGACCTTATTCAAAATCTAGAAGCAAGTCTCGATTTTCCAAGCTTACAATTTGTAACTCCAAATACCACAATCCCAATAAAATTTTTAGAAAGTAATCCCAAAATACTTGTTGATACCATACTTCCAAAAAACAGTATCTCTAAAATTCAAATACCCGTGACATCTAAGTCAGGACAAATTATTGTTCCTCTTCAAACAATCCACAATTGTATTATACCAGAAACTCTGACTACAGCTATAAATGGATGGGCAGTTGTAGAAATACATAACAAATCTGAAGACAACACTAATTTTACCCTGTTATATCCAGTACGAACCATAAACGTTGAAAATAAATTTGACCTTTACCATGTCAACTTTAAAGAAACTCAAGAACGAAGTAAAAAACTTGATGAAAATTTCATAAGATGCGATCACATGAACGAGGAAGAAAAATTCCAAATCCTCTCTCTTTGTAAAAAGTTTTCAGACATTTTTCATAATGAAGATAGTCCCCTCACCTTTTCTAACACAATAAAACACCGTATAAGAACAACCGACGAAATTCCTGTGCATCAAAAAAGTTATCGCTACCCATATATACATAAAGAAGAAATTCAGAAACAAATTTCGAAAATGTTAAACCAAAACATTATCAGACCTAGCATTTCACCCTGGTCTTCACCAATTTGGGTAGTACCAAAGAAAGCCGATTCTTCTGGTAAAAAGAAGTGGCGTATTGTTGTAGATTTTCGTAAGTTAAATAAAAAAACGATCGATGATCGCTACCCCATACCTAATATAAACGAAGTACTGGATAAGCTTGGCAAATGCAACTATTTTTCGACAATCGATTTGGCTAGTGGTTTCCACCAAATCGAAATGCACCCTGACGATGTGGAGAAAACTGCGTTTAATGTCGACAACGGGCATTACGAGTTCTTGAGAATGCCTTTTGGCTTAAAAAACTCTCCCGCTACCTTTCAGAGAGTAATGGACAACGTCCTGAAAGGACTTCAAAATGTCCTAGTATATCTTGATGATATTATTGTATTCTCTACATCGTTACAGGAACATATGGTGATCCTTAAACAAGTATTTCAACGTCTCCGCGAGGCAAACCTTAAAATACAATTAGACAAAACTGAGTTTTTAAAAAAACAAACGGCCTATTTAGGACATATAATAACCCCCGAAGGCATAAAGCCAAACCCAGACAAAATCCAGTGTATTCAAAAATTTCCAATCCCAAAAACTGCGAAAGAAATAAAAAGCTTTCTAGGCCTTTTGGGATACTACAGAAAATTTATCCCAAATTTTTCAAAAATAACAAAACCTATGACTTCTTGTTTAAAAAAAGGCGCAATAGTAAAACATACCACCGAATTTATTCAATGTTTTGAGACTTGTAAAGAATTGCTTACTAACGAGCCCATCCTTGCATACCCTGACTTTTCAAAACCTTTTAACCTCACTACAGATGCAAGCCAAGTTGCTATAGGAGCTGTCTTATCCCAAGGACGTATAGGCCAAGATAAACCCATCGCTTTTGCTTCACGAACTTTAAACAACACAGAACAAAATTATAGCGTTATAGAAAGAGAGTTGCTGGCCATTATTTGGGCAACCAAATATTTTCGTCCGTATTTGTATGGACGAAAATTTTCCATATATACAGACCATAGACCGCTAAATTGGCTGTTTTCTATTAAAGAACCTAATAGTAAACTTCTGCGTTGGAGATTAAAGCTTGAGGAGTTCGTCTTCGACATTGAATATAAGAAAGGGTCAATGAATTCAAACGCCGACGCGCTTTCTAGAATAAAAATTAGCGAAATTAATAATAATACCACACACGTAGAAAAACCAAACAATGAAGATAATTTTTCAATTGTTGGAAATGTGAACGAAATTCCAAATGTTGCAGACTTCGAAGAAGATGAAAATGATACAGTACATACAAGTGTTGAGAACCCAATTTTTGAAATACCGATTTCGGAAACACCAATAAACTACTTTAAAAACCAAATTTTCATAAAATCTGTTAAATATTCCCCCAAAGTACCGAAGATTATTCGGCTTTTTACTAATAAAATAAGAACCATCATAGAAATCTCAGAAATAAATTTTGAGGAAGACGTAATAAATATTTTCAAAGAATTTTCGGTCACAAATAAACTCTTCGCAATACATCTAGAAGACGCAAAACTTATTCCCCGATTTTGTAGAACACTCCAAAACACTTTCAAAACCCCTTCATTTAAGCTTTTACTATGTAATAAAGTTCTGGAAGACGTTAAAACATCTGAACGGCAAGAAGAAATAATCAAATTACATCACGAAGGACGAACAAATCATCGAGGTATTATGGAAATTGAGTGTGAAATAAAACGCCAATATTATTGGCCTAATATCCGTAATAGCGTAACAAATTATATAAACAACTGCTCTCTATGTCAAAGAATGAAATATGATAGACATCCACCTCAACAAAAATACAGTCTCACACCAACACCAAAAAAACCATTCGAAATTGTCCACATTGACACTTTCACTGTGAAAAAACAGAAATTTCTAACGTTAGTCGATAAATTTTCAAAATACGGTCAAGCATATCCTTTGGATAGCTTAACAGCAATCCATGTAGCAAAAACCTTCATGAATTTTATTACACACCATGGTATACCTAAATTGCTAATTTTAGATAATGGATCAGAACTAAAAAACAATATCATTTGCGATTTGTCCTCACTACATAAAATCGGACTACACTATACAACACCACTAAATCCTAACTCAAACAGTACTGTAGAAAGATTTCATTCTACTATTATCGAGCATCTACGCATATTGATAGAAAAGAAAAAAGATTTAAATATTATTGACCTAATGCCATACGCAGTTCTTGGCTATAACCATTCTATTCACTCCACTACAAAGCAACGACCAATCGACGTAATCAACGGACATCTCGACGTAAATAACGTCTTTGACTTAGATATAAACAAAATACTCTACTCAAATTATGTGAATCAACACAAAGAAAAAACTCTAGAAATGTATAAACATCTAAATGAACAAATGTCAATAAACAAAGAAACCATTTTAGAAAAGAGAAATGAATCTAGGCACGACCCCTTGACATACGAACCAAACACTATAGGGTATCACAAAATTCGCGCTCGAGATAAAACAAGTCCACGGTTTCGAGCTCATATTGTAAATTCCGATAACATAGAAAAAATTAATACATCAGAAAATATTTATCACAAAAACAATTTTAAAAGACCTCTTACTAATCAAAAAACTGTTTCCTTACAGGATCCTTCTTGCCATCGCAGCAACGGCAATTGCTCAAGAAATAAAAGTAACAAATCTTGAATCAAACCCAGGCATACTTCCTTTCAAATTGGGAAATGCCAAGTTGAGATATAGTTCACATATATTTATCCACTATTTCGACCTCAAACTTATCAAAATACAAGTAGACTCTTTGTCAAGACAGTACAAAAACATTCAATTAACTCATGTCGAAACCGAACCTTATATAACTGCAATCAAATCTTTCAGCAATTTCATAAATTTTCAGTTGAATCTTGCTAAAGAAAAACTCAATTCTCTGTATCACACGACCAATAGAACGAAAAGAGGTATATTCAATGGGCTAGGCACGGTGTTTAAAAGCATAACCGGAAATCTAGATGCTGAAGACGGTAAGAAGTTCGATGAATTAATAAATACTTTAAATTCAAATCAAAACAATATTGTATCTACATTAAACAAACAAATCTCATTAACCAAGAAAATAATCGAAGACTACAACAGTACTTTAAATATAGTTCAACAAAACGAAGCTCGTCTAACAGCTAAAATTAATGAAATAATAAAATTAAAATCCCTAGACATGGAAAACTTTCTGATAGTAAAAAATGCTTTCGATGAAGTCACTGGTTTAATTAATATAATTGTACAAATACTCGATAATTTAGAAAATGCCATTACTTTTGCTAAACTCAAAATTTTGCACAACAGTATATTGAAGTTAAGGGACTTGGAGTTTGTTGTCAATAAAGTTCTCGAGCACCATTCACAAGATGAATTGTTTTTTAAAACTGAGCCTTCAAGTATTCACAAATTCTATGAAATATTAGAAGTTGAAGCATATTTTTCAAACGAAAAAATAGTTTTTGTTATTTATTTCCCAATCATGCATCCTGAAATATATACCTTTTATCATTTATATCCTGTACCAACAAAAAACAATACAGTTATTATTCCTGAAAAACCTTTTCTGGCACTTGGAAATTCAAATTTTTACTACGAAAAAGACGAATGTAAGAAAATTCACAACATGTTCTACTGCAATAACGCTGAAAGACCAATTCAACAAAAAAATGATGATTGTATAAGCGAATTATTACAGCTGAAAACTCACACAACAACCGAATGTAAAATACATCAAATAACAATTTATACAGAAATCATAGAAGAAGCAATAACAGGATACTACATAACTATATTTCCAAACAACACCAAGATCAAAATGAATTGTCAAAAAACCGATTTCACTACATTAAAAGGAGTGTATTTAATAGAGCTCCCAACAGGATGTAGTTTCCAGACCAGCCAAAATCTTTTTATTAACGATAAAACCATCATCACAGGGCAGCCTTTATTATTACCCTCAGTGACCGTTCCTGTGGCTTCAATGAGCAACATACAGCAATTAACATTAAAAGACATCTCTTTGGATAAAATCCACCACCTATATAAACAACAACAAACAATAGAAGAAGTAAGCTTGAAAAATCTTCAAGGGCATTCAAATACTACTTGGATAGTTATGATAGCTTCTGTAACAATATCCATTCTATTCGTAATAATATTCATCTACACAATTAAATTCATCAAATCGAGCCGAAATTCGACACAACAACAAAGGTCTACTAGAGCGCAAGATAAGTCAATTCCAACTACTTTACGCCAGGACACACAACTCGAGGACGAATAAAATTCCTCACGTTGCGGCCCTTCTACGGCGGGAGGAGTTATATATACTACGTATATTAACACATTTATTCATGGGAACAGACACTAGATCAGCATTTTATAGTATTCTAATTACATTTCTCATTAATTTTCATGTTGTTTCAAAATTGCATTCCATTGCATTTTCTATTGTATAAAATTTATTTTGCGTAGGTGTTATATCATAAAAATTCTTTAGTTAAAATAATAACAAATGTCTAGATTTTAAAAAGAAGGTTCTAATAAATTCATTCTGATTAAGACGGTCTTTAAGTTAACATTAAATTTTTTAAATATTAAAGTTATTAAATTTGTTTATTGAAATAAAAAATTTAAAGAAAGAAATTTAACTAGTTTTTGAAATTGTTAATTAAAAAGAAATTAAATAATCATTTTTGTGTAGAAATATAAATTCTAATTTTTACAAAATTGTGAAGTTTTTCTTGAAATAAAAATAAAATAAAAAAGAAATTTACATATATTAAATAAAAAAAGGAGAAAAGGAATTTTTCTTATTTAAATCCTGCAACTTATATAACTAGTGTCAGTTTCAGTAATTTCTTTCAGTAAACAGGTTTTTTCTGTCTACAGTACAGTACCACACGTAGTTTTCATTACTTGTCGTCAATCATATATATACATACATACGTGTAAGAACATAAGCTATCGTAGTGGTAAACCATGGTAAATAGAATAGGAAGGTATGCTGAAAAGCAATATGGCGGAGATTTTTTTTCGTTTTTTAGTGACATTACAATAAGTTGATGACGTTGCTGCGAAGGAAAAGTTTTTGTTTACATTTTTTTTTATATGTAGTTTGCATAGTGGCTAGTGATAAAGTTGTATTATTTTATAAATAAAGTGAATTTAAATATATTTAAAAACTATAATTGACTATATATTATTGAAAAAAAAAAAATCTATTAAAATGGTTAAATGTGTGGTGATGTCCTGTAAAAATTATACAGGAAAAACAAAAGAAAAAGTTAAATTTTTCAGATTTCCATCTGAAAAAAATATGTTTGAGAAGTGGATTCGATTCGGGCCTGTGGTGTAAAACCAGTAAAATGTTTCATATATGAAAAATAATTGGGCCGTGTGTTCAAATCATTTTGTGGAGGAAGATTATTTATTAAAACACACACTGCTAAATACACCTCTGCAAAAACGAACTCCTTAAAACCTTTTAAGCTCCTTAAGGGTTCATGTACCATTTTGTTTTATAAATCTTTAAATTGTTATACATACTTATGATAGTTATTTTTTCTAATCAGTTCCTTTTTTTCTTCAGCAATTGGAAATGAACTTCATGTGGTGCACAATAGCTATTTGAATACATCATCATCAGACTCCCCAAAGAATGAGCCCAATGAAGTTCAACGTGAAAAATTACATTGTAAATTCAAAGAAAAAATCCATGGTCTAGAATATGAAACAGATCATAATGTTCTTCTAACGTATGGAGCAAAAGAATTTTCTTTGATCTCATAATTGTGTGAGTAGTAAAATATTTTGATTTAAAATCTTAGGAAAATTGTCTTTTTGGCTCTTTTTTTTTTAGAAATATGAAGGAAAAAATATCAACGAAGAATTTAAACTACTTTCCTGTTCGAAAATTACGGATTGGATTAGTAATGGGCTGTTTTTAAATAAAAATACAAACCCAGAAATTGCAAAATTTTATCTATTAACAGCTCATAGTGTCCTTTTAATTGTTGAATATTGTTTTCATGAAAACGCATTTAAAATTCTAGAAAAATATTCATGTATTGATAAATCCACAATGTATTGTTCGCATTTAATGGAATCAAATTCAAATTTAACAATTTTTGGAGGTAATAAATTAATTTCATTTTGTATTTTATAGGAAACGCATTTGGTGAAGTGATTATCTGGACCATAAATGATGAAAAAATTACCAATCATTATCCAGTTTTACATCGTATTTCTGCTCATTCTGAAGTAATATTTTCTATTGATGTAAATATGAAATTTATGTTGATGACAACAACTTCAGATGATAGATCGATACGTTTTTGGAAAATACAAAATAAAATGATCCATGATACTACCACCGTTGATGATGATTGGAAAAATAAAGAAATTTCACCATACAAAAGTGGTTATGCTCATACAGCAAGGGTATTCAAAGGAAAAATTATTGAAAATGGTAGGTAGAAGGGAAATAATTAATAAATTGAATCATTTCGATCGTTTCAAAATTCAACACTTTGCACAATCTTTCCACCGAAACTACATTTCGATGTTTCAATAATCATCAATTCACCAAGGTGAATTCACCATATACCTTAGTGTGGACTCAATGTTGAATTCTGAAACGTAGCCAGTCTTTTTTAAGTCTTAAATTTTTGAATTTATTTTAGATAATCATCAGTTTACAATTTCTGTTGGTGAAGATTCAAATTTATGTGTATGGAATTCAAATGGTGAATTAATATTCAAGCGGCGACATCATTTTGGTGCAATTATATGGAATTTTGATTATTATGAAAAAACTAAAACATTATTAACAACCAGTAATGACGGAAATTTAATTAAATTTGAATTCGAAAAAATTTTCAAATCGTTCAGCGTGAATAGTGATGATGATGATGATGATAATAATTTAAAAGTAAAATTATCTGCCTTATTCTACATCAAGTCATAACTTGTGACCAGTCATAAGTATATTCACCAAACTAGTTTATGACCGTCATAATCAAGTTCAAAGTTGGGTTCAAAATGCTAGTAGCAAAGCAAAACAGTTAAAAGAATTTTATGGTCATAACTTGACTATGACGGTCATAAAACTAGTTTGGTGAATATACTTATGACTGGTCACAAGTTATGACTTGATGTAGAATAAGGCAGTATATCAAGAAATTCCAATAGTGATAAATTCATTCAATATTAATAATTTCACAAAATTTAAATGTTATCAAGTTAAAAATTGCGTAAATTCACAAAATTTTGTTGGAATTACAACAGATTACATTTATATAAAAACATTTAATTGGGAAATAAAAGAAGATATTCAATTGAAAAATTGTACAATTTTAGAAACATTTGTAACAAATGAAAATAATTGTTTAATTTTAATTGGCGGTTATAAGAAACTTTTAATTTATGAACATGGTTGTAAAAAACCAAAAAAATTAAAATTTAAACAAATTGAAATTACAAAAAGTTATATTAAATCAATTTTTATATGTGATGAAACTAAAGAAATATTATTATGTGATGATAATGGTAATTGTATTTATATAAATTCATATGAAAATATTGAAAATCCATTGTATCATATTAATTTTCAATTACCATCATCAATTAAAGAAAAATGGTTTACAACGGCAGAAATTATAAAAAATCGTTGGTTTTTAATATGTAACCGTCAAGGACATGTTTATTTATATTCATTAAAAAATAATATTGTTGAATTGAAATATACTTTAAAAAATATACTTAAAAAAACATTTAACGCAAATTAATTATTCAGATGATATAAATGATTGTTTGTATTTGAAGACAAGCGGTCGTGATGGTACAATAAAAACGATAAAATTAAATGAAAAAGAAACAAATTTACACAATTAAAACAAATATTTTATTTTTAGATTTTTTATAATATGAGCTTATAAAGTATGGGATATGAGAATGTGATTCTGATAAAATGTATATAAATACCTACCTAAAATATATAAAATATTTAAGGTAGCAAAAAAATGTATACTTTCGATATTTCACAGAAATGATGAGAAAAATATTTGTATAAATTTTATACAATTAATTAATTGAAAACAATCTGAACAGAAAATGAAAAAAATTTGAAGAATTGCAAACAAAAAATGTATACATATATAATTATTGTGAACGTACTACAGTTTTTATTTCTAAAAATTCAAAATTTCTTCGCAGCTACGTCATCTGTAACTGACTTTTTTATTTTAGGTTAAAACCCCCTTTTCAGCATACCTTCCTATTCTATTTACCTTGGTGGTAAACATATAATGGCCCTGATAGTGAGTGGCGATCGAGTCGACAATCGCCAGAAAAAATGCGAGTCGATTCGATTCAAATTTTGTATCATATAAGGCGATCGACTCGACCAAAGAGAATTGCATAATATGTAACTTATTTTTTATTTTCAGTTTGAGGTTATACATAGTTAAAGTTTTCGAAACGAAAATTGGTGTAGTCACAGTTCAGCGATGAATTCTATTTTCTTATATTTAGATGATGAAGAAGAACAATGAAATGAACTCAAATTGATGCAGATCCGAAAAGAAAAATGTTAAGGGATGCATAAAATCCTCTTGAATTATGATTATCAAATATAAATATTTCATATACAAATTATTACTTACATTTTTTTATTCAGTTTTCACAAATATTCAGTTATACACAGTCTTTAAACATAGGCCCTTATTAGTTGCTTTCGATTTGCCACTTTCAAGTACTTGCGAGTAGATAAGGTAGAAGTCTGTGCTAAATCATCTACAAAAAGCATATAAAAGCATTAGAGATTCCAGTTTACATTTTTTTTGAAATTATAAAATTTTAGTTTTCCAAGCAATAATAGATGGCGCAACCAGGTAATTCCAATAGTAAAGCTCATTTTGCTCCCATGTGCAGCCTTCACGAGGCGGGAGTGTTGAGCGTTATTGGCAGGTTGGAAGGGAGGCCAATAACGGGACCAATGCACAAAAATTCCACGTAACTTCTCAACCCTTCCAAGAGGTTGCGTGGGACCTGAGCGAACAGGTTAACAAAGAAAACATGATGAAAACAAAGGGTAATAGGTCTGCAGGAGGTAAGGAGGAAACTCCAAATCCTCCCGTCGCTTCGGCGGTGGCTGCCACATTGGATCTGCAGGTGGCAACATCGTGTTTAGTGCAGGAGGCATCATTGTCGATATCAATGGAGAACCTCCTTTTGACAGATCAGAAAAGGGTCGGAAATCCTTTGGAAAGTACGACTAATTCTGATCTGAAAGTAGGGGAGCTGGTAGAGGACCTGGTGAAAAAGGCCAAGGAAACCTTGGACGCCACATCCGAAGCCGGCAAACTTACTAAAAACCAACTGCGGCGTCGAAGGAGGGCTAGAGCTAGGGCTAAAACACAGGAGGTGAGTAACACCGAATGTGTTACAGCGTCTGGGTCTGGTCCTTCCACCTCTGGAGCTGCGGGTATCAAGAGAGGAAGATCTGCAGAAGATCCCTCTCATGAGGCTGGCGGATCCCGGGAGATAGACTAAGCGGTTAGGCCGTCAGGGAAGAAGAAGAGGAGGAAAGCTAAGGCTGAACTCGCGGAATCTTCCGTGACGAAAAACATCAAGGGGCCTAAAAATCCTGAGATGCAGCAACTTCGGAATGTTCCTGGACCATCGGTTGGATTGGCAGTCACAGAGGAGCAGGAAAAGACCTCAGTGAGCAGCTTTGCTGAAGCTGCCTCGAGGGCTTTGACTGTGGTAATTGTGGCTGAAAATCCGACAACGAAATTGGAAAAGAAACATCTCGATTTTGAAAACGAACTGTGGAAGCGACTATGAGATACGAAAGTTTCTCCTAGATTTGAGGGTATGTCCGTTCGGGAAGGGGCCCTTTGGGTCAAATGCTCGAACGAACAATCTCTCAAATGGTTGACTGACACAGTTGGCTCACTACCAGTTTGTGGAGGCGTGAAATTTTTGGTCAAAAAAACTAGCGACCTCCCAAACTGATACGGGTGACAGTCTGGATTCCAGGGAAACCAAGGAGTCCCAAAGAGATTCTCACCCGGCTCAGTGCACAGAATCCGGGGCTCAACACCAAGGCTTGGCGCGTCTATGCACTTAACGCCGGTAAAGCTGACGACAAGGTCGAAGGCTATAACCTGGTGTTAGGCATTGACCCTGAGTCGAGGGGAGTCCTGGAGAATGTGTACGGGCTCAGACCTTATCTGCTTCTTAGTAGAGTCAAGTTCAGACTCTGCAAAAAAGCAACTGAGAGAAAAGGTTCCTAACGTGTCTGTTAATGGAGCAATCCCTTAATGGACTGTTAGTTACCCAGATTAACCTGCAACATTGTAAGTCTGCCACTGCTCTACTATGTGACAGACTATCAAGATTGCAGACACTACCTCAGCTAACCTTAGTCCAAGAACCATGGATATATAGAAAACGCATCTGTGGTTTAGGCGGGGTCTCCTGGGGTCAGCTCTTTCATTTTGAAGGATCTGAACGTCCGCGTGCTTGTATGATTGTATCAAAAACAATCGAGGCAACAATGTTGAGACAGGGCCGGGTTCTTGTATGGTGATTGGTGATTGTCACTATGGTGATAGTAAAAAAGTGATCACCAAATAGTGATTGTTCCTGTGTGCTGATCACAAAAAAGTGATAATATTTTGAAGTGTAGTAGCGAATTTGTAACTGTCAGGTGTGTTTGTTGTCTTTTTTTTTGTAGAAATGAAAGTAATAAGGAGAAGAATGAGAGATAATAGTAATCCAAAGTCATTAATAAAATTTTAATACAATTTTTTGGTTATTAACAACAATAATATTGTTTCTTTACAGTTTTCTGTGTACTATCCATTGCTATCTACAAATTATCATAAAATATTTTATAATTAATATATTAAATTACTAATTAATATATTAAACTACTAAATAATATATTTATTTACTTAAATTATTTTAAAAACACTCCAGGAATTTCAATTTTATGAAATGTGAACTGCAAACACCATACAAAATATATAAAAGTGACAGGTCTGATGCTGTCACCAAGAAAATGACAGTTTTTGGTGACAGTCACCATACGTGAACAGAAATTGCTGGTGACAATCACCAATCACCATACAAGAACCCGGCCCAGTTTTGTAGTCAAGACATTGTAGCGGTTACTTTCGCACACCAAATGGCGGGTAGGAAATACAATGTCATTGTTGTATCTGCCTACTTGCCATACGATTCTATTGGCCCACTTCCTTCGGAAGAGCTGGTGGATATCGTAAGGTATGCAGAATCCAACAACATGGGGCTGATTATTGGTTGTGATGCTAATGCTCAGAACACCCTTTTGGGAAGCAGTAAATGCAACACCAGGGGGGAAAAGTTGTTGGAATTTCTTTTATCCTCGAATCTGATGATCAACAATGTTGGCAATAAACCAACTTTTGTGACCGGCAGAAGGCAGGAGGTGATTGATCTTACCTTCTCTAACGAGAAAGCTAGAGATCTAATCACAAACTGGAAGGTCTTAGATGAGGGAACTCTCTCTGACCACAGATACATTGAATTTCGAGTCGCGGTGGCTACTAATAATATCCCTGCGGGTCGAAATCCAAGAAAAACTGATTGGACAAAGTACCGTCAGTTACTTTGTAATGAAATAACTACAGTACCTAAAGTGCGATCGGTTTTTATGGTTGAAGAGGCTGTTTGTTCACAAGTTGAACACCTCTCTGAAACATGCATTCGAGAGCGCCTGTCCTATCAGGAAGAGTAGAAGTGGTAAAAGTGTTCCTTGGTGGAACCCTGAACTACAGAAACTCAGAAAATCGTCCAGGAAACTTCTAAATAGGGCTCTAAAATCTAAAGCGGAAGTGGACTGGGATGTATATAGATCTTTGCAGAGGGAGTACAAGAAGAGGGTGAGAATTGCTAAACTCTCATTTTTTAGAACCTACTGTGAAGAGCTATCAAGCTTGAGCGAGACAGCCAGGCTATACAGGGTGCTTCAGTGCGACAGTGTAGCCAAGCTGGATTGTTTACGCAAAACTGATGGAACGTTTACCTGTTCCAAGCAGGAAGCGCTTCGGCTTCTCTTGGACGCTCTTTTATCGGGCTGCCAGGTTGGAGGCTCAATGGATGGTTTCACAGCTCGTGCTGCGAAGCCTTCTAGACTTGACTGGTTTGTCGCATCAAAGGTGGTAACTACAGAAAGGATAAAGTTTGCTTTGTCATCTTTCAAGAGTTACAAGGCACCGGGGATGGATGGCATTTATCCAGCTATGCTGCAAGAAGGTAGCGAAATCCTAGCTGCGACTTTGAAAGTAATATTCAGAGCTTGCTTAGCGTTGGGTTACGTTCCTTCTGAATGGCGAAAAGTCAAGGTGATCTTCATTCCCAAACCAGGGAAGGATGACTATACTTTGGCAAAAAACTTCAGACCTATCAGTTTAATGTCATTTCTACTGGAAAGTCTGGAGCGACTTGTGGAGAAGCACATTAGGGGCTCTGCACTGTTCAGATTTCCTCTTAACAGCAAACAACATGCTTATCAAAGCGGAAGGTCCTGCGAGTCTGCGCTGCACAATCTAGTCTCCAGGATTGAAGAGGCGCATGACGGGTCAGTACGCATTAGGTGTGTTCGTGGACATTGAGGGGGCTTTTGACAATGCAAATTATAAGTCTCTATGTGAAGCTGCTGGTGAGCATGGAGTGGAGCTAACGCTTGTTCGATGGATCCACTACATGCTATCCAACAGACTGTTGTTCACTGACGGTTTGATCGATGGGGAATGCGACTTAGTAAAGGCGGGAAAGGATGCCCTCAGGGGGGTGTTCTTTCGCCACTGCTTTGGAGAATGCTTATTGACTCATTACTGGATGAGATGCAAGCAATAACAGGTGTACATACTCAAGCTTATGCTGATGATGTATGCTCACTGATCGCTGGTGAATCGTTGGCGCTCATCTGTAATAAATTACAGATAGCACTTGACAAGATTCAAAGCTGGTGTGAAAAACACGGACTTTCTGTTAATCCTAGGAAAACAACAATTGTGTTGTTTACGAGGAAAAGAAAGACGGACGGTCTGAAACTACCCACTCTTAAGGGTGTGGTAATTGAACTCTCCACGGAGGTAAAGTATCTGGGAGTAACACTAGATACCAAGCTTACGTGGAAAAGTCATGTCAACAACAAGGTCTCTCGGGCACGGTGTGCCTTTTGGCAATGTCGGAGGGTCTTTGGTAAGACATGGGGGCTAAGGCCATATATGACTTACTGGTTGTACGTGGCAGTCATTAGACCCATTATAACATACGCGTCGGTGGTCTTTTGGGGACGGACTAAGGTTAACACCTGTGTCCAGACACTTAATGGGCTACAGAGGGAAGTCTGCATTGGAATCACTGGTGCCATAAGCTCAGTTCCTGGTGCTGCTCTCGACGCGATACTAAATCTGCTGCTACTGGATCTTAAAATTCAGGAGGTAGCGATGAAGTCAGTCTACCGGCTGAAACGTAGTGGATGCTGGAGGGAAGAGACAAGCGTGGGACATGCGGTCATGTCGGACAGACTTGTTGAAGAGTGCAACCTTTTCAACATGCCTTGGGATGACATGACTCCAAGTGTCACGTTCGGTAGAAAATATCATGTAGTGTATCCCACAAGGGAAGAGTGGTCAAATACTACTGCTGTTCTAAGTGGGGCCTCAGATATTTTCTATACGGATGGATCCAAATCTGGAAAAGGTGTTGGTTCGGAATGGTATTTGAACAGTAACATTAAATACTCATATACGCTAAGTGGTATGACTTCTGTCTTTCAAGCGGAGATTTACGCCATACTAAAAGCGGCATGTTGGATAATTGACAACAGATGGCGTGGAAGGGCTGTCTGTATTTGTAGCGATAGCAGAGCTGCGCTGCAGCTCTGGAGAGTCCAATCACGACATCCAAAATTGCCCTGAAATGCAAAAAGAGACTTAAAGCCATTAGTAAACACAATGGACTTAGGCTCCTGTGGGTTCCAAGCCACCATGGTATAGAGGGTAATGAACTCTCCGATGCTCTTGCGAAGGAGGGCTCGTTTAACTCTATATGGGGACCGGAACCAACGATAGGTATCAATTGCGCCTCCATCAGTGAATGGATCACCAAACACGTGGAGAAACTCCATGCGAAAAGATGGTCTGCCCTATCAAGTTGCAGTGGTACGAAACGCTTTGTGAAAAAGCCTGAGGTAAAGACGGCAAAATTTCTCCTAAATCTTAGCAGGAAGGACTGTCGGGCTCTCGTCGGGCTCATCACAGGGCACAACACATGTAACCACCATCTGGCGGTCATGAAAGTGCTCAGGGATCCAACGTGTGGAGCCTGCCTGGAGGAGGCGGAAACTACAGAGCACCATCTCTGCTGTTGCCCAGCCTTCTCTAGGATAAGGCTGCGTACATGGAACTCTGATGTAATGAGAATGGAGGACATCTGTTCTCAACCCCTAGACAAGGTCCTCTCGTTTATTAGAAAAACGAGAAGACTTTACTAGAGACGGGGCGCTGAATACAATGGACTCCTCTGTCTGAGTGCTCGTGGATGCCTAGTCTGCATCCCCCCCCACCCACACAAACAACAAACAACAAAGCTCATTTTTGAATTTAAAATTTTGATTTTTTCGTCGATTTCGAAATTCGATAATTTTGTATAATAAGTGCGTTCGAATCACACGATTTATCTGATATTATCAGTTCGGTTCTGATTTAAAATAAGCGAAGCTTCAAATCGTACATATTGATATTAAACTGAAAAATTTGGATGACTGGAACGTCAAAAATATCAGCTAGCTGATTTTTGACTGTCAGTTGAAGTTTCGAGTTCTTTTATGTACATAGGCAGTTGATTTTTAGTGAAAAACTTAATTAATTTTAGTGAGTAAGTACTTCTACTTCATATTCCATCTTGACAATTTAGAATTCATAAACAGTCAACTTTTTAAACATGTCTTCTTCTTTTTGATTAGTTCCACACAGCAAGTGAACCAAAAAATTTTTATCACTTTTTTCACTTTAAGAGCCAAATTTAGTGAAATGGCCTGCAAAGTGACCGCCTACAGCCTACACTTCTCAACCGATTTTCATGAAATTTTGAATATAGATAGGTGCAAGGGAATTGTGGTCCTTAAATGGAACACATTTTTGAAAAAGTTCCTTGTTTCAAAAATATAAGGGTTCAAAGTGAGTCAGTTTCGCGATTTTGGGCCTTCAAAGTGACCACCTACAGCCTACATTTATCAACCGATTTTAATGAAATTTTGAATATAGATAGGTGCAAGGGAATTGTGGTCCTTAAATGGAATACATTTTTAAATTTTGATCGTTAAATTTTTTTATATTCGATTTACCAAGGTACAGACAAAACAAAAATTCACTCAACTTTTCACACATTTTCCATGTATTAAAACGTTTAGATATTGTGATTTCTTTTTATAAGATTTTAATTTAACCTTTTCCAAAAAGTTTAAAATGAATTTCAAGGAAATTGGTTACGTAGTTTAATTATTATAAATAAAACAAATTGTTAATTTTTCATAAAATTTTATTACTATTTTTTCTAATCACAGGATTTTTTTTGCATACTTTTAGGTTTGAATAAGAGTTACACAGATAGTATAAACTCTATAAACGCGATGCAATAAAGATTGCGATTGTAGGGTAGTATGCGTGATGATAAAAAGTAACGTAAGCAAGCAGCATGTAAAACTTATGTTGTTAACTTAGGCTGCACATTGTATTGTATATAAATATACGAAAAAAATTTTATGTAAAATTCAAAAATTTCGAGTTATTTTATTTTTTTAAATTTTTACATGGAAGGAAATGTGACTTTCTAACTTTGAATTATTATATCTCAGGCTGTATTGCATCGATTTGAGTCAAATAAAATGCACTAGGTCAGAAAATAGTTCAAGAATTAAAATGTTTGTTTTTTTCAAGGATCAAGGTATGAACCAAGGAGGGCCCAATTGAGGTGAAAAAAAAGTTGTTTGTCGAACGGAGTTTTATAGAGGTGTTGTAGGTGTTTTTATTTCGAATGTTTGCTACCGGAAATTATAGATCCCCAAAATACAATCTGTTTCTTAATTTACCTTTTCATCTAATTGAATTTCCGTTTAATATTGCATGAGTATAATTTTTTATATGATATTATATATTCATACAGTCTGTTCAAAATAATTGTGTTGTCAGTTTTACAAAGTGCATAGCGTTTATTTAAAAATTATTTAGCAAATTAGTCAAAAATTAGGCAACAGCAAAGATTTCATAAAAGAATGAAAACTATTCAACGTAGGTAAAATTGTACGTACTGTGTGGAAAATAATGATTGGCCAGTACCAGACCTGTTTTCTTTCAGCTTCAATAACCGGTTTTTTCCGAAGACAGAAGGCGAGTTGTAGTACATTTTATTCAAAAGTGGGGAAGCTGAAAGAAGACAGGTCTGGTACTGGCCATTGAGAAGAAAGAATAATAACTTCAGCATAGCATAGCATAGCATAACAGCTGTATGATAGAGGCTGTAGCCTGTAGAACAAAAGAAAAGATGTACCTACACCTTTTACCATGCAATATGATCGCTACCCAGTTAACCTAGAACATATTTTTAATATATCAAGTTTGTATTATTAGAGCACGAGTACATATTCTGTTGACATAGGTGGAATATATATCATCGATGGTGAACTGGGTTTGAAATTTTTTCAAATCATGTACACCAACACTTGAAGAAATTTATTTGCTTGTGTTGATGAAGACACAAATACATTTCAGACGATGTTGTTGTTGTTTTCGAAAAAATTTTTGACTAAATTTGGCTCTTAAGATTAGTTAAAAGCTAGCGACATCTACTGAAAAGAATGGAAAACTAGGTGAGTGGAACAAATGTAGAACAAATGTGGAACTGTGGAACTGATAATTATCAGATAAATCGTGTGATTCAAACGCACTTAATGTTGCAATTTTGTTTACATTACCCATACGATAATTATTATGTACCTTTGTGTAATAATATGATATTATATGAATTGTTATGAGTATGCATATATGTATTTTTTTTACAACTGTATAAATGTTTTTCATGTGATTGATAATGACTTGAATTATTTTTTGTTTATAATTTGTTTTCAGTTTAATTTTTCGTAAAATAATTTATTAATATTAGTTTAAATAGTTAGATAGTTTTTGCTTAATAATTCTATTACAGATTTTTATTTTTAAGTAGTATCATAGCATAAAGAAGAATAGCAAAATCACATTTCAATTTTCCATACAAAATTTGATAAGAAATTTTGAAAAACTTCAATGTATGTGTAAAATGCAAGTGTATTTTGCTAGAAATAGTCCAAAAGATAAATCATTAGGGAACAACAAAGATAAAAAATTTAAATTTTCTTTATACGTAGTTATTCAATATATAGAGTAAACCATACTCTTATTGCCATATTGGGTAAAATGGAAGCAAAAACGTAATTTCAAACACAATATATGGAAATATACTAGAAATTCATTTAAATTATAATTTATTAATTACCTTTTTACTTAAACTCAACAATATGTATCTATTACATTTCCTTCACTATCCCCTTACAAATAATAATAAACAAAATAAATACTAGTGATTCAATATTACCACGCTTTACCTTATAAAAAGTACAGAACCAATACAGATAGGCAACTGAAGAAGTCATTTTTTATTCTCATTTTTTACGTGTATGCGTAAAACATGCGTAGGTGAGAATATAAAGTTATATGTAAAATATTGTGATACACATACTTTGATATAACTGAAGAAGTTTCAATGTAATTGTGTAGAAATTTAGTTTTTTTTTTCTTAGAAATGAAGAAGAAAGATATGTTTTTCTTTCCATATAAAATCATGTAAATTTTTAAAGTACATACTACATGTCTTTTTCCGTCTTATAGGAAGTTTTTTTTAAATATTTCTGATAAGGTTCTTCATTATGATTGGATGTCATTTTTTATTTACAGTTATGCAGAAGTAATTCTACTTGTCTTCTTTGTACTATGGTAGTATTTTTCTTTTTCTTGTTCTTTTAATATCCTAAAGCATATCAGCTGACTTTTATTTTCGAATTAGTAGGAGGAATTAAGAAAATTTGTAAAAAGAATAATACAAATTATAAATGCATATCACTTTTCTGAAGATAGACAAAGACAGAAGAAATATTTGTTCAATGATCAATATGGAATGAAATATGAATTATATTTGAGATACAGTATTAGATCGGTAATTTGAACCTCTACATTTTCAACACCTAAATTTCTGTATTTTTGTAAAGAGGTTTTTTGTGATTTTACTTTATGAAATAGCATGAAATAAAACCAAATTAAATATGTTGTACCTAATTTTAATCACTGATTTTTGCAATAAAAAATTAATTTTAAAATCGTCATAATCAATTTCGTAATTATTGTTTTAATAATGCAAATGAATTTTATTACAGAATTATGGGGTGTTTTTGTTTAAAGTAGTGTTGAAAGTGTAAACTGGTTTCTATCTAAATTTTCAAATTTTAACAAGGTCGGTTTGAAATTAGTTCAAATTATAGAGATTATACTGTTATGTATATTTATTGAATGGATATATTGAAAATCATGTTTGTAAAAATTAAATTTTCTTCAATAGTTGAAAATTTTTACCTACCTACATTCTTTTTAAATAACAATACAATTGAGGGAAAAGTTCATTGCAAAATAAAATTTGTAGGTATGTACCTACTTATATAACAATATTTTTAGTTAAGTTTTTTCTTCTTCTGGTTCACTTTGTTTTAAATATTTTAAAAATTATTAGTACATATGTATGTAGGTACTTACATATTATACATACTTATATTTCCGAATATATACCTACATATTTTTCAAAAATTATAAAAATAATGGATCTACATATTAGTTAAACGAGGCCTGGGTGGCCGAGAGGTTAGTGCGCTCGTCCATCACCCCACAGTTCCCGGGTTCGATTCCCGGCATAGTCGTGGTCCAGCACTTTTTCCTCAATACCTGTTTTTCCATACTTTCTAACCCATTCTCTATGTATAAATGTATATATGTATATACATAGAGAAATCCTAATCTCCTCCTTTCATCCTAATTTCCTTTCATAACAACAACAACAACATCATGAGCAATGACTATATAATTACATCATAAAGACAGCCCACTTGTCCGTTACTGACAGTTACATTTCAAATCAGCATAACTTTTATCATTTTAGCGATTTCTCCTTGTCCCCAAGTGGTTGGACATAGAACTAAAATTTTTGTGTTTGTGTTTTTACATTACAATATATGTATTTATTAAACCATATACTGTACGTGTGATATTATTTTCTTAAGCATGTGTGTATTTTTGTTTTAGGTCGATTCTCTGTTAACATCGAAGACACTTTGTGAGGAATTTTATTAAAAAATTGTTGGATAATAAAAGTGTAAAGACTTAATACTTGTACATTTTTCTATACCTCACTTTTAAAACTATATAGCGCATTTCTATTATTCTGACCTTATGTTTTAAATTTATCTGAAATGAAGGCGGCAACGCAGAAGACTCGTACACAACCTTGTTAATACATTCTTAATATTTTCTTTAAGAATTCTGTGAATTGTTAAGTATTTAATAATTGTCTCATTTATAGTTTTATTGTAACACATGTCCTTTAAAAAAGTATTTTATAGAAAACTCATATAATTGATTTTTTACAATAAGCAATTAAAATCTATGAGGACATTTCAGGCAACGCAGAAGACATTTTGAAGTAATTAAAAAAAAAAAAATGTATATTGTATGTAATATTATACTAAAAATCAATGCCGATATCAGGTCAGCTGCCTATAAAAACAAAGAATTTTTTCATATTTAGCTATTCTTTTCAACATTTTTACTGAAGCAAGTGAAAATTTTGGTATAATTTTACAGAGAATCGACCTTTGGTTTTTCGTTAGCATTTTTTTCTTGTTCTATAATTTTTAACAGTACCAAGTGCAAGTTAACACTTCGTTCTATTTTAAATTTTATACCCTCGAATCAATTTTAAGTAACAAAATGTAACATTTTTTAATTCTTTAGAAAAAAATTCAACCTTTCAAAGTTCATGCAATATAAGACCGTTCAAAGAATATTCTGGCCAAATTTCAACTTCCCAGCTTCACAGGAACATTCTTTTCTAAAGAATCAAAAAATGTTACATTTTGTTACTTAAAATTGATTCGAGGGTTTAAAATTTGAAATAGAACGAATTGTTCACTTGCACTTGTATTTTAATGTTAATATTCATTTGAAAGAAAAGAAGCAAAAATTACACATACATACAGTATGAGCTCGATAATTTGGACTGATTAAAATAGGCCTTGTTTAAATTTTAAAATAGTTGAAATTATTGGATAGAAACCAATTTGCAACTTTCAACGCTATTTTCATTGTATTTGAATTTTAAATAGTAATGACAAGTCAAGAATTTTCGTATTATCATCAATGCTCAAAAGAGGCGCTGGCGTCTATCCATATCGTCAATAAAAAAAAGAGAAAGAGCTTAATTTTTTTTCTGAGCTTTTGTGCGTACACTAAAACTTGATGTATACGATATGATATGATTCTTGTATATACTCGTATACATATGTGTGCATATGTATGTATTTGTATAGTTCATTATCATATATTCATATACATATTATGAATTATGGATCGTTTACAACCGAACGTGGAAAATTTTACCCGTTTAAAATTCAGCGTAGAGTGAAGTTTAGTAAGTTCGATTTTCGGATGTTTTCGAATTTATAAAGCACATTTGAAAATTCAAATTCAAACTGACATATCTTTTTGTTCTTTGTTTGAAATATTTCGTAACAAATCTTCACTGTGAACATTTTCAATGAATAAAAATAATTTATCTTTTTCTGTTTTTGTTAAATTTTCATTGAAAAACATTGTAATTATCCTTTTTTGTAAACACTATAACCGTCAACAATAATAGCTTTTGAATACTTCGAAATTTTAAGTTCAAATTTAAATAAATTTCGAAAAAAAACTTTTATCGTTACATTTTTTACATGAAACTTCTTAAAAAAACTTTCGTTCCAAGTGGAACGAAATTTTTTTTAACCAGTGGGAACTAATTTTTCGAACATCCAGATTGAAAAGTAGAAGTAGAGCCTAATCTGACGCTGACTCTGCAATCTCACTCCGAGGTATGAATGCGAAAGCGATATATACTCTGACGAATAGAAGAAAGAAATGCAGCAAAATCTACGTTTCAATCTGTTATGTAAACTTAGCATTATAAGCGAAAAAGAAAAACAAAAAACAAATATTTTTTTTCAGAACGCAATAATAATATAGGTATCGTTATTATGTATATGATATTGATAATATACAAATATATCACATATGTATGAATATATATCATATATAATATGAATTCAGATAGGTATATATTTTTATAATAAGCATAGTCAGAAAAAATTTTTTGAAGATATACATGTGTATGTATGTATGTGTATTTTAACATTATTTTAAAGATTTATTTCTACTTCTATTTTATATATAATGCATATTATATTATACAGCGCTGTTGCAATGTTCTGTTATGTAATGTTTTAAATTAATATGGGATAAGAAAATTTTCTGGCAACAATGAATTATGATTATTGTGTTATTTTTTTCATTTCTTTTTAAAAATATGATTTTATCAGTTTAATGTATATCTACATATTATGTACATATTTAATGCAATTAATATGGAAAATTTAAGATTTTTAGAAGATATATTAAACACTTCGATCTACTTATGTTAAATATTTTCAATTTTCCATATAACTTTTTCAAAATTTTTGTATGGGAAAAGTGGGACTTATCAACTTTGGGCTATCATATCTCGGGCTCAGTTGCACTGATTTTATTCAAAATTAAATTGCAATATGGATTTATCTAGATAAGTTCAAAAATAAGAGGGGTCGCAGTAGAAGTTTACCAAATATTTAATGATATACACATAAAATCCTGGCAGTAGCCTAGCACTTTTCAAAATTCATATAAAAAATTAGTTTTTTTTTTTTCAAATTTTAAATTTAAAAAATCTCACTAACTACTAAAAAATTAATTTTGGATTTTTTGAAATTGATGGTTTTAAGTAACAATTTCAAATATGCCAAGATAAAGTGATAAGTGCATAGGTATTTATAGCAAATTCATGAAATTTGGTCCAGGTTATTCATATTTGTCATAAAAATGTACAGGGTCATTTAGAATTTTTTTTTTATATTATTTTGGAATTTATTTGTGTATCTACAATTTTTATTCCAAATTATTTAAAAAAAAAAAAAATTAAAATAAAACAAAAAACACCTTGTATACATTTATGTATAATATATGTAGGTATACATTCTCATTCTAAAGACTTCAGGTACATTCATAAAAAAAATATTTTCTTTTATGAAAGGTATATATTCGAATGCTTGAAAAATAGGCGTAAGGTGTATAAAATTTTACTGGTACCTATATAAATATATATACGTACATAATTCAAAATATTAAAAAAAGAATAAAACATAAGGGTTCAGGACAGTTGGTCATTAAATCAATTTCAAAACAAGAGAAATCTTAAATCATAAATTTAAACTGGGAAATCCTTCACTTAAGAAACAATAAGATATTTAAATTACTTTAAATCTTTAATATTTTAAAGAAGGATCTTTATATTTGGTCAAAAAACGGCACTAAAAAAAGTATGAGTCATTATGACATCTAAAAAGTTTTAATTACTTTTTATCAATATGAAAAAAAATGCTAACCAGTAGTTGTTAAAAAATAATTTAAGTATGTACAATGTACATACATACATTGACTAAAAATTTTTATATTTCTATTTCATGTACTTATACCTACATATGTATGTACATAGTGATCAAGAAAAGGTCATTCAAAAAAATGTCATTCTACGTGTTTATGCCTGCTCCGAATTTAATACGGATATTGGTTTACTCCCAATTTTTTGGCGTATAAACTCGATAATTCGGATTTTGGCTTAAGCCCAATTTATTTCGGTTTAATCCCAATTTTTTTATATGTATGTGTGAGGTAAAATGCAATATGGCGGATTCTAATTTTTATGGTGAAAGTGAAGCTGTCACGTTCTTCTTCTATTTTTTATGTGGAAGAAGAATAATATGTATACTATAAGTGTATAAAAATATCAACATTTGCATGTACTTTTTCAATCCCAATTTTACCGTTTCTACGCTACTCCCAATTTAATCCAAAATACTCTATATATGTATAAACTCTTTAATTGAAAAAATAAACACATTTTAAATAAACATAGATGCATCTGTATAATATGTGTATGTATATACTTATATAAGTATGTATGTAGGTATAAATAACTGAAAATAATATTTTTTTCATAAATTCCATATTATAAGTAATATATGTATGTTCTCATTTATATATGGTATATGTATTACCTATACATATTATTATTATTATTAATAATACCTTTTTTTTTTTTACATAATTATTAATGTACATATAGATATACATACAAATTACAAGCAATGAAAACGTCATTAAAAATAATATTCATTTATTGCATTTGATATCGTGATATCCTAACAAAAATCTTCTAGCAAAAATAACATTTACGCTATTACCTATTACGCATACTTAGAATGAGAAATCAAAACAAAATAAAAAAATAATTTATCTACGAAGCATGCGCATATGAACATATGATTAACACATTTTTTATACTTTAGTGCTTGAAATCAGTGATGCATCCAAAGTCGGTCTGTGCCGTAGTAGATTGGTCCAAAAATATGTAGTAAATCAACGAAAAATGTAGTAAAATTTTGCAAACTCAAAGCAGTTGAACAAAACAGCTTTGTAATTCAAAATACATTATTAAACCATTATTCAATTTTCCATAAATGAAACAAAAAAGAAAATTTACACTAAAAAAACATTTATTTATTTTTTTTTAATTTTAAAATGTTGACTTTTGGCTTTCTCAATTCTTCCATTTTATTTGACAATGATACTTCAATCATGGACGGTACTGCCAGAAATTAAATTTTAATGGAATAAAGGCATAATATATCCACATGTTTAATTATACCACATACCCCAAACACAATGCACAAGAAAAGTCAAAAGAACAATGGACATGATATGACAATATCCGAAGCCGACAGGTTGTATTGTATTGTAATAAATTTCATTTCCTATAACACTTAAAGTGAAGTAGATTTAATTAAGTGCGAAGTAGATTTTTTATGTGGGGAAAATGTAGTAAATCTACTACAAATGAAGTAAAGGATGCATCACTGCTTGAAATGCTTTCCTTACTTACAAAAGTTCTCTTTTTAAAAAAAAAAAGCATAGAAATTCAAAGTTCAAAAGTTAAATTTAAAATTTATATGAAAAATTACCATCGTAGATGGTAGAGACACCTATTGAGCAATGATGATCTAAATGATGCGACTACTATTTAAAATTCAAATACAATGCTATTTTTGAAAAAACAATAAATAGTTTTGTAATAAAATTAGTTTTTGTTATTATAAAAACCGATTATGATAATTATATAATGAATTATTTCTACAAAAATCTGTGATTTAAATTAGGCAGTACCTACATGTTTAGCTTATTTAAACTTTATTCTATTTTATAAAATAAAAATCATCGAAAAACCTTCAAAGTATCTATTGAAATTTGGGTGTTGAAAAAACCAAAAGTTGAAAATAGGAAGGGAAAAATTATTGAGCGGACACTGTAATTTGAAATAAAATTCTTATTTCAAAAAATATTTATTTACGCGAGCATATTCATTGTAGCAAAAGTACAATAACAACAAGAAACAGAAAAATCAAACCAAAAAAAAAAAAACAACAACAATAACCATTTATTTCAGCTTTAAAGAACGCTGTTTGCTGTATCAAATAGGTATACATACCTACATAACTATAATATATGCATGTGGACAAAAAAAAAAAAAGAAAAGAAAAAAACCATACCAGCAATATATGTATAATTATAGGATATAATTGCAAAATCCTATGAAATATGTATGTACATTATCTATTCTGTATATACTACAGTATAATATATATCTATATGTCATATTATTTAATGATTATTATTTTAACAGACAAGTTGTATACCTATATAGTTTTTGAATGAATTGACTCATAATTTATATATGCGCTTATACATATTGTTTCTGTACGTTTTTCGTTTTTGCGATCTGTTTT
Source organism: Bombylius major (assembly GCA_932526495.1). NCBI lineage: Eukaryota > Metazoa > Arthropoda > Insecta > Diptera > Bombyliidae > Bombylius > Bombylius major. Next base: position 18,135,072 of record OW052044.1, on the reverse strand, counting down.
TTTTTTTCTGTATACGCAATTTCCATATTGGCTCTAAAAAGCCACGTTATTATTATTGTATATGTTTATACACTCAAACACTCATACTGTTGATTTCGATTCATACAAAAATTATTCTTTCTATCAGAGCCTCCTTGGCTGGCCATCTGCAGGGAGAAAAATATTTTTTTTCAAGAAATTTTCATTTTGGTCTGTCTATATGGTATTTATATGGTTTTTGTCATGAGCCAGTAAAGAAAAACAGCAAGCAACCACATCTACCAACAACAAGATGGCGTTACATCCTGCAGAAAACTGGTATCATAGACACAAACCGGAAAAGTGTGATATTACTCCTTAGCAATATCACCAACAGAGGGCGCAGGAGCAAGCAAGGACATAATCGCAATAGGCTAATCTCCTATTAGATTGAAAATAACAACAACTCGATTAAAGAAACCAACACATGCCTCGGACTAGGTTGGAAAATACCAACGAAGACTATGCTAAGATTAGGCCAATGGGTCACAAATAGCAGATGGAACAAAAAGTCAGATGGAAAGAGTTATGTGGAGGCGCTATGTTCCCTTGCGGAATGAATAAAGCACAAAAAAAAAAAAAATATTAGTTAATTTCATAATACCCACATAATATGATAATAAAAATTTTTCCTAAACTTAAGTTGAATTACATACATACTATATTATGTAGGTATGTATGTATATCTACTACAAAAAATTAAAATAAATTCTTCTTTTCAGAATGAAAATAAGTTAAAAAAACATGAAATTTGACAACAACAAAAATCATAAAAAGGAGTAAAATTTGTATCCGATTTAATAAATTTATCATTATTTTATAAAAATTAAAAAAAATAATTTAGAAGCAGAATATCTTAATATGAAAATTAAATTTTTTTTTTTCATTTTATACATAATTTACATATCACAAGCCACATTAATATCATAATCAACAATCATTATTCTCAATTGTATTGTTTTTGTTTTTCGAAACAAAATATAAATATCCAAAAATGTAGGTATACAATCAGAATCAAAACAAAATTTAAAAAAATCATATGGTATATAAAAACAATTAGTACAATAATGTGTTTGAATGAAATAGAAAATAAAATAGAAATGGTAGATTTCGACGATATTTACGAAAATTCGAAATACATATTTAAAAAACTTTATACTTGTACAATTGTACTTGCAGAGCTTGAAGAACTCAAGAGCTTTACTAATGGAAAATAACGATCAAATTTTGTTGATTGCTTAAGAAATTTGAAATGTAACAGTCAAGTAACGGAAAAATAGATCGTCTAATTATATATGGTCTTTGTCATCTACTCGTAGCTACTCATGTAAAATTTTTCAAGTAGATACAAGTAGTTACGCACAATTTTTACAACAGAGGGCTTTATAGTTTAAAACTAAGAGCACTAGATGTGTTTTTCTTTTTTGTATGTATATATGACAAAATAAAAATTATTTTTAGGTTTTAACACCTATCAAAATTTTTGTGTCGTTCGATTTATCCATTTATCCAAGACACATTTTAGTACTCGCAAGTACTTGGAAATGGCAAATCGAAAGCAGCTTTTATGTAAGTCGATTCGCGGTAGACTTAAAGTCGAGTCACAGTATTATAAGTTTCTATCACTATTCACTGTAGACTTTTTTCTATTCCATAGACTTGTCAAGTCGACAGCAATTTTGCCAGCGACTTCGAGTCTATTGTATGTGATTTAAGTTATATACACAATTTATGAGAGTTTTTTTTAATAATTATATTGTGAATAGAACATTTATAAAATAAATTATATAAAATAAATCTTAATAAGCACGCAAGTTTTAAAATGTTTGGTATAGATGAGGATCTTTGTGACCTCAAATAAGGTTCTATATCTTCTAATAATTTTAAAAAAATCTCTTTCGTCAATCTAAAATTTTTCTTAAATCTGAAATATAAACAAACTTTAATAATAATAAGTATTTGTTATACTGAAAACAGAAAATTTACATGATTTCATCCATATCCAGAGGATTTGAATTTTCTCTCAAGCGCCTTCTTTTCCGAATTGTTAACAAAATCTCAGCTCGACGATCTTCATTGATTTCATTTTCAAAAACATCAAACCAAATAAAAAAACTCATCATTTTATATTTTGTCTGTTTTTTATTTGATAAATTAAGATGTAAAAAATAGCAAAATATATAGACTATTCACTTGAAAATATTGAAAATTAGTTATAAACACAACAAAAACAACGTGATTTGACAGATGTCTAGTAGAAAATTTTCCTTTCAAACGGTAACTCTTTTTTTTAAAAAGTCTATAGGCTTGCGTAACACCATGACTTATTACAATAGACTTGAAAAAGACGAGTCGATTCTATTCGCATCGACTTACATAATAAGGGCCATAATTTGACAACTAGTCGACAGCTAACAGGTGCTCGCCAGAAAAATATGATAAAATCGAATCGAACCGACACTCATGATACAAAATTTTATCTGTCGAGTCGATTCTCGATTTAATTGCCACTCACGATCAGGGCCAATATATGTAGTAAACTTTGTTCATACATATGTATTTGTTTGATGATCATCGAAGACAGAAATTTCTTGTCAACAAAATGTCTGTTCATTTCTCCACTTCTGGATACTAGTATACACTAGTACTAATGGTCTGAATCCGCCTCCGGAACTAGAACCATTCTGTTTGTGCTCTTGTTGTTGGTGCGCTTCTGCTCAGCGCGTATGAGGCGCCCAGGAAGTGGAAGGACCACCAGAGAACAAGACTGTCGGGGAGTAAGAGATCCTGGACTCATCCTCCGCTAACGCTTGATCTACAGGTGGAAGAACTTCCAGACCAACTTTTATTTTACCGATCTCCAAGCCCACTATCAACAATCATCCTCAGGCGCGCCTAACGAGAGGTAGATGATTTTTTGTTAGATCACAAAGCCCCTCAGCCACCATTGGAAGAACGTTGACTCTTGGATTTCAAATAAAATAAAATTGTGAGCAAAATCGAGTCAGATGTACATATTACTACATACACCTGACCGTCCTAACCACAAAATCAAAATCTAGACCGATTCAATTGTGCAATACAGTTGATCGGATCTAGTAATAAAAGCCTATTGCAATGACCCCTAAAGTGCAAAGTGAATTGATAATATTTATACATACCTTTTCAGTTTTTTCTCAATATATACAAATACACATAATAAAACAAAAAAGAATTGTAATCAATTCTGTAGGTTCTCAAATTGTTCTTTTTTTTGCTTTTTTGTTCAATATTAAATTATACTACTTACTTGTTCTGCTCTATATATATGTATATCCCAATTTCTTACTTACTTTAGATGAATATCCTCTACCATTGTTTCTATATCCCATAATTTAATTGTTTTTTTACATTTTACAGCATCATTATCATCAGATTATCTAAGCCACCTCTTATTGAACTGGATTCTATATTATTATTAAGTGCGTTCGAATCACACGATTTATCTGATATTATCAGTTCGGTTCTGATTTAAAATAAGCGAAGCTTCAAATCGTACAAATTGATATTAAACTGAAAAATTTGGATGACTGGAACGTCAAAAATATCAGCTAGCTGATTTTTGACTGTCAGTTGAAGTTTCGAGTTCTTTTATGTACATAGGCAGTTGATTTTTAGTGAAAAACTCAATTAAATTTAGTGAGTAAGTACTTCTACTTCATATTCCATCTTGACAATTTAGAATTTATAAACAGTCAACTTTTTAAACATGTCTTCTTCTTTTTTGATTAGTTCCACACAGCAAGTGAACCAAAAAAAATTTTATCACTTTTTTCACTTTAAGATTAGGTAAAAGCTAGCGACATCTACTGAAAAGAATGGAAAACTAGGTGAGTGGAACAAATGTAGAACAAATGTGGAACTGTGGAACTGATAATTATCAGATAAATCGTGTGATTCGAACGCACTTATTATAGTATATGGATTATATATATACATTATGCATTCTTTTTCCTTTCTGCAACACGTGCCTTCAATTTATGCGCGTATGTAATTTCAATGTACACTTTATTAATTTATTGTTTTTTTAAAATTATTTTCAATGTGAAAAAAAAATTAACAAACTAACCAATCACGCAATTTACACGATACGTCAATTGCTCTATCCATCAACCATCAAGCAACGATTCCTACGCGATCGGGGTGAGGCAAATTGAGGGGTAGCACATCACTTGTGTACCAAAAATTTCATCGAGCAATTGCCATTTCCTCTATTCCTTTTTCGTAATTTTTTCAACTCTGCTTTATTTCTTCTTCGACTTTGTGAAAGCAGTATTAAAAATAATACTTGATTAATGAAGAAGAATACTCGAACAAAAGAAAATGGATGAAAATTTTAAAGAAGAAGCATTTGCTGTCATTTTGCTGCATGGATGATTGCTCGACCGTGTAAATGCAAGAGTACATCACGCAGCAAGTTCAAAGCAAAACGCCAAAAACTCGTCCAGCAATTGCTGTATCGTGTAAATTACCCCAATATAAAATTTATTAATAATAATAATGCTACCTGCTGCCACCGCAAATTACTACTTGTAGATTTTTTTAGTAAACGTCATTTCATGAAGTACTATATAATCACAAAAGTGGAAATTTGAAATGAAGGCTATAATATTTAACTTCACTTCTAATGTTTAATTTTGAAACCTGAGATAACTTCATTTTCTAATTTTGAATTTTGAAATCTGATTGTGAGCCAACTTCACTTACAAAGCACATATAAATCGTGGTTGATTTTCATGGTAGATCAGGTGTACCTAACCGAATTTTTTTTTTAAAAAAAAGTTCGTTATGAAAAACATTATTATTAAAAAAATATAAGTACATAATAAAATACACTAAGGAAAAAACATTTAATACTGATACTGATAGAATAATAGATCTAATTATTATAGCAGGATAATAGTTAATATTATTGGAGCAATTTTTTGTCATGTTATTAGAATTAGGGAATTTATTCATGTTTCTATTGGAAATCAGAAATGGAAAGGAGCAGCTCCACTTTTTAAAAGCAAAGAATAAAACATAATTGAATTGGGTAGAGTATGTCTAATGTTAGGTTGAATAATAAAATTTCACTTTATTATTAAAATAAATGGAATAGAAATGGAAATGGGTAGAAATTTTGTTGACAAGAAACTTATGTCTTCACTTTAACAGTTTAGACGGCTAAAAAATAATCCGCATTTTGGATTAAATTGGGAGTAGCGTAGAAACGGTAAAATTGGGATTAAAAAAGTACATGCAAACGTTGATATTTTTATACACTTATAGTATACATATTATTCTTCTTCTACATAAAAAAAGGAAGAAGAACGTGACAGCTTCACTTTCACCAAAACCCTCTATATCACAAGCCGCGCTATGGATGTCTGCACTAACACAATCAAACACGACAGAAGTGTCAATTTTTCGAAACAACACTGCTGGTGGAACAAATACTGATGTAAAGAAAATGTGTTTTAGTTAAATATTTTTGGCTTTTTAAATAAAATATGTATTTATATGAATAATTAAAGTTTAAAGAATAATAAATAATATAAACTTTTTTCTTCTATACCTATATATTGACATGTGACTAATGACTACATTACCTATGGTGAGGTTATATTATAAAAGTAAATAAATTGAAATGAAATGTAAACACAAATATATGAAAAAAATAAATAAAGTGAACGAAATACAGAACAAATTCATTTAATTTAATAAAATTTTATTTATAAGTTTGTATTAATTGTTAAATTATTGAATCAAATCAATTTCTCACATCATAACATAATCACAAAAATTTATATAAAAAAAGTCTATGAAAAAGTAAATAATTTGGTACATAATCTTTATTGTGTAATGAAGGCAAATAGACACTTAATTTGTGATAACTTATAAATTAAATTCTATTAAATCAAATCAATTTATTCACTTTATTACATATAAATAATATAACCTCACCATAGGTATGTGGTCATACTTTAATTTTTTCTCTTACAAGTAGGTAAGAAGGCACAATATTTTTCACCTTTTTATTTAACTTTTTGACTATTGTGCACTTTAAAAATTAAACATTGTTAATTTAAACACTATTTAAAACACTATTTCTTTACACTAATATTCCACCACTCTTATTAAGAAACCATAAGAAACTAAAATGTCAAAACAAAACATGGCACTTCTTACTAATTCATACAAAACTCCAGTAGGAGGCTTTTATTGTAGAGGGTTTTGGGTATGGGCCATCGATTGACATTTGACAGCTTCACCACAGTTACAGAAACACTAATGGCCAGTTCTTCAGTCGAAGTTTAAACGGAGTTAAACCTGAACCATGGTTTATACTTCCCTTAAATTTTTTTTCGTTCCTCAGTCAACTTATATTTGTAGTTTACCTATCTTTAGTTAAACCTATCATTGTGAATGAATTTAGGTTGAAACCTGAGAAACTTGTAGATGTCATTGTATAGCCGCTAGATGGCAGTGGCAATTTTTGTGACATTTTAAATTTTTTCATATAAATTTCAATTTATAATAAATTTAGGGACAAAACAGATAGATAGATGGCAGTTGTTTTTTTATTTTATTTTTGACTTTTGCTTAAACCTCAAATAGAGTTTAAACTCTCAATTCGTACGGATTAAGTTAAACTCAGTTTAACACTTACGCGTTCACTGTGAAACAGAAAAAAGTGCTTAAACTTAGTTTAAGAGTTAAACTCCGTTTAAACTTCGACTGAAGAACTGGCCATAAAAGTCGAGAATTATGTCAAATCGAGTAAAGTAATGCAGTCGAGAAAACCAATCGAGATTCGAGAAATGAAATGATACAGAAATGGGTTGCAAAAGTCAATGAACTATTTTACAATATACAAGTTACCAGTGTTACCACTTACCATTTACCACCACTTATCAAATAACCATTGGTCAAAATTTCAACTGTGTCCTGCTCCTGTGTCGTGTCAAGTTAACACAAGTTTTAAGTACCTAGTTTAATTTCATTTGGATTAATGTTTTTAAACTGTTTTATGTCATTTTAATGTAGTGTTACATGTCTTTGTTTGTTACATTTTTTAAAATATTATTTATCAAGTAAACAAATATTTGTTGTGAAAACATGTCCATAATAAAATATATGTCTATCATGACAACTTGTTCGGTGTTTGCGGCACTATTTTCAATAATCTACAGAGCATTTCTATCACTTAAACATCTAAACAAGTTAACAACAATACTCACTGGGCTATTAGCGCTTGAAAATGTTAATCATTCAATGATAAAGCCAAAAATAGCTGTAGGATATGGCAGCTGCATAGATCTTATCGTTAAGGCCACGGAATTCTTAAACTATTCTGATATTGCATTAACGATCCATGAAAATTATACTGTTGATGATATTTCAAATGAAAACGAAATTATACAAAGTTTTTCATATTATTTTAGAAATGGAGCAGCAGCAGAGTAATTTATTTTTTATTATTATTATTATATATTTTGTCTAAAAAAAATTATTCAATTTTAGGAGATTCATTTCTGATGAAAATTTATTTAAAAAACTACTTAGTACAATTGAAGAAAATAATAAAAGTTCAATTATTTGGTCATTGGGTGGTAATGCAGCTATGATGGCAACTAGATTTTTTAAAGAAGGTGCAGATGTTCTACTGGCAGCGCGTATGTCAACGAAGTATTCTTACAATTTATTCTACAATTATTTAAAAAATTAAAACAAATTGTAATAATTAAATAAATTACAGATTAAAGGAATTATTACCGTCTGGTATACAAATTTCTGGTGATTTAGGTGGTGATGATGATGTACATTTAATATTGGAGTACAAAACTGGAGAAAAATGGGGCCCATTTACAGCTCCACGAGCCAATCGTTATATTTTACACAACGATAAATACAATCCTCAAGTTAGTTCTTTAGAATATTTTGATAAATCTCTAGAAAATTTTAAACCACGCTTATTAGTTATTAGTGGATTACAAATGATGGATAGTTATAAATTTTTAGAAGGTATTTTAAATGTTTTTATTATATTGAAAGAAATTTTTTTTTTGAGATTGTTTTTCATTTTTCATATTAATGAAGGTGTTCGAGAATCACGTTTAAAAAAGATTCAAAAACAAATATTATCACAGCCTGCATCAACATTAATACATTTCGAAATGGCCAGTTTTGTTGAACTTGATCTTTTAAAATTGTTGAAAAATCACATATTACCTCATGTAGATTCAATTGGTATGAATGAACAAGAACTAGATAATTTGCAACAGTTTTTAGAATATGATAAAATAAAATTTGCATCAGATTCAAATCCAAGAGTAGCAATTGCTTTAGATCAAATGAGAAAACTGTTTAAATTAATGAATCGTAATTATTTCGAAAGTGAAACATCATCAAAAAGAAAGTTAACAAGAATTCATGTTCATACATTAGCATATCAAGCTGTTTTATCTGTAAAAGATTCTCAATGGAATTATATACAAAATGCTGTAGCAAAAGCATCATTAACTGCTCATAGACATGTTTGTCAAAGTGAAATTGTACGTTCAATAATCAAATAATTTTTCATCATCCGTTAAAATATTTTGTTTTTTGTTTTTAGGTAAATCCTGAATCAGCAATTCTAATTTTAGATGATAGTTTTTCAACATCAATTGATAAAAATTTCATAGCAAATAATCAGGCTCCTAAACGGATTAATTTAAATCCTCTATCACCAATTTCATGTTGGAATGAATCGATGAAATTTTCATCATCAAATCATACTATCGATTATAAAATATGTTTAGCACCTGTATTAGTATGTAGAGCGGCAAAAGTTACAGCAGGTGCCGGTGATAATATATCAGCATCAGGCTTAGTGTTACAAATTTAAAATTAAGTGATTAACCATTAATCACTTTGTTTATACCTACTTACATTCCTATAATTATTATTATTATTATTTTTTTTTTAAAGACATGTTCTCAGCATGATAAAAGGGAATATGCATAATAAGTCTATAATCAAACTACAAATATATTAAAATAAAACACATATGTATATTATTTCAAAATCCATTATATAATTTCGTACTTTAAAAACTTAATTTACTTTTCTTTTCAGAATTTACTTAAAAGTTGGTCAATAATTGCGATACATGATTTAATATCCTCATAATCCTTTGACATGTCTTTTATATTTTTCAATAACATATTAAGTCTTTCCTGTCCTAAGTAAATTCCACCATTACGAAGAGCTGTTATACACTGAGATGATAAAATTTTAAAGCATTGTCGCCGTACAGCATTATGAGAATGATTATCCCAGATTGGCGTAGCATGAACATAACGCCAAGCAATATTTATGTAATCAATTAGAGCATCCCAATGTTTCGATTCACTTAAAATGCGACTGTGATTTACAATAGTTCTCTTGAATTCAGACACATGTATAGCTGCCCGAGAATATGCTGTACTATCCGTTTTCTCTGATAAACGAGAAGAAGGTAGACTTTTAAATATATTCTTTTTAGTTTTAATCAGTTGGTCCTCGAAAGAGCTAAAAATAGAGATTTAAGAATTGAAGAACTAATTTTTTTTTATAACTTTAACTAATTATACCTTAAATCAGGTAGTGGAATTTCCTTGCGTATCTTTTTTTCTATATAGGGTTCAATTCTAATTATATTTGATATTATTTCAATTAATTGGCTTTGACTTAATCCTTTAAGTATAATTGGTAATGCGGTAGTTGTATTATTCTGGGCAATTGGTGTTTCTTCAAATTTCATACGTTTAATCGCTGGTGAAGAATATTCAGTATCACCACTTTTGTCACTGTCAATATCACTTCTCCACGAAATATCGTTTTTTCTAGGAGAGTTGATAGACTCATTTAGCATTAATCTTTTTCTTGGAGAACTTCTTAATACCATTGAAGAGCAATTTCCTTTCGTTGGAGTTCGTTGCAAATATCGGTTTGATGACTTATCAGGAGACCATGCTAATGAGATGCGACGCCTTCCGCGCTGTCGAATAACTACTTCATCTGGCGATTGAACTGCAGATGACGAAGAATTTAATGAATTGTTTAGGCTTCCAATAATTGTTGGATTTAAAATATTTGCAGCAATTGGTTCATCAGCAAAATCAGCTACTGTTGGAATTTCACCCACCCTCAATTGCTCTAATCTCTCTGGAATTTCAAACAAAGCCTGTCTAGTATGTAACGGAGTCATACTTTATCTTCTTTACTTAAGTAGAATTTTCGCATTAGAGACCTCGTTTTTAGAACTACAACTACAATTAAAATTACATTTGCTTATATTTTATTATCTGTTATGTGTTTACTACTAAGTAAGTACTAATGTTTACTTTGAATGCTTTTTGAACTATTGAATAATGATTGAATTTCCCGCTTAAGAATTGTCAAAAAACACAACATAAGCTGACAGCAATTGACAATGATTTACTTGTCTGCAATCACATAACAATTAGTATATTATGTCTTTAAGGTTTGAATTTGTCATTTTAAATCTCATTGTTGTCTTTGGTTAATTGATGTCATTCTCGTAATTAGCGTGTATTAAGGTGAAAACCCATAGGTCGCTGCAAGCTTCAACGCTTCAAGCCTCAAAAGCTAAATGTGAGACGCTTCAAAAGCTTAAGGCTTTGCAAATCCAAATCAATACTTCATCTATACCTTACTGCAAGCTCTTTGTTTATTGTTGGCCCCAAACACATAGACAAAATTAAACTAAAAAAATTCGTCGTTATAAAACTAAAATTCATGAAAATGGCACTTTATTATACATATGTATATCTTTAATTTGTACTGTCTACTACTGTAAGTTATATAGTTTTGGTAATTATTTTAATAATATACATGTATAATAATATAATTAGAATAAATAATCTTTATATACATATATAATCGTAGCGTCTGAGATGTTTATCGTGTAACTTTTGAACGACTTGACCGATTGAAGTCATATTCACACAATATAATTGTTTTGTCAAGACGATGGTTCATAGCTATGCTAGGATCCGATAGGTGGCGCTGTAGTAAAGTTATTTGATATTTAAATATTTTGTTAAGTCACACTGCGATGTTCTCATTACAAAGCATTGAATGATTCAATATATGCCGGCATTTAAATCTAAGTAACCTTAATCAAATTAATTAATTAAATGAAGCGTATAATTCTAATATAGTAAAGATATAATAGGTAAATTTGTGATATAAAAAGAATTTGTGAAGTATAATACCATTTTTATAATATTAAAAAAGAGTAAGTTTGTTCAACATAATAATTAAAGCAATAAAAATGAAATAATTCTTTCTGTGTTATTTATAGAAAGATGCCACAAGAAAGAAAAAAATCAAATATTGGCCGAAGCACACGTATCAATCGGAATGTACAATTCGGAAGAGAAAACAGAACTTCAGAACAATGCTCGCAAGATAACCAAAATAATAGAAATAGAATGACACAGCTACGTACAGATATCAAGAAATAAACAATCGCGTCAACAAATCAATGGTGGCAACAACAAAATAAATCGACAGCGCATGTAAGTGCAATGTGCATTAATGAGATCAATCGTCTCGCATTTGAATATGATCCAGAGATTGAATACTCATCACATTCTAAAATTATTATTGGCGAAATGGATAAAGAATGTGAATATTGTCATGCATTTAAATTTAAAAATGAAGCAGCCGGAATGTGTTGCGCATCAGGAAAAGTTGTATTGCCTACATTGAATTCACCACCCGAACCATTGAAAACGTTTATGTCTGGTGTAACTCGAGAATCAAAATTGTTTTTAAAAAAATATAGTTCAAAATGATGGTCAAAATGTTGAAACAACGTTTAATATTCAAGATCAAATTGGATCTTTACTACCAATGCTTGATGAAGATCCAAAATTCCTACAAATTTATTTTATTGGCGATGAAGAAGAACAAGTAAATATAAGATGCAACTATAATCACATAGACTCAGGCCTGGGTGGCCGAGAGGTTAGTGCGCTCGTCCATCACCCCACAGGTCCCGACTCCCGGGTTCGATTCCCAGCATAGTCGTGGTCCAGCACTTTTTCCTTAATACCTGTTTTTCCAAACTTTCTAACCCATTCTCTATGTATAAATGTATATATGTATATACATAGAGAAATCCTAATCTCCTCCTTTCATCCTAATTTCCTTTCATAACAACAACAACAACATCATGAGCCAGTAAAGAAAAACAGCAAGCAACCACATCTACCAACAACAAGATGGCGTTACATCCTGCAGAAAACTGGTATCATAGACACAAACCGGAAAAGTGTGATATTACTCCTTAGCAATATCACCAACAGAGGGCGCAGGAGCAAGCTAAGGACATAATCGCAATAGGCTAATCTCCTATTAGATTGAAAATAACAACAACTCGATTAAAGAAACCAACACATGCCTCGGACTAGGTTGGAAAATACCAACGAAGACTATGCTAAGATTAGGCCAATGGGTCACAAATAGCAGATGGAACAAAAAGTCAGATGGAAAGAGTTATGTGGAGGCGCTATGTTCCCTTGCGGAATGAATAAAGCACAAAAAAAAAAAAAAAATAATAATCACATAGAAGAAAATGAACAAAAAGCAATAGTGGCATCTTTGGAAACATTTTTAAACAAAAACAACAACTTTGTACAAATCAAATTCTTTTATTTGACGTTTTATTATTTAAAGTACTAAACTTTAAATTTATGAACTGAGATGTTTCAAAGGGGTGATACACAGATATTAAAATCTGTGTATATCACTAACCACAACCAGCTACTAAAGCTGTTGTTGTAATTCGAAATGTGAATATTCAGATACTTAATCTGTATATTCTGTAGAATAAATATCACACAAGTACTTAACTTGTATGAGTTGTATGATAATGCTGAAAAAAAGTAAATTAGTAAACACATCGAAGACTTGATCAAATACACAATTTGTTCAAGTATTATTATTCAAACAATGCCCTTGGCAGCCTCACCAAGACAAAAGAAAAGGCTTGGTTCAAAGTTGAATAATAAGTGATTTTTATTAAAATTTTCATTGTTTATATACAAAATTTTCCCTAATAATTAATTAATAATAATAATACATTGATATATAATGTCTAATGCAAATTTATTTATTTGCATATTATTGCACATAAACAGCATAAAAAGTCAAGAATTTTCATGATTAGGCAAATTGTGTCCAGACGAAATTTGACACTTACTTTAACGAATAGAATGTAAAGCATAACAATAAATAAGTATTTAAATCAAAAAATGTTAAGGTGGCATTTTTGTGTATGAACAGTTGAAATTTTTATGCTGTTTATAATTAATAAAGAAAATTATGCTAATTTAATAATTATTACATATTACGAAATATTATTTTTTTACGTATTTTGAAATTGAACAAAATGTATGAATTTAACATTTCTCCCCGCGTTGAACTATCAGTTCAATTATTGTCATCTAGTAGCTAGAGATTCTCTAGCGTGAACGTGCGAGGTGCTGGAATGGGTTGAGTCGGTTGAGTTCCTTTCTTATGACACTTGTATGCTAAATAGCAAACGACAAAAAATGTGGCTGCCAAACTGAGGTATCCAATTGATAAGTGATGAATGTTATGTTCTTGTAATTTTGTGGAGAAGATCTCTTCACGAACTAAATTACTTAACTTTGCTTTTAGTTGTGTTATTTCTGCCTTTAAGGTCTTCTGAGATGTTGGATGGTGTAACAACGGTTCCCAATTGGATGGTTGAAACAACTCTGTTAAATTTTTAGAGTAATTATAAGTGACGTTAATGTTGCTTGCATAAATATTGTGTGCTTGGATTATTATGGATTCGTCTTTGATCGTGCAGCCTTTTGCTATGGTTACAAGTCCTGATCCGCTAATAGTTCTCCGTGATAATGTGTTATCACATAGTACATTTATTGTAGTGTTGCTTTTTAAAGTGTAGATCCAGTGATTTGGATTTGTGAGTTGGATCCATCGTTTGGTATGGTTTGAAATACTGAGTTTACAAGACGGTGGTACTGAAGAGTGTGTCAGAATATTTATTTCACATTGATGTGTAGCTGCTCCCTTTCTGTATAGAGGATGATGTAGGTGGCATAAATGATCTGTTGACGTTATTGGGATGCATTTCAAAAATTCTTGTTCTGTTAATGGGTAGTATAGGTCCTGGTGAAAATTAACTATGAAGTATTTTGAGTTAGGTTCAATAGTTATAACTGTCTCATTGATATAGATTGGCACTGGAACGATATTGAAGAGTTCGAAGGATTCGTATGATAGTAATGGTAACTTAATTCGATATAACATGAAGTTTGAGTTGGTGTGACCTTCGATTGTCATTATGTTATATATAGTAGGTAATTGATATTTATCGGATAGCAATCGTAAGGTTGGTGGTAAATTGTTCTTAATGATGATCAGTTGTTGTCGCAATTGATTTGATGAGAGCAGTAATGGGTTAATTTTTCCGTGATGGGTGTCAATAATTACATCCAATAACGCTGACTGGATTCGTTGGATGTTGATTATCATGAGTGTGATGCGGTTTGACATTATGTTAAAGATTTCGACGGTACGTTGTTCATGTAGTTCCCAGTGCATGTTGTTTATAGCCGTAACTGTTTTATTAATGTACAAATTGAACTCTGTAGTCAGATTTTTTGATGACTCTTCCGATTGTTTCATAATGTTCAATGTTGAGTCGATGATTACAGTTTGGTTTCTTATTAGTTCTAACAACTTGTTATCGTTGTTATTCAACTTCGCTATTATATTGGACATTTCTTCAACGTACTCTGAATCAAGGACTTCAAATAACGAATGTGCTAAATTTCCAATTATATTTAATGGAGCGCGCTTAACTCTGTTGTATGCTTGAAACGACAGTAATTCATTATTTTTGGTCAATTCGGCCATGGTTCGATTAAGATAAGATAGAGTATTGTTACAGGGCTGGTGGTTGATTACATACTCACAGATTTGTTTTAGTTGCTATGAGACATGTTAGTAATACTGCACTAATTGATGGAACTCGTGGACGTTTGTTAATACGAGTAGTCCTTGACCGCTCATCTTGATCAGACAGTTCGCTTGGTGTTTGAACATGATTACGCTTTTTGCTGTGGGTACGTGTGTTTAAATTTTCTTCATTTGGTTCTGCTGATGGAGTATGTGATTCTGAGAGTTCGTTCTCACTTTCAATTTGCAGAGGTTCTACTGGTAATGGTGCCAATTTAGTTATAGGTCTTTTTAATATGCCAGAGCTTGTTTTCACTTCTGCAACTCTAGCAATACCGTCGCGTCCCTTTATCGTTTCGACTATTCTTCCTAACGGCCATTTAAGAGGTGGAAGATGATCCTCTTGGAGTATCACCATAGTATCCTTTTTCACATTCTGACATGATTGATTCCATTTATAGCGATGTTGTAATTGATGAAGATATTCTTTTGTCCATCTCTGCCAAAATTCATTTTTCAATGCTGTAACTTGTTTCCAACGTTGTACTAGACTTTCTTTCCTCTGCGATGCATGTGGGTCGACTATACTTGTGAGGGGTTCTCCAATCAGGAAGTGTCTTGGTGTAAGAGCAGTTAGATCATCAGGGTGTGACGACATAGGTGTTAGCGGTCTGGAGTTAAGAATCGCTTCTATTTCTGTCATTACTGTCGTTAGTTCTTCATACGTGAGATTAGCTGCTCCATTGCTTCGGTGAAATAGATGCTTTGCAGATTTTACTGCGGCCTCCCACAATCCTCCAAAGTGTGGAGCTCGAGGCGGTATAAAATGGAATTGTATGCATTTAATACTGCAAAAATCCATGATTTGCTCCTTGGCCTGATTTGAGTATATGTATAGTGCTTTGCAATTCTTGTAATTGATTATTGACGCCGATAAAGTTGGTCGCGTTGTCACAGTATATATTGCTACAATTTCCGTCTGCTTATAAATCGTTTGAAGGATCCCAAAAACGCTTCAGTGGTTAAATCGCTTACGACTTCGATATGGATTGCTTTTGTGCTGAAGCAACAGAAAATAGCTACGTACGATTTCACTGGCCGTTTGCCCCTAATTTTAAAATGTGTCCAGAATGGACCGCAGAAGTCGACTCCAGCGTTGACGAATGAACGAGCTGGCTGGACTCTTGTAGCGGGTAGATTTCCCATGATTTGTGATAGTAGACGAGGCTTGGCTTTGCAACAACGTATACATTTTCCTACCACGGACCGTGCAATAGTTTTTCCCTTAATGGGCCAGAATCGCTGCCTGACTGTTGCCAGCAAAGCTTGTAGTGATTCGTGTTTGTTGGTAACGTGATAATGTGTGAATATCATTCTGGTGACATTGTGATTGTAAGGCAACAACATGGGGTGTTTGGCGTCGAATGAGAGGTGTGAATTTTCAAGCCGGCCTCCGACTCTGATGATATTATTGTTGTCCAGGTATGGATTGAGACTCACAAGTGGGCTCTTAGGATCGACTTGTTGATTTCTTTTTAATTGCGCTACTTCTTGTGCAAAACTTTGATTCTGGGTCTCCCTTATGATTATTATAACAGCTTTTTCTAGTTCTTGCACTGATAGTGTTTCATATTTACGTTCGTGAGGTAGTATCCGACAGTAGTTGATAAATCTTAGTACATATGCTATCGTGCGTTGTAAATGGATGAAGGAGTTGTGACTGTCGATATTATCTATGAAATAAGTTGAGCCTGTTGTTAGAGTTAAGACAGTCTTTACTACTTTTTTCTCTACTGATGTTTCTGCAATTGTAGACACCTTCGGCCAATCAGATTGCGCAGCATGTAGAAAAAGCGGTCCGTAAAACCATAAATGACATGAGTGAAACTTGTCTGGAGTAGTTCCACGTGACACTAAATCTGCCGGGTTAAGTTTAGAAGAAACATGATTCCATTGTTCTGGTGTGGTAGTTTCCTGGATCGCTGCGATTCGGTTAGCCACGAATATGTGATATGAAGTAGATGTGGAGCGTATCCACGTGAGAACAATTTCTGAATCAGTCCATAGATAGCTTGCATGTTGCCATTTTAAGTCTTGTTTGACTCGATGTAGGAGCTGAGCTGCGAGTTTTGCAGCACATAACTCTAGTCGTGGTAAAGTTATAGCTTTTAGTGGAGCTACCCTGGATTTGGCGCAAAGTAATCGTACGGTAATGGTCCCATCCTTGTATACTGACCTCACATATATTGCGGCACCGTAAGCCTTTTGCGAAGCATCACTGAAGGCATGGAGTTGTACGTCCTTAGCTACCTTATTTCCCATAACATGTCTAGGAAACTTGAAATTGTGAAGCGTTGAAAGACCTTGACGATAACTACTCCATTTGGTATGAATCTCCATGGGAACTGCAGCATCCCAGTCAAGTTTTAACATCCATAATTGCTGCATAATTAATTTAGCGGTGATTATTGTCGGACTCATTATTCCCAGTGGGTCAAATATTTGTGCAATATCTGACAGTATGGTACGCTTTGTAACCTTTTGCTTCGCGATGAGTGGTTTTGAAGTTATTTGAAATTCATCTTTTTGTGGTGTCCATATTAGGCCTTGCTTGCTTGCTTTTCTAGGGCTTCAACCAGATTATCAGCTCCTGCCATAACATCATCCACATATAGCGCATTAGTGATTGCATATGCTCCCAGTGGGTATTGCTCTTGGTTCTGAAAGGCGAATTTGTGCAAACATTTTATGGCTAAATATGGTGCCGATGTGAGACCATATGTTACCGTGGAAAGTTGGAAGTAATCGTATGGTTTAGTTTCGTCATCCCTCCATACTATGAGTTGAAAATTCCGGTCATCTGGATGAACTAGTACTTGTCGGTACATTTTTGCAATGTCTGAAGTGAAGACGTACCGAGGCATTCTAAAACGTAGAATGACTGAAAATAGTTCCTGTTGAATTTTCGGCCCTGTGTATAGTATATCATTTAAGAATATATTTGATGTTGTTTAAGCTGAACCGTCAAATACAACTCGGAGGTTGGTTGTTGTACTTTCTGGTTTCAATACACAATGATGTGGGAGAAAGTAGTGTGGGTTGGTAATTTGTGAATGGTGAATTTTTTCCATGTGGCCGAGCTTGAGGTATTCATCCATGAATTCAACATATTGTTTTTTCAGATCGGTGTTTGATCTGAATTTTCGTCCTACTGACCGAAAACGAGCCAATGCCATTTCCTTTGAGTCTCCTAACTTACCACGATCTTCGGCGAAGGGTAATCTTACGGTGAATCGTCCTAACTGATCTTGTTGGGTAGTTTGTGAAAATATAGTTTCACACTTAATTTCCGATGGACTTAATTTTTGTGGTTGTTCATCGTTGTCTTCGATATTCCAAAATTTTTCAAGCTGTTCATTCAAATTGTCATCGTCTCTTATACCAATACCGCAATACGCCTCTGAACTTTTGGTTGAGGTATCAATAGCTCCTCCTAGAATCCACCCAAAGACAGTGTTTTGTAGTACCGGTAGATTGTCTCCTAGCTTTACTTGCCACACGACTAGTAAATTATAATAATTTTCAGCTCCTATGAGCATGTCGAATTCGCTGGGATGATTAAACTCTGGATCTGCAAGCGTAATATTTTGTGGTATGTTCCAATTTGTGGTATTCACAGAAATAGTAGGTTGATATGTAGTAATACGTGGTAAAGTGTGGGTATTTATGTGCATGGTAAATCCTGTGGTTAAAGATTTTACAAGTACGTTAGCTCTATGATGGGCCTTTTGTGCAGCTGAACCAATTCCATGAATATGAACTTCGTCTATGCTTTCTTGAAGTGCTAATCATTTGGCCAATTTCTTGGTTATAAAATTTAATTGGGAGCCTGAATTCAGAATGGCTTTACAATTAACTTCTTTACCATTGTGCGAGATGAGCTTTATTTTTATGGTACTCAAGAGGACATACTTGTGATTAGTAGGAGATGCGTGCGTCGACAAACTAGTTTTGGATGGTCCTGAGGTTGAGGTAGGCTTATCAATTGAATGTGGGCTGACTATTTGTTTGTTTTTTGTATTTTCTGCATGAACCAGCGTATTATGCTTCTTTGTGCATTTGACACAACTTCTTGATCTACAACTTGTTACGGTGTGTCCGTTACGTAAACAATTAATGCATAAGTTGTTGTTTTTTAGCACTTGTAGTCGCTCAGCCGGAGGTTTTGCCAAAAAGTCTTTGCACATATAAAGTGGGTGGTTCTGATGACATAGCACACATGATTTCCTTTGTTGAGCTGCTGCGAATACAGTGGCTTTCATATGGTTTGTAGTAGCTGGTTCCTTGACCCTAGAGCCTCTAGTGACTGAAAACGAGCTTCTAAAAAGTTCAATACTTGTTGCAAAGAGTTTAATTCACGAGGATGCTTCAGATTTTGCTCATATAGTAATAATGTAGCCCTATCCAGTTTTTTGAGAAGAAGATGTACTATTAAAGGGTCCCACGTATCAACTTGGATTCCTAGATTCCTTAAGCTTAGCATACATTCTCGTGTGGTGTCGTGAAGAAATTTGATTGATTGACTGGAATCAGGTTTGCAAGTTGGTTGCTGTAATAATTTGTTGAGCACTGCTGTTACGAGGAGACGTTTGTTCTCGTATCGATTACATAGCGTGCTCCAAACATCGAGATAATTTTCGTCTGAAATTGAAAAATGTTTCACTAGATTATGTGCTTCACCTGAAAGATTGCTCATGAGATAAAACATTTTTTGGGTGTTATCAATCGATTGGTTATGAATTAATTTGGTAAACAATTCCCTGAACTGAACCCATTTTAAATAATTTCCAACGAATTTGGGCATTGTGATTTTAGGAAGTTTCACTTGATTGTTTGTTACTGCAATTTGGTTGTTTAGTGGTGGTTCAGTTGTTGGAACTTGCGGTTGAATTCCATGTAGCCCTTCCTGTAAAGTGATAATTACATCTTGAAGCCATGTTATTGTTTCATTGTAGTAGTCTAATTTGTAGTCATAGGGCTCATCCTCGTCTGTAGCCTCCCAAATGAGTTGATTTGTGTGCATGATGTCAAGTTCATACTTTTGTAATGTCTGTATTTTGTATTCATAATATTCCTTAGACTGTGGTTCGCTCAGCCTAGATTCAACATCTTGTAATATGGCTGTTGCCATTTTGGTTAATGTTTTTTGTTTTTTAACGAGACCCAGTAACACATTATCGACATCTGGTTCGTTATGAAGGCTAAACTTGACTTGTTCATTGTCTTTAGGCACCGTTGTAGGAGCAGATGTAGTATCGGTAGAGTTACTAGATTGTTGATCAAACTGTTGTTTAAGCTGTAACATGGAGCTTAGAAACTGTGATCGAATTTTCGAGATTCCTTCATAGTAATTGTTTAAAAAATATGGATGTGCCGTATAATTGTCAGCTACAGCGATTAACGCCTTATGATTTGCTTCGAATTCAGCCCAAACTGCTTCAAGTGCATTGATCCTTTTGACTAAGTAATCATGAGTCTTTCTAGAAGCTGAGTCTTTCTTAAAGTTAGAATATGCTTGATCGTTTTGTGATCCAAGGTTATCTTGTTTATCAAAAATTTCTTCAACCATGATGTTTTAATGGATCACGTCGGGGTCACCAATGTACAAATCAAATTCTTTTATTTGACGTTTTATTATTTAAAGTACTAAACTTTAAATTTATGAACTGAGATGTTTCAAAGGGGTGATACACAGATATTAAAATCTGTGTATATCACTAACCACAACCAGCTACTAAAGCTGTTGTTGTAATTCGAAATGTGAATATTCAGATACTTAATCTGTATATTCTGTAGAATAAATATCACACAAGTACTTAACTTGTATGAGTTGTATGATAATGCTGAAAAAAAGTAAATTAGTAAACACATCGAAGACTTGATCAAATACACAATTTGTTCAAGTATTATTATTCAAACAATGCCCTTGGCAGCCTCACCAAGACAAAAGAAAAGGCTTGGTTCAAAGTTGAATAATAAGTGATTTTTATTAAAATTTTCATTGCTTATATACAAAATTTTCCCTAATAATTAATTAATAATAATAATACATTGATATATAATGTCTAATGTAAATTTATTTATTTGCATATTATTGCACATAAACAGCATAAAAAGTCAAGAATTTTCAAGAAGACAATCATATATTAAAGTGTGGTCAATTATTTCATCAATATGTTGTAAATATGTATGCGAAAATAGAAAGCGAACGATTGCGATACATAAGATTCAATCAAGCGAAACTGCGTTCAGAAGAATATATACATTTACGCGATGCTGTTAATAATAATATAGACGGAAATTTAAACATCAATGATATCGGAAATGTGTTTATACTTCCATCTTCATATACTGGCAGCCCACGTCATATGCAAGAATACATACAAGATGCAATGACTTTCGTACGTGCTTATGGACGACCAGACTTATTTATAACATTCACTTGCAATCCGCAATGGGATGAAATAAAAAAATTATTACTACAACAAACTACTACAAACAACAATTCATCGCCACGATATTACTGCACGTGTTTTTAAACAAAAATTAAAATCGTTGATTGATTTGATAGTAAAATACCATGTATTCGGTGAAACACGTTGCTGGATGTATTCTGTTCAATGGCAAAAACGAGGTTTGCCTCATGCGCACATTTTTTAATTTGGTTGATTGAAAAAATCAGACCAGAAGATGTTGACAACATAATTTCTGCAGAAATACCAGATCCAAATATTGATCAAGAGCTATTTGACATTGTAACAACAAATATGATCCATGGTCCATGTGGAAATATAAATATGACATCGCCGTGCATGGAAAATGGTAAATGTACGAAACGATTTCCAAAAGATTTTTTGATAGATACAATAACTGCAGTCGATGGTTACCCACTGTATCGTCGTAGAAAACCAGAAAATGGGGGACATAAATTTTCATTGAAAATGAGAAATGGTGAAAATGAAGTTGAAATAGACAATAGATGGGTAGTGCCATATTCGCCTTTGTTATCAAAAACATATAAAGCGCACATAAATGTAGAGTTTTGCAGTTCTGTAAAATCAATAAAATACATTTGTAAAAGTAGTGATATGGCAGTATTTGGAATACAAAATATGAATGAAAAAGACGAAATAACACGCTATCAGATGGGCAGATACATAAGCAGTAACGAAGCAATATGGCGAATTCTATGCTTTCACATACATGAACCAGATCCATCAGTCATACATTTGGCTATACATCTTGAAAATGGTCAACGTGTTTACTTCAACGAAAAAAATGCAATAGAAAGATCATTAACAGCACCAAAAACAACATTAACTGAGTTCCTTGAATTATGTAACCAACAAAATATTTACGGTCAATTCGCATCAAGAACATTACTTTATTCTGAAGTTCCAACATATTTCACATGGAATAAACAATCAAAAAAATGGGAGCCACGCAAACGAGGTGTTACTATGTTTGTGAAGGAATATTTGCAGCAAATACATTAAGACGATTATACACTGTTCATCCAAAACAACGTGAATGCTTTTATTTACGGTTGCTATTAATAAATGTACGTGGACCAACGTCATACGAATATTTGAGAACAATTAATGATCAATTATACGCTACAAATCATGATGCTTGCCAAAAACTGAAATTGCTTGATGGTGACAATCATTGGGATACAACACTTGCCGATGCAGCATTTAGTTCTTCTCCACCAAATTCGTCAATTATTCGCGATATTGTTGACAACATGTTTTCCAACAAACACAACTGAATTATGGGAAAAATATAAAGATTCAATGAGAGAAGATATACTGCATAGAAATCGAACAACAAATCAAAATGAAAATCTTCAATTCACACAAGAAATATATAACGAAGCATTGGTTATGATCGAAGACATGTGCATACTCATCTCGAATGAACCACTCATAAATTTGGGAATGCCTTCACCTAATCGACCAGCAAGAGACTTAGTTAATATTGACATGCAACGTGAACAACAATTTAATACTAATGATTTGGTTTCATTTGTTAAGACGAATGAAAAATCGTTATCAAACGAGCAAAAGACCGTTTATGATAAAATTATGTTTACGATTGCAGCAAAAGAAGGTGGTTTTTTCTTTTTGGACGCGCCAGGTGGAACTGGCAAAACGTTTTTAATTTCACTCATACTTGCTAAAGTTAGATCTCAATGCACTAGCAATTGCTTCATCTGGCATCGCTGCAACGTTGTTGGATGGTGGAAGAACAGCACATTCGGCTCTAAAACTGCCATTAAACATACAGACAAATGAAAATGCAGTATGTAACATCAAGAAACACTCAGGGATGGCTAAAGTACTTCAAAAATGTCAAATTATTATTTGGGATGAATGTATAATGGCCCATAAACATTCACTGGAAGCATTAAACCGAACCCTAAAAGATTTGAACGGTAACGAAAGATTGTTTGGTGGCGCTCTAATTTTATTGTCAGGTGATTTCAGACAAACATTACTGGTTATTCCACGTTCAACTTATGCGGATGAAATCAACGCATGTTTAAAATCATCTATTTTGTGGCGAAGTGTCCAAACATTGCAACTCACAATAAACATGCGTGTTGCTCTACAAAACGATTTATCCGCTGTAGTATTTTCCAAACAATTGCTAGATATTGGTAAAAAAAAAATTGGTTTTCAACAAAATACAAATTTAATTAAACTGCCTGAAAATTTCTGCAATATTGTTGATTCAAAAAATGCATTAATAGAAAGTGTATTTACAAATATACGCGAAAATTATCGTAGCCATCAATGGCTTAGTGAACGAGCAATTTTGGCTGCTAAAAATGTCGATGTTGACGAAATAAACTTTAAAATACAAGAAACATTTCCTGGCGAATTAATTTCATTTAAATCAATTGACACAGTGGTAGATGAAAATGAAAGCGTAAATTATCCAACTGAATTCTTGAATTCACTCGATTTACCAGGACTTCCACCACATAATTTACGTTTGAAAATTGGTTCACCTATAATTTTGCTTCGAAACTTAAATGCACCTAGACTATGCAATGGAACGAGATTAGTTATTAGAAAAATTATGGGAAATGTAATTAAAGCGACCATATTAAACGGAAAGTTCAGAGGAGAAAATGTTTTACTACATACCACGCATTCCAATGATACCTACTGACGCACCAATTCAGTTCAAACGTTTACAATTTCCAATACGTTTGGCATTTGCGATGACCATAAATAAGTCGCAAGGACAAACAATGACTATATGCGGATTAGATCTAGAAAATTCATGTTTTTCTCACGAACAATTATATGTTGCGTGTTCACGTGTTGGAAAACCATCAAACCTTTTTATTTATGCATCTGATATATTAACAAAAAATATTGTTCATGAATTAGCTTTAAAATAGATACAAAGTAAATAAAATTATAATGTACTTGAAGGTTAATTTTTAAATAAACAATTTTAAATGATAACTTCAAATCAAGGACGACACATAAACGAAAGGGCAGAACAACGTCTGCCGGGCCAGCTAGTAAATAATATAATTCAATACACAATTTTATGTAGACAAAATTGCAACGTAAGTAAAAACCACAATACTTATACTTTATTTAACAATTAAAGTCAGTACAGGCAAGATAGGCGTACTTTTCTATACTCTTTTACATTTCGTTTGTATAAATCTGTCTCGTGTGTGGGGTGATCAGATCCCAATTTCAATCGAGGAGAATCTTTTAAATTAAATATTACCAAGGGCAACAAACTCATCGGGTACTGCCTCCATAAGCACAACACTGACTTTAATTGTTAAATAAAGTATAAATCATTGACTTTATATATATGTATATCATGGACCGTACAACTTTTTGTTTAATATGGGCTCAAGGCAAATTTCGTTAATTCCCTAAAAGTGAGACATATACAGGGTGTTTCCGTTATCACCGACCAAAAGGATACCATAGATAGGTCTCATCGAGACAAACAAAAAATCGTATCGGAGGGGGAAATCCCAACGGTTTGGCCGCTAGAGGGCGTTAAAGTTTTTTGCTCTTATTTCACGATGTACCCTAAAACTTTTTACAGGGGCGCTCAAGGGTCTTTTTGTGTTGAGAAAAACTGTAGAGGACCCTTTGCCCTTTGTAACAATACCTTACTTGTGCCTCTGTTCTTAACTGTTAAAAAGTTAGACGCCTTCAAAGTCAAAATTTTGTGATTTTTTTCTCAAATTTTTGTGTTTAAACCTGTTTTTCTCAAAAAAGGCTTAAATTAATCCTAATTTTTTATTGCAGAAGAAAAATGCTCAATTGATTCTGCATCGACTTACTATCTTCATTTTTTTCAAAAAAATGCATAATTTTCGAGATATTTGCATTTGAAAATTTGCACTTCTAAGTTCTAGCTCCTATTTTCAAATTACATTGCAATAAAAACACGTCTCAATAATCCAATGAATTTCAGACTTTTTTTTAAAAGTTTTTTCAAAAAGTTTTCCTTAATATATTAATATCTTTGACGGCGTCTAACTTTGAATATATTCAAATTTAAAAACGTTGGAAAACCTCCCATTGGAATAATGTGTTAACAAGTAATTTACTAAATTATTTAATTGCCATTTACCTTAAACAGAGATACCGGCAACACAACTTTAAGAAAATGTCAGCTGATTTTGATAGTGTATCTCTGTTTCTCAAATCTGTTGTCTCTTTCTTTAAGTACTTAAAATTTCCAATAGTATTAATACCGTATCATAACAGCATAATGTTCAAATTTCATGATTAATGGAAGGATATTGGAATTTGGAGAATTGGGAGAGTTATTTTTTGACATTTTCAGTATTAATACTGAAATAAGTGTTAGTCATATCTCTCTTTCTTTCTAGTTGATTTTTCCGTAAAGCATACTTGTTATCTCTTTTTAATAACGAAATTAATCATGAAATTAATACCGTATCATAACAGCATAATTGCCATTTACTTTAAAGAGAGATACAGGCAACACAACTTTAAGAAAATGTCAGCTGATTTTGATAGTGTGTCTCTGTTTCTCAAATCTGTTGTCTCTTTCTTTAAGTACTTAAAATTTCCAATAGTATTAATACCGTGTCATAACAGCAATAACAGCATAAGCGTACTCCTCAAAGCTTTCCAAAGTAGGTCTCCAAAATTCCATCACGAAATCAAGCTGAAATGTTTCCCATCATCGATTTATGAGAAAAATTAAAAGAGCTGGAAAGTGCAAATATGTACATAATTAAAGTTATATACGAGGGACGATCCAAAAGTAGTGATAATGAATATGTAGAACAATGGTTATGGTTTAAAATTATATTTACTTTTCTAAACCCTGAATACCCTTAAAAAAAATCGTTGTCTTGACCCTCCCAAAATACCTTCACAGCGGCTATCGTCTTCGAATATTGAGGAGCAGAGTACCCCATTGTTTTAAATCTTAGTAGGAAGGACTGTCGGGCTCATCACAGGGCACAACACATGTAACCACCATCTGGCGGTCATGAAAGTGGTCAGGATCCAACGTGTGGGGCCTGCCTGGAGGAGACGGAAACAACAGAGCACCATCTCTGCTGTTGCCCAGCCTTCTCTAGGATAAGACTGCGTACATGGAACTCTGATGTAATGAGAATGGAAGACATCTGTTCTCAACCCCTAGACAAAGTCCTCTCGTTTATTAGAAAAACGAGAAGACTTTACTAGAGACGGGGCGCTGAGTACAATGGACTCCTCTGTCTGAGTGCTCGTGGATGCCTAATCTGCATCCCCCCACCAACACAAACAACAACAACCCCATTGTTTCAACCAAGTCGGCGTATAGCTCTTCAGTAGACATTTTTTTCAAGCAAAAGTACTTTATGACAGCTCTCACTTCGTTTTTCTCCATGCTCGTGTTGTCACTTAGAGTGCTCGACTTCAAATGAGAGTACCTACTTCCCAAAAATGACGACTTATTTTATTTATATAATTTTGTTTACACTTATTTTTGGTCAATAAGGTATAAGGAGACAAAATTCATTTTTGTTTAGATTTCTATGTGTACGAGTATTTTAAATACCCCTTTATCATTATTTTTGAATCACCCCTAGTATATTTTTCCCAATGAATTATCGGTTGCATGTTTTCTGGTCTCATCTTTATTTGACTTTTAATGTAAATTAAACATACAAACGTTTAATTATACGAATCCTCTCATTCAAAACAATTTTCTTTTGTAGTTATTTAAATTTATTTTACTTCACAAAAAAGTGATTATTTTACAGCATTTTAAAGCAAAATATAAAATAAAATAAAAGTTTATTCGAAACAAAATCATCATGAAAGTAAAAGTAAAAAAAAAGAAGACATGGAAAGTTGGAAAAAAATTGAATGATTTTCTATTTATACAAAATGTGTTTAATGTTCCAATAGGATACTCAACACATTTTGCTAAATTACAATAGATCGACATACATTTATATGTACCTTCATTTATAATTACTAGCATCTTCCTCACTACTAATGTGTCCATTTGTAACATCGATTCTACCATTTGTTCCATTAACAATTAAATTTCGATTTTTTGAATTTATACTTAATCTTTTCATTAAAGTTTCTTCTTCATCAGAACTCACATCTGATAAATTTCTTGGTGATAAACGGCAACCTCGTTGTATATAACTATTTAATTTACCTACTGATGCTAATATTAAGCCCATAAATGGTGGCGATGGTTTTAATGGACGTGATAAATATTCTGGATGGTATTGTGTACCAACATAATATGGATGTCCTTTTAATTCAACTATTTCCATACGCGTCTTTTCTGAATCATAACCGACAAATTTTAAACCTTTTTCTTCCATTTGTGTTACATATTTTGGATTAACTTCATAACGATGTCTATGCCTTTCATCAATTTGTTTTTGATTGCCATATAATTGTTTTATAATACTACGTTCATCAGAAAATACAGTTGTGCGTTTACCTAATCTCATTGTACCCCCCATTTGACCAGGATGATGTTCTGGCATATCAATAACTAATGGATTTAACGTATTTGGATCAATTTCTGTTGTATTAGCATCTTTTAAATTTAAAACATTTCTAGCAAATTCAATAACGGCTGCCTGCAACCCTAAACATATTCCTAAAAGTGGTTTATTCTTTTCACGACACCAATTACATGCTGCAATTTTTCCTTCAATACCACGTGAACCAAAACCACCAGGTACAACAATACCATCAGCATTACATAAAATTTGCCATGCTTTATGATAAACAGCTGGTGTTTCTTCACGTGTTTGCTGTTCTAAATGACATGCTTCAATGTATTTTAAATTAAGTTTATAACCAACTGCTATGGATGCATGCTGAAGTGCTTTTGATACTGAAGCATATGAATCTTCTAATTTTGTATATTTTCCTACTAAAGCAATTGTAACTTCTTTATGGAGTGTATCTACTCGTCGTGCAAGATCTTTCCACTTTTGTAAACATCTAAAAAAGGAATAGAATTAAAAAAAAAAAAAAAAAACCCAGAACACATACTTTTCTCTTTTTTCTGGGATAATATCCAATTGTAAACGTTCATTTAAATATTCAATTAAGCCATGTGATTCCATTAATAGTGGTACATGATAAATTGAACTTAAATCATGAATGCATATTACTTGTTCTGGTGCAACATGACAAAAATTACTAATTTTATCTTTAACTTCTTGTCCTATTGGTTTTTCTGAACGGCATACAATTAAATCTGGACTTAAACCTAAACCACGTAATTCTCGTACCGAACTTTGTGTTGGTTTTGTTTTTGGTTCACCTGTTGAACGTGGTGTTGGTACTAATGATACATGAGCTACACAAAAATTTTCACGTTTAACACGAAATTGAAATTGACGAAATGCTTCAACAAACGGCATTCCTTCAATATCACCAATTGTTCCACCAAGTTCAACAACACATACTTGTGGACGATTTGATTCACGTACTGGTGTTTGAGCAACACGTTCAACCCATTCTTGTATGGCATCTGTAATATGTGGAACAACTGCAGAACAAAAATTAAAAAGAGAAAACAATCAGATTGAAGAATGAGTTATATGTATATATATATATTTTTTATATTTACCTTGAACTGTTTTGCCTAAATATTCTCCTTGTCTTTCTTTTTCTATAACTAGTTTATATATTTTTCCTGTTGTAATGTTATTATCCCTATGAAGAGTGATGTCAAGAAAACGTTCATAATTTCCTAAATCTAAATCAACTTCACCGCCATCATCTAAAACGTATACTTCACCTGAAAAGTAAGAAAATATTTTTAAAAAAAAGTGAAAATTTTGTAAAATAGTTAACTGCATTTTTCAATTTCTATGTTACATTTTAGTTTATAGTAGACTAGACATGTGAAAGATTGACTCTTTTAGGTGAGTTAGTTTAAAAGAGCTCGCTCACCAAAAAGAGTCGTTCAAAACTCAAAAGAGTCATTGACTCAGTTAGAAGCAAATGATATGTAATATATTATAGGTATTACATATTTAAAAATACACAGTCTCACATTACCCACATGCATTTGCAATGTTATATATACTTATTCAGAAAGTAAAAGAAAAATGACTATGGTAATAATACAGTGAAATATTTCATAGTTCATACTTCAATATTTATGTATATGAAAAAATGAGCTATACTGGTTTAGTTCATTTATTTCAAATAGCTCACTAAAAATATATGAAAAAAGGAGCTATACAGGTTTTAGTCTTAGTTCATTTAGTTCAAATCTATTTTTTCTTTCATATGTTTTCATATATACATATGTATATAGTTACTGAGTCATGACTCTTTAAGGAGCTAGTTCAGAAAATTTTAGTGAGCCAGCTCATTTGACACACTAAAAAGTGGTTCATTTTGAACGACTCGTTCATGAGCTATACATAACACATGTCTAGTTTATAATACATACTTCAAATTTTTCGACCTAATTACAATTTTTATCAAAAAAATTTCTTAATTTCCGGAAAAATAACCTTTATTAACCCACAAATACCAGTTATTGCTAATATCATCAATATATCATTAGAAATAAATTTAAAAACAAGACAAAATCTTCAATTAATTAACTTGTGTGTGTGTGTGTGTGTGTGTGTGTGCAATCAACGACTCCTATACAAAACCCTCTACAATAAAAGCCTCCTACTGGTGTTGTGTATGTATTAGTAAGAAGTGCCATGTTTTGTTTTGACATTTTAGTTTCTTATGGTTTCTTAATAAGAGTGGTGGAATATTAGTGTAAAGAAATATTTTTAGCTTTTTAAATAAAATATGGTTTATAAAAGTTTTGAAATATAATAAATTAACAGTGTTATAATTTTTAAAGTGCACAATAGTCAAAAAGTTAAATAAAAAGGTGAAAAATATTGTGCCTTCTTACCTACTTTTAAGAGAAAAAATTAAAGTATGGTGAGGTTATACGTATTATTTATATGTAATAAAGTGAATAAATTGATTTGATTTAATAGAATTTAATTTATTAGTTATCACAAATTAAGTGTCTATTTGCCTTCATTACACAATAAAGATTATGTACCAAATTATTTACTTTTTCATAGACTTTTTTTATATAAATTTTTGTGATTATGTTATGATGTGAGAAATTGATTTGATTCAATAATTTAACAATTAATACAAACTTATAAATAAAATTTTATTAAATTAAATGAATTTGTTCTGTGTTTCGTTCACTTTATTTATTTTTTTCATATATTTGTGTTTACATTTCATTTCAATTTATTTACTTTTATAATATAACCTCACCATAGGTAATGTAGTCATTAGTCACATGTCAATATATAGGTATAGAAGAAAAAAGTTTATATTATTTATTATTCTTTAAACTTTAATTATTCATATAAATACATATTTTATTTAAAAAGCCAAAAATATTTAACTAAAACACATTTTCTTTACATCACTATTTGTACTACCAGCATTGAATGTTTTGACGTTTCAACACTTCTATCGTGTTAGATTGTGTTAGTGCAGAAAGCCACAACTCGGCTTGTGATATAGAGGGTTTTGCTCCTATAGTACCAAGACTGAATGCTCAATTTTATTTTATTGTTTATATGTGTTGGAAGTACCAAATTAAAATTACAATTTATTGTTTTTAATCAATTATAACTAAGTTGTGATTAAAGTTACATGAAAATTATGTTCAAATGAACCTTAGCTTTATTTTGACCGAATATATTAAATATCTATGAGCAACGTAAATCAAAGAAAAAACGTGATAAATATTTAGTAACATAAAACTGAAAATCAATTTTTCCTTAAATCTCCCAAATTACTAAAAATATTAAATTGTAATGTTCTACAAATTTGTGGATTTTTATTAAATAAACATTTTTTCCAAACATTGTTATATCATAAAATTAATAGAAATTAAGTTATTAATGAAAAATGATAATTTTTAATTAAAATCACAATTATTTCTCTCATTTCTCATTTTTAACAGCCACCTCTGAAAATGTAGTACCACATTCAAATTTTTCAAGTTGTACTACATTTTCAGAAGTGACTGTTAAAAATGAGTAAATGAGAGAGATAATTGTGATTTTAATTAAAAATTATCATTTTTCATTAATAACTTAATTTCTATTAATTTTATGATATAACAATGTTTGGAAAAAATGTTTATTTAATAAAAATCCACAAATTTGTAGAACATTACAATTTAATATTTTTAGTAATTTGGGAGATTTAAGGAAAAATTGATTTTCAGTTTTATGTTACTAAATATTTATCACGTTTTTTCTTTGATTTACGTTGCTCATAGATATTTAATATATTCGGTCAAAATAAAGCTAAGGTTCATTTGAACATAATTTTCATGTAACTTTAATCACAACTTAGTTATAATTGATTAAAAACAATAAATTGTAATTTTAATTTGGTACTTCCAACACATACACAAAATGAGCATTAAGTTTTGGTACTATAGGAATCGTTGGTGCAATACAAACTGTTTTACGATAAGACCAAGACAACATACAAAGATATTAACTCTTTCCAAATAAAATAATAAAATAATTTCATGAAATATTAATGAAAAAAATTAAAAACTAAAGAAAAATTTCACAAGATAAGTACAATCGGACTTTTACTGATGATTAGCATAAAAAAATATAAAATAAATTCAAATAAAAAAGAAGGGAAAAAAAATTAACAGCACAAATAAAAATAAATTGAATACCTATGTATTTTTAAACAATTTTACTATCAACGTAAATTTACAATGCTTTCCTTTATTTTTTTCATTTCCTATATTTATCACGTTCAACTTATCACCGAGAACATTAGTTAATAAGATCATAATTAATGATGTAATTAAATAATTAAAATGAGCATGTGTATTTTTTCTATTTCATTTTTTGCTTAAAATAATTTTAACGCTTGTTACAAATAAAATAAATAAAGAAGCTACAATTCAGATAAGAGTTGAAACTAGCGTGACCGGCTCTGATAAGATTTCTTATTTAAAAATCAAAAAAGAAAAAAAACTGGCTTTAAATTAATGGAAAAAAAATATCTGTTTAAAATGTTATTGACTATGACTGATTTTATTGCCATTTTTAATCACAAGGAGAATTTTATGAAAGGATGATGGTCTGAAAAATTCGCATTATGTCAGTGGGAAAAAACATGACCTGAGAACCATCCTAATTTTTTAATAAATTTGTTCAAGTCCTTTAGTGTTATCTCAGACTAGACATCAAAGAACCTTGCTCCCAAACAGCGAGCCTTCGTTCTTTTCTTTTAGAGCTGGACATTCTCGGAGTAAAATGTGACTGTGACTCTACTTCTTCTTTACCTCTACAGCTTCTACAGGTACAGAAACAGTCGAAACAGAAGTCAATTGAAGATGATACAGCGATTTTATTGGTCATATCCCCAATTAGACAATAATACTTTACAAAAAGTTGGAAAAATTTTGAAATATGTAATGAAAATTCAATCAATTGTATTCGAAATTCTAACTCAAATGGCTATAAATTTATCATCACCCTTTATTAAATTTCAATACATAATAGAATAGGTTATTGCTCTCACCAGAATTTACCAACTATTTTCTCATAGTTTAAAGTAAAATATCAATGTCAATGATAGATATTTAAATAATTTGAAGAAAAGTAGGAGTCTACAACAAATAAGATGATCACAATACAAATAGTATATGCCTCTTTATATTATATTTCTATTTTTATTTTATTTTTTTTACTAATTAGCCAATAGTAGAAAAGATACACTTAAAGAAAAGGAAAGTAGAAAATTTTTATTGTCATCAAGTACTTAGATTTCAGTTTGTAAATATGTATTGTGTAATAATTTCACACTTTGTGGCGGTTATATTCGTGGGAGGTAATCGATTTCATACAATTACTTCATTTCTGTCATAAAATGATTATAAAAATATTTAATTAATAAACTGCTGATGTATGTATAACTAAACAAGCAATATAAATACAATAAATACATATTATGTTGTGCATTTGTGTAATTGTGTATAAAAAAATATCCGCAATTGAAGTAACTACACTCTTGTTTCTGTCTATCTCAATTTTCGTGCACGACTCACGTTATTAAACCCCATGTTATAACCTCAAAATGCGCCAAAATTTCAAGACACGCTATTATGTACACAATCAACATTACATATTACATAGCTACATTAGAAACATTTTTTTCAAAATTAAAATTAGATTTGAAAGCTACAAAAATACTTTTAAATAAAAATATTTCAATTAATTGCGCCTCAAATTTGATCAGACATCGTCATCAACCATTTTTAAAATTCTTTTTAAATTAAAAATATGAAAAAAAATTAAAATGTTTTTTTATTT
Source organism: Bombylius major (assembly GCA_932526495.1). Taxonomy (NCBI): domain Eukaryota; kingdom Metazoa; phylum Arthropoda; class Insecta; order Diptera; family Bombyliidae; genus Bombylius; species Bombylius major. The sequence continues at coordinate 18,101,063 of OW052044.1, read as the reverse complement.
TTTAAATGAATAAAAATGAATACTAACCATGTTCATATGGTGAAAATGTCCCAGCATCAATATTAATATATGGATCAATTTTAATTGATGTTACTTCAATTCCACATGATTTTAATAATGTACCAAATGAACTAGCTATTACACCTTTTCCAACACCACTTATCACACCACCAGTTACTAAAATATATTTCATAGCTGCGACTACTGCTATTGATGATGTTGAGCTGGATGAAATCAAAGCACGAACTGAACTGCTTAACATATTATTTACTTGTTCGCAGCATAAAGTGTACTCTCATTTTATACAAAAAATCAAAAACAGAAAAAGAAACTCGTAAAATCAGAATTATGTTATATTGTTTTTTGCACTTTTAAAATGAGATTATTGAAAATACAAAAAAAAAAAAAAGCAAAAATAAACGATGATGAACGAATAAAGAAAAACGTAAGATGTTGATAGTCCTTTCTTTCGTTTGCTCAAAAAGAAAAAAGTTGATTAGATATAATAATCTCTAGTATCCTTGAATTTTTATCTCACAACTTAAAACTTACTCCTCAAGAAACAAAATTGCACTTTAATTAATTTTGGAAATTCGTTATTAATTGAAATCAAGATACACTCTAAATTTTTATGCTGCGACAATCGATTTTTCGAAAAAAACTGGTGATGGTAGTCGAAGGACTAAGAAGAAGTTCACCTATTTGTTGTATTTGGATTATGTGAGAGCACGTTAAATTATGGATGAGGTTTTCACTTCCGTCTATTAACACAAACTTTTAAAGAAATTTTAGCTGGCTTTCAATATATACCAACAATTTAATCAAATTATTCAATCACACATTTTCATTCACTTTATTTGTATTATTTGTAAAATTAAATAATTTTTAGTCGAATATTACGTCGGCTGGCAATCAGATTTATATGAAGATATATAATAAGTACAGACAAAAGGGTGCACTTTGCTGATCGGAAAAAGGAAAGTAAAAACACATGGTGCAAAAAAGAAATGTCAAAAATTTTTGCTTATCAGGAAGAAGAAGAATTTCAGTTAGGACAACAACCAAAGACCTATCACTAAATCTCACAGAATCTAAAAATTTTCTTCTGAATTCTTTTTCTTGAGCAACTTTATTCACAAACTTTTAAATTGTAATTTACTTTCTTAATGTTTCAACTATACTTTCTAAAAAACTAGCAATTTCAGGACCTCTCATGAGAGAAAGTTTCCTTTCATTCAAAATCATTGTCAAAAGATCTGGTCCAGTATCCTTTTCTTTATGGTGATGACTATCATTACAACTGGAGGAATTGCCTCCATCACGGCTGCATTCATCGTCACCCACTGAAGAATTCAATGGAGCATTTGCATTTGAAATATGCTTATTCTTCGAACGTTTTCCACCACGTCCATGATGAATTACTATGTTACGCCGATGACTTCCAGTTGTGGTGGTAGTATTCAGTGGCGGTGGTCTATTATGAGGATGATTAGTTGGAACTGAAGATGTTTGAATATCTTGTTGTTGAGGTAATTCGGGCGCCGTTTCTTGTAGGCGACGTTTAACATGCAAATTCAACCGTTCCTTTATATTAGGAGGACGAGTTGAAATCTTGTTTGGAGATATCACAGCTGGTAGTAACTGAATAGCATTTTCAATAACAATAGTTGATTCGTGGTTATCCATCGAAATGCTGGAACTGGTATTGTTTTTTTTTCATAAATTTTCCAATGGAATATTTTAAAATAAATGCACTTAAGCACCAAACACAAACCTTTCAGAGTTTCAGACGTATTAAACAACAAAAAAACAAAAACAACAAAATGCTGTCAAATGAAAAAGTTCGAATATGGACGTGTTCAAAAATATATGTATGCTTAAAAAATTCGAATTTTTGACAGTTCATAATGAACTGTGGTAAGTTATAACTATAAGTTATAACAGATAAATTGGTCTTTTGCAATCTATAAAAGCTTTTTTTCTTTAATTATGACTACAGTTGATGTTATTTTTGCCCCTAATTACCTACCCATTTGCCTTCCTGACCAGAGATAACAGTTAAGAGAGAAAATAGACTAGGACTGCTGCCACCGTCGCAAACGAGTTTATAACCGGTTTTAACAACTCCTGAAAATACACTTGATGGTGGCACGACCAAGTTGTAACGAGCGTGAGTGTATTACAACCGTCAACTAAAATTATTTTAGACTATTCTTATTATACCAAGTAGGAAAAAAATTGTTACAACTAGCGCATTCCAACCAATGTATTCTGGCTCTAAGAGTGTGTGTGGAATCGAGTAAATTTTTACTACAGTAGTAAATTTTGACATAAAACGTGGTGAATTTAACTGTCAAAATTTACTCTGGCTCTGGGGCTAGTATAAATTTTGACAGTTTGATAGTAAAATAATGTAAAGTCAAAATATCGAAACAAGTACACAATTTTGTAGCTTTTAAAATTTACTCCATTACGCACAGCAAATGTGAAAATTTTTTTTTACCACGGTAAATTTTATTCTACCACAAAATCTAATGTCAAAATTTACTACTGTAGTAAAAATTTACTCGATTCCACACACACTCTAATTTGGTAAAATGTTTATGTAGAATTAAAAAAAAAAACAAAGTTGACATTTGACATTGACAGTACTGTACTTTTTTGAACATACTCGTTCTTGTTGAAATCAGAAGACGCCATTTTTAATGACAGCACAAAGTTGCTGATTTTTAATTTTCTTTGGAATAATTTGGATATATACATAGAAAGTTGGAAAAAAGTATTTTCAATAGCATTTTGTGGATGTTTAATATTATAATATTGTATATAAAGAAAAATTGGAAATATATTGAATAAAAAAAAAATTTTGATTGAAGATCGGGAAACAAGATGACTGCAACTGATCAAATGCGAGCTATGCTCGATCAACTCATGGGAACTGCAAGAAATGGTAATTTCTAATAATTATTTAGATAATTGTCCTAATGATTAATGGGTTTTTAAAAAATCAGCATAATTTAATTAAGAAACAAGTGTTTAAGAAAAGAAGATTAGTTTGGGTGGTGCTCCAAAATTTGATTACGTAGTTATTTCAATTCAGTTTATGAATGTGCTGAATATATTTTTCAATTATGATGAAATAGAAATGCTTAGCATTTTTGTTGCTATTGAACTGCGACTGATATAAATATAATTTTGTTTTAGTTCTTTACGGACATTATGTAACTCTGTTACTGTATTTTATGAGAAACATATCTCATGTTATCTAAAATTTCAGAGGATTAATTGCAATTGTTAAAACAAACGAAAGTCACGAAGATGCCTAGTATTTAATCAGTTGTTACCTACTTATTTATCATATCCTAACGTAAATTGAAAATTGTCTGAATATAAGCACAACCTTAGACTGAATAAATAATTTAATCCTAAAATCATGTTTTAAATTGAACATTTATTTCCCTTATAAATCTCAAATATCTTTTTAAATATTAAAGTTTGAATTTTGTTCATTTCTTTTAGGTGAAGCAGCACGTCATACTACAAAATTTTCTGACTCAAAAGTTTGTAAAAGTTTCCTACTAGGATGTTGTCCACATGAAATACTTGCTTCTACGGTAAGTGAAAATTATTTCTATATTAATTTTGATAAAAATGAAATACCGGTGGGTTACATAAAAAATGCAATATTAAATATATCCATTACAAAAAGTTTTGAAAATAGAAAACACATAATTAGGTTCATATTTTAGAAAGAAAAAAAAAAAAAAAAAAAAAAAAAAAAAAAAAAAAAAAAAAAAAAAAAAAAAAAGGTGTAAAATCATCAACAACTTTTTTTTTGTTTTATTCTCGATGTACTTTTCAGAAACCATTATAAAATATTGTTACTAATAATGTAAATCATAAATACTCATTTGAAATTGAGTACAAAATAAAACTTTTTGAATAGTAAAAAAAAACTTATGGTAAAACGAAGAATGTGAATGATCTGTAAAAAATATATATACATATATATATAAATATATATGACGAAATATGTAATTCTACAGGCAGATGATATACAAACAGGGTGCTGTGATGACTGATAAGTCAGGGAATTTGTAGAGTTTAAAAATAAAGAGGAAATCGTGAGTGTTTTAGGCGTTTTATAAATCTATAAAAACTTATTTTCTTTCTATCTTTATTTTTATTATTTTATTTTTAGTTTATTTTAAGAGCTGTTTTGAATTTTATATCGAAATTAATTTTGTTAAGATGAGTTTTAACAAACATTAAAATTCATTTTAACTCGAAATTTAAAACAGTTCTCTTTCTTTAATTACAATATTATTATTTTCTTTAAATCTGTTTTATTTTTTATTATTTTTTTTCTTTGTTTGTTATTATTTCTATTATTTTATAACTTTGTAATTTTTCTCTCTTCCTTATTAAAAAATCACTGAATGAATCGTCTTCAAAAAAAGATTTAAATAATTATACTTATATTTTGTAATTGTTGTTGTATATATATAGCAAATATAGCACAGTATACAGTAACCCCCAGCTGTGTTGAAATAAGGGCCTTAATCGTTAAATTCTAAAAAAAAACAAAATCGTCAGAACCTACGACTTAGCTTCTTGAATCCGTTACCAATCAATCGAAAAAAATTGTAAGTAAATTTTGCATTGTAGTCAACAAAAAATAATGGAGACCTGATTTACGTACGTATTACCATCAAATAATAATTTTCTATTAAAAAAAATTCAATGTAAAAGATTAGCTGATAATCGTTAAAATATATATATTATATATATGTTACAAAAATTAAACAAAAATTGATTTTGCGAAATTATAACTTTTTGTTTCTTATCTTTTTTTTTTTGTAAAGTAGGTGAAATTCAAGTTTGAAAAGAAAAAGTCTTTGAATGTAAAAAATGTATATTGTTAGTTAATAGATCATTCCAAGTAAAAATACACTAACTAAAGCAGTGCATGAAAATTTAAAAAATGATACATTTTTGGCAAAATTAATGTAGTTTTGGAATGATCTATAAAGCGATTAAACTTCATTGTGAATATTTACTAAAAGTAGCTTTACACTACTTGATTTCTCATGTCACTTTACATACTATATGTCACTGGTAAAAGTTTGACAGCGTTTACACTGTCTGATTTTGTTGAGAAACTTTCTAATACGACTTTACACTCGACATATCATGAAAATTGATTTTTTCCATTTTCGTATGACATTTGATTTGACTTCGTAATATTTGAATTTTTTTATTTCAGTGGATTATCAGCATTATGAGAAGTCGTATGACAATACATATGTAAAATAACATACATAAAGTGATATGACAAATCAAGTAGTGTGAAGGTACTTTAAAGAATTTCAAAGCTAACGTCAGATTTTTAATTTTTAATTGTTTTGGCTAACTTGTTTATTAAGTTTGGTATATTTAAAATTCTTACATATTATCAAAAAATATGTAATAAGAAGAACTCTTATTCATATAAAATTTCTTCATATAAAAATTTTTATTCTGGGGTTCTGGCGCGAGTACCCCAAGCTTTTATTTAAAAAGCTTAGTTATGCTCTCTCAAAGTTTTCTCTAAACTTTGACGTCATTTTTTTTGAGAGGATTTTTGACGTCATAAATTATGATTGCTTTGATCATGTTTTGGCATATTTATGTTAAAAATTTTCATTTTTTACAAATATATAACAAATTAATAAGGGGATTCACTCTTTGGTGCAAATAGGTATTGCATCGTAGCATTCGGTGTATCGTAGCACGAATTGTTGTTGTATCGTTTGAAATTCGTGCTACGATACACCGAATGCAACGATGCAATACCTATTTGCACCAAAGAGTGAATCCCCTTAATATTTATCATAATTGCATTGTTGCTATGGCAACTTAACAAATTACGATTTATACTTTTTATTTTTTTTTCGTTTGCAAGATCACATTAAAGTTCAATTGTTTTATTTTTCCCTACTTTGATTGATTTTTTAAATACATATGTATATTTGCAAATTATTTAATATATCGGAGATTTTGATTGTCTAAACATTTTTTCAAGTTCTAGAAATAATTTTTATATATTATTCTCATAGTTATTTTTTGTTTTTAAAAAAGTATTCAAATATTTTAATTATTCTATATAAATTAAATATTTTTTTATTTTTAAAAATGAGTCACCAATCAGGGTTAGCCTGTAGTATAAAAACCTGTAAAAAGTCAAGAAGAGAAACCGGTGTAAGGCTTTTCAATTTTTTTATTACAACTTAATGAAAATACCTACACCGAAAAAGAAAATAAAAAGTATAAATCGTAATTTGTTAAGTTGCCATAGCAACAATGCAATTATGTTAAATATTAATTTGTTATATATTTGTAAAAAATGAAAATTTTTAACATAAATATGCCAAAACATGATCAAAGCAATCATAATGTATGACGTCAAAGTTTAGAGAAAACTACATATATATATATTGTATATATATATAAATTGAAAAAAGCTTCAAATCATTTTTGAATTGAAAGCTCTGAGAGTAAAATAATACATATCCCTTTTGTTTTTCCCCTCTGCTCATAATTCGTTCAAAAATTTTTGAATTTTGAAATTGCAAAGCTATAAGAGTTCTTCTTATTACATATTTTTTGATATTATGTAGTTAACTCGAAATTAATTTTTTTGAACAATAAAATCGAATTGAACTTTAGCTTTTGAACTCTTACAATAAATAAATGTATTTGACTCTAATCTTTTTATCTTATGCCATTCTATTTGTAAAAATCCATATTAACGCTTTTTTTTTTCTTAATTTTTTGAAAAACTGTTAATTTACCATCTGAATATAAAGATGAGGATTAAATTTACGAAAACATAAAACAGAAAATATGTTCAAAGATTTTTTATGTAAAAAGTATGTTTAGAAAAGAAGAATTTTCATTAAAAAAAAAATTATGAAATTCATGAATTGAAACGCGAGTTAAGATTTTAATAATTTACTTACAAATCAATTATTCTTTTTTTTTCTTTTACGGTTTTCTTTATGAAATTTAAAAAAAAAGTCTACGTGAAGTTGTGGTTAACAATAATTCGGGTAAGTGTAAATTTTGTCTGTGTTGATTAATTTTGAAAATTAAAAATAATTTTCCTTTATATAAGTTTAATTTCGAAATTACAATTTTTTTCTTCACTTTCATATATTTTTTTAGAATATTTCTGTAATTAATTTTTTTTAAATACATATAAATATATATACATATAAATGATTAATCAACACAGACAATTAATTTTGACCCAACTGTAAAAAAAACGTCTATCAATCTACATTAACAACTTCAAGTGCGATTTTGGTACGTATTCACTTCTGAAATTTAAAAAAAAAATTATAAAAATCAAATTATAATTGTTGAAAATTTAGGAAAAAAAAATTTTTTTTTTTTGTTATTGTCGAGAAGCAAAAAACACCTTGCCTGGGATTTTTTTAAAAATAAATTATTCAAAACAAATATTTTCCTTTCAAAATTTAATTCAAAAATTTCTTTGTTTAGTGAAAAACAAAATAAAAAAACAATCAATGTATACAATTTTTGTATACATACATATATATGTATGTGAAAAAAAATTGAGAAAATTTATATTTGGGGTCATTTGCTAGTAATACGGGAAGCGTATACTGCAATTTTATCTTCGAATTTTTGGTATGTATTAAAATAATTTCGTATAAGAAAATAAATAAATTTTTATTAGATTTGTAAGGGCTCTTCTGAGAAGTACTTAAACTTATGTATTATACATATTTTTTTGATTATTAAGAAGAAAATAAAATATTTTATTCTCTCTGACCGAAAAAGTAGAATATCAAGCAAATCTAATTTATTTAAAACAAAATTATTTGTTTTTTGAATGTGTGTGTGTAATCATTGTGTGAAATTGTATATTATGTATGTTATGTTGTGTGATAAGTATGTGAAAAACAAAAACATAATCATTATTCACTTGAAACAAAACAAAAAAATTTAATAATGTAATGAATGTAATTTGATTTTTTAAAGTACATAATAGACATTCACAAATATAAGTAAATTTGGGGCCTTATATTATAAAATAAATATGACTTTGAATTTTTAAATATTAGTTTGAAGGATATATGTATTACTTAGAACTTGATTATTTGATTAAGAATTTGATTTTAGTGGTACTCTAAAGTTTTTTCCTAATGTCTTCGAATAATAAATCCGTTTTATGTAACTAGGCTAACTTACAAATTAAATTTGTTTACAAAGTTTCTAATTTCAAGTACTCTTGACTTTATTTGGCTTTAATTTAATAAATCTTTTATTTTCAATACTTTTCCAATGGTATCTCGAAAAGCTGCCTTTTCAAATTTCTCTTTTCAAGGAAATGAAAACTATTTCTAAATCATCAAATCTGAAATATACTTGATTATTGTAAACTATTTTTCTAACAAAAAAAAAAAAAAAAAAAAAAAAAAAATATGTAATTGAAATTGTATACAAAAAGTATTGTTGAATTGTATTTCTTATAAAAAAGAAAGAACGAGAAGACCAAAAAAAAAGTTTAGAAATAATTTACTGCAGTCTCTTGTTCTTATATACGAAAAATATAAAAAGAAATGTGTAATTAAAAGTATTTAGGGCACTCATGCAGTCATTGCATCGTAAGCAAAATAAAAAAAAATTTTAATAGAATTTGCAATTATGCAAAATTTTCAAATAGAATCTTTTTTATAATTTATCTTCATTTTTTATAAAAGAATAGGGATAATATGTTCGTAAGAATTATTTGAGTTCTAAGGATTTGCTTAATTTACAAAATTACTGTGACATAAATATTTCTTTTGTAAGTTTTTGATGATATATATTGTCGTTTTTTTTTTATTTTAAATTTAAATTACATATTTCAATTTTGTTTGTTTTGTTATTAAAGTGTATTAAGACGACTTTTAAAAATGAAAATTTAAGGACGACTTATTTTCCGATCGATTATTATACTTTGTAGGATATAATATGTACTTCGATGAATATTTTTTCAATCAGTTTTAAAACTTTTTTAAAATTTTCTATTGCATTCATTTACTTTTGAATACTAAACACGACCTTATTGGAAAAATGTTGGTAAATCTAATATAAATATAACTTAAGTATTTCCATGCATTAAAAGTATCTTATTCTTGATCTTTGAAATTTATTTACGACACTTGCAATTTACGTTTAAAAGAAAAAAAATCCAGAATGAATGAGATCAAAGATTATCACACAAGAAAAATGTTATTAATTTCCAGATAGTATTTTTGCGCCAGTTGATGAATGTTTACAGCTCTGATTGTCTTATCGCTTAATTTTCTAATAATTTCACTTAATCCACATAAATTAGACTTTTTTAGATTATTTGTTTTTGTTTTTTTAAATATTTCCTGTCTTGACCTGTAACTATACAATTCCCAGAATAATATATTATCTAATGTATTATAAGTGATATTTGTTCTATTAAATCAGATTAAATTACTTATACTTCGGATGTTTTTTAAATTGAAAATTACGTTTTTTAAATAAAAAAAAAAATGATAACTAGAACATTCTATTCGGGAAATTCTTACTGTCATAAGATGTGTTTATGTGAAAAAAATATTTAAGAAAATAATGAAAGCGAAAAGATGATAATTTTATTTTTAAACGTAGAACACAATTGAATCAATAAATGAAATAATTTTTTTTATAATTCATAGTAAATTGAATGATAACATAAATTTTGTAAAAGGCACAAATATGAGTAATAAAATTTTCTATTTTTTTACGTGTTATTTTATTGAATAAAAATTGAAAATTTAGATAGTAATTTTTAAATATATATAGCTATGTATTTCGATAACTAAATATTTGTGATGAATATTTTTGAATAATTTTTCCAACTTTATCTATCGTTATGTTTTCATTAAATCTTGCAAATTTCCACAAATAAAATGTGTGAGAATTTTTTTCTAAGAGAAAAAGAAAGTTTTGCGGAAGTTTTTAATTTATGATTTTAAGCTATTTAAGATTCATGAGGGCGAGATATTAAGACCCAGTCAATACTGTTTGAGGGATTTTAAGCTTTTATTTACATTTTGATGTTTGTGAAAGGAAAAGAAAAATCTTCGAACTGTTTTTTCTTCAATGTATAAAATATTACTTGCAATTTTTTTAAAAATCTTTTAAACAAGTGATTTTGCTGTAAAAAGTATTTTTTCGTTACCACGGAACTCATGATGTAGATTAGATTAGACTTCCACGTTTATTCCATATTTTCTTTTATCAAATTCCTAGTGACCTAAAATTTTGTTCAATGAATTTTCCTTTATTAATTTTATAGTGTCTAAAAAAAACAATAAAGAAAATTAAAATAAATTTGTTTATATGGTTTTTTATCTGATCAGATAAATATTTATTGTTGAATATATCAATCAAAAGATAAATTACACAGTTAATACACAATGTATCGTATATCAAAAGCTTTTTTTTTAAATAAAGAACTTCTATTACAATTATTTTCATTTTTTTTTCTTTGACAGCATAGTTAAAGCACATTAGAATTATTTTTTATATACATATTCAAAAGATTTCATAATATTTTCTTTTTAAACTTTTTTTTTGTTTTGTTTTGTCTTCAATTAATCTTTTCAATGTAACTGTAAATTGAGATGTAATTACAAAAGTGAATTTTTTAAATTCAGAATTTTCATTTTGGTTGAGAATTTTATTCTTCTTTTTAAAATAACAAATTTTCATACCATCCAGAATCCTGACAAGGATTTAAAATTTAGAAAAAAAATGTTTTTTGATAAAATTCAATTATGTTAAATGCATCAGAATTTTTTTATAATGAAAAATATAATATTCTTTAATTTTCTATGCCTATTATATATTTTTTTTTTTCAAAATTCTTGCAATGGACGCTTCATTTACTTTTTTTTAGTTCTAAATTATCTTTCCAAATATACATCTATGTATTTTGAAATAAATCAACATTACAATATTATTTCTAATTTCTAAACAACTACAATAATTATATAAATCTGGTATCTTTTTTTTTCTTTAAATTATCACAACAAATTTATTAAAAAATTAATAGAAAATTGAAAACGAGAGTGAAATAGACGTATAGTCGTCGTCACAGCTCAATGTAAAAAACAAAAACAAAATTTTTTTTTGAAAAATATTAAATTAGAGACAACCATAAAAAAATTCATTTTTTTTTTGTACATCAAAATTTTTATATCAAATATTCTACACAAAAATTTGTGTAACTGAATTACTTAAAAATGTTTTTTTTTTTTAGTAAATAATTGTCATTGGCATAATTCAATATCTAAATACATAATTAATTTTTAATATAATTGCATAAATTGAAGGCATATTATAGTTGTATAGAATTTTTTGTTAAAAAATTTAATTATGATTGTGTGTATGTTCATGTTTAATTTTTCTCCCTAATTCATCATGCTGTTTCTTCATTCCTCTTTTTTTTTCTAGTAAATAAATGCTTTCACCCTTCTTTTTCTTGATTAAAACAAAATTTTATTTTATAATTTTTGCAAATTTTAATTAAAAACAATTAAAAAAAAAAATAATACAAAACAGCTAAAAGACAGTAATAAAAACTATGGACTAGTTTAAAATTTTCAAAATTTTTTTTTTGTTTTCTGTTTTTTTTTTTCACTTAATGTTTTTTTTTAATGCATACAATAAGCAGCTGAAATTGCAATTACTGTCATTAGAATTGTATCAATGATTGATTTTGATCCAAGATGAATGCCTTTAGATCCACTTTTTATATTTGAATTTGCTGCAAGGCTAGCTGTAGATGTTTTTTGTGTTGGATAGGATGTTATATCGTTTGTAGGTGGATTATAATTTCCAGGCATTTGCATTAAATCTGGTTGTTGTTGTAATTGTGATGAATTTGTAACAGGAGCCATTTGTTGTTCTGGTGGAGGTACCAAAACATTATAACAATAAACTTGTTCAACTTGAGTTACATTTGCAGTATTATTTGGATCTGTGACATTAACCATTACTGGAACACAATATGTGGCATATTGTGGTTGATCTGTTCCGTTAACATTAGGTTGACCGTTAGGCTGTTCAGTTGTGTTACTATTACCAAATGGTGCAAGTGGAACAATTCCATTTGGATAAGTTCCTGATGCAGCTCCGGTTGCTGGATTTGTTACTCCTGGAGAGGGTTGACTTGCATAATTAGGTTGAGCTTGTTGTGAAGAGAATGGAGCTAGGGGGACTGGTGCTTCTGGTGCGACTCCTGTTGTTCCAGTATTGGTTGCTGGTGGTCCATTTTGAATGACAGTCACTCCATTAGCTGGCTGTCCAGCAGCATTTGTAACGGTAGCAGGTTGTCCAGGATTGTTATTAATGATAATAACTCTATCTTGATTGTCAGCAGGTGCATGTGAAGTTCCTCCAGAAACGACATGATGATTATGAGTTGGCGTCAATACATGTCCGAGTACGGCTCCACCAACTGCTCCAGCAAGCAAACCAGTACCTGTATAAAGAAAATTCATATTATGAAAAACTTCAATTTAAGAAGAAAAAGCAAAAAAAAAAAACATACCAAAACCAGGTCCTGAAGAACTTTTAGCTGGGAATGTTCCAGCCGGATAGAATCCTGGTTGAACTCCACTACCTGCAAACACTGGTGTTGCCTGTTGGGGATAAGCAAAACCTCCTCCTGATGAAGGATGATATGAGGGTTGTACCCCTGCAGGGAAGCCGGCTGGTGGTGGTGGAGGATGGCTTTGAGAGAAACCAGTTTGATGAGGGTAAAAACCTGGTTGTACTGATCCTGCTGGATGATATGATCCAGCTCCAGCTGCTAAAGGTCTTGCAGTTTGAGAATAGATAGGTCCTCCACCAAATCCACCAGTACTATTATGAGGTCTGTAGCCTGTGTTATGACGAGCTCCTGCTGCTCCTACGGCTGCAGCTCCAGCTGTATGTGGGTATCCTGCTCCAGAAGCAGTATTATATGTCTGTCTAGGATAGCTAGCAGGTTGTTGATTATTTCCTGGATAAGCTGGTGGTGCAGCATAATTTGGCTTATAAGCTGGTGGTGGTTCATTAATATTTGTTTTAGCTCCCCCAGCAACATTATGAGGTGAATAAGCTGGTGGAGGTCCAGCATTTAATGGTGGTTTATTAACTGCTGTTTGTTGATTTGGTACATTCCAACCAATTGGTGGTTTATTTTGGGTTGAAGTTTGTGATATACTTGGTTTTGGCTGTGAGTTTACTCCACCATATGTTAATTTTACATGTTCTGAATTTGATGGATGGCTGAATGTTGGTTTACTTGCAGGAGGAGGTGAATAATGTGGAGTTTGAGTCCTTCTTGTTGAACCTCGATTACTACTGCTACTAGTCCGACTTCGACCACTTAATGTACGTTTTCCTTCATTGAAATGTGCTATTGTTAGAAGCAAGCACATAACAATGATATATGAGAATTTGAATTCCATAGTTGTAAATTGGCTGTTTTAGAAAAAAAAAATTTTATTATTAATTTATTTTATAGTATCTAAGATTTTTTTTTGTAGATTATCACTGTGTGCTTAATTACGTGCCAAGTCGAATGTTTTTCTTTCTTAATAATTTTATTTTTCATAAGAACTGGAAATCAAGAATTTATAAAGACTTCTTTTCAATAAAAAATTAATTTTATGTAGGTACCTTTTAAAAAAAAAAAAAAAAAAAAAAAAAAAAAAAAAAAAAAAAATTTACTTTTTTAACGTCTTAGGATTTTGTTGTTGTTTTATTCTATTTAATTTATGAAACAAACGCTTTGAACGTTTAATTTTTAATTAACACCTGAATAAATACATATTTTCATAATTAGTTTTTGTTATACAGCTTAAATGTGTCTCTTATTGTAGAGTATGGTATGATGACGGTGATAATATTAATATTCATATTTTTGTATGATACTGATTATACGCATGAGTCAATCGTGTTTTCCAATAATTTTTTATTTGTTTTATTTCTGTTATTTTTTGTATCATTATTAGTATTATTATTTATTAATAAAAATATATCATGTTTGTGTTCAATAACATACTATTTTCCATTGGAAAACAAAGTGTTTACTTTTATTTATTCAATTTAATTCTTAATTTGTAATTTTTTGATACCTAATAATAGTCCATTTTAAAATAGCTTAACTGCTACCAAATTGGCAAAATATTCCCAAAAATTAACAATAACTAATTTTTAGTTTGACTAAATTAATTCCATAATATAAATTGAATGACAACGGCCACAAAAACATAGCAACCATTATATGTATGAAGTTACTATTTTAATTTAATATTAATTTAGTCTCGTCAGTCGTCTCTTTTCCTTCTAAACTCTTATTTAAATTAAACATGTTTTGAGTTTCTATATAATACACGTACCTAGTATTCTTGTTTTATTATATAGGCTTGGATACGGTCATAACATATTAAAAAAATGAAATACATACTATAATTTAATTGTTCATGCGGTTCTAGTATTACAATACTTAGAATTATTGATTTTAGAGCATTTTTTTATTTCTATTGTTGTGTAGAAGCGAAGTATAAATGAGTCGTGTCCATATAACATTAACATACCTATAAGCTTAAATTTTTTATCGATTTTCCTCACATGTGAGATATACATATATGCCACTATATATGTAACTGATATCATCATTGTCACACATATGTATATCTATTTACTAATGCTTTAGAACCAAAATATAGCATCGTATTATACTTATAGTGAAAAATAAACTAATTTTTTAATAGATACCATGTGGAAAATATGTAAAAAAACATTGAAAATTGACCAAAAAACCGTTTCCATGTTTTTTATCGGTCACATGCACATACGTTTTGTAGAATACATTTTTTTCAAAGGATGTGGGTGAATTCTAGCATTTGCTAGAACAAAAAAGTGATTAATAACATATTTTTTTAAAAAAATAAATGTGCAAAAAATCGTGATTAATTATAATAAAAAAAAATAAATTAAAAAAAAAATGACAAGAGGGAAAAAAAGAGAAAGATAATTGTAATTTTAATTATAAAAAACAAAACCAATATAAGCGCTGAAGCGCACAATTATTCAATGTTTTTTTCTTCCTTTTTAATATTAACTTTAATTTTTGTGTACAAGTAAAGTCATAAAAATTCGATTTTATTGTGGTATTGACTAATAAGATACATTTCGTCAGTTAAGATAATTTTTCTGAAAATATTTTAGAAACAGAAATATTCAAAAATACCTATTTATTTAATTATTTGGGATAATTTTAATACAGTTACCTATATTTTCTATTGTCGGATATTCCATACAATTATTATTATTATTTATAAATTTTGCACATTTCTAAACAAATCTCAAAAATTACAAGTTTTTGACCTTAGCTCGATCATCTTATCTGAACGTGTTAAATATGAAATATAAAAAAAAATGACTAAAATTCAGCAAAAAATTATTGATATATTAGATTTATGATAAGAGGAAAAAAAAGTAGTGGGAAGATGATTAACAGCATCATGTTTATATCTGTGAATAAAACATATGTGTTGAACATGTTCATCATATTTCGCATATAATTTTTTTCTTATTTTTTAACCATGAACAAAAAACTTGTTTTTAATTATATTCCACTTCATTCCTTTTTGTTATACATATATTATAAACAAAAAATACAAATAATGATAAATTAATACCTATGTAGTTTTTTTTTTACAATTCCCGTCTTAACTGACTTTCAATGAGCTTTGAGATTTAAGATGATTTTGTTTTTTTTTTAAAGAAAAATGTTACCTTTTATGTAAAATTAGAAATTTTTATATCAAAATAAGAATTACTCATAACTTTTCCAGGTAATTTAAAAAAAAAAGTAATTAAATTATGAATTTTTTTTACGTCATCATTATTCCATCATGTGTGAGTATGTAAGAAAAATTACTGCAAAACTATTGCATTCAGCAATTTCATCCTTAATCTGTTTTTCTTATTATAACATTTTTTTTCTTTTGTTTAAAACATATAATTTTTTTCTTCTTTAAAATGTACCTACCTATTTATTTTTCACTACATATTAACATTTTTTTCTTTTGTTTTTTGTTTTTGGCATTGGCACAAAATTAAAAGCGCACAGTAACAATATTCGAATTTAAAAAAATATATTTTTTAAATTATTCAATTGGAAAAAAAATGAAAAGCTAAAATCTCAAAAATTTAAATAAAAAATAGACAAATTTTTGCCCGTTTTTTTTTTTTTTCTTTTCAAAATAAAACATTTGATTTTATTTTTATTTTTAGCTATATTTTTTTGTCAGATGTTGGTATTTTATCTTCCTATAAAAACAAAAAACTAAAATTTTACCTGAATATAAAGCAAAAAAAAAATTAAAACATAATTTTTGCAGTACAGCAGCACAGGAAAGTTAACTTTTTTTGAAAGTTGCAAAAAAATGTTTCTTTTATCTTTTCGTAATAAATTTTTTTTTTTTTTCAATTATGATTCGATAAGCAATTAATGTATTTTTTTAGTTCGTTTTTTTTTTCAATATTGAAATAAAACAAGACTTTTAATGTTTCTTTGTGATTTCCCAACAACTCAACAATTTAACACGACGTAATAAACTAAATAACTGAAATCTTTAATACGAATGAACTAGCGTCTAACATAGCAGTTATAAAAAATGTATGTACATATAATACCTACTTCTATATTTTGATTCAAGTTCGACTGTGTGGTGCCATTATAAAAGAGCTTCACAACAGCGTACACTAACAAAAATTATTTAAAAAGAAATAGATACATAAATTTAAAATACATAGGTATAATAAACAAAAAGAAATTAATTTAAAATTCTTCGAATTGAATGTGAAATACAAGCATACTCGTGAATGTTAGAGCAGAAATTTTATTCAAGAGAGTCAGCCATATGAATTTAAAAAAATAATGATGTCAAGCTTGTCCGAATAGTATTGTCTGATGTTAACGTAAATATACATACCAGTGATGCTAACTAGTTAAAAGGAAAATTCCCACTTTGGCCCAAAAAATTCCCGAGATCAAACCAAAATTCCCGCCTTGTAATTTAGTCATTTTATGTTATGTATCGTACTACTGTATTATGTATTCAACTGTTTACAAATGTAAATTACAACTCAAATAATATTTATTTGAAATATTTTACAAATCATTTCATTTTATTTGTGCAAATTTTTGTGCTTTCAATTTTATTATTTTACTTTAAAAGACCAAAATACTTTTAACAAAAATTTTATTTCATATAATAAAGTATAAAAATTTCATTGTGTAAACAACAAAAAAGAACAAAACATCAAAATTCAACAACAAAACAAAAACAAAAAATAAATCAAAAAAAAAAAAAATTATTCAATTGCTATTCAATTAAATAAAGTGTAGCTTTAGCTTAGCGAAATTCAGTCTTCAGTCACAGTTGTTTTTAATGCATTGATTTTATACTTACCAAAATTATGTAAGAACTGTTGTATAATAGAAAAAAACTTTAGAAAATACTGTTACTGTTTGACGTTTGTTTGTTTTTATCATTCTGCTGAATTTGTCAAAGTTTTCAGTGTTTCCACTATCAATCGAAATATTACTTACTTTTCCTTTAATGTTGAAAATTCCCTTTTTTCAGTGAAAATTACCGAATTCCCACTATGAAAGAAAATTACCGGATTTCGGTAAAATTCTCGCCAGTTAGCATCACTGATACATACATACATACATATTTTTGATTTCGGCAAAATCGAGTAAGAAATTTGTACAATGATTTCGTAGTGATGGTAACTTTTTATTTTGAAAAAGCACTAAACTTGTCTTAAAAACGCGTATTTCAGACAAAAAAGCACTATCCACAAAAAAGGAAGAAAAATTAAGAAAAACATTTGGAATTTTTTGATTTTGGTTTGTACTTTTATTTCAAATAACTATTTCAAACTTAAGAATTAATTAAATTTAATGAAAAATATTTAAAAAAATATATAAAAATTCATGTACATAGATACCTATACTAAACATTAACAAAAATATTTGCACAAAAACAGGGGAAGTAACAGGGATGAGACAAAAGCTGCGTTCCATTTTGGTATTTTTATCTACTCCGGAGTAGTTGAGAGTACTTCATCACCAGTAATAAATGGAACGGTCAATTCAATTCAAGAGTAATTCTTAACCTTCAAATCTGTGTAAATTTTTCTCTTCTTTGTTATAAAAATGGATTTTTAGTTTAGGAAAAATGTACATACATATACATACGTATGTATTTGTTGAGGTAAGAAAATCAAAAACACAATTTTTTCATAATTGTTGCATGTTTTATTTTACTTCAACAATTTTATAAATAATCTTCAATAAATTTTGTATCGTATTTTAGCATTATTTAATTTAAATATAATGCATGCTATCAAGATCAAATATGTTATTGTTAAATATTTGTTCTATCGGCTGTGTATTTCGAGGTGAATCATCATCATTACTGTCTTCACTACTTTCTTTTAATTTGATCAACATTAAAAATGAAAAAAATATTATCCTCCTTAATTTAAAATCCATAAAATTTATTTGACATACGTTCTCACTGTCTATTTTAGGTTCTTGACAAAAAATGAGATTTATTTGATAATGATGATTTGTATTTTATGTAAAAAAATTCAAAAAAAACAAAGTACATAACCCTAAAAAAGTCAAATCCATCTTTTGGAAGTTTTGAAAATTAAAAATACTCTGGTGGTAAAAATCGATATAACTACTCCTGAGTAAGATGATCAACTACACCAAAGTATGAGATGGTGTAGTTGGGAGTACTTGGGAGTAGGACAAACTACTCCGGAGTAGATGAAACTACCAAAATGGAACGCAGCTAAAATGAACAATTAATCAATTAAATGTACTTAAAATGAAAAAAATAAATAACAGCAGTACATAATTTAACTAAAATTTTAAAATTTCGTTGTATTATATTGAAAAAATGATTAAAATAGTGGAAGTTAAAAAGCACTACGTCGCGTCGCAAAATTTGCTCCGCGTTTTTATTTAAAAAAAGCACTACTTTTATTGCTTTAAGCATCAAGTTACCATCACTGGATTTCCGATTCGAGTAATTTACAGAAAAGTGTTTTAAATTTCTGTTACTACGAAAACTTTTCAGATGGTACGGTTTTCGAAGTTAATAAATTTAAAGTTTGTAATAAACAAACTGGTAACGCCTACCCAAGGAATATAGACTAAAAAGGAATGACCGATTGAACATTGCTCTAAGCTTTTAGAGGTGTGACGTCACTAGACTGAAATATCTATAGCTTTTGAGTAAACCTTTCGTGTATTATCTGAGTAAATGCATGTAAAATATATGTGAAGATTATCATACAAAATAATAAGGAAATAAAAACTAAAAATCATATTTATGTGAATGTTTTTTTATTTTTTTTGCTTAACAAATTTTATTTAAACTGTTTATTTAAAAATTTTATATGAAAATATATCCTACACCTAAAAAATAATTCTTTGATTTTATCATTTAAATCAATGTTTTTAGATTTACTTACAAGATATTTTTTAAAACCAACACGTGTTAATGATAAAGTATTATTATTATTTTTGAATAAATTTTCTAACAACTTAATTTGGCTACCCATGTAAATGACCCTATGTTCTCTCCTTTTTCGTAAAGAAAATATTTCCCCAATTTAAGTTTATATGCAATGTACCCTGCCAAATTTTGTAATGCATCTTGATGAAATTCATCAGAATCATATGTGATGCAGTTTATGTCATTCTCATATTCTTCTTTATAAATCTCATCTGAGAATTCGTTATTAATGTTATTATCATTTTGTTTGTCATTTTCGATATCAATTGTTTTTCTTTTGTTTTTCAATCAGTTTAATATGTTATATAAAATTTGTTTCACAATTCAAAAATCGAAAGATATATTCACTAAATTCAAAAAATGTCAATAATAATATTAATTTAATAATTAATTAATTTAATAATAACAATTTTTCAACCACATAGGTAAATCACATCACATTAGAATTTTTAACCATTTTCATTTTTCATCCATTTGACGTTTACCAAAAGCTTAGAAGAGAGAGCTTTTACTTTCATAGTAAATCGGTCATTCCTTGTTTATCTATATTCCTTGTACCCTACCCAAGGTTAATATAATATAGGTTACATCCAAGGTTAATATAATATAGGTTACATCTTCCCATAGGCATTACCTACTTACAATAAAAAAGTGATCAATGTGACGTCACAAGTATCAAATAATTGACGTAAAAAACAAACAAAAATTTCTTTCATATATGGGAAGATGTAATCCAAGGTTAATATAATATATAGGTTACATCTTCCCATATATGAAAGAAATTTTTGTTTGTTTTTATGTCAATTGTTTGATACGTGTGACGTCACATTGACGTCATATTGATCACTTTTTTATTGTAAGTAGGTAATGCCTATGGGAAGATGTAACCTATATTATATTAACCTTGTACCCTACCCATGTGTACCTACATATTTTCTACTGAATAGTGAATACTGAACTGAATAGTGAAAATGAAATAGTGAAATACTGAAATATATATAAATGGCATGGCCATGGCAATCAGCGTTGTCGTTTGACAATTTTCAAGTGGAGTATGAAAGTAGTTGAAAACGGAGTATTTCGCAAAAAAAAGTAGTACCAAAAAATATGTAATAAGAAGAACTCTTATTCATATAAAATTTCTTCATATAAAAATTTTTATTCTGGGGTTCTGGCGCGAGTACCCCAAGCTTTTATTTAAAAAGCTTAGTTATGCTCTCTCAAAGTTTTCTCTAAACTTTGACGTCATTTTTTTTGAGAGGATTTTTTGACGTCATAAATTATGATTGCTTTGATCATGTTTTGGCATATTTATGTTAAAAATTTTCATTTTTTACAAATATATAACAAATTAATAAGGGGATTCACTCTTTGGTGCAAATAGGTATTGCATCGTTGCATTCGGTGTATCGTAGCACGAATTTCAAACGATACAACAACAATTCGTGCTACGATACACCGAATGCTACGAATTGTTGTTGTATCGTTTGAAATTCGTGCTACGATACACCGAATGCAACGATGCAATACCTATTTGCACCAAAGAGTGAATCCCCTTAATATTTATCATAATTGCATTGTTGCTATGGCAACTTAACAAATTACGATTTATACTTTTTATTTTTTTTTCGTTTGCAAGATCACATTAAAGTTCAATTGTTTTATTTTTCCCTACTTTGATTGATTTTTTAAATACATATGTATATTTGCAAATTATTTAATATATCGGAGATTTTGATTGTCTAAACATTTTTTCAAGTTCTAGAAATAATTTTTATATATTATTCTCATAGTTATTTTTTGTTTTTAAAAAAGTATTCAAATATTTTAATTATTCTATATAAATTAAATATTTTTTTATTTTTAAAAATGAGTCACCAATCAGGGTTAGCCTGTAGTATAAAAACCTGTAAAAAGTCAAGAAGAGAAACCGGTGTAAGGCTTTTCAATTTTTTTATTACAACTTAATGAAAATACCTACACCGAAAAAGAAAATAAAAAGTATAAATCGTAATTTGTTAAGTTGCCATAGCAACAATGCAATTATGTTAAATATTAATTTGTTATATATTTGTAAAAAATGAAAATTTTTAACATAAATATGCCAAAACATGATCAAAGCAATCATAATGTATGACGTCAAAGTTTAGAGAAAACTACATATATATATATTGTATATATATATAAATTGAAAAAAGCTTCAAATCATTTTTGAATTGAAAGCTCTGAGAGTAAAATAATACATATATATCCCTTTTGTTTTTCCCCTCTTCTCATAATTCGTTCAAAAATTTGTGAATTTTGAAATTACAAAGCTATAAGAGTTCTTCTTAGAGTGTGTGTGGAATCGAGTAAATTTTTACTACAGTAGTAAATTTTGACATAAAATGTGGTGAATTTAACTGTCAAAATTTACTCTGGCTCTGGGGCTAGTATAAATTTTGACAGTTTGATAGTAAAATAATGTAAAGTCAAAATATCGAAACGAGTACACAATTTTGTAGCTTTTAAAATTTACTTCATTACGCACAGCAAATGTGAAATTTTTTTTTTTAGCACGGTAAATTTTATTCTACCACTAAATCTAATGTCAAAATTTACTACTGTAGTAAAAATTTACTCGATTCCACACACACTCTTATTACATATTTTTTGGTAGTACGTTTTGAAATTTTTTGAAAAGTAGGTACAACATGAAAGAATAAAATTGAACATTAGAATCTATTGATTTCAAGTACAACAGGTGCAGGGCTTTCCTTTTTTAGAAATCTACAAAATAAATTTTGTAAATGTGATATTATTCTTCTCTTATTTTACAGATTTCATGCCTATAGTTAACTTACCGATCCATTTTTTGAACAAAATTTTTCAATTTTTAAGGCGTCATTCACTAACCAACTGAATTAATAAACTTTAAAAGTGACGTTTGAATTTGAAAAAAGAATAGAAGATAATCAATTGTTGTACTAGTATAATGCTAACAAATATGGGTATATAGTACTAAACTAATACTATCCATAAAAGAATCGATAATTGATCTAATCAAAAACAATACAAAAAAACAAAAACATATAAGAAACACATGAAAATGAAAAACGGAGTATAATTTTAAAAATCGGAGTACCGGAGTACTGGAGTCAAAATCGGAGTACAGTACAAAACAAATACTCCGATTGGAGTCAAACGACAGTCGACAACGCTGATGGCAATTGGCAGTTGGCACTGCTCATGTCTCTTATCTCTTATTCTCTTCAGCAACAGCAAACAAACTTCTTCTTATTTATCTTTTATAGGATTTTTGCTTTTTTAAATACTCATCATGATAATTATTTTATCCCTATACAGTATACACATAAGACTAAACAAAAAGTCGTTTTTCATTTCCCATAACATAACCATAAGTGATGAAAAGTAAATTGTTTTATGTAGTACATACATATTTGTATGATATAAATATGTTTATGTACATAATTCGATCAATATCATCTCATATGTATCAAAAAAATAAAAACAACAATGATGAATTTTTCAAAGAATCCAATCAACGAATTTGTTATGAAATAATTTCATTCCATTGAATCTACGTAAGCGTTTTATATTGATGACGTCAATTTTATACTTTTTTATTGAATTGGTTTTTTTTTTATCCCAATAAAATAAATAAATATTTTGTTTTTTTTTTCTGTTGAAAACCGGTAAGCACGTAAATTAAAAGTTATGTTTTGACGCCTTCGAATTTCGATACACATATGTATGTTTTTTTTATATTACTCAAATATTACCTATAAATTTATAGGTACCTTACCTATAAGTTTCTACGTGACACACCTTCAATTCAATATGAAGTGAGTTTCCAAGAATTCTTTAAAAAAAGAATTAATAACTTTTATTTTTTCTTGCATAGTTACAAAGTAATTTAAGTTATTAGTTAACTTTGAAATTAGATTTTCGGGCCACAGAAACACGCTCAATAGTATCTGTTTTGAAAAAATCAACTATCTTAATAAACAAAAAACCCTTTTTTATTTTATTTTTTATTTTCCCAGCTCTTTGAACAGAAAAATTGTTCTAAATCTTTATTGTATATATTTCTTCTGTGCGTTTGTATGTCACTGAACTCCTCCTAAACGGCTGGACCGATTTTAATGAAATTTTGTGTGTGTCTTCAGGTGGATCCGAGAATGGTTTAGATTCACATTTCGGTCTAATTACTCAGATGCAGGGGCAGTATTTCTTGAATTTTTGGTTTCTAAAGATTTGAATACTAAAAAAATGACTACTAGATTTTGATAAAATTCTTATAATTTGAAATGACTACTAGATTTTGATAAAATTCTTATAGTTATCAGTGCGGGGTCACGTGGTTCTAGGTTACGTGTTATCAGTGAGGGGTTACATGGGTCAAAGTTACGCGTTATCATTGGGCGATCACATGAGTCAAAATTTTTTTTTTCTTATCAGTGTGGGATCATGCGGGAGTTAATATTTTTTTATTATCATAGAGGAATCATACAGGGGTTAAAATTTTGTTTTTATCAGTGAGGGATCATGCGGGTTATTATTAAAAAAGCAATATAAAATTGTTGATACATATTAATTATGAAAGTGAAAAATGTTTCTAATTTATGTCAAGACACTATAAGACAAGGACAAGGGCGCCACATAAACGAAAGGACAGAACAACGTCTGCCGGGCCATCTAGTTTCAGTAATAAAATTTAATAACCTCTTTACTAAAAGTTACTAAAAGAATTTTAAAAATTCAAAATATAAAATCAGTTATTTTTCTAGCAACAAAAAAAAAAAAAAAAAAATGAAAAACATGAATAATAAAAGTTTATAAACTTTTTATGACAAATCACGATTGGGAATTATGAAACAAAACAATCCTCATTAAAAAAAAAACAAATTAAACATGCAGATCGTAGCGTGCTTTACAAATATAAGCAATACAAGTGTGTGTTTTGTCATAATAAAATTGCACATTTCTGTTCAATTTTTATACGATTTTCACATTGCATTGGCACAAAAATACATACTATTACTATAACAACTACTTTTAACAGTAATGTAGTAGGTAACCGAAGGTATATAATTAAACAAACACTTCTACGACTTCAGGTATGAATTGAGAATTCTTTGTTCCCTTTGGCGGTTATCCTTGGCAGCTATGGCCCATGATAGCCAAATTGGCAACAATCAAAACCATCTATATACAAAGCCCTGAACTATGGCTTTCTGCACTAACACAATCAAACACGACAGAAGTGTCAATTTTTCGAAACAACACTGCTGGTAGTACAAATAGTGGTGTAAAGAAAATGTGTTTTAGTTAAATATTTTTGGTTTTTAAATAAAATATGGTTTATAAAAGTTTTAAAATATAATAAATTAACAGTGTTATAATTTTTAAAGTGCACAATAGTCAAAAAATTAAACAAAAAGGTGGAAAATATTGTGCCTTCTTACCTACTCGTAAGAGAAAAAATTGAAGTATGACTACATACCTATGCATGGTGAGGTTATACTATATGTAATAAAGTGAATAAATTGATTTGAATTAGTCAAATTAATTTTTGAGTTTATAATAATTCTGATACATATATGTATTTATATAAATACTTACAGTTTGAAGAATAATAATATAAACTTTTTCCTTCTATATATAATAGATGGTTTTAAATGAAATCAATTTATTCACTTTTATAATATAACCTCACCATTGGTATAGTCACACGTCAATTTTTTCTCTTACAAGAAGGTAAGAACGCACAATATTTTCCACCTTTTTATTTTATTTTTTTACTGTTGTGCACTTTAAAAATAATAACACTGTTAATTTATTATATTTTAAAACTTTAAAAAAATATTTTATTTAAAAAACCAAAAATATTTAACTAAAACACTATTTCTTTACACTACTATTTCAGCACTCTTATTAAGAAACCATAAGAAACTAAAATGTCAAAACAAAACATGACACTTCTAAGTTCTAACTAATATATACAAAACATCAGTTCAGAGCTTGTATTATAGATGGTTTTGCAACATTATATTCATTTTATAATAATTTCGTGATATTGCTTGCGCAAATTCAATACATGCATTCGGAGTTATTTCGGAGTTCAGTTGTATTTAGTATTTCATTTTTGAAATGCTCTAGTTTGATATTTGATTTGACCTGAAATGTTTCATTTGTCTTGTTTCTTATAAGCTTCTGCTCACTCATGAAACACTTTATTTATAGTTTCATTTTTTATGTATTTTACTTTTTCAATTTAATCTTATTATACTGAATTTCTTGATTATTTTAAATTAAATACTCACGTCCTTTTAAAGTTTAATAAACTATACTGCCCACCTTTCCCCACTTGAAGTCTCCTAATTTTTACAATTGTGAATGTAATTAAATTTTCAATTAACAGGATTAAATTTTTAGCATATTGTATAGACTATAGACATAAATTATTGAAGACATTAATAATTTCGATAGAAACCAAAAAATAATTCATGTTATCTAAAAAACAAATTTTCAGTAAAAGCAACTTAAAGAAATATGAAAATTTTCCATTATCGACTTTCAAAA
The DNA here is from genome assembly GCA_932526495.1 of Bombylius major. Taxonomy (NCBI): domain Eukaryota; kingdom Metazoa; phylum Arthropoda; class Insecta; order Diptera; family Bombyliidae; genus Bombylius; species Bombylius major. Next base: position 18,074,805 of record OW052044.1, on the reverse strand, counting down.
GAAATTTCTTAACCTTTCAAAATTTGTTCCTAATCGACCTGTCTTTTGCATTTACTATTTTAAAAAACAAATTTATTTTAGAAAAATAGAAAAACAAATGAAATTTAACTACATATACCCTTCAGAGAAGGGTAATCCTTTTTTAGAACCGCTGTGCGTCATTCGTAATTTATTTCTACTGCAAAATTGATTTTTTTAAAAGTATTTTATGATTTTTTTTTAAAAAAAACATTCAAATTATTTGTGATCCATTTTTAGAATAAATCTGCTAAATTTGTTTATTTTTGAGAATTAATAAATTTCTTTTTCTATTTTTGATTTACCTTAAATTTAAAAATATTTAAAATACAAAATCTCGTTAATATTTGATAATTATTATAACACGTATCTCACATCATTTACTTTCCATTATTGTAATAAATTTTTAATTACTTAGCTTCAAGATTTTTATTTTATTTTAATTTATTATTTATATATATTTTTCAAACTGTTAGAATGAAAATGGTTTCAAGGTAATTTCTTATATTAAATTAATAAGTAATTAATTCTTCTAATTTTTTTTCCTGTGTGTGTGTGTTTGACATGATTTTCTACTTTATAATTACGTTAAGTTACAAATAATATTTAAAAAAAAAATTATTCATAATATGTATGTATGTACATGTAGTATTACACTACACACTTTTTTCTTCTTCTTTGTAATCATTTACAATGTTACTTACAATTTCTGAGAAAATATCCAATGTGTTGTTCTGAAGGAATTTTTCAATGATCAAATACATATTTGAGTTTATGAAATTTAATTAGAAAGATTGAATTATTACTTTTTCTGAAATTTAAAAATAGTAGATTTAGAAAGTGAAATATTTTACCAAAATTTTTTACATAGCTAGCTTTGAGATAAAGGTTTGTCTTTGTAAAAATTTTCACAAATGTGGTGTAACATTGTTTTGTTGACTTTTCGGGGGGTGTCCTAAAAACAAAATTTAAAATTGCTTATTGATTTTCATTCTCAAATCAAATTTTACAAGTGCACAATATATGTATGTTTGTCTTCTTCTTCTGTAATACTTACAACAATCCTGGGTGGATTTTGGCCTCCTCGAAAATTTTTTATATATACATACATACATATACATTATGATGATTTAAATTAAATTTGTAAATTTCAATATTCACGACAATATAGCGTCAATAAGTATTTTTTGTAAAAATTTAGATTTTTCTTCTTCATTTTTTAAGCTGGGTCACTCATTTTGGCAATTTGCTTATTATTTGATAGAGCTTGTCCCAAAAGAGTTGAAGTTTCGTATTGTACTACGTTTGCATGCGCAGAAGAAAAGATACTTACACACATGCGTTTTTGTTGTTGTGAATTCTAATAAACAGGTTTCTTCTTTCGTATATGTATACACAAGAAGATCACTACGGCATGTAAAACATGCGCAATGAACCTTCAACTGAAATAATTTCAGCTATATCTTTTATTTTCTTCATGTGTTACATTTAATTCCTCAAATCATGGAAATTATTATTGACTGGACACGAGTGATTTATGTATATTGCGGAGAAGAGGCTTCAAACACATTACCAATTTTGGCTTTGTCATGCAAATAAATTAGTTAATTACCTAATAGTAGTTAGTACCTACTACAGTTGACGACAAATAGTAAATTTTATAAAAGGATAATTTAGAGATGAAGAAAATTCTAATTAATAAAAATCACTTTAAAATGCGATAAACGGTATTTTAATGTACAAAAACAAAATGCAAAATGACATTGCGAATTGATAATTCCTATATATGTATTCGCAGTTCATTGATAAACAAGAACAAATCTAATCTGCTCATTAAAAATTCATGTTTATCATTGAGTCAACGTTACATCAGAAATGAAATTGTCACAATAAAAAAGCTGTGTGGAAAATTATGAAATTCCATTGTTCTAAATAATCATTTAACGATTTTATTAATATTTCAAATGTGTCTCGTGTCTTTTGAATTAATTAAAATTAATATTTTTGAACCTTGAACTTTCTTTTTTTTTTTCTAATCGAAAGAAAAAAATACATGAAAAAAACAAATATATTTGATTACAGAGTAAGAAAATAACCTCAATATTTTCCGGGTAATTTCTGAGAAATCGATAATATCACACACTTTTTTATTTTCCTTTATTATTATTATTTTTTTTTCAATTTACGTTACGAAGAAATTATTTTTTATTTAAAAATCGTTGGATTGTTGTAAAACTCTCTACAAAATTTTCCACAACCAGAATTAGCATTTTTTAAACGAAAAATATAAGTTTGATACATTGCATTGCTTGGAATATGAAATTTTCATAAAAGTTCATCTTCATTTTTTATCGTAAAAAATTGGTCAAATCACGTAATTTGAAGGTTCAAATTAATTTTTTTATTTTTAATTGAATCTGTCCAACAATTCTCAATTCAGGAAAGTTAATGTTTTCATTTTCAAATTTTCAAAAATGAGCTCTAAAAGTATTTCTTTGTGAATTTTTAAATTTCTGAGAGGTTGTGTACGAAGATGACAAAAAAAAAAATTATCGAAATATGAACATTTTGTAGATTGATTTTATTTTTTCTGAATTTTTAATTGTTGTGTGTTTGCTGGGTGTATGTTTAAATGTCCTTATGTTGTTTGTTTGTTGTTTTTTTTCTTTTCATTTTTGATTAATTAACATAATTGTAAGGAATTTTTGATTTAAAAAAAGAGAAAATAAACCAAATAAAACAATGTAATGTATTTCTAAGAACATTTTTTCAGGTTTCTGGAATACTAATTATTTATTTATTGTTTTTTTTTATGCAAAAATTATCTATTTTTTTCAAATGAATTTATTTAAAGTATGTATGTATAAAGAAAATGAACACATCCAAATATTTTGGTAAATATAAAAAATACAATTATTTATTATTACTATATTTTTTAATTATATTTTAAGTAAAAATTAGAATTAATTTTTTTTTTTTTTTTTTCAAATAAAAAAACAGCTTTTCTTGTTATAAAATAAAAAAAGCTAAAAATTTGAAGTATTTTTATATTTTCTCTTTTTTTTTCGTATTCTTACAATGTATTATGTCCAATTAACAGCGCATGGATCTAGGAGAATGCCCAAAAATTCATGATCTTGCTTTACGTGCTGACTATGAGAATGCCTCGAAATCGAAAGATTACTATTATGACATTGAGGTAAATTTAGAATTGGGAAAAACTAAAACAAAGTCAACTTTTTTTTTGGTTGTGTATTTTTTAGGCAATGGAACATTTACAAGCATTTATTGCTGATTGTGATCGACGGACAGAAGCAGCAAAAAAACGTTTAGCTGAAACCCAGGAAGAATTAACAGCTGAGGTTGCTGAAAAAGCAAATGCCGTCCATGCACTAGCCGAGGAAATTGGTAAGAAACTAGCTAAAGCTGAAGCTTTAGGTGAAGCTGGTCAAGTTGAAGAAAGTATGAAATTAATGACAGAAATTGAAGAATTAAGAGCAAAAAAAATTAAAGCTGAACATGAATATCGTTCATCGATGCCAGCTTCAACATATCAACAACAAAAATTACGTGTTTGTGAAGTATGTTCAGCATATTTAGGAATACATGATAATGATATACGTTTAGCTGATCATTTCGGTGGTAAATTACATCTTGGTTTTATGGAAATACGTGAAAAATTAACAGAATTAGAAAAAACGGCAGGTCCACGAAAAAATGAATTACGTAAAACTGGTAATTATCGCGATCGTGAGGAAGATAGAAGTAAATCACGTTATTATGTTGGTGGTCGTGAATTAGATCGTAGATCACGTGTACATCGTTCTAAAAGTCGAGAACGTGATCGTGAACGCCGTCGTAGTTCAGAACGTGAACGTGATCGTGATCGTGAACGTTCTTCTAAACATAAAAAATCTTCAAGTCATAAATCTCGTTCACGTACTCGAAGTCGAAGTCGTAGTCGTCATTCATCAAGACGGCGATCACATTCAAGAAGTAAAAGTCGTTATTAAAAAAAAAAATAATCATGTATTAAAAAAAATAAACACAAAAAGTAAAACATAGAAGAAATAAAATCAAATACTTTTGGTCTATTTAATTATAATTAAATTAAGCAAACTACTATTAAATAGGGTGAAAAGAATAAATGAAATTATGAAAAGCAATTCTTAATAGAAACATTTAAACTGCTACAACATTAGAATAGTTGGCATTTAATTGGTAAATATGAATTTCAAGATATTTCATGTAGTTTTATTATTCATTCATTATAGGTGTAATTATATAGATTGTTTAATTTTTTTTTTCTTTCGATACGATACATATTTTTTTCCTCAATAAAAAAAAATACAAATTTACTGTTATAAATTCTGTTTTATTTTATACCTTATTCCTTAATTTTTTTTCCTGTACTACTACCTCAACGCTTCTAGTTGAACGTTATCACTTTTTTTTGGAAGCACTGGTCTCAAGTATTTTAAAACAACTTGTAAGTTTTTTTTTACTGGTGACTTATACTTTCTCACACTCTTACAAAGTTTTGAAGAACCTAATATTTTTTTGAGTGCCTTTACTCGTTGACTGAAAATATGTATGTAGGTATTTTTTTTTGAAGAGTCTCAAAAAAACATCATCTGCCCTCAATCTTTTATTAACAACTCAAATTGTGGAACACTCTTAAGTCATATATGTATTTCCTCCCACTTATAATTTAAAGAAGTTCAAATGGGACATCCATCAAAACTACCTTTCTTTTCTCTGTTACCTCCCCACCAACTTTCTTTTATTTTCATGGGCTAGCTCTATGCTATTCTAAGTGCAGTAAAGAGATATCTCTACGCCATGACTTATCATTAAATTAAAAAAAAAAAAAAAATGTATCAGGGAATTAATCGTTAATTACTGGACACTTGTCATTCTTTAATTAGCTTCGTGAGTACTGCTACTTTTCAAGACTAAGGAGCTTATTGTGATTTTCGATTCGTAGGTTGATCGAAGAATCTTCTTCGATTCGATTGAATTTAATTTCGGTATTGTGTAACTCAATCGAACGAACCAAAAAGCGTTGCATCATACATATTGGTTACAAGCGTCATTATCGTGAATTATTGTGAATATTTTCTTCGTTAAACGATTTTTCAGCTGTTAAAATTTGAAGATATTTGAATAAATTGTTTTAAGTTACTAATAACATTTTTTTAAAGTTGAATTTAGCAAAAATCGACTTTAAAAACTGAGTATGCTATTTTACAAAATATGTTGAAGATTTTAATTTTTCAAATATGTATTCGTGTACAGAACTTCAATGCATACTCAGTTTTTAGAGTCGACATTTGTTAAATTCGACTTTAAAAAAATGTTATTAGTAAGGCAAGTATTTTATTGTTTTGTAACAATTTTGGGGATTTCTGTGAGAAAAATTAATTTATGTCAGAATTTTCATGATATTCACAAGCTCTTCTAATTGCTTCTTATTACCGTATTTTTCCTATTGAAATAATAATTAATGTATGTAGTAATTAATAAAAACACATTTAATTAGTATTATTATTACATTTAAAACATTGAAAGTTACATTTTCTTTGAAATATCCATCTTTTTTTCATATTTTTCGTATTACAAATTGCGTTTCGTCAGTAAAAAAGTGATCGAAACAGCTGTTCGATTTAATCGAACAAAAAGAAAAAAATCGAAAATCATAATACCAAAATCTGAAATCGAACACTGTTCGATTATTTGACGAAAATCACAATAAGGGCCTAAGGTTACACGGTGTTTTACCGCTTTTTTGTTTTTATAAATAATTTTTCGAAATTGTTACCACTGAAAAGAAAAATTAATTGAATAATACAACTTTTGATCTAACGATTATGTTTTCGTTTATTTATTTACTTTTTGTTTGTATATAATTTTACCCTTGTATAATTATTTATATAAGTTTGATTTTATTTTAAATTAATTTTGAAAATTGCTTATTTTCGGCTCATTCTACTATAATTTAATAAATACATATTTTTAATTATCTAATTATTTATAATTATAATAATTATATTTTCAATTATTATAATACAATTTATATATGTACTTATATTTTTATTTGAAAGAAACAAAAACAAAATTTACAATAATTTTTATTTGGCACTGCCAAATATAAAAATAAATCAATTTAAAAAAAAAGAAGAAATATTTAAATATATTATATTAGAAAGTGGATATTCTCAATAACAAAAATAAAACAAAAATATTTCTTGTGTAAAGTCATATAGGTAATAAAAAAAATCGTTTAACAAAACTATTTTTTTTAAATTCAACATTTTTTCATGGAATAGTTCTTTTTGATGATCTTTTTTCTGATTTATTTATTTGCTTTTTTAAATTATTAAATTTGTTGCCTTTTATTATTCGACATGTTGTACAACTTTTACACCAAAACTTAATTTCGATATTTAGTGAATTTATTGAAAATTTCACATTTATCACCAATAAAAACCTGTTACCAAGGTAATAAAAGGTTGATTCATCATATAGTAGTGTTCAACAATAGCTGCGTTTTCTTTATGATCTGATTCGGATCAGATCATAGTTTAATATGTAATACAACAACAACTCAAGATCCAAAAAGGTTCTTGGATCATATTTCAAGAAGTGGTTTTAAGTTTCGATTCTCAAATGTATTTGTTGCAGTATTTGTTAAACTTTTAGTTCCTAAAGGTTGGCGACTATGAAAAATAACAAATTATTTCCAGTAACTGACAATTTAATGTTTTTGTTTTTTTAATTTTAGCTGCGTTCAATTCGGCTACTCTGGAGTAGATAAGCGTAGTTAGTTAGGCGTAGTTGGTGAATGGAACGCTATTTTTACCGTAGATGGGAGTAGATTCATCTACGCCTGAAATTCCAATGGAACGCAGCTATTACTTTTTTTTTTTATTATTTGTCAAATTGTCAGAAAATTTAAAGATCCATATCGTTTTCTTTGCCATGATCTGATCTGGATCAGATGAAACACAACCTTTCTAAATATTTGTGGAAGCTGAATGACAGAGTGTTAAAAAAAAATTTAATCTTACAACCCTGTTTTTTGTTTTTTTATTAAGATGTTTCAGTGCTTGCAAACGAAACGAACAAAATTTTAAAAATTCTATTGTTTTTTGAATTGTGGAATATTCCAGAAAGTTAAAAAGCATGAAGATGTTTTAGCTTCTGATTGATTTTTTAAAGCTGAATTTATATTCAACCAAAAGAAAGTACATCTTCGAAAACGTCAGATCATCCTCAAAATGATAACATTCAGCCGCTCAAAGTTTCAAGCTGGACTTTTATCAATTAATGAGTACTTTCATAAATACGCAAATTGCAAATGACGTATTTGCATTGGAAATTTTTGTTAGATTGCATCTGACTCCAATAAGATTTTCCAATTGTCAGACTAATTCACAATTTTTTAATGTTGCGTGGCGATTTGTCATGTAGAAAAATTAGAGCTGCCATTACAAATAAATTTAATATGATATAATGTGTTAAAGTAGCTAAAGCTGAAGCATAAAGATAGCTTACTTTACGCTTACATAAATAAAGACAGATAAAAGATACCTGCTAAGTGCCACGTACTAAACCTCGCTTGGTTTGAATTGTGTAAGACAAAGAAAGTCTTCTATTTCATTTTATTTTTATACTCGTATGTATGTATTTTCTTATTTATCTAATATTTTTATATACCTATTTGTTATAAATATGTTGGTAATTTATGAAGTTAGTGCTTTTGCAAGTTGGACTGAAAAAAATTAATGAACATGACATTTACGTCATTTGCTCAATTTGCGTATTTATGGAAGAACTCGACATTTTCGGAAATTTGCAAAATCAGACCAATTCATGTACTTCAAAATCTCTACAAAAATGCAGTTCGATTCAGAATCGGAATACAGCTCAAATCAAGCAGAGCCCTAGAGCATGTTCGAGAACGTCAAATGATCTTTAATTGACGATATTCAGCTTAAAACGTTGTATTGCTGAATTTCGTCAATTGACGATCATTTGACGTTTTCGAAGATGCAGTTACATACAAGTTTCTTTAAATTTTCTATACTGGGGTGGCAGCACGTAAGTTGTTTCAATCGACTTGTTATTAGCTGAATTGTTTATTCAGTCATTTAGACAGTTTATAAGGGGAAATTAACCCGAATTAAAACCGAATTTAGGATTAAATTGGGAGTACGCTATAAACGGTAAATTGGGATTAAAATAATACATGCAAACGTTGATACTTTTATACACGTAAAGTATACATATTCTTCTTCTCTCACACAAAAAAAAAGGAGAAGAACGTGACAGCTTCACTTTTACCATAAAAATTAGAATCCGCTATATTGCATTTTACCTTACACATACATATACAAAAATTGGGATTAAACCCAAATAGATTGGGCTTAAGCCAAAATCCGAATTAGCGAGTTTATAGCAGATAAAATTGGGAGTAAACCAAAATCCGTATTAAAAGCTAATTACGCATAAACCTGTACATTGCTCGATTGAAACAACTGCATCTTCGAAAACGTCAGATAATCGTCAATTGACGAAATTCAGCAATACAATGTTTTAAGCTGAATATCGTCAATTGACGATCATTTGACGTTCTCGAACTCGCACCAACTTACATGCTGCCATCCCTGTTTTCCTATCATGCATTCTGCATTAGCAATTTTAAATAAATGTGAGAACATCCATAAATTAAAACAAAACGAAAAAAAGTATGAAAATTTGCTAAGAAGTTAGTATTTTTTTAATTGTTTTTTTTTTTTTTTTAAATATGGTTTATGGTTTTTGTTTTTTATTCTTCGCTAATTCAAGTTAATAAATACATTTTTTTGATATATGAAAATTTTTCTCTTCAAATTTTTGTTATTCTACTGTTTTTTTAATATATGACAAAAGGTTTATTATATACTTTTTTTTTCCTGTTAAAAGGAATGAAATTTTTATATTTTCTTTTTGTTTTATTTTTTTATTTATTTTTCTTTCTTAAAAGAAAATTAACAAAAAACAAATATTAATTTCGTTATTTTTTTTTTCTTGAAAGCAAGAAAATAGAAATAAATAATTTACAATTATAAAAATAAACATTAATTTTTTTAAAACACATTAAAATTACGAATCCCTAATTAAATAAAAAAATAAATTTTTAAACAAAAAAAAAAACAACATGGAAACAAGGATGTTTACATTTTTTTTTTTTTTGCTATAAACTAATTTTAATCTAAAACTATAAATTCACTGGGAGATTGGTTGCATTTTTTTGTTTGTTTTTTATGATAAGGACATTTTAAATAAAAAAAAAAAACCACGAAAAAATATGTATTTTTTGAACATCAATCTCAACTCATCATTATCATTTTCAGTTTCAAGGTCGATCCATACCCCACAATAGCCGGTTCGGCACCGATACGATTCTTCTCCGCCAACAATGTTTGTATGTGATTTGTGACAGGAACCAGGCCGGATGTGTAAGTGAATAGATTATACATTCAAGTATCACATACAAACATGTAGAAATTACTGAGCCTGATCGGACAGAGCAGAAACTGTCGAATCGGATCTTTAATTTTCAAAAAAATTATTTTTTATTGCAAATAACTGATAGCATTTTGTAGAAAGCAACACCAAATGATGTTACAATTGGTTTTTTGTTTTTTGATGACGCTTTTATTGTTATTGATAATGGTGTTGTTGCTTTAGTAGTAATTGTTTTTGTTGTTGTTGTAAATGATTGTCTTTCTTCATTATTTAAACCATCAAAATTTAGAAAACGTCGTGTTAATAATTCATTGTTCAAAGTTGTCATTAAATTACTATTACCATTGTTAATTTTCCTTTCTATTAATTCCAAAAATGACAGTGATGATGACGATGATAATGATGATAATGACGATGATGATGATGATGTCGTTTCTATTTTCATTTTAGAGTCCTTTTTTCGATGACGACCAAAACCATTACCACAAAATGATCGTCTACCAGCAGCTTTACCACTATTCCCTCCTCCTCCTACTCCACCACGTTTTGTTGTAATTTTATTTTTTTTATCATTTCGATTTTTTCTTAATCTATGACACTAGGAACATGTATAAAATGGTTCATCAAATGGTTTAACACGTACACGTAATTTATAATGATATTCTTTAAGATATGATTTTAAACTGTTTGGTAAAATTAATTCATTAATACCATCATATGTAACATGACTAACAATTGTTGCACGACATAATTGTTGTAATGAAAATGTAAAATTACGATGTAATGGAATGGTTAACATTGGTTCAAAGAACATAACACATGATGGATCCTTATAATGTTCAAGTAAACCAGTTACAGTATTTGCAGTAAATACACCAGGATCATGACCATCAAAACTGTAAAAATAGGAAAAATAAAAATTTTACACTTTGCTGAGATTTAAAGAAAAACTATTTTTTTTTTACCTGAATTTATGATTGAACTGTTCAATTCTGGCATGTAATGATCTTCCATATTTTCTGAATGTTACTGAGAATAGGTATTCTTCTTGTGCTGAATCACGTAATAAAAATGTACCTTCTGGTTTACCTTCAAGTAATCTTTCAGCCTCATAACGATCCATTTTACCCCAATAAAAGCTTGAATTTGTAATTTTTTCTAAATCAGGAACTAGACAGTGAATATAATCGACCTAAAATGATACAACAAAAAATAATCAAAAATGGGCCATAAATACACTAATTTTTTTCTTCTTTTTACATTTTCATCAAATTTACCTGCGAATGCACTACTGTTCCGAAATTTGATGGTCCACACATAATATGATGCCAAGGGGTTTGTGGTGATAAAACATTTGCTAATGCGGGTTCTATTTCCATTGGTGATACTCCTGAACCTGAACCTGAAGATAAATTATTTTGTTGTTGTGCAGCAGCAGATGATGATGTTGATGGTGCAGGATGAGGATTTACAGAGACAACAAATAAATTATGCGGACCACCAGCACATTGTGCTAAAGCTTGAATATGATGATGATGATGATGGTGGTGATGGTGTTCAATGAATGGTGTTAGAGGATTAACTGGTTCCCACATTGTTAAATGATCAGATCGAGGAACTGAAATTGAAGCATTTCGATTTTGTGGTTGTAGTTGTTGCTGAGACGTAGATGGAATTGCAACTTGGGCAACTGACAATGGAATAGATTGTTGTTGTTGTTGTTGTTGTTGAGAAGACGTAGATGGAATTGCAACTTGGGCAACTGACAATGGAATAGATTGTTGTTGTTGTTGTTGAGAAGACGTAGATGGAATTGCAACTTGGGCAACTGACGGTGGAGTAGATTGTCGCTGCTGTTGTTGTTGCTGTTGCTGTTGTTGATATCTGAGGAAGCTGAAAGTGCCTGCTGGAGGTTGTATCGAAGGATTGGCTGAAGAAGCTAATGCTTGTATAAAGGAATGTGAAATAAGAGTGCTTCTTTGTTTTATTTCAGGAACACGGTGTAATTTTGATGTCCAACTTGGTTTCGTTGATAAGGATGAAGATTTTTCTGTGGAGTTTTTATTACTAGTACTAGCGGTTACCATAGAATTTGTATTCGATAGTTTTACTGTGGAATCACGACAACTGCATTTACAACATCGCCATTTTGTAGGATATGCTGATGATGTGGATGATGATGGTTTCTTTCTACTTTGACAACAATGCATTTTTTTATCATCTTTACCAGCATTACACATTGTTAAACCACTGCCACCCTCACCAGCATTACATTCTTCATTTTCATTATTACAAATACTGTTTGAACTTGTTGTTGGTATTGGACTATTTCGATCATTATTTAAATTACTAAAATCATTACCGCTATTAAAATTTATTGAATTTTGACTAAAATTATTATTACTACTGTTAGAATTATGATTATGTGTACTATTACTGATAATTATATTGCTATGTGTAAAACCACCAGCTTTTGTTGGTAAATTGAGATTATTTAATTGTCCTGCAAAATTATTATTTCCTTCTGTATCCATAAATAATTGTGCATTTGATGTTGTTGCTACTATCTGAGATGATGATGGAGAAGATAATGCAAAATTATCAACAAAATTGCTATTAATTGTTGCTGATGTTGTATTTGCATTTAAATTATTCAATTGAAATGTTTCATTGCCATTTTCAATAATAATTTGATGTTGTTCTGAAGTAATTGTTGATGATGATGATGGTCCTGATTCATCAGATTGAATATTTTTTGTAAATGTTAAATTTAAAACTGGATTTGTTATATTTAAATTATTATCAATATTTTCAATTACTGTTGCTGTAGCAGCAGCTGTTGTTGTTGTTGTTATTATTGAATTAGAATCATCATTACTACTATTAGAATCAACAGCTAATGTTGTTGATAAAGTCGCTGAATCATCATTTGAATCACCCGGTTCCATTTTGGTTAATTGAATTTTAATTATGAAACGTTTTGGAATACTACCAGCAACAACAGAACCAGATGCAACAACTTGTGCTGGTACTGTTAATGTTGCACTTTCTAAACGAAGATTTTGTCCAGAAGAAATTGTTGTTGATGATGATGATTGTTGTTGTACTGATGATGACAACGTTGATATTTGATTACTGAGATTCTCTTGATTCGATAATGTAGAATTATCGTTTATTTGACTTCGAGAATTGTTATGTGACAATGTTGATGAAGATCGTTGTTGTTGATGATTAATCGATGAAATTGATTTACTAAAACGGTGCCCCATTAGAATAAAACAAAAATAAAAAGAAAAAGAATTTTTTTTAAAAATTTAAACGTCTTTTTCTTTTGAATTTATTTGAATTTGTTGCACCACACATGTAACGAATACATTAAGAATGTAAGAAAAAAAAAGTTTGTTTTGTTTTTCTTTAAAAATTATTTTTCTGCTTAAAAATTTTATTTTCTGTCGAATTTATGCTAAAACACACGTCCGTTTTATCGATTCATTGCACAATGTTCAATGATCTTTGTGATGAAAGTCTGAAAAAAAATAAAAAGAAGAAATAAAATTTACAATTAAATTGAAATTAAAGATAGAAAAACTTATCACGTAATTACTTAAAAAATTATGAAATCAATTAAAAAATCACAAGTACACTGTTGTGTATTATTTGCGTTGAATATTTATTAATTTTTTTTTTTAAAGATAATACTTTCAATTGTTTCTAATCGTTTATAAATGATTCACGGATTAAATTCATGAAAAAAAAATGTAAAGATGCTTGAAAAAATTTTCTTGTCGTCATTTGCTTATCGCTGGTTATAACTGAAAAGGTGTATTTTAATTAATTTATATTTCATGTAAAATAAGAAAAAGATTTTTAAAAAATAAGTAGTTGCTAGCTTAGGAACACAATACGTAGTTTAAAGTTAAAAAAATTTGTTCATAAATTTAAATCTACAACAATTTCTTACAGTTAATCTTTTTTTCTCCTTCAGAAATTATAATTACATTATTGTACACAAAAAAAAAAAAAAAAAACTACGAATATTGCCTCATTAATTTGACATAAATTCAATTCTAAATAATTTCAAATATTAAAACTGAAATTCGATTCCAATTTTCTATTTGAAAAATAATTCAACTAATACTTGTCTTTTATACATAACATTGATGTGACGGTGGTCCTGGATAATTCTGAAATCTTAACTATCAAATTACAATAATAACATAGAAAAGACCTATGGACCTTCGGTAATATTGATAATATCAATAATCCATATATGTATATTATTTTACATTAAGAGTATCTTTAGATGTCAATTATCATGTTATTCCATTTGTCAATCATACGAGTACACTATACCTTTTTTACCAAAAAAAAAAAAAAAAAAAGAAATACATATACAGGGTGATTCCGTTAGCCTAGCGTGCCCTTGTAAAAATTATAGGGTAAAACAAGGAAAAAGTACCAAAAACCTTTCTCCCCTCTAACTCCGTAACGGTTGAGATTACTCCCCCCCCCCACCAATACGATTTTTTGTTCGCCTCGCCGAGAACTATCCGTAGTTTCCCGGTCGGACACCGTAACGGAATCACGTATGGGTGGTGGGGGGTTAATCTCAACTGTTTGGCAGCTAGAGGGCGTTGAAAATGTTTGTGACTTTTTTTATCAAACACCCTGTATTTTCGTTTTTGCTTTTTGTATAGGAATGGTACGCATATCTAACAAAAGAGAACCTTTTGCCCTTTTAATTAACTTAAGCACCATCTCTCCAGTCCTCTTACTACACAAGTTATTAGCGATCAAAGTCAGAAATTTTCAATTTTTTACCTAATTTTTTGGAAAAATCCAGTGATTTCTCGAAAATCCCATTATTAACATCCCCTAATTTTACAATAAATAAAAACCGCAACTTTTTTTCTACAAATTAGCTTTTTACGCTATGACTCTATCTGCTTTGGTTCACAAACTAGAGTCTTTGGAATAAAGCACTTTTTGGTGCAAAATGTATGAAGGGACTTTTTGCTTCTCTCGGCAAGACCTATCTGTGGTTTCATTTTGTAAACATTAATACCGGACACCCTATATATATTTTTCTTCCTTCTAACACGAATTCAAAATCTCTTTATTATTAATTTTTTCCCCCTAAATAAATTGAATTTCTATTTTAACTACATATTTATTACTCTATACAGAAAGTTGTAGGTTACAAAAGGACTTTTTTTAGGCATAAAAATACCATATGCATATGTTTTTCCATTGAATTTACATGCACAATAATAAACAGACAGATGCTTCTTTTTTTTAAATAACATTTATTTTGTTCTTAATCCCTTGCATGCACACAATCCGCAAGTATTCTTTTTATTTTTTCATATGAATCCTGAATGTATGATATGTAATACTTTCTAGCTATTAAAAAACAAAAAAACTGTATAATTTCTAGAAATTCTAAAATGGAAAAAAAATTTTAGATTTAATATTCATGCACAGCATCTTTCCCAATTACTTTGAAAATATGTAATGAAAATATCATCATTCACATTTTGCTGTATTAAATACAAATATCATATTTACATAATTATTATAATCATCAGTCATATAAAATAAATTTTTATGAAATAATCATTAAAAGAAGAAGAAGAAAAACTGTTGTGGAAAAATAATCACAATTCCATAAAATTCTTTTTTAAATAAAGTTTTGTATTAATTCTGAAATTAAATCCTTCATGATCGTCATCATCATTATCCTGAATTTTTTTTTTTTTTATGAATGATAACATTGCCAAAGTCAATTAATTAAAGAAGCTTTTTTTTTCTTCTTATTTTTTTTTGAAATATAATTTTACATCAACCCACACATTCACGGTCACTTAACATCAAAAATAACATTGAAATTAAATATTGAAAAAAAAAAAAAAAAAAAAAAAAATTGAGAAAATTTAATTTACTAAGAATTTTCTTAAAGCATGATGATAAATTTTTTTTTAACGATTTCTTCATCTTTTTTCTCATTTATTTTTCTTTATCTTAAATAAGAAAATAGCGCATTTCTTTCATCATCAACACTACAACAAAACAACATAATGATAAATATCGTCATCAACATCATCAGAATATGACATCTCTTCTCTGCCTAGGAATTTTTCTTAGAAATTAAATTCATAATTTTGATGAAATATTGAAAATTAAATTTCGAATGAAAATAATTACATTTTTATAGAGATCATTCGATTAAAATCTCGTTTGAAAAGGCAGGTTGTACTAAATATATACTTTCACGAAAAAAAAAATTAAATAAATAAATAATAAGAAAGTGAAAAAATTGGATTGTTAATTGTTATATGACTCGGCTTACAAATTGAAAATTCAAAAAGGATAGAAAATTTCCACTGTAGAAAAATTAACTTATTTATGTTATCCTCGAAATTTCGATATTTAAAGTGTTAAATTTCTAAAAAAGTGATTTTATTTTCCAACTAAAATGACGTGTTCAACATGTGTGAGTGTCTCATATCTTCTGAGAGGTAAAAAAAATTCTAGTTAATAGGATGCTTGTTGAACTGAACATACTGCGATAATTTCAAAAATTTCTTTAGGATCTTATTAAAATTCAGTGTTCTTGAAAACATAAGATTTTAATAGAAATTTCAGGGAAATCCAATGATTTGAATAAATTCGTATTATTCAAAACAAACACGCTAGAGAATTTTGTATTTATTTTTTCATTAGATGATAACGGTGTCTTGGTAAACGTATTAAATAAATTCCAATCTTTAAAAAAAATCATTTCAATACAAGTGCTACGAAGACTCACCCCTTAAGAAAATACGTTCTTTATTTATTTTTAAATTAAATCTTATCAACACAATAATAAGAACACAAGTATTTTTATGGAAAATGATGATGATTAAATTGAGAGAATTTTTGTTGATTATTTCTTAGAAGGACAATAAAAATAAGTATAGGTTAGGTTGCTATCACGTATGTAGTAGAAATTCTCTTTATATTTTTCATTGGAAAAAAAATTAATAGATACTGAAGTACAAGAACATATTTTCCAAACATGAAAAATGCCAATTAGTTTTACTTGAAACCAAAAACTTTTTGATTTACAAGTGTTTTAATTCATTTATGTATACGTGAAAATAATTCAAATATTCGTTTTATTATTACCTTTTTTTTCTTTTTTCTTTTATGTGTTTATTTTTATTTTTGGCATTATCACAATGATAATGAAATATACAACATTAAAGGAAAATAAGGACACGCGTGGGCACAATACTGTCATTTTTATTGTAATTGGTAAAAGTAGCTTTACACTACTTGATTTCTCATATCACTTTACATACTATGGGAGACATCTTCGATCAGCTAGCAATTAAGCAAATTGCGACTAGCAAATATGGCGGATTTGCGATTGCTAATTGCGATTACAAAAAATCACATCCTCGATTGTAATCGCAAGTTAACCATTTTTATTTTGTAAGCACTTTTGCTGAATAAGTTTTTACATACATAACCTATAATTTTCTATTATATTACGTTAAAAATTCGTTTTTTTTATTCAAATTTTCGAAATTTTAAAATTTTAAATCATAACCGAAATTATTTTGTTTATTATGAACTATTTTTTTTTCAATTTTCAAACTTCTACAGTCTCATAATTGTGTATAAATTTATTAATTCATATACAGTGGTCTCACTAACCAATTCTATCCATTACAAGAGAAAAATATTCAAATTATATTGATAACATAAGTATTTGGGTTTGAGTTTCTACTTATTTATAAGAAATTTGAGGTTATGTGTTCTGTTAACTGAGTTTGCGACACCAACTTTGCGATCGCAAATTTTGACGGTTAATTTGCTTACTTGCGAGGGCAAAAACAATCGAGGATACCAATTCTATCATTTCAGATAGCAAGTCTTACTTGCTTGCTTGCTAGCCGATCGAAGATGTCCCCCTATATGTCACTGGTAAAAGTTTGACAGCGTTTACACTGTCTGATTTTGTTGAGAAACTTTGTCTTGCGACTTTACACTCGACATATCATGAAAATAGATTTTTTATATTTTCGTATGACATTTGATTTGACTTCGAAATATTTGAATTTTTTTATTTTAGTGGATTATCAGCATTATGAGAATTTGTATGACAATACATATGTAAAATAACATACATAAAGTGATATGACATATCAAGTAGTGTAAAGATACTTTAAGTAATTTATCGTGTGACATTTAACATAAGTAATTCTGTATCAAAAAAACTTTTATAAGAATCTTGAGACAATAAAAAAAAAAAATAAAAGGAAAATATGATATTTACAATACGTCAATTTCAATGTTTTTTTGTGTAATTTCAATGATAAATAATTAAAATAAAAAAAATTTTTTAATATAAAACGTTTTTAAAACGGAATCAAAAGTATAAAATAATTTTTCCTAGCCACATACACATTCTCAACCCCATACAGATAATCCTGAAAATTTGTGATTGCGAATTTTTAATAGCTATAAAAATACTTGTAAGATTAAAAACGAAAAACGTGGGGCGCTATTCTTTACACTTCTTACTATTAACTTGCGCTATTCTTTACACTTCTTACTATTAACTTGCACTACTCTTTGCACTTCTTACTATTTTATCTTGCGCCCCATGTTTTCGTTTTTAATCTTACAAGTATTTTTATAGCTATTAAAAATTCGCAATCACAAATTTTCAGGATTATCTGTATGGGGTTGAGAATGTGTATGTGGCTAGGAAAAATTATTTTATACTTTTGATTCCGTTTTAAAAACGTTTTATATTAAAAAATTTTTTTTATTTTAATTATTTTTTGCTTTTTAGTCTTATGTGAAATTTGTCAATCGATTTAATTGATATTATTTTACATTAAAAAACAATATAAGTAAAACTAAAAAAGTTTTTTTAATTTTAAAAAACAAATATATTTGTATATACATACATATATGTAAAATACAGTCGCTCTCAAAACATTTGCAACTGAATAAATTTAACGTGTGTATATATTAAAATTGTAAAATTTTTTTACCTATTTAAATAATTATATACTTTCTTGGTATATTTTTGCCGAATGTTCTTTTCCTTTTTCTTGTAATAAATATATTTTATATATACACGTTTGGTATAGGTCATTGAACACTTATTTAGAATTAACAAATTTTCAGTATTGTTGAAACCAACGACTCCTATAGTACCAAGACTTAATGCTCAATTTTATTTTATTGTTTATATGTGTTTGAAGTACCAAATTGGCATCACAACTTATTGCTTTTAATCAATCATAACTAAGTTGTGATTAAAGTTACATGAAAATTATGTTCTAATGAAATGTAGAGAAGATCCTTAGCTTTATTTTCACCGAATATATTAAATATCTATGAGCAACGTAAATCAAAGAAAAAACGTGATAAATATTAAGTAAAATAAAACTGAGAATCAGTTTTTCCTTAAATCTCCCAAATTACTAAAAATATTAAAGTATGTTCTATAAATTTGTAGATTTTTATTAAATAAACATTTTTCCCAAACATTGTTATATTATAAAATTAATAGAAATTGAGTTATTAAAGAAAAATTATAATTTTTTATTAAAATCACAATTATCTCTCTCATTTCTCATTTTTAACAGTCACCTCCAGGGACTCCAGTTTTTACAATGAAGTAATCGCCCAAACCTAATTTTTATTTCGCCCAAATTCGCCCAATGTAAAAATGTATATGCATTCGTAAATGTGTATATATTTGTAGCTTCTTGTTCTGCTAAAACTCCTATACTCATTATTTTTTACTTATCGAACAATCGAACAAAGCCCAGCACAATAATAAAACAGTAATGTATGTTGAAAAGATATATGGCGGAAGTTTTTTTTCTTTTTTTTTTTTCATGTTTTGTATTCTAGTTCAGTATTCTATTCTAGTTCAGTGCATGATTTATTAAAAGTTCAGTGATGTCAGTTCACAAATCTGACACTTCATTGAAACGTAGCAGAATTTACGTATAGTTTCATCATAGATATACATATAATTTGATCATTAAAATTATTTCACATTTAATATAAAAGTGTTAATACATAAAATGAATAAGTTAAATAAATCCATTTATAACATAATTTTGTAACGATCATTATTTTATGAGTCAAAATATTTTAAAATTAGAAAGAACCAATTCCGTAACAGTCAAATTTAGCTGTCAAATTTGTCTTTTAGGTTATATAGAGCTTTTCAGCATACCTCCCTTTTCTATTTACCATGCCCACCACTCCAGTAACCAACCAATATTTTAAATTTTGACAGCGATTAATGTTTTCCTTGTAATATTATGAAGTTTATAAAAATTATAGTAGATCACAATTAATTGTGATAGTAGAAATTAATTCACGTAGCAAGGAAAATTCTTCTTGTTAAAAATTGTAGGATCATCATCAAAATTCGCCCAAATCGCCCAACAGTTAGAGTATTCGCAAATTATAAAATATTGTCGCAAAACTCGGAAAAATATCGCCCAATTTGCGAAATTTCGCCCAATCTGGAGCCCCTGGTCACCTCTGAAAATGTAGTACCACTTGAAGAATTTTTTTATTCATTTGTTTATTTATTCTTTCAAAAATATTATTCATAAACAAAAAAAAATTTTTCAAGTGGTACTACATTTTCAGAGGTGGCTGTTAAAAATGAGAAATGAAGCATACTAAAATATTTTTGACTTGAAAATCAGAGTTTGCTTAGATTAAATTTTAGTAAAGAAAAATTAATATTTTATTTGTTTTAGACCAAATTTGAGGATCGAATATGTATCATAAAAAGTAAAATCTTAAAAATTTCATTAGCGATGTAATATTGCATTGTCATGCAGTTCTGAGCTATGTTGAAAGCTTCAAGTCTCTATCTCATCAAAAAGTTGGTTAAAAATTAAAAATCAATTTCCAAATTTGTACCGAACAGACAGACAAGAAACCAAGCTAATAAAAACATTTTAATAAAATACGTACATATGTTAACTTTTCAGACAACGTAAAAAAAAAGAAGAAAAAGTATCAGTTGGGGACACCAAAAAATTTTTTCACCAACACAAAAAAAAAACAAATTGAACAAAAATTTGTAGGTCACTATTTGCGTCAGCATCATTTTCTTAATAAAATTTATTAATCCTTTGGTGTGTTTTTTTCCCATTTGACTTTATCTTCTATTCTTAACAGATTTTAACTTTGTTATAGGAAATTTTCAGAAGAAAAAGGATTTATCATAATCAAAAAAGTTACACAGAATTTTAATTTTAAAATTTAAAAAGAAAAAAAAAAAATACGAGAAAATGCTCCAAATTGTTGTCTACAATACACTCATAATTCGATTATATTTTTAACAAAACAATATTGCGTTGTTTTTCTGAATCGACGAAAAACCACAAATTTTTCTTTTTGAAAATTTGCCTTACAGAGAAAATGTAGATTTTCTTTTTTTGCAAGTGAAAATTTAAATAAGAACTCAAAAAAAAAAAAAAAATTGAATAAAGATCACAAAAATAGATCTTTTCCCTTCTATTTTCTTTCTAATTCATATCGACAATTTTTTTTTCTTCAAATTTTTTTGATTTCTGTGTAAAAAAATCGAAATTAAGCAGAAAAAACGTAAAAACTTATAAAAAAAATTAAAGATAAATGGAAAAGAATTGTTATTTTAAATTAAATTCCAGGAAAATAAAAATAAGAAAAATATCATAAAAGTATCAGTTTTTATCCTTGTTTACATAAACTAGGCGGTTGATACATAAAATCTAAAAAAAAAAATTACATTTTTTCTCGTTTTATTTGAATACGAGAGTGTATAAGTTGGATAGATTAACAATCTATCACAATTCACAACACAACACAATAATCATAGACAGAGAAATTCTTGTGAAATATCTTGTTTTTGTCGGTTTTGTGTATTTGGTATTACTTATCTATTATTTTGGTTTTTACTAGGAAAAATGAATCCTCATATAATAATTGTTAACCAAAGTATTTTATTTAAGTACTTACATTGAATTCACAATATTAGATTAATTTCAAATTAAAAAGAATTTTCATTGTGAGTTGCCAAGTAATAATGTGAAAATTTTCAAATCAAAATACAGAATGGTCCAAATAAAAGCCTACAATATTTGAAATACTTGAAGAAAATTTATAGAAAAAATAGACAAAGCAATTTTGAAGATTATTTTTCCTCGGATACATAATAAGCTTAGAAACAGAATTGAAATGACAATGATCAATTACATATTTGAATTTCACTAGAAAATAAAACAAATTAAAAAAATAAGTTATGAGTGTGTATGTATGTATGTATGTAAACAACACTGTACAAATGTTATTTATTTAATATCAAATATTTTTACTTTTTTATTTTTCAAGAATATATGTTTGGTTCTATTTGGTTTTTATTAAGTGATGTTATTATTTCAAAGATATACTTGTTGAAAATTTCTAAGAATTATTTTAACGAATCCAAATATTTGTAAATAAAAAATAAATAAATTTTTTTTCATTAAAAAATAATAATACTTTGTATCAAAAATTTAAAATAAGTTTTTTTTCTTGGTGTTAATATTGCATTGTCATCCAGTTCTGAGCTATAGGTATAAAGTTTCTAGTCTCTTTATCATCGAAAAGTTGATTAAAAATCAATTTTTAAATTTGTACCGAACAGACAGACAAGAAAGCATTTTAAAAATTTTTTATAATACGTCGTCCAGACTCCAGACGAGACTTTTTTATGTCAAGACTTATGTCAGGACATTGTTTATGTCTTGCCATTTTTTTCATGTTTGGGCATTTCATGTCTTGCCATTTCAAATAAGTGAATATAAAGTTTAAAATTTTTGAAATATATTTTTGTGAAGTTTTGTCGAAATAACTTGGTAAATTTAAAAATAATTTAAATTTATTAAAAAACTCCACATTTACAATTTTTTCTCTCGATAAAAATATGATAAAACTGATAGATACATTAAAACATCTGAAACCACCATTTTTTATTTTCATGTCAGGCAGACATCGTAGCAAAGACATAAGTCTTGACATGGATGTCTTGCCATCTATGTCTACAAGACATACGCAGTCTATACGGGACATATTCGATGTCAGGACATAAGTCTTGACATAAAAAAGTCTCGTCTGGACTGCGTTTAACAAGTAAAAAAAATTGAAAATATAAAAGTCAGATGTATAGGTAGGGACGTCAAATTTGAGAAAAGTATCAATACTGGGTATCGGTATCGAATCTATGGTATCGATACCTCAAAAGTATCGATTCCTGATAGTATCGACCAATACTATAAAATCCGATACTACACAAAGAAAAAGGGAAAATTAAAAGAAAATAATGTTTATAATGTTAATGTTTTAATTTTTTTTTGAGGAAGTAGTCTCGAAATTAATAACTTTGTTGTTGTGTACAACGTATTCGTTTTCGTTTTCTGGTGGCTTCTTTATTTTTTATAGCTTTTGTACCACTATTTCGAAAACTCAACACTGCTGGTATCGGGTATCGGATATTGGCCCAAAAGTATCGACACCGGTAAAAGTATCGGAGACTGAGTATCGAGTACTCAATATTGTAGTATCGGATCAAAAGTATCGATACCTCGATAGTATCGGTGGTATCGTGACGTCCCTATGTATAGGTAGATACTGTTTTGCAAATTTTAAACACAAACAATATCTTTTTCTTATGGAGCTTAAATATACAAAAAATTCTAGGAAATCACAAAATCACAAAAATTAAAAATATCGTAAAATACGATTATATTGCTTTTATTACGAAGCTGTTATTTTTTAAATTTAGAGTGGTCTAGAAAGGAATCTTTTACTAAACTCTTTTACTGTACTGCACAGATCAACAATAAGACTTCAAGTATGAACAATTTTAATTTGTCATTATACTCTTACATAATTTATGTATTCTAACGTAGATAATATATCATCTCATAAGATAGTCTATCTATCCTATCTGCCGGTTCTTAAAATGTCTGAATCCAATTCTCATTTATCAAACTGAAATTCTTTCTTGATGAAATTTTGTAATTAAATTTCTTTTTATGTTGTATTGTTTTGTCACTGGAACTCCCAAAAAAGTAATTTTTTTAAAGGAAGATATTTGACCTTAAATAAAAATGCATCATTGACACATTTGAACTAACCCTTATCATATACAGAAATTAATTTAATACTGTGTCATTGTCATTTATTTTGTTTTTGGTATTTTATGTGTGTAACCAGCATTTTTTTTTTTTTATACTTTAGATCGATGACCTGGTATACATATAATAAATTTTAGTTAGTTACAAGTAAATATTCTTGCTTGCATTTTAATAAATTAATGAATTAAAATTCTCTCTAAAATAAATTTAATTTTTTTTCTGCTTACGTTCGTTTAAATAATAACGCCTTCGTTTTTATCGTGTGGTTTATCAATTCTGACTATGCAATGATGCTAAAAGCTAATGACAAGTTTTTATGAGTCATGCAATTTTTAAATTTCCTTCTATGTAACCATCGAGAAGCTTTGATACAAAAAAAAAAAAAATGATTACAATAGTAAACAATAATGCACAGAGAACAAAAATTCCATTTAAGATATTTTTTTTTTATTTTCAACTAAAATCATGTTTACTATTCAGTGAAGTGTCTCATATTTCAAATATGTACAATATCCCATGATTCATTGTGGTAGCAGATTATTAAAAAAAAAATTGTTTAAATTTAAATGAATTATTTAATTCACTTACTTTTTTTTCTCTTCAAAATACCGGGAAATATTACCGCCAACAGCAAAAGAGAAATGAATACAATTTTTGAAAATTACTTTATTAAGGCGTTTTCAAGTTACTTTTACTTCCACGCAGTGATTTTTTTTTGGAGCACCTATACTTCATACATAAAACAATTTCTATAAATCAAATAAGAATTACATTATTGACAATATAGATTAATATTGTGAAATTTTAAGACCTCCTGATTGCACTACATAATGTGTTTCTGAAAGTGTACGTACTAAAAGCCTACTGACTAACAGTAAGTGAGTGGGTGACATAGACTTCTTTTTTTTTTAATAACTTTATTTTTCTTAAATCAATTTTGTTTATTTTATTGCGTTGATTGGAAAAATTGATTGGTGCATTATTCAGTTTAAATATCACATGATATACATACATATATACATATGTAGTATTTAAACCGCAAACGTACATACATTCAACGAAATAAAAAGGAAGTTATTGAAAAATAATTGCACATTCAACCTACAATTATAAATCATTAAGCATTATTTTCTTTGAATTCGGTATGGTTATGACGAAAAGAGAAAAAATAGTTGAATCAATAATAAGCATGAAATGCAATAAATTATTATCTCATTTTCTATTTTCTAAAGGAGAAAAATATACTAACGGTGTATTAAATTATTATTTACAACTTACTGTGAAATAATTGAAAGTTTTTAAAGAAAAAGAGTTGAAAAAATAATGACAGTTTGTACAAGCTTTAAAGAAAGATAATGTGTAGGTGTACACTGTGAACATTAAAAAGGAAGTGCAAATCATAATTATTTTTTAAGGTATGAATGCTCTTTAATTTGTTTGTCTTATTTTTTTCAGGCTATGGAATAATAATTCACTATACTATTTTTCTTTTTGGAAATCAGTGCAGGCAAGATAGGCATACTTTTCTATATTCTTTCACAAATTGTTTGAATAAATCTGTCTCGTGTGTGGGGTGATCAGATCTCAATTTCAATCGAGGGAAATCTTTTAAATTAAATATTACCAAGGCAAAAAAATCATCAGGTACTGCCTCCATAAGCATAATACTGACTTCCAAAAAGAAAAATACTATAGTACTTTTCATGCCATTCAGAATCTGGATATTGTTTCGGAGACGAGAACGAATTTGCCAATATACATTGTCATTAATGACTAGGTACCCTAAAAGCTGCCAAAAATTAAATAAAAAAGACGCCACAAACTTCACCAAAATAGAATTCCATGAAAATTGTTGTTCAATGTCATTTATCAGTCATAAATATAAATTTTTCCTTCAATCAAACTGCCACAACAAAACACTAATCAATTTCAGAATTCAAAGACAAAGCACAAAACTATTATCTACAAATTCGAAAAACCGCTAAATTCTTGGAAAACGAAAAGAAAAAAGTACATATGTACATATACACAAAATAAGCTATATAGAAATTCTCAGAAAATTATTTTGATTGTTGAGTTATTTCAACTTCCTTTCACCATTAAACGGAATTTTCATTAAAAATACAAGAAAAAAAGAAAGCAAAAATAAAAAAACCAAAACTAAAATAAGAAACAATAAGACTTTTACTATTTTAATACTAATCTGTAAATAAAATTATAATTTCTGTGGCATATTGCCACAACCACACGGCTTAAATGCATACATAAAAACATGTACGTACTATGAAATAAATAATAAATAATTTCAACACACAAAAAATCTACTACATAGATACAAAAAAAAATTTTTATCAAAAAGTTACTTTTAATAGCAAAAATTAATTTTATAAAATCACTCTTTCTTCTCTTCTTCTTCTTCTTTTATTATGCTTCCCTCCTCCCATTCATTCATTAACTTTTGAAAACTATTATAGTTATTGAGAAAATCATGAATTCCCAAGAAAATTTAATATTTCCACAGAAAAATTTTATTTATGTTTTTTTTTTTTTTACTATTGGCACTTGGCAGACATCAAGAGAAATGCACACACCACACGTTTCTTATTTTATATATTTTTTTGGATCATAAATCGTGACACATGAGTCGAAATATCGGTTTTATAGTATTAACGATTTTTTTTAAGTGCTAACCGATTTAAAATATGATCTATAGTTTTTTTATTTTTGGAAGTCAGTACAGGCAAGATAGGCATACTTTTCTATATTCCTTCACAAATTGTTTGAATAAATCTGTCTCGTGTGTGGGGTGATCAGATCTCAATTTCAATCGAGGGAAATTTTTAAATTAAAAATTACCAAGGGCTGCCAGATGAAATTTTTTATTTTTTTTCAATTTTACAAAAAAGCAGGTAATTGTGAGAAATTTATGGGAAATTTAAAATAAAAAAATATATATATACAACAAAATTATCCACTTGAATACATTATTAGCTTTAAAATCACTTTAATTCACCCACTTTTACTTACTTAATTTACTTGAAACACTTGGATTTTTACAATAAAAATACTTTAGTGAAACGAAAATAAATTAAGAATAACAATAAAAAACCAATAACAAAATATTAAAATCGAAAATTCATATAAAATTAATGGAAATTTCTCTATAAGAGATCAAAAATATCTACGGTGTTGATAATTTAACAAATATGAGTATATTATTATTATATGTACTTATGTATGTATTCATTTAATTCAACATCAAATTTATATTGAAAACATAATTTTATAAATCATACATCAAAAAGAAATTTTATTAAAAGTAAAATATAGAATAACAAGAATTTTCTTGCTTTGGGAAAAAAGTTTATACATATTATCATAAAAAGAAGTAAAATTTAGTCTGAATGTATATTTTTTTCTTACCATTTGTTTAAACTCATCATCTTCACTTTAATTTTTTCCGTAATTAAATAATCACCTGAAACCGATAAAATGACAGTTGTATGTGAATACCAGAATAGCACAAATAATCGATTTTGTGATATTCATCACTTTTCGATGTTTATCTCTTAAATCGAATACGGTAATACCATATTTGTAAGTTCACATCACATAACAAGTGATACGACTATCAGAATAAGGGCCTATATTTTTTACTTCGGTTTTTTATTTTTCATAAAAAGAAATGGCGACAACTGAATAAAATAAATCAGTTCAGTTGTCTTCACGCGATGTGACAGACAACATCGAACGGGAGGATGTAGGTACTACTTTTTTCCATAATAAAAAAATAATAAAAACTTTAAAATTACAGGATGATTCGTTCTTAGAAATTAAAAAATTAGCGAACAAAAATTGGAATATCTCATAGAAATTCGAAAATGTTTATGATATTTCCGATTTGAGTTACTTCTTTATCAAATATAAAAATACAGGAATGTGAAATTCGTACATTTCTCTACAATTTGAAACACCCCGTTAGCATATTTTAACATTTAAAAAGTACCTTTGTTAGGGTTGACAGAAATATGATTTTTAGAATTTCCTACAAACAATTATATGTGAAGTTATCACAAACTCTTCGGGTACTGCCTCCATAAGCACAATACTGACTTCCAAAAATAAAAATACTATACATAATTTTTTTGTTTAGTTATAAAAATAATATTATTTTCTCATGAACAAGTAATTCTGATATTTTTTTTTTACATTTTTTAATCATCAAGAGGAAAACGTCGAAAAAGTGGTTCATACTATATCTTTGAAATTTTATTTAAAAAAAAATTCTCGAATGAATTCAAACATTTCAGAGAAAATAAAATTATTGGGGTAAAAATTCAATGAAAACATATTTCAATCTATTTCTTAATTTTTTTTTTTTTGTAATATGTATTATAGAAAAAATCAAGTACATTGTAAATATAATTGTTTTCTCAAGTATCTTGAGATACTTTAAAAAAAAATACACCTTTATACTTAAACTAACAATATTCACAAAATAATCTGTGCTTATGTAGCAATAGCCTTAAGAAATAACAGAAAACAGTTTAAAAAAAATGTTACTACCTATATAAGTAACAAAAGCGGCATAAAAACTAAAAGATAGCATCATCATCCTCGTTCAAGTCCAACTAACTTTCAACATCTTCACACAAAAACAAAATAAACCCGTTCACAATTCGAAGAATGATCAAATTCTGCGAATTTTATGAATGAAAAGACGACGACGAAATAAAAAAAAATCAGAAACCTGGTGCTACAAAATAGCCTAGCGCTAGCATAACATTTTTTTTTACATTTTTAAATTTTATTTAAAATACTTGGAAAAGAGAAGAAAGAACTGAACAAAAAATTTCGAAATGCAAAAAATAAACTAAGTTTTTATTATTTAAAAAATTGCATATAAAAGAGGTTAAGTTAGGTTATAATCAAACTTTTTTTTCTAGCTTTCTAGCGCAAGAAAAAAGAAGAAAAAATAAGACAAACCAAGTGCTCTTGAGTATGTAATTATTAATTTCAAAAGAAAATAATTACTTAAAAACAAACTCTCTTGAGCGCTTTTCAAATACATGAGAATCATGAGATACATAAAATCTAGTTAAATTAATACAAAGTATCTGCATCTTTTTTCATTTTCTCAAATTTATATAAAATTTTTTCTTTAAAATAAGTCATAGATGGTCAGTTTTATTGAAAAAAAAAAAACATACGATTTTTTGGAATTGTCACGGCACAAGCAAAGCATAACAAAGTAAGAAGAAACAAAAAAAATATATAAAAGAATATAATGAAGATCTTGACAGATTATCAGGAATTGGTGGTATAATAATAATAACAAAGGCATTTGACGCGCGGATAATACCTACGAAAAAAAAACTCATGTGAGGAAGAGGAAAACGAAAAAAAATCCAGAAAATAAGAAAAGAATTTGAAATGGGTGTATATTATGTACCTGCTTTTGTAATTTTATTTTTCCTTATTATTCCCGGGAATTCTATGGAATGAATTTTTAGATCAACGTACTAGCTATTAGATTACATGGATTATTTTGAATTTTTTTTCCTTCCTTTCTGTGTGTTTTTACTTTTTTGGATGACTAATATTCTATGTGACAGAAGGTGTTTATTTAAATCTTTAGATAAATAAAAATGATTTTAATTGGAAACTATCTAAATATAAAATTGTTGTTTATTTTTTCTTGCTTTTTCAATTTAAATTATTATGAAAAATTGAAAATTTCCTTAGGAGATAAAATATAATTTAAAAAACAAATTTATTTTTAAACCTACTGAACATGAATGGTAGAGAGAGAAAGACAACTATACTATTTTTATTTTTGGAAGTCAGTACAGGCAAGATAGGCATACTTTTCTATATTCTTTCACAAATTGTTTGAATAAATCTGTCTCGTGTGTGGGGTGATCATATCTCAATTTCAATCGAGAGAAATCTTTTAAATTGAATATTACCAAGGCAAAAAACTCATCGGCTACTGCCTCCATAAGCACAATACTGACTTCCAAAAATAAAAATAGTATAGGCAAATATGTAATAATGTGTTGATTTTTTTTTTCTTGAAAATCACAGATGTACTAGGTTGTTTGATAAGTCTTTGGTCTCGCCAAGATATTGCGTCGCAAAATCAAAATTAAGATTGTTTTTGATGATTGTGATCTGTCAAACCTCAATATTTAAATTTTCATTAAGATACGTTAATTAATCTGTGTTTGGCAGTCATTAGAAGTAAAGAAGTTGTGAAGTTTTTATAAAATGGAAAAAAATGAATTTCGTGTTTTGATTAAACACTGTTTTTTAATGGGAAAAAATGGAGTGCAAACAAAAGAATGGTTTGATAAGCATTATGGAGAATCTGCTCCATCGAAATCAACAATAACATACTGGTTGAATGAATTCAAACACGGTCGTACATGCACGAAAGATGCTGAACGTTCTGGAAGGCCAATGAAGGTAACAACTTCAGAAATTATCAAAAAAATCCATAAGATTATACAAAATGACCGCAAAATTAAATTCGTGAGATAGCTGGCGTGATAAGCATTTCAACCGAACGTGTTTTCAATATCATACACGAATATTTAGGAATGCGAAAGCTGATAGCAAAATGGGTGCCGCGTTCACTAACAATTGACCAAAAGCGCAACGAGTTGACGATTCGGAAGAATGTTTAAGGCTATGGCGAACTAATCCACAGGAGTTTTTGCGGCTTTACATCACCGTCGATGAAACCTGGATTCATCACTATACGCCAGAATCAACTCTACAATCAAAACAGTGGACAAAACCTGGTACAAGTGCATCGAAACGGCCAAAAGCGAGTCAATCAGCTGGGAAAGTCATGGCAACTGTATTTTGGGACGCGCATGGAATAATATATATATATATTACTTTGCAAAAGGAAAAACTATTACAGGAGAGTATTACGTAGGCTTATTGGACCGACTGAGGGATGAAATTCAACAAAAACGACCGCATTTGGCAAAGAAAAAAGTGATTTTCCATCATGACAACGCACTGGCTCATTCGTCAGGAGTTGCCACAGCAAAGTTGATAGAATTGGGATACAAAGTGCTTCCTCATTCACCCTATTCTCCAGATTTGGCCCCGTGTGACTTCTATCTATTTCCAAATTTGAAAAGATGGCTCACTGGTCGCAGATTTTCTTCAAATGATGAAGTCATCGTTGAAAAAAATGCTTATTTTGAGGAGTTTGGAAAATCATATTTTTCTGATGGCATAAAAAAACTTCAAAACCGTTGGATGAAGTGTATCGAGCTTGAAGGAGACTACATTGAATAATAAAAAAGATTTTCCAAAAAAACTATATTTTTTATTACCGAGACCAAAGACTTATCAAACAACCTAGTACGTACTTCGTTTAAATTTATAGATTTTTTCTCTTCTTTATGTCTATCTACATATACACAAATATCTATTTATCTATACTATACCATTTGATTTTTCAATGTTTTCTAATTATAAACCAAAGTCATCGATGCGACCTTAACGACAAAAAAAAATTGGCCCTAATTTATTTATATTTACGTACATTTTAACGAACACAATATAATTACACAAAATGTTCAATCTATTCACAACTTAAATACATTTTCCATATTTCATGGTAATTTAATTAACGAATTAAAACAATGTTCAATTAGAAAAAAATAGGTAGTAACTTCTTTTAAACTAAAAAAAAAAGTAATAAAAAATAAAAAAATTATGACTTGCGGTTATTCTTTAAAACAAAAGATACCTAGTCCTACGCATTTTGAGCAAAAACTTGATGAAGAAAAAATAATAGTTCCGTAGAACCGATGGATTTATTCTATAGTTAATTTAGATTTCTTCAATTGTTATTTGGAAGAGTATCTTGCTATTTTTTTTCTCATTTACGTAGAAATTAAATATCTATTGTGTACATAATTTATGTTGTACCAAGGAAAATAAAAGAAATATTTTTCAAGTATCATAACAGAAAACTTGAAATAGAAAAAAAAATTATACTTCTAGGAAACACGAAATTATATTTAAAAAACAGCATTGAAATTATTCAAAATAAATAATAATTATTTTTAATTGTTGTTTTGTTGTCTATTTTTAACTGTTATTTTAATAACAAGAGATAAAAACGTTTGTTTTAGCACAACACTGTGAATTGTGCTAAGATAATTAGATATTTTGCTTATTTATTACATTGTTTTTTTGTTTATATTTTTTGAATTGAAAAACTTTCTCATAATTGAATTTCCTTGAAAAAACTTTAAAGATTAAACTTTGTTTCAAAAGTTCTAAAATTTCTGACTTATTTTTTTTAAATTAATTTGTTGTTTTTTAAACAAGCAGGAATAACAATGTCAAATAAACTTTTGAAAAATTAGGCTGAAATGTGCTTTCAAAAATATTCCTGGAAAACAAAATATAATTGAAATTGAAAATTGTGTTAACAATTTTTTCAGCAGCTTTCAGTAGCTGTTAATCGTGAAATACTTATAATGCAGTTAATTTGATAAAATCGGAACATCAATAAAAATTAATTGTGTTTGACGTCAATATTAAGAGAAATTCATAATAAACTAAGTAAAATTCAATTTCACATTTTTTTTTAAATTTTCCAATTGTATTTTTATTTTTAGACTTCTTAGAAATTATGTAGGAGTTTTAATAATTTAATGGTTTTAAAATTGTCAACAAAAATACATGGTGTGTGACACATACAAAAATATTACAACTTTTGTAGAATATGATCTTCAATGTATATATGTATATTAATTTGTTAGAAAAAAGACTAAAGATGACAAAATTAGAAGATAAAGGAAAAAGAAATCCTCCTTCGCACTTTTTAATCTTTCTGATTCGCTAAACAAAATCTAGTACAACTCTAAAACTTTTAGCATAGCTTTAGTAAAAAATTGTTTAACTTGAAAGATTAAAAAATACTGAGAACAATATTAAAGACAACAAAAAATTTAAAATTTAACAAAATTTAAAAACCTTGAACTTTTAGCTTCTTAAGGATTCAAAAAAGATTTAAATTTTTTTCTTGTCTTTTAATTTTTTACTACAGAATAATAAAACAACGAAAATTATATTCAATAAACTTCTGCAATTAAAAACTTTTAACAGGGAAAACAAAAAACTTTTTAACAAACATTTAAATTTTTAATGAATCTGAAAATTTTGTTAAACGTAACAAAATCCTTTTCAACTTTTATCTCATTTTCACTTTTTATATTTTTTTTCCAAATACGAGTACAATGTATTTTCTTGTGGCTTTGACAATTTTTGTCTGTTTTTCATCATCAGCATCATCAGTCAGTATCATCAGCATTTTAATTAAAATTGTAAAAAAAAAAAAAAAACAAAATATGTATAAATACGGCTAGACATGACGTAGGATGAATGATATTGTACATATAACGTACTAATTTTAAATACATATCGTATAATACACAAAGGAGATTTGTACTTGTCAAAAAAAAAAAAATAATAATAATAATATAAATGTTTAGACTGGCGCTAATTTAAGAAAAAATATTTGTATGTATTTGTATTTATGTATTTACGAGTAAAATAAAAAAAATAAATAAATAAAAAAAAAAGAAAAATGTCGCCTCTATGTCATCCTAAATATGCCATTCTTTATTATTATTAAATTTTCTTTTTTTTCTGTCATCACTTTATTTTTATTATGAAAATTCAATTAAAATTTTCTTTTGATTTTTGTTCTTTGAATATTTCTTAAAAAATTGTTTTTAAAGCGTTCGTATCAAGTAAACCATACAATTTCTAACATATTAACAGTTTATGCGGTGAAAAAATAATCCGAATTTTGGATTAAATTGGGAGTAGCGTAGAAACGGTAAAATTGGGATTAAAAAAGTACATGCAAATGTTGATATTTTTATACACTTATAGTATACATATTATTCTTCTTCCACATAAAAAATAGAAGAAGAACGTGACAGCTTCACTTTCACCATAAAAATTAGAATCCGCCATATTGCATTTTACCTCACACATACATATAAAAAAATTGGGATTAAACCGAAATAAATTGGGCTTAAGCCAAAATCCGAACTATCGAGTTTATACGACAAAAAATTGGGAGTAAACCAAAATCCGTATTAAATTCGGAGCAGGCATAAACACGTAGATACAGTGGATTATAAGAAATTTACACTTGAATGGGTCTTGACTGGATGTAAACTGTAGCTCTGTTGAAGAAGGAATTTTACCAACTAATGTTGAGCCTTGGTTCAGATAAAAAGGGCTAGAAGATTTAAAGACTACATTATACCAAAGATAAAAAAGGGTCTAAAAACAGAATCCAGATAAATTAACATATTTTCTTTTTCTTTGAATAAACTTTTGTTTTTGTTCTTTGTTTCCCTGAAAGTTTTAAACCAGTATGAAATGGGTTTTCTTTTCAATTCAATTCCAAGAAACAAATAAAAAAGTTAATTAAAGTTGAAAAATTCTAATTTTAAGCTTTTTTTCCTTTCAACTGTGAAAGCATTGAAAATATTTTAAAAAAATGAATAAATAAATAAAATACGGAATTCAATTAAATTCTTAATTTTATTGTTGTTGTTGTGTAATAAATTATGCATGCACAAACCATTTTTGTAATGATTTTGGAATACATTATTTTTTTCAATTTCTCATTTTTCTCATTATGAGCTTGAAAAACACATTTTTTTTCAACCATGGCACTTAAATTGTCAATTACCCACTATCATCGAATGATAAATAAAATAAGGCAAAAGATTATATTTGAAAATTAGAGAGAAATTATTTTTCGAAATGTTATTTCATAAAAAATTTTCACAAAATGTAAACAGAATGTTTTATTTTCACTTTGCTGTTTTTGGGTCAAGATCCTATTAAAAAAAAACAAATCAAAATAAAATAAAAACCCTTGCGTGCAAAAATATTCAAGGATTTAAAAGAAGAAAATAAAACTAAAGAATTAAAAAATAAAATACAATCACATAGAAAAATTAGGTCAAGCATCATGTAAACAGCTTTTTCATAAACGCTATGCTATTGATGTTGCGTGGTAACAGGATAAACAATTACAATACTACTCACAGTGCTAGAAAATAAAAATAAAATCAAATGTTTTGTTGCACAACACATTGTAAGAAAAACAACTTGTATTAATCGTTAATTTTGATTATAGGAAAATATTTAGATAGTGGGAGGTGAAAATAATGAAAAAACTTAAAGGTGACCTTTCTTTTACTCCTTTTTATTCGTTTTTCATCTTTTACTTTTTCAACGTTATTATTATGATGAGCAAAATGGTGTTGAAAAAAAAATCAATATTCCATTTTGTATGTATGTACATAATTCAATTATTCTGTTAAGCTGAAGAGAGAACGTGATAATAAGTGAGAAAGGATAAATTATCGAATCTTTTTTTTAAGAAATTTTACCAAAAATCATTTAATCAAAAACGTAATCAAATTGAGTCATTGATTTATTTGATTTATTTTTTTTTTGTAAAAACTCAATAGTTATGTCTTTTGCAAATATTAATTGAATTCATTTGTTTTTAAGAATAAAGTTTAGTAAATAAATTCAAATGAATCATTTTTTTTATTCTATTCAACAAGCTTCTGATTTAAAAGAGAGAAAAAACAATTTAACAGGATTGAAATTCGTTTATTTTCGGAAGAAGTGTAGCGATAAAATTTCATGCAAGTTTTACTTTTTCACTTTTTTCACTACAGTTAGATGATGGATTATTCTAATTTTCTATGTCAAATTAGAATTTTAAATATTCATTAAGAAAATGTATATATAAAGATAAAATTTTAAAATAACTGATATTTTGACAACAACAAAAAAAATTATTAACAAAGAATTTCTTTTTATCAATCAGGAAATAAATAATGAATTTTTTTTACATGAAAAAAAAATCAAATATTTTATTTCTAAGAAAATCAAAATTATGCAAAAAGAATTTCTGTAAAATAAAAATCTTTTTAAAAGTATCTTTTTGTCAGGAAATAAAATTATGTACGAGTATGTATATAGAGAAGAAAATGATTAAAAAAAATCAGTTGTCGTCTACGTGTCTGTTCAATAGTTATTTTTAATTTTTATTTTATATAAACATGGAAAAATTTCTATTGAATTGAATTTATAGGTGGGATGTGATTCAACTCGTTTCTTCATTTGATTTTATAATTGGATAAAATTTCACCATGGTAATCTTTTTATTATAGATTTTTCGTGTAACTATAATAACTTTTTACTGTACTGTTTTACGTATTTTGATATGTAATTTAATCATAATATATTTTGCTAGTAATTCTATTTTCTATTGTTTGTTTGTTGAGAAAAGAGATGAAATTGCATCATATTTATAAAAAATATTATCACATCATTTTTAACGTGATCAATCATTATATAAAGAAAATATACTAAATTCTACTTGGACTCAACAATATTACTCGTATGTTGCTTTTTAAAACACGCATCTTGTAGAAATTGTAAGTTAAAAATTCAAAATACTTTAATAAGGAATTACCAACCGAAATTTCAAAACTTTAAAGGTCAGTGACACTTCCAGTTTCAATGAAAAATTGAAAATCATAACATACTTATGTAATTTTTCTAATCGATTTTTAAATTCCAGTAGGAGTATTCCATCAGTTTTCTAAAACAAATCTGCGCACAAAAATTACAATAATACAAAATCACATTTCAAAGGTCCTTAAAAACTAACTAACACAACCTAATTTGATAGAATTCCCCTTTTTTAAAATTTCTTTTACAATTCTAATTTGGAATGTCATTTCAAATCAAATAAATAATTTCTAGCAATTGAAATTATTGTTAGTAATTAACCGTATCTACTTTCTAAATTGTATAATACAATTGATACAAGTACACTATTAACTACTCATAAAATTAAGGAACTTAAAAATCATAATTATTTTCTGTTTTAAAGAATTTTAATATTTAATTAATTTTTAATAAATTTTTTATGTAATTAAGTAAATATGTATGTATTTTCAATTAGAAGTAACTTACTTTTGAATTTTGATGTTTTTGTTTGAAAAATGTTGTAAATGAAAGAGTTATTTTGAAAATTTCAATATGTGGTTTTAAAACTAAATAGGTATGTTGTATTTCTCTCTAAATTTTTTTTTATTAATTAAAGAAAAAAATTTTTTTTTCACAATTCGAAGTACTAGAATAATTCGATTTTTTTTAAGCACATCATTTCAAGTGAAATTTCTATCTATTTATTTTTTAAATTATAATTTGAAATATTTTTATTTATTATGCGATCGATGCAATAAAATAGTCACATTTTTTTACTTTTTCTTGCACACTCACTAAACATATACGTATATAAAATTTCAAATTAGAAAATAAAATATTAACAATAACTCGTCAAAAATGTTATTAAATTGAGTATTTTTGTTCGACTTTTGTTATATTTTTTTGTTACATATGAGTTAAAACCATTGAAAATTCCTCGAAGAAAGATTTACGATTTAAAATATTTTTAAATAAGTATTTCATATATGTATGTACTACATATACACAAAATGAATAATCAAGTAATTAAACATACTAAGAGATATTTTCTTTGAAAATCTTTTCTGTTTTTTTTTTTTTTTTTTAAAAGGATGATTCAGATTAGATAAAGTGTGTGTGAATGTAAAAATGTAACATAAAACTTTCACTTTAATGCTAAAAGTTAGTTTACTTTTTTATTTATTTATATTTTTTTCATCAAAATTTTCATTTAAATTTTATATAAAATTAAATTAATTTTTTAGAAAATTGAGAATTGGAAACAACAAAAAAATACACTTGATTTCAAAAGAGATAACTTTTTTATTTTCTAAATACACAAAAAAAAAGTAAAAAAAATTCCATTGTTTTCGACTTTTTATAATTTCTGGATTACTCAACAAAATTTTACTATGAACAAATTTTCTTTGGCTTTTTTTTTAAAAAAATGCAAAAAAAATAATAAGTATAAAATAAAATATCCCGTGAATATTATTTTTTCTACAAAAATAGTACTCTAAACTTCTGTCCCGTTACAAAGGTGTCGTTAGACTAAATGAAAACTCTGAGAAAATATTTTTCAATCAAACTGTGCTCTGTGCTATTGCTGTTTGCTTGCTTTGCTATACATAATTTTTTCTCACCATGAATTTTGTTGAAAATGTGTCGGTCGATCGATACATATGTATATATAAATATATATATATATATATATATATATATATATATATATATATATATATATATTCATATACTTTAAGTATGTATTTCTTTTAATTTACGTGGCTCTGTATATATATATGTATACAATAGAAATAATATAAAATTTAATGAGAAAACACATATCTTGTTTATGCGAAGCGTTACTTCGCATTAACTCACTCCGTCTTGACTTAATACGGATGCATAAACCAAATTTCAAAACGCATTAAAGCTCTACGTCGTTTTGAGTTAATACACTATTAAATCCGCATTTAAAATTTCATTTCGTTTTTAAAATGTGCATAAACACTTACTTCGTTTTAAGTAGTTGTTATTACACACGCAGGTGTTCAACGTTTTGAGTGAGAACGAAATGTTGTATTACGCATAAACACCAATCAAAATGTATTATCTCAAAACGATGTTTAAAACGTTTTATCGTTAATACGTTTTAACCTTTGTGCATAAACAAGATAACAGATACATTTTTACTCAGATACTACATCGAACGAACAACGAACGTATGGTGTTTTTGAGTAGGCAAAATTCAAAGAATTTAACAAAGTGATTAATACAAAAAAAATATGTATGTATAGCTATAAAAATACATCAGAATTGTTACGTTTAACAATTTCGAGTGAATTTTTTGATTATTTACAACAAATTCAGTATCTCTTTTCTCTATCTATATGATTATGTATGTACCCAATACCCATCTGCTGTTATTGTATTTGAAAGTTTGAAACTATATACATATATTCAAGAGAATTCTAAGGAAAAAAAATAGTCTCGAACTCGAAGTATGAATGAGTAGACTAGAAACAATTTCATAATATGAATGTGGTTTTACAAAAATATCAATTACTTTTTACATTTGAAATAATATGCGATTTTGTCAAGATGTTTTTAAAATTTTTAGAAAATACATACATAATTAGTTTATTTCATTATTTTTTTGTTCCGAAAGATTACCACTAAAAAAAGACGCAATCTTAGGATGAACATATTATAGAGTATTTTCATGCAACCATCGAGGGCTCTAAGAAAAGAAAAAAACTAAGACTTTCGCGCCTGCGTTGTGCTAAAAAAAATTAAGTAAAGGATTATTTTCTACATTATGGTTCATTAACAAAAAAACAATGCGTAGATAATATTTAAAAAAGCTTAAAAAAATAAAATTTGTAAATTACAGAACGACGGCGCATATTCGGAAGAAATATCCTCAAACTGCGAAGGAAATTGTAATTATAACGGACTAAAATATTGTTTTAAGTCTCAGGTTTTAGGATACCATTTTCAATTTAGGAGAAAGAGTAGAATGCAAGGTCTTACATTATTTTATCATGCCATGTCATATCAACAGTTCTTATACTTTTTCTTACAATTTGAAATATCCGAATAGTAATCGATAAAGTAATTAAAAATCTACAAGTAATCGAGGAAGTATTTTATGTATATATTTTCAACTAACATTTTGTTACTTGTTGTTAAAGGCGCACACGTGGAAACGTAGCTAGATATATTATCACAGTTAACACAAGGAAATTCTTGAAAACAACTTGTATGTATTTATTGTGAAAAATATCTCTTCTATTTTAATAAATATAAAGATAAACGTTTTTCGTTTGAATTTCCATGTGTGTGTACTTTTTATAGAGTATAAAAAAGATACTCGAATACAGATTGAACAGATGCCTATGTATATCTGAACTAAAATTATATATGCATACATATATAAAAACAGGCAGATGTTAAAATAATATTCAACGTTTATACAGGGTGTTTCCGTTATCTCCGACCAAAAGGATACCATAGATAGGTCTCATCGAGACAAACAAAAAATCGTATAAGAGGGGGGGGGGGGAATCCCAACGGTTTGGCCGCTAAAGGGCGTTGAAGTTTTTTTGCACTTTTTCCGCCAAACACCCCATAACTTTTTGCAGGGGCACTCTAGAGTCACTTTGTATTAGAAAAAAATATAGAGAACCCTTCGTCCTTTTTAACGATGTCTTAATTTTTTCTCTATTCCTAACTTTTAAAAATATATACGCCCTCAAAATCAAAATCTTGTGAATTTTTACCCATTTTTTGTGTTTAACGCTGCTTTACTCAAAAAAGGCTTAAATTAACCCTTATTTTTTATTGCAGAAAAAGAAGGCTCAATTGATTCTGCGTCGTTTTGCTATTTTCAATTTTTGCAAAAAATACATAATTTTCGAGATATTTCTTATTGTATCTTTTTTGAATTACAAACAATCTTTTGTGACAAAACTTTGTTTAAGTAACACTTTTGACCCTTTTCGCACACCTATGATCCTTAATTACATGATAACGGATAGCGGTATTGAAAATTTTTTTGTTTGATTATACATGATATTAGCTTTCAAATTAAATTTAAAAAAAATTTTCGTTAGTGAATTTTTTTTTCAGGAGCCCAATTAATTGAGAAAATTTTAGGAAAAAAAATCATAAATTTCAAGTTTATGACCTCATTTCTTGAAAGTCAAATTATAACATACAATAAGTAATACACCAAATGAAAGGTAATTTTA
This sequence comes from Bombylius major, assembly GCA_932526495.1. Taxonomy (NCBI): domain Eukaryota; kingdom Metazoa; phylum Arthropoda; class Insecta; order Diptera; family Bombyliidae; genus Bombylius; species Bombylius major. The sequence goes on along the minus strand of OW052044.1, from coordinate 18,034,265 downwards.
ATAGGCATTCATAATGAAAAGAAAAATTTTGATACATAGGGTGCAAAAAAAGTTACAGGTGATTTTGTGTTGGGAGGTCTTGCATAAAACTCATAATTTTGAACGCCCTCTAGCGGCGAAAATAGACACGATCGAAAGTTTCGCTAGTGCAATTTTTTTCATGAAATAGTCCAGTAAATATCGTGGTACCACTCTTGGTATTTAGAAACAAAACACCCTGTATACGTATATATTATTATAGTTGCAGCTATACAAGTATCGAGCGAGGGTATTAAACAAGAGTAAAATTCTACGAAATTTTTTGAATGAAATTTCATTTTGAAATTGAGTATGTATATAACTAAATTTTAGTGATGTGAACTAAATTTGAACGATATTAAAGGTAAATCGTTTTTTTTTTAATTGACATTTTTTATTTAATTTGTTTGTTCTCTTAGCAGCAATTTCAATAGAAAAAAAATTATTGTAAAAGTAAATGAATGATATATATATCTAATTCAATGGAAAATAAAAATGATAATTACTGTTAAATTTTTTTTAAAGTACCTTTAAGTGCTGTATAGATTAAAAATGTTAAATTCATAGAAATAATCGTCATTTCATTCGGTTGGGTTCTACACCAAATTTTCGTAGCATTTTGAAATCTTCAAATACGAAGTACTTATGTACTTTATACTTTTGATTATTGCGTTTTTTATTTAAAAAAAATTCTCATGAAATCCTATCAATTTTTTTTTCAGACTCTTTTTCTACGTAACACGTTTTTTTAAATATGTGAAGTGGGTTTTCAATTACTATGAAATGTTTTGATAATGAATGCTTACATCACTATATTTCAGGTTATCTTTTTATTATTACATATATGTATACATATGTACAATTGTTTTTTTTCCTCCGCTATATATTTTTGCCTTATTAATTCTCTTTTGTAGTTTACCAAGAAAAATGACAATATACGATTTTTGACCCTGGCAAAGCAATTTTAAATGGGCAATAACAAAATATTATGTATGAGAAGAAAAAAACCCAAATATCTTTTTCGATTTTTGCATTACACTTTCATAGTATGGTATCCTTTTCTTTTGCAAATCTAAAATAATGACTTCATCGATTTACGTTTTGTATCTTTTAGTTTTTTTTGTTGTTTTTAGTCAGTAAAAGTAATAAATACAAAAACAAAAATAAGTTTTATACATAATTTCATGTGATCAAATATTTAATTGTATATATACATATATTTTTAGTTCATTAACATATTTGAATGTACAGATACATTTTCTGCCGGCATATTGAATTTATTTTCATCAAACATTTTACAGTGAATATAATGTATGTATCAATATATCTATCAACATTTTAGGTACATAAAAGCAGTGTAAATATGAATGCATACGTAAAAGCACATGTGCTCCCCTAAAGAGAGATATTATTTTAATCGGAAATTCGAAAATATATTATTTATAAAGTGAATTTCGTTGAATTGTATTGGAGCATGTCACAATTTTATAATATATGAGAGATATTTACGGAATTTTTTTTTAATTTGTTTTATAAAATATCATGAAGTGGCTTGACACACTCTATGCCATGCCACCCAACTAGTTAGTCAATACATTTCATATTTTCGATTTATATACTAAATACGAATTGTCTCTTTTCATTTCATATGAATTTAATTTTTTTTAAAAATAAAATTTACTTTCACAGAATGCTGTCTCTTTTTGTGTAGATTTTGTTGACAACACATTATTTTATATTTGAAAAAATAAAATAAATTTTATAGAGCAAAAAAAAATGAAGAATTAAAACAAAACCAACATTAATCAATGGCATTCATTCATTTTTAATAAAATATGAATTGGCTCTGTCTACTGCAATATGAGAATCGATTTCTTTAAAATAAAAATAACTCACTAAACAAAAGATGAATGCAGTAGATACATTTTTTTTTCTTGATACATCGATTACATTCAACTTTTATAACTTAAACTGTCTTTGTTAATATATGATCAATTACAATTGTAAACATGGTTTTTCTTGTCATGTTTTTTTCCTTGTAGTGTCATAATTTATAATTTTGAATTGGAACTACAGGACGAGAGAAATTGAGTGAAATTACATATATGTATAAGTAATAATTACACAATGTATATAAAAGTGTTGTTCATACTGTTGAAGCTTCAATGGAGTTAGTTAGTTTACTATCTATCATTACTTAAGGTTATTTATTTTGTGAAAGTATCTAATGCGAATGAAATATGTACATACATAATATGTATGTATGAAAGTACAAAAAAAGTTAATTTATTTTTCTTAGCCCAATATAGTCCATATAGTCTACCAATCTCAGAACACATTTCTGTACATTTTTTATAATTTCACAGGTAACGATAAACGGCAGAATTGGAATTGTATTTTTAAAAACATCTCTAAAAAAGTTTGCTACGACTTTTACGATTTTTTTTTTCAGAGACACATAAATGCTTCGCTCAAATTAAAAAGTCAACGGTTTATATTATACCTCCAAAAATAGTTTCCGAATAATTAATGGATCACACCATTATATTACTTGATCAGAAATATTTTTGATGCTTGACACAAAATCTGCTGTTTCATCATTATTATGAATAAAAAGAATTGTTCTTTTGAGTTTGTTTTTTCAAGCTATTCAGATTTATTTTTAAAATGTGGTCTTCAATGGGAACATTAAGTTTATAGTATACACTTTATTTTCAACACAAATCATTTTTGAATAGAATAGTTTTTATTTAGAAAGTACGGAAAGAATAAAATTCATATTCAACAAAATATACACACAAATAGTTTATAATAAAATTCTTATAAACAATGAACATAAAGAAAGATACATACATTCAGGTATTGTCAATGCTTTTGTGAATTTTATTATATAAACTCTTGAAAAATTGGATAAATGATATTTGAAAATATTTCTAGGTGTTATGTTTAATGTGTGAATTTCAGTTCTCTAAAAAACCTATTATTTTGAAAATAATCAAATTAACTGTACGTTTTTTTCATACAGTTGTTGAAGAAAGTACTCAGGATTTAAATCTAATAAGTAAATGTTTTTAAATTTAAAAATTTAACTTTTTATTAGATACCTAGTCAGGACCTAGTCAATTACAAGATGAGAATCTTAACAAATACTTGGCAAGTACTTTTGCGTATCACTGTATGTAATAATTATTATCTTCAATTATTATTGATAGCACGCACACAGATCCAAATATCTTTGAAAATTTATTGATAAGTCTCATTATTGAAATATTTTTCAGAGTTTATATAATCAAATTATATAATACATTAAAAAGACACATCAACTGATTTTGAAATATAAAAGTTTTTAAATAACACATATTTGTATATTTTTTCTTCCAATTTTAATCTCGAAATAATAAATTTTGAAATACAAGCATAATCCTCCTATTGTTTTGATTTAAGAAGAAATTTTTTTCATTTGAAGAGAACAAAAGAAAAATCAATTGATTAATATTCAAATCAGGTATTATGGTAGCCACTCAATTTTTGTTTCGAATGAGTAAATCTTATTTTTATGCTAAATCAATATGACTATGAATTTAAATAATCATGAAAAAACACAAAGAAAAAAAAAACGTAAAGATTATCAATATCTTTAAAAAAATATGACATCTATTAATGAAATATCTTGAAAATATTCAACAACAACAAAATTTGTACAGGGTAAACGAAAATAGATTGAAATTTTAATTGAATTGAATTTAATTAAAAAGTTTTTTTTGTAAGTTGTTGTTAATTTTTTGGTTTTAAAATGATGTAAGTATAATTATTATTATTTATTAATTTTAATTTAGTTCTAGTATAAGAAATTAATAAATATTGCTTGTTTTTTTTTTTCAACTAAACTGAAATGTTTATTTTAATTTATACCTTTTATGAAATGTTATTTGTTTTTTTTTTTCTGTTTAGAACAAATAACAAAATATAAAAAATTAAAATCAAACATTTATACAATATCAATCAATATTCATATGAGTTCATGAAATGTCAAAACAAATCATTCACAATAATTTAGAAAATAAATATGCAATTTAAATTCATATGAGGCAATGCTTTTAGGCCTATTCGATTGCGTTACACAACACCAAAAGTAAATTCAATCGAATCGAAAAGAGTTCTTCGATCGACTGTCGAATGACGATGACCGCAATAGACACCTTAGATAGGAAAAATGGGGATCGAAACAAAATTGATAAGACCTGTGAAAAATTTCCTAAAAGTGACATTATTTTTAAAAAACTGTTTTCAATTAAAATTTGATTATAGAATGATAATTGAAAAATTTATAATAATAATCATTATTTTCATGCTATTTTCGATTTAAAAAATTATTTTTATAATAACAAATTTTCCAACTATAAAACATTACGATAAATCATTAAAACCTACTGTATAATGAGAAAATTTTAATCTAAATTTCTGAGAATTTTTGCAAAACAATATTTTTTTACATACAAAATCTTGACTATTTATAGCTACATTATAAATTTGCATGTTATCGAAGCATAAAATTTTATTTATTTTACAGCCGCATTTATACATCATCATCTCTCTATTTATCAAGGTTGAAATATGTAACCCACAACCTCAACTCAATTTCCTTGATTATTATATTTACAATTCTACACAATTACTATACTACGAGTGATTCGAAAAAAAAATGTATATACATACATATAGGCATATATGTAGATATGTACATATATGAATAAAATATGTACAAATATAAAACTAGTTAATGCATCTCTTTCCGGAACACCCTTTCACATTGAAAGGAACAAAAAAAAAAGAAAAACAAAAGATATGTGCATTCACCATATGCAATAAATAATATTGCTTATTTGTATGCTTTATATTATGTGTATGTATAAAAAAATGATTAAATTAACAACAAATCGTCAACGTAAATGACTTTTCCAAGAAAATCACATATTGAAAATAAATTTCAAAATAAAATAAAAAACATATTAGTTTTTTTCTTTTCCATTAATCAGAATAATTTAATAGAGTTAAGTATGTATACTTTGAATTGAACTTAAAAAAAAGAAAACCAAATAAAAGAAATGAGGTTATTTTTTATGTTTTTCACTTTATGTGACAAATAGTATCAAATTAAATTTATGAATGAATAAATTCTTTGTAAAAGAAAATAATGAAATAAAGACAACAACAAAAAACTATGCTATACATAAATATTCATTACAATATTTGTAGATACAATCTATACAATTTTTATAATTGTATTGTTGTTTTGTTGATTAGATGGCCACACAAACAAACAAAAAAATTCTTTTTAAAAAAATGAATGAATTTTATAATAGTTTATTATTTATTACAAATAAGATTCTATTTTTGAGCAGATATTTAAATAACGTCACGTCTTTTTTTTCAGTTCTTTTATTCATTAGGCAGAATTTCTTAATTTAGATAATGAAGAAAAAACAAATTAGTTTCAAAATTTATGATGAAACCAGTTGAAATCGTTCTTAAATAGTCTCTGACGACATACTATTAATTTTTATTGCTGTTTGAAGTCATGTGAGAACATGTCCGAAAATTTTTTTGTAATTTTTTTATTTACGTCCGGCTTTTTGCAAAATAAAATGTTTTTAAAATGCATCCGTCAACACTCTATTTAATAATTCCGGAATTTTGGTTTTATCGAATGTATTAAATTTTCCTGTACAGTTTCTGTGTATTCGTGTGTTCAAGGAAGTAAAACAATGAAAAATTTAGAATTTTTTTTTTTAAATAATTTTATCCCAAAGACTTCGAATTGTAAGTACATACCTATAGCAAAATTAAAACTCTTTTCGATACAAAATGTCTAATTTATTTTTTCTTCTCGATTTTCAAACTTCATCTTTTCCCTGAATTGCTTTAGCCAAAAATATTTTTGGAAGTGATTACATGTCAAAGTACCACGTGATAATTACAATTTAAACATAGTCATTTTGGTTCAATATTCTACGTCCATATTTTCTATCAACATTCATTAAAATGATTATATTTAGAAATTCGTATTATCAAAAGAAAAATTCATATATTTTCATAATAATAACCACGAGGGGAAAAGAGATTTGTAGAAGAAGAATGATATTCTCTATACAACTATAAAAATCGAATTTACCATACAGCGATGCCATCAATTTCAGTAACAAAAACAAAGGAAAAAAACCAACTGAAACATGAGTTTTTCTAGTTTTTTTTTTAAATTGATACGCAATTTACAATTTTTTGATAATAATTAGAAAAAAAACAACAATTGAAAAATAAAACGATGAAAAAAACATGTTTTTATTCATGAAACTAATGAAACAAAAAGAAAAAAAAAAGATATAAAAATAATAATAATAGAAGAAAACACTTCCAAGTAAGTTAAACATTGATAAAACAGAATAAATAAGTTTAACAAGAATTAGGTAAATTTACGTATTCTTGTTTTTTTTTTTGTTCTTCATAATTAGTACTTAGACACTCAAAATAAGAGTTAGATTTCTAAGAAATTTGAAGAAAAATACAACAGTTAACTGTTTACTTAAATTAAATGACTTTTTTTTCACATCAGATAATAATGAGAGAGGGATTCTAGTGAAATTGCGTAGTAATTATTAAAAGTGAACGTTCTAAATACAACTGTAAGTTTGAATTATTCAATTAAAAAAAAAAATATAAAAAACAGAAGTTATTATCGTGAAACCATCTGGTAGATTTTTGTATGTACATAAAAACAGTGGTTGAAAAAATTATTTGAACAGTCTTTTTTTCTGACATATACGGATATTTAAGATGGGGATATCATAGCAATACAAAATATAAATCATATCGAGCATATTTGAAAACATTTAGAAATAAATTCGCTGTGTTTTATGCGAACCAAGAACTGATCGCTTGTTTTGCTTAGCTCTAAAGTACCTTTACACTACTTGATTTGTCATATCACTTTATGTATGTTATTTTACATATGTACACATATATATGAATTCTCATAATGCTGATAATCCACTAAAATAAAAAAATTCAAATATTACGAAGTCAAATCAAATGTCATACGAAAATAGAAAAAATCTATTTTCATGATATGTCGAGTGTAAAGTCGTATTAGAAAGTTTCTCAACAAAATCAGACAGTGTAAACGCTGTCAAACTTTTACCAGTGACATATAATATGTAAAGTGATATGAGAAATCAAGTAGTGTAAAGCTAATAACTTAAGTAATGAAATAACATGCTTGAACAAATTTCACTAAACAAAATTCAACATTAAGAAACAAATAAAGGTCGATTCACACATTTCAGGTCAGTCTCAGTTCAGTCTCAGTTCCGTCACGTCAGTCACAGTTCAGTTTCAGTCGATTTATATTCACACATATCAGGTCAGTCTCAGTTCAGTTTCAGTCAATTTATATTCACACATCAGTTCAATCAGTTGTATTTTATCATCAGTTGAAAACGTGTGAGTTAAAATTTGGTTCCAAATGGTATCTTTAAATTTGCTATCCATATATTTTTTATTTGATTAATCGTACAACACAGTATTTTCCCGTACTTTTTCAATTAATTTTTCGCCAGTAGACATTTTGCTCACATAAAAAAACACAACCTATCTCAACAATGTACAAAAAAAAGACTGAAAGCTATCAGAACTCCGTCAGTCATTTCAAAAAATAACGTTGACGACGATATCGGAAATCTCTGACACCGAGAAATTCTGACTGATCGGTGACTGAACGGACATGTGTGAATATGTACATATGAACTCCATACAATAATACCATCCGAATAATCGGAACTGAGACTGAACTGAGATTGACCTGAAATGTGTGAATCGACCTTAAAGAAGAAATATGAATTATAAATTCACGTAATAACCCCAAATTTCAATTCATATGGTACTTTGACACCAAAACAGCTGGTAAACTGATACTGTGGAAGTGAGGAAATACAATTTCTTTCGTAGCCACCTCTATTGTTGAAAAAGTGCAAGTGAGGAAATAAAAATTTTAGAATTATCACTTTCTCAGTTTCAGCAAAACAACAGCTATTAGCAATCTAATGAATCTAATCAGAATACTTTTTTAAACCACTGTTTGTATTATATTTACAAATATACTGTGTAGATACATATACGAGCATGTATGTTGTGGATATACCACTAATGACTAAAAAAATATTAATACATTTTTATAACATGTGAGTATATAACGTATGTGTTTATGCTCTCTGATGGGGTCCGTTTTTATTTTATAGCAAAAACAACATAACCAATAATTATACAATACCATTATTTTATCAACAAAAATCAATATTTTTTGTGATGATGATATGACTTAAAAACATTTTCGTTAAAAAAAAAATATATAAACAAATTCTAAGAAATTCTCTTTGAAATTTGAAAATTTTTTACCAGAAACAATTAGAGATAATGACCGATATTTCTTAGTAAAAAAGAAAATAAAAAAAATTATTTGTAGTGTTGTAGTGATATAACACTTACAAATAATAACGTAATAGCTTTAGAAAAAGAAAACACAGCAATAGAAATAAAAATTTGAACTAGCTAATTTTAAATTACATATGTTAAGTGCATGCAAAACACATTATTTAATTGATGAATTAAACTATTATTGTCAATTCGAAATACTACAGGTACAACGTAAGAGTTCAAGTGTTTTTCAAAAGTGAAAATTTTGAGAAGTACTCGCGGATTTATCGATTTATAATCAAATTTAATTTTCTAATTATTATCATTACCTGTATAGTAATTGTTGTTTACGTAGCTCTGTATGTGAGAAAATTTAAATATTTTTTTTTTTTTGGTTTTTATTTAAAATTCTTAGTAAATTGTAATTAAATAAATAACATGTCTAATGTCTATTAAATAAACGTAGTTTTTTTTTTTTCACATGAATAAGTTTAATGTTCATTTAGCATGATAAATTCTAAAAACAAATTATGTACTTTTTTTTTTAAATTTAATTTTTTTGTAGCAGACACAAGAGTATATAGGTATTAGTAATTCTTAAGAACAACATGTCAAGATTGTGAATTTTAAAATTTAAGCTAAAATATTTTTCTAAAAACATGTGAAAATTATTTCTATTTATTATTATTTTCAAAATTTTACTTGAATTCATTCAATCTCATAAATAAATATTTTTTCAAATAAGTAATTTTAGACATATTTAATGTAATCTTTCAATAGCATTTTGAATTTAAATAGCTAAATAGCTACGCATGTATGTAGTTATTTTTTAAGGACTAATATAACTGTTTCACTCTACTTTCGATAGTGAAAAGTTAAATTTTTAAAATTCAAAGTTTTTCGAAAATTTGCCATATTTTTCAAAATATTTTTTTATTTTATTTTTAATTCCTCGGTAGCATAATGGTCAGTAAACCCAATTTATGTTTCACCAACTTACCTTTATTACTTTCTTCGTTCTGATGATGCCCATTTTATATAAAATTTTCGTAAAATATTTTTTTATTATTTTATTAAAGTTCAATTACACAATTTTCCAAGTCAATATTATCATATTTTCGTTTTTATTTATCGTAGATGAGATTCGCCTTTAAAGATAAACTGAAATGAACAAAAAAAATTATAAAACTGTAATTATTTAACTTTTTTTAAGAAAATGATTTCAAATGAAAATAAAAAGTTTTTTAAAAGATAGAAAGCTTTTTATCTATAAGAAAAATTCAAAACTGAAGTCTCGCAAAAAAAAAAAAAAATAATAAAAAAAAAGTAATGAAATGGAAATTTATCTTTTTGTTTTATTAAATTTTTACGTTTTTTTTTTACTTTTTAAATGGGTTTTACATATACATATAGATAAATCATACTTTGTTGTTGAAGTGAAAAAAAAAAACTTTGGTAAACTTTTTTAATTGATTCACCTATAAGCATCAAATTGATCGAAATCATATCATAAAATTATACTTCTCAAAACAAGAAAAAAAAGAAACAAAAAGCAGAAACGTAAAATATAAAATAAATAAAAATACGAAGAACCCTCTTCTACACAAATTAAGGTTTTCTCAACTCTAATCTTTTTTAAATCATGGAATACCTACATGTCTGCAAAAATTTTATTAAAAAAAATTTTTAATTCGCAAAACGAATATTTAAAAAAAAAACAATGATAAAAAACAAAAAGGGGAATAAAATGTATTTTATAATGATGATTCCAGGTATTTCTTTTACCTGGATTTATTTTGTTTCTCCCCAAATGCTACAAAAAAAACGAGGTCAACTGCCGTTAACGTCGTGATCTTTCTTTTATTTTTGTTTTTGGTTTTATATTTTTGTTTGTTTCATATTTCATTTTCATTCTATTATTGTTTTTTTTTTTTCTTCATTCTTCGTTGCATTTTTCAAATAATGTTTTCGTTTTCTTATTCAAAGTAGTCGAATTATCAGGAATATTTATTTTAAATTGAATGTTTTGAAAACTGTAATTTTCGCTCAATTTTCTTAAACATGCCAACCCCTAAGGATATTACGAGTACGAACAAGAGAAAAACAAAATGTTTGAAATTACATGAACAAAATTTCACAGAAATAATTGACGCGAAAATCTTTGCCAAACAAATTTTTAAATTAATATTTTCTTGTTTTTCGACGAGAAAAAGTTGTAATAATGATTAAATTAATTTTTTTTTTTTGTATTTTAATAAAAATATTTTTTGATAGCTCTATAACATGCAATTATCAATTTATCATTTCAAAGAAATTTTATTATTTCACATTAATTTTTTTTATTAATGGAAAATGGTTTTATTTTCCGAAAAATAGGTATTAGATATTCCCTTACGCTTCTTAAATTACAAATTTTATTCTTAAAAGAGAAAAAAAAACACAAAGTACATAGAGATACAGAAAAGATACAGTAGGATTTATTTTTAAAAGAGATTAATTGTTTTTAAAATAAAATTTTGTATGGGTATCATTTATTTAGATTGAGTTTTAAAGTACAGAGGGAGAACGAAAACAAAAAACAATTTGCATAAAATATCAAAGTATGTACAATGTACATATTATGTATAATGTATTTACATATATTTTTTGTTCCTCTCCTGTTTCTAGAATTTTAAATTAAAAGTAATCTTATTTTTCATTTTTCATTTTCTTTCAGAAAATAAAATTAAAAAATTTTGTTCGTTTTTTTTTAAATTTATTTTTAATGTAATTTTAGTAAATTCTTAGAAACACACGAAAAATCATTTTTTTTTCTTTCATTCTTCAACAACACAGCACAGCTAAACACAACACAATCATAAAAAATTATAATAAATTCATGGAAATCTTACAGTGTAATTGGATCCTTTGAATGAAGATATGACGACTTAATTTCAATAAAACGATAAAAAAGATATTACATTTTTTCTTTGTTCTTTTTTAATTTTCTCATTATTAATTTTAAGAACCTTGAGTATGAATTTAAGATTTTCTTAATTGTTTTCATGTTCAAAATGAGAATTTATAATTTTATTTTTATTTCCGTTGCTAAATACATAGATAAATCTTTGGAAATTTTAAATGAAGTACTAAACAAATAAATCATATTTTTTCTTCTTTTATGTTGATTTTTTGGAACGTGGTAAGGATTTTGTTATTCTAAAAATTACACAATTGATTTAAAACGAAATATCTAATTAGGAACAATAACAGTTTTTAGTATTTATAAATAAAAAAAAGTAATAATAAAAAATATGTATCTTTCAAGGACTAGAGAAAATTTAAGTAGTAGCAAAAATTTTTAACAAGAAAGGGACTTATGTTCAAAACGAATTATGAAATACAAAGTACATATATCTTTTATCAATTTTACGAACAAAAAATAATTCCAATTTGTACATAAATGAGGAATTCCTGTGGAGTTTTAATGTAATTGAATAGTATAAGAAGGTCCCTTGAGAATATTGTTAAAAATTTGAGACAAATGCGATAGTTACTCTTTCAACAGATCTCATGAAAAAGAACAAACAAACAAAAAATTCAATATTCATGATTAAGAGGTCGACGAACGAATGAATAGTAAAGGAGCAGAATTTTTGTAGTGTAAAAGATGCGGTATGTGTTCTGTTATTTTTAATGTGTTAGTTTTTGATATATAGATATATCCATATATGCATATGTATCTAGAGAACGGATGCTTATTTATATACGCATATAATAATATATTATACACATATCAAGTGAGTTGTGTCAGCCGCATCAAAAAAGATGAAGAAGATCCAAGAAGAAATGACCATATACTTCTAAGAAGGAAAGACCTGATTTCGGTATAATTGATGAAAAACAAAGGAATACAGGAGTGTCGAAGGCAGGTAGACTACATGCAAGCATCATATATATGTATGTATGTTATGTACATTGAATTTGTATTGGGTTATTATGTTATAGTTTGAAGAAGTAGCTTTTTCTTAAAAAAAATAAATAAAATGTATCTTTATTCCAGGATTAGACAATCAATCAATTGATGTTCTTGGAAAAAAATTAAATATAAAAATAATATTCTGAGTTTTTTTTTTAAAGAAAAAAAAAACTCAAGAGGGTCTATATACATATATCATGTATGTGTCATCATCGGTGATGCTGATGCAGAAATTTTGATATTAAAAAATTAAACAAAAGAAAAAAGGATAAAATATGTTTTCAATAAACTAATACAAACAAAAAAAGATTTGTTGCAAAATTTATTAACAATCGTATATAAAATAAAGTGGTACTTTTCTTTTATGTTGAAAAAAAAAAAATCAAAAATAGAAGAATATAAATTTACATTAAATTCTTTCAATTTTAGTATTTTGACATATGGCAGCAGTAGCAGAGATTGTTATTGTATGATTTTTATTAACTGCAATGCCATATAAACATTTGTCACGTAAACGCATTAGTACAGGTTGTAATTTTTATAAAAAAGACTTATGGAAATCAGAAAATGCAAATCCATTTGAAGACAACACAACATAAAAAAATATTCAAAGTATCTATAGAGTGTTTAGATACATAACTCATAATAATTTTAAAAAAAAGTACAAGAAACAGGCACATAGGTACATACTTTACAATAGCTCACTTCTTTAAATGTGATATCATTCAACATAATACGAATGACTTCTGCATTGCTATTTCTGTAGGCTTTTTTATTATGTATTTTATATTATTCATCACCATATTATCAATTCATCATCAATATTATTCACCTATTCTTTTATTGGTACGATGAATATTTTTGTTTTATTAGATAAATTATATATTCTAAGATACACACATGCAAAATGGGATATGTATTATGAAAATTATTAATTCTTTTAACGTAAATATATGAAGTACATTTATAGAATTCAATTAAAATTTTTAACGGAAATGAAAGAAATGATCTACGTAAACGTTTTTATTGTAAAATATACTTATCAATACTTATTAAAGATACTTCATATAAGTGAACTTTGTTTTCTACGTGGCTTATATCTAAATTTGTATTTCCGCTTTAAGTTTGTACCTATATTATGTATGTACACATATACCATTTTATTTTTTCTTCTTTCTTTCTTTTTTTTCTTATAAATCTAATCTGACTATGCCATCAAATATTTTATATATAATATCATTTGTCAAAATTAATTTGACATCTGTGGAGATTTGGGTTGTTATTGCTTTTATTTTTATTTTATTATATTTTTTTTTGCAAAACTAGCCCACGTAAGATTCAAATATTTTTGCTTGTTGATAAAGAAAATGTTTTTTTTTTTTTTTAATTCTTTTACACTATAGGTATTTCATTTCAACGATTGTTAAATCTTCTGCAGAATAAAATAAACCAAATAAATTTTAAGACATATATTTTAGTTCTCACATTTTTTTCCACGGAAAAAGCGCATAACGCATGAACTCACAGATTTTGTGTATGTTCCCTTTTTTTAAAAAAACATGTTCTCATAAAAGTATCAATTACCTTGTTTATACACAAAGATTAAAACGTTTTAACGATAAAACGTTTTAAACATCGTTTTGAGATAATACATTTTAATTGGTGTTTATGGATAATACAACATTTCGTTCTCACTCAAAACGTTAAACACCTGCGTGTGGAATAGCAATTACTTAAAACGAAGAAAGAATGCACACTTTAAATGCGCATTGAAATTTTAAATGCGGATTTAATAGTGTATTTACTCAAAACCTCGTAGAGTTTTAATGCGTTTTGAAATTTGGTTTATGTATCCGTTTTTAGTCAAGACGAAGTGAGTTAATGCGAATTAACGCTACGCATATACGAGGTAAATGTGAAGTTTCGAAAATAAGAGAATTTGGGGGTTGGAAATCCCAATTTAACTTTAAGTAGTAAGTTTTCGTGAGACAAACAAGCAAAAAAAAATGAAACTAATCTTTTGAGAAAAATAAATGATGTTTCAAATACATACAAAAAAGTCAACAACATTTTCCACAAAACAAAATAAAGAGTTTCACCCCTTATAATTTAATATTTTTGTTTACAACTCATAACTTATCATTAAATATTTAATAAAACAAAAACAAAAGAACCCCTTAAAAAGTTTTAAAAAAAACGTGAATAAACAACACTAAATTTATACAATAATTTGAATGTATGTATATACGTTACATTTAATATAACAGACTACGTACATTGTTGGTGCTATCATTATAATCAGAAGCAGGAGAAAAAAAATTAGGCGCGAAAATTTGATACCAAATAAAGTTCTCAAATATCGTTCTCTTCCCTTCAAAGAAGGATATCGAATGAAACCGAAAAAAATTGAAAAAACATTAATTGTAGGTATATTTTAAATTTTTAAAGTCACAATCCTGGCGTTTAAGTTTAAAGGAGCATTTCAGTTAGCTATCGAATTATTCAGTAGCAATCACAAATATTCAATATTCATGGTTAATATAATTAATTAAAATTATCCTCCGAAATATTCAAATACAAAAAAAAAATTGTTTTCAAGAATATCCTTTATTTATTGATAAACTGTTGTACGTATTATTATGATAGAAACCAAAAAAAAACTTTGAACCTGGCATATGAATGGTGAATGAATAAAAAAAATATCACACATTGAAATTTAACCGTATACAATAAATGAATTATGATAGGGTTAAAAAATTGTGTAAAAAATTTGATACTTATAATCCAAAAGAAGGAAGTGGAGTTAATTAACTTTTTTATTTATTATTGTACGTACATAAACATATAATTTTTTTTGTCCTTTGTTTTGAAATACATATGTTCTAGAATAAATGTAAGTAACATATCGAATATCTTTTTTGAGAGGATTCTTTTTATAAAATTGTGAATGTAAGTTGATTAGTTACAGCTTTCTTTAAAATTCATTCAATTTCTCTTTGGCACTTTTTTTTCCCATTTTAATCTCATCAGAATTTACATTTTCAAATTCCATGGAAATTTGTTTTTTTTAAAGGAGTATAATTCAAAAATAGCAATTCAAATTAAATCAAAAGACAATTTTTTCACAATTTTTTTTTCATTTATATTTTTCTTTACTTTAAGCAGAATTAAAGATTATTTTTTACAAAAGAACTAAAGAAATGTTCACTAACTTATGAATTCTGTCAATGAACAATAATAAAAAAATTCAATAATTCAAATCAGCTCAGTTTTTCTTCACACCAAATTATTTGTAAATCGGCTTATACCAATAAGAAGTAGAGGAGGATCTTAAAACCCTTGAGTATTTGTTTACATTATTCTCATTTTTTTTTAGGTTGGCTGTGAAGAGATTTTAATGAATTTTTTCAATATCCGATTTCCTTTTAAAATAATATTATTCATTTTGAATGAATAAAAAAATTATATAGAAAAAAGACCAATAGGGATTGAGTGAATTCTTTTTAAAAAATAATTAAATAGCTATTTTTATTGAATCGTTATTAAAAACAAATAGTAAATCTTCTTCTTTTTAAAACAATTTTATGGTTAAAATATTTTTTTTTGTTTTCAAAATGTAAGATCATCACGTCTTAGGAAAGGAAATTATATTTATCGAATAATTTTTTTGGAAAAACAGAAGATTTTCTGTTTTTAATGTTTAAAAGTATTTAAAATTTTATTATTATTGTACGAGTAAAACAACATGAAGACCGTTGATTTCTTCTCATTCCATTTTAGATTGATTTCTGTTTATGTATGTATGTATATATAAAGTATAAGATTGTTTAAAAAATATTTATTTGTAAAACTGCTTAATATGCAAAAAGAAAACAAAATGGCCTATAGGGAAGATAGCAATAATGCAAGCACATATACGTTTGTTCAACATTTTTAGATTGATTTTTTTTGGTTCATATTTCTTTATTGAACGTTATGTTTTAAAAAATGTGTGTTTTTTTTATGAATTTTTAATTTTATATTTCTGAAAACAAACAGTCTGTATTGAACAATCGAAATGAACCAATCCTATAAAACAATCGAATTAAAAAAAAAATTATCATTTGACACGAAATAAAACAACACCCAAACTCATGCAGCCACCACCACATATCTTTAAATATTTTTGAATTATTGAAAATTTTCACTTTTAAAATAATTAAATTAAGAAGAAAACAATAATTCTGTAATCTCAATAATAGTCAGATTTAAAATAAAATACCTATACATATACGTATACACTCAATTTAAGTATAGTAATATTCTTACAATATTCGAAGTATTTTTTAATATGAGTAAATTTTCTTGATTGTGCTAAACAAAAATTATACAACAATGTACAACAAAAGTAGAATTTTTGCAACAACAATAAATTATATGAGCCAATTAACAATTATCTCGTCATCAATAAAATCGCACTTAAGTTCGTTGATGATAATAAATCTTTTATTTTAGATACTTTATAGAGATACTCATATAAATACATATAGAAAATATCCACATATGCGTACATACATATACATAGATATACATAATACCATATATAGTTACGCACACATAATAAAATTTAAGTAGACATCATCAATTTTTTCAACTTGAAAAGGAAAAACTGAAATGTTTAAAGACAATTTCTTGTTGTTCAACAAGACTGACTGATGTTTTAAAATTAAAGTTGGTGTTTTTTTCTGTTCTCTTCAACATAATAAAAGATATTATATGTATATTTTGCGACGTCTTTATGTTTAATTTCCTGACATCTGAAAAATTTTAAATCTTTTAGGTTCAGACTTACAATATAAATGTATTTATATACAGTATACATATGTACATATATAGTTACTCTTCTATATATCACTTTTATAAACATAACAATAAATATTTTATATCACATATTTTTAAATAAAGGGTGTTTTACAAAAACCTGACCATTTTTTTTATCAAAATGAGACAGTTGAAGGACAGATATCACTTGAAACCGCAGGAAAAAGTGGTCTTGAAATCATTTAATTTGTGAACTCTGCATTTAAATTCCATTAAAACAATCAATAAAATCGTTAAGAAACTCAAGTTAACTATCTTTAATGTCATCTTCTTGGAAAAAGAATAAAACCAAAATTTTTCTTAAGATGTCTTCAAGAAATAATAATGGTTTTGAAGAACCTCTATTGCGTTGATAGGCCAATGAATAAAATATTACAAAAAAAAAAGTTTATCCAATTGAACGTGAAACAGACACCCTTTATTTTTATTGCACACTATATTATCATCATCATCATCTTGATTATTATTGAGCACCCTTGTTGAAAATAAAATATATATTTAACTTGAATACAATTACTAAATTGCTTGATTGCTATAAGATATCACAATTTAAGTACAAATAAAAAGAACAAAATATTATTACTGAAGTAAAACTTTTGAATGCGCAAGGCAAAAACAAAAATAATAAATCAACATTTTTTTCAAGATTTTATATTTCTAAAGAAAACGAAGAACATAAGACTTTTTTCTTTGGACAAAATTAAATCATATTCATACATCCAGATTTAATATAAAGTGTTTCTTAAGATGTGAAGTATCATATATATACAAGGTGATTCCGTTACGGTGTCCGACCGGGAAACTACGGATAGGTCTCGGCGAGGCGAACAAAAATTCGTATTGGTGGATTTTTGATTATTCATTTTTTGCAAAAATTGAAGATAGCAAATCGATGCAGAATCAATTGAACCTTTATTTTCTGCAAAAAAAAAAATGAGGGTTAATATCGAGTACTTTTCGAGCAAATTAGGGTTAAAGTTAAAAAATGGGTGAAAAAATGATAAAATTATGGATTTGAGGCCTTATAACTTTTGAACGGTAAGAGGTACATGGGCATGTTAGATGTTGATAGAAAGGCACAGGGGTGCTTTCCAATTTTGTGAACTGGTAGATGAGCCTAGCGTGCCCCTGCAAAAAGTTATAGGGTAAAACAAGGAAAAAGCACCAAAAATCTTTCCCCCTCTCTAACTCCGTAACGGTTGAGATTACCCCCCCTCCACCAATACGATTTTTTGTTCGCCTCGCCGAGACCTATCCGTAGTTTCCCGGTCGGACACCGTAACGGAATCACCCTGTATATGTACTTCAAAAGAAAATAAAATAATTTTTTTTTCCTTGAATTGAAAAAAAAAAGTTTCTCAATTCTCGAATTCAAACAGAAACCCTTTCTAAATTTTGTACAGATTATAAAAAAAAATTAAATTTTCTAATTAATTTTTTTTTTCAAGATACATACTACCTACAGGTGTATAGATGTAACAAAGGAAAGCAATTTTTGTGAAAATTACTCTTTAGTGGTATCGTATGTTGTTTGTTGTTGTTTTTGTGGGTGGGGGGGATGCGAGTTAGGCATCCACGAGCACTCAGACAGGAGAGTCCATTGTACTCAGCACCCCGACTTCTGTCATACATGCACCTACAGTTTAAAGTGGAATGCGAACCACTAAATTCGTTGGTAGAGAACGAATTTTTTTATTCGTATGGCAGGGCTTGGTAATAATATTTCTTAGTTTTTGTGGACTTGGCTTTTTTATGAAGGTATCGTATACTATTTTTTTTAATTCCAGAAAAATAGTCATTTTCTGGAATTGAGAAAAAAAATCCAAAAATTCATTTGAACTGATATTAGAAACACCGAATTATTATTTAAATTTATTATTATTAAGAAAAAAATAAAGCGCAAATAATTTCTGGAAAAAAAATTATTCTTTTCCGGTTCACTATAAACAAAAATTTAAAAAAAAAACATGTGAGCGGAATTCAAGTAGCACTTTGTGGTTAAGTACAGAACTAACAGAACATGCATATTATATGTACATTACATATGTATCTATGTATAAAAATTATACACGTGTTGAATTTCAAATTTTTCATGACAAACACAAGAAAGGTATTTGTTATTGATTACTTTTAATAAACTTCCTGTGGTAGGTAAAATGGGTTTCAAATTATAAATAAAAAATAATAAAAATTATAGTAATTTATATATAATCGAACTTGTAGCGGTTGATGTGGCCAATTATAGGTTAAATAAGTTTACAAAATATAGAATAATTTTTAATTTACTTGTCTTCGTTCCTTTCAAAATTTCCCTAAGCTTTAAAACAAACATATTAAATTTGCAAGACATTAAATGATCACTTCAAAACATTGATTATGGAAATCCCCAAAAATTATTGTATTTGAAAAAAAGTTAAAACACCTACCTACATACCTATCTTTTTTTTTTTCAATTTGCGATAAAGAGTAATTCACATCAAACCTGACACATCATTTTAACAATATGTAATTAAATATTACGAATAAATCATCTTAATCTAACAATAAAAATTCATTTCACATGCTTTTCCGCTTTTTTCCACAAAAAGTGAAATTATTTAAAAAAAAAAATCAAAACCAGAGATAACAACATGAAAAAATATTTAAATAATGTAATCAATTTCTTAGTAATTGTGTAATGTTTATTTAAAAAAAAAAAAAAAAATATTGTTAAAAAATTATCAGTCGTACATACTATTATTTCTGATAAGCAAAGATAACGTCTTGATAATGTCTAGAACTAACAGAAACATTAACAAAAAAAAAAGCCAAATTTTTGAAAAGGAGAAATTCTATTGAAAGTGACAACATACAAGCTGCTTTATATCAATATGTGATATTTAAAAAATAAATTGTGATGATAAATATTCAAGGGAATTCCCAGCAAAAGTATATTTCGAAATTAATTTGCTAATTTTTGCGTGAATCTGACGGAAAAATTATAAAAACTTTTATCTAAAATATTTTTGGAAGGGGGTGGAAGGGGTGTGAATTTACCTGCGATAATGAATTTAACGTAGAACAAGACCTTGAAAAAGTTGATATCCGGTAGGATTGAAGAAAAAATGAGAAAATCAGTGAGAATAATTTTAATACTGTATCTCGCGACTTTATAGGTACTGATAAATCAATAATAACTCGCTTGTGTTTGGATTAAAGTGAAAGCACAAGCAGTATCTTTTTTATTTTTTCATGATTTTTTATTTTCCTTTTAGAAAGATCTAAATGTGTGTTCTGGACACAGACACCAAAAATTCAATAGTAAAAGCCCGTTAGAACATTTAATGCCATCAGTGAAGATGGTTCGAATGAATCACATAAAATGTCACTCATTCAAGGTGTGCCCAGCACTGAAGTGGGATATAAGAAATTTCTTAACAACTACCTTTGTATGTGTATGTATATATTAATTTTAACCACGTGGCAAAAAATAATTCCTATAAAAGCGCCTTCAAATCTTATCATGTCGTCATATTTATCACAATACATATGTATATTAAAATTGTTACTAACACGACATGAACTCAATTAGTCACTTAACAGGAGACTTATAGCGACAAAAACACCTAACACAATAAAAATAAAAAAAAAAAAGAATTAAACAGAAAAATAGATAGAAAAAATAGAAATTATTTGCAATGCAATAAACTTTATATTGTCGATGTACACAATGTGTACCTACTTTGTGTGTATGAGTATGACAAATATAACCCACACAACCAACTTGTTCATAATAAAGTATGTAAACAATTTTTTTATTTGCTTAAAAAAAATTGTACTTAATATCTTTCCATGATAAAATTCATAAGAATTTTTTTTTTTTTTTTTTTTTTTGTACAAATATCATACCTATATCGCCAGCAGGTGCAATTTAAGAAGAAAAATAATAAATGAAAGGAAAAAAAAATATATTAGAAGAGAAAAAAAATAATGTTTAATAATTGTATTTACACTTCTTAGTATCCAGAAAATGTAAAGATATTCTATTATATTTTCATTATTACACTTTTTTTCCCTCTCTCTCTTTGTTTTCTTCTTTGAAAATACGATTCTTTGTAAATTTAATTTGGAAAATAACAAAAAAAAAAATGGTGTTAAAAATTGTTTCAAAGAAACAATTGAAATTTATTCCATTTTATTTTTCATAGAAACTGTTTTTTTTCGTGTTGGAATAATTGCAAATTTAATTTGAAAACATTTATTCAAAAGTAAAATCTGCTTTTTTTTTTACGAAAAATACGAAAATAATTCTGTGGTAGTTTTTTAAAAAACAATTTTTCTGCAAATTTCTAATTTTTCAGGAGAGCGATTTTAAATAAAAATTGATAGGTATAACTTTTCATCATTTGGTCACAATCAATTAATTTCTTTACAAAAGGTGTTATTGACACTTTAAATATTAGAATAAAATAATAATTTTTTGTTTTGACATTGCACAGTGGAAAATTTGACTCAAAAAATTCACTTTATTCATTTATAGTCCGATTTTGATGAAACTCCGTAGATTTGGGTATTGTATGAAGAGAAACTTCTATGCCAAATTTTTGTAAAATCCGTTGAGTAAAAGTGGCTTATTGACATAGGTGAAATTTGAACTGAATGTAATATGCAGATATAACTTTTTACTATATAAAAAAGCAATATTGAGTTGAAAAATAACTTTTTCATTTTGAAAGATAAAGCCATACTTTATTTGACAATTTTATAGAAAATTGACTGAGCTTTCTTCTTGTGGAATAAAAAGTGGGGATTATCAAGGGCTTTTCTTGGGCAAAGCAGGGTTAAACACAACAAATTGACAAAAAAATACAAAATTTTGATTTTGAAGGCGTATATCTTTTCAAGAGTTTAAAATAGAAAACACGTAAGGTATCATTGGGAAGGACAAAGAGTCCTCTACATTTTTTCTAATTACAAAGTAAGCCTAGAGTGCTCCTGTATAAAGTTATGGGGTGTTTCGTGAAAAAAGTGGAAAAAGGTCAACGCCCTCTAGCGGCCAAACGGTTGAGATTGACCCTACCCTTCCATACGATTTTTTGTTTGTCTTGATGAGCCCTATTTATTGCATTTTCTGGTAGGTGATTTTTGCATGTTTTTTTTTTAGATTTTTAAATTGTTTTGAGGGACCCTGCCTTCGAAGATGTTGAAGCCGTTGAATATTACAAAATATGTACATAGTTGGAACTTTTATATAAGAATTTAATCATTTTTAATACACTGCGGCCTCGTTTTGCGTTGTCTCATTTTACGTTGTTTTTGTTTTGCGTTGCTTCTCAACTTATACCGAAAATTCGTTTTGCGTCACTATCTCTAATTGCGTCGCTGTTGTTAATAGAACAAATTGAGTAAATGTGTCTATCAGTTGCAAAAGGGATCTTTGTCATGTTAAGTCATTTTGAGTTATTAAGCAAAATTGTTTCTGGAAGAAACTATCAATAAATGTAATGAAGAAAGTTGACCAAATTGTTTATTATTACTAACAGAACAATGATCAACAAAAAAGTGAACAAAATAATAATTTTGATCGATTTTTATCGAATAAATTAAAATGGAAATGATCTCTTGTGCAACTAATTTGCAACTAACCTAGTATTATTTTACTAGAAAACAGTACACTTTCGCAGCAAAAAGTACTTTTCCAGTACAATATTGTTGCAGTAAGAGACTACATTATATATGAAAATTTGAGGAAAAGGTACCGTTTTGCAACTGAGCTCATATTTTGGCGATCAAAATACAGAGGAAAAGGTATTTTTTTCTTTTAAAAGTAAAGTAAATAAGTAGATTTTTGAAAGACCTTTCAAATGACGTATATAACTCATTTTTTTCAAAATATGGAAAAGATCCCTTTTGCAACCGATAGACACAAATATAGATTCTCTAACACTAATTAAGGAGGCTTCAAAAATTTCTTTAATTATGACCATGATAATGCTCGGAGTTCAGATGTAATTAGGCAACTCAACTCGAGTTTACCAAGAACTTTATAAAGAAAAGAAACGAGCTAGTGTGCAAAAAACTTTGGAAAAATATTTCCCTACAAAATAAGAATTGTTTTTTTGTTTATTTTTCAATTTTTTTATGAAATTTATGGATTTTTTATTTTAATAAATATCATCTGCTTGGAAAAAAGTGGTTTATTAATTTTTTCAAAACTTTGAAGGAAAAAAATTTGCAATATATGACCATGTTGAATTTTGAGAACGCAAGTCTTTCGTGTTTATACTGATTTTGTCCAAGTATTTCAAAATACCTACAATAAACAATATTTATTTTTTCACATCTTCTTTATTTTTGTCTAAAGTTTGTATTATGAAACCTATACAAATTTCACAGGCTTCTGAATTATTACTATTTCCAAAAAACTTCTCGATTCCTCACTAACATTTAACTATACATATTTTTTTAACATTTTACAAATTTGTTACAATAATTTTAAAATATATTTACTTTAAAGTCGCGTTGATTCACTTTGATCTTGCAATTTTAAAATTTCAAAATGCGTTATTCTTATTTAAAATTTAAGCTCTATACTCGTATAGTGAAAATATTAGACTAAAAAGAATAAAAATCCATGGAGGAGGGAAAACTACATAAAATTGTATAATAATTACTTCACATATACTTACAATGTACTTAAAACTTAAGTACATTGAAACAAGATACGCATTTTTTTTACAAAAAAAAAAGGTACGGAGAACCCTATCTTCAGGTACTTAAGGACGAATTATGTCTAGAGGCGGAAAGATGCGGATGAGATTCTTTTTTTATTATATAATATACATACATGTCTTTTCTATTGAATCTGAAGAGATCTTGAATGAACTAGGATTACTTTTTTTTAAAGGCCTTTTGAATATGAAAATTTTTTCCGACTAAAAATTTTTTATGATTTAACTATTATAGGATTAGAAAGGTAATAAAGTGTGTCTAATTATTTCCTATTCATCATATTATAATATTTTTAGAAGGTAATGATTATGACATATTTTCTAACGACTTTTTCAAAAAACGAACTAACTACGCAATTTGAGGGCTCATATATCCTTTCTGAGTACACAGGGGCAATTTATAAATTTGAATTTACATACTCCAGGATACTCTAAATAATAAATACAACCTGAAAATCCCTACTCATACTTTCGTATCGTGACAATTTAGTGCATTTTTTGGGTCAAATTTCCCACTGTGCATTGCTTTTATTTAATTATACATATATTGAAATTTCAGATAAGTTAATTTTATATTAAATTTTTTCATAAAAACTAGATACTTAACTGCAGATAAGTCATTTTTGTGAAGTGAAGTTTTGATTTTTATTTTACTATTTATTTTGTAATAATGAATTATAAAAAGAAAAGAACTTATTTGAAGATAAGGTCACTTTTGATTTTTTTGTTTGTTTCAGTATTTGTTTTTTTCCAGAGTTAAATTGAGTTATGCTGTTCTTTAAAAAAAAAATAGAAATTTTTTTGCACTTAAGACACTTTTTTAAAAATTGTTGGTTAATAGTACATTTTTCAATTACAATTTTTTGCATTTTATAGAGCTTGAAAAGACGAATTCAAGTAAATTCAACCATATTCATAACTAAAAAATTGGAAATTTTCAGTTAAGTTGTTTTTTAAAAAAAACCACAGAATTTTTTAATATCTTTTCCAGAAAAAAAGTTTTTTTTCTTTTATAAAACGAAGCAGGAGCTTGCAAAAGTTCATTTAAATGAAAAATATATGTATGTACAGGGTGTTCCGTTTGGTTTGCTTAACCTTGATACCATAGATAGGTCTCATCAAGACAAACAAAAAATCGTATCGGAGGGGGATTGGAAATCCCAACGGTTTCGACGCTAGATGGCGTTGAAGTTTTTTTGCTCTTATTTCACGATGTACCCTATAACTTTTTGTAAGGGCACTCAAGGGTCTTTTTGTGTTTAGAAAAAATGTAGAGAACCCTTTGCCCTTTTTAAAGATCCTCTCGTCTCAAAAAGTAGTCTAGATAAGTTGAAAATCCCAAAAACATTCTACTTAGCTTCAATGTAAATTGTGGTTATATTCGTTAGAATCAAAAGTTGAAGGTTGGTAGAAATAAGGATTTTCTCGTCTATCTATGAAATTCACTTTTTGAAGTTGAGGTTAATCCTCTCGTCTCAAAAAGTAGTCTAGATAAGTTGAAAATCCCAAAAACATTCTACTTAGCTTCAATGTAAATTGTGGTTATATTCGTTAGAATCAAAAGTTGAAGGTTGGTAGAAATAAGGATTTTCTCGTCTATCTATGAAATTCACTTTTTGAAGTTGAGGTTAATCCTCTCGTCTCAAAAAGTAGTCTAGATAAGTTGAAAGTCCTAAAACATTCTACTAAACTTCAATATAATACGTGCGTGTATATTTCACAAAGAAAGGAAAAGTTGAAGACTAGTAGAGATAAGGATTTTCTTTTCTATCCGGAAATTTACTTTTTGAAGTTGAGGTTAATCCTCTCGTCTCGAAAAGTAGTCTGGATAAGTTGAAACTCCCAAACGTCCTGCAAGCTTCACTTTTCACATTTTTTTTACAACAATAATAAAAAAAGACTAGGTAATGAAGTTTAAAAAGTAAACTTGTAAAGGACCTAAAGCATTCCTGAGATTCAGAAATATATTTTAAATTAGTGGAATTCAAAGGAATTCAAGTATAAAGGAACTAAGCTTTCCTGAGTTTTTAAAAGTATATTGTATTTTGAGTTGAGTTAGGAGAATTCAAAAGAATTCAAGTAAAAGGAAATAAAGTTTTCCTGAGTTGTAAAAAAATATATTTCCGAAGTTATTAAGAAGTTGTAAAAGTATTATATTGTGAATTAATAAAATTAAGTAAGAACATTGTATTAAAGTTTGATTCTAAAGATAAGAATAAAAAGTATATCAGGGAAAATTATTGTAAAAGATCAGGATTTTTGAAATAATAAAAAGTAAAATTAAGTTGTTAAAAATTGAATTTTTCATTAATAATTAACAACGAAACCTGATCCTGGAACGACGAGCTAACCTGTGCTAACCCATAAACGTCGTTATATACATATGTATGTACTTTATTTGTCATTTTGCTACTTTGTTATATTTATTACGAATGGAAAAAAAAAGATAGGTGACTTTTCACTACTGCATTAGGTAGGTACGTATACCTACAGTGTGTCAAGTAAGAGCGTCCGCTTCCTTATTTTTTAAGTATAAATAAAAGCCATTATACTGTTTTTTATAGTAAATTACTCTTCATTCACAACTTCGCACTATATTCAGTAACATGTATAATCACCATTATTTTCTAATATAGAACTACATCTTTTTGGCATACTTAAGACTAAATTAGTTGCATATTCTTCAGTCAAAGTTTCCATATTTTTTTAATTTCTATTTTTAACTTTTAAATTGATGATACATATATTTTTTTGTCTGAGTTCAGTCTTCATAAACGCCTAAACATTTTCAATCGGATTTGCATCTGGACTTTGGGAAGGCCATTTACAAATCACAATTTCCAGTACCAAACCAAGAATCTGTTCCACTAATAGAGCACAAATGACGATCTAATTATACTTCGAAAATAATCATAACAGATTTTCGTTTATAATTCAAAAATAGTTTTTGAGATTAAATGCAAAAAAATAGAAAACAAAAATTATCTTATTACAAAAACCTAATTATGTATAAACTTTATGACTTTGAAATTAAATTAAAGAAATGATCTCATTCTCATATTATTCATTACTAATCAATAAAAAATGTGATGCAGATCAGCAGATGATGTCTCATTTAAATAACATTCAAAGAAAAATATTATTAAAGTAAAACAACAAAATCTACTTGGATTGGATCGGATCTTACATAATCACACACAAACTTAAATGTACATAGGTACATATAGGTATATCTTAAAACATATAAATATGTAGGTACATACGAATATGTACATATGTACCTATATCATAATTTTTATTTATTATTTCCTAATGACTTATGATAATAATAAATTCCTCTCTTAAAAAAAAAATTCAATATGAATTTCCAGATACACATTTTCAGATTCAGATACACATGCATATACATGTATACATGTACATGCATATACATGTATACATACACATGTATGTAAATGTATGTATCTAAGTATTAATGTGTGATGATAACAATCGCGCAAAATAAAAATGTGGAGCATTTTTCTAAACAAGATTTATAATAAACGTTCATGTTTAAACATGTTTGAACGAGTTTTCAAAGTCCTTTTTTTTACTCTTTATAAACTACATACATATTTGAAGAAGAAAAAAAAACACACATCATGAGTAAGAGTGCGTCAAAGAAAGGGTCTTTAATGTTACTTGAATTCACTGTTTATTTTATGATAAAATAAACCAGATTAATATAATTGAATCGGAGGGTAAATACTTTGCAGCCGCGTGAAAGAATTAGTTCGAATTTTATGTTTGATCTTATACATACCTACTTATAATTTGAAAATTGCTTTTTAGTTAGTTAAGTTAGTTTAGGGAATTTAGAAAACTTTGAAAAAAAGATAAAAGCAAAAAACAGTCAACTTAAGAATTATGATATGTAATTATTATGGAACAATGCACCTATAATGTTGCATATGTGAATACATAACATCAGGTCACCATAGTCACACATGATGATGATAACGTCGAAGAGATAAGACTTCATAGAAATTTCAAATTTCCGCTTCAAAAAAAAAAAAAAAAAAATCTAATCTTTTTTGTTATTAAAAAATTATATAATTCGATAACATTGCCATAATTGTGAATTAATTCAAGCATAAATGCACACATGTATTTTATTTTGAGAATAATCATTTCAATTGTAATTACATTTTTAATTATTCTAATGTGGGTCTTTTTTTAATTTAGATTCTTTAGCGTTAGTTTCGGATTCAATGAAAAATATTCACTTTATCTTCAAATTTAAGATAAAGAACCAATTTTTAGAAAATAGAATTCGTTGGTACGTGAGTGAGAAGTAGTAACAATTCCATCATTGAATAATTAATTCTGAATTTTCTTACCAATAATAACAAAAATTAACCTGGGTGGCGAGCATAGACATGAATAAAAAATTAAAAATTCGAGTAAATCTAAATTCCTTGCCAATATTGTGGTGGGAACTGAAACACACACAAACAAATTTATTCAATAACTACAAACACTCTCAAGTGTGTTCAAATCCATGAAGGATAAAGCCTAGAAATATTTAAAATACAGAAAGATTTACAGTTTTTTTTTTCTTATAAATTTCATTTTATTGTATCTGAGAGTAATCTAAAATAAGTACGTAACTTAAGATACAAATTCTAAAAACTGGTTAAAAAAAGGATCAAATAACAGAATTCAATTTAATTGCAAATTTTCATATGACAAGACAAGTATAAAGTATAAAGTGCCCATAAAAGTTTTAATTTAAATACATGCATACATACATAAGGACTGGAACGTAAAGTATTGCACCTCTTCCAAAATTCTGCTGTTAATTAACGATACTTGTTAAGCAACCGGACGATATAATTTAACGTGTCTTGGACTGTATATTTATCAGTTTTAAAGGGTTTTTGAAATTAATATATCTCGTTTGGAAATGGTACGTTCGCAACAAAATGTTACTTAGGTGAGAAATAATTGCCCAGTTTGTTGAAAATATTCATATCAATACAAACGATTTAGCCGCAATTGTCGAAACATCAATATGGACGGTTCGCAGAACTATCAAGCGGTTTATTAAAAAAGGGACAGTCGCGGAAAAACGGTATTTCAAAGAAAGACGTGGAGCAGAAGGTACTGCGGCAGCTGCAGAATTGTCCTACTCGGTTCATTAGAGATATGGCTATAGCCGCAGGTACGTCACACACCACGGTTTAGCGAGTAAAAAAATCATCACTCTAATGCTGGATTTCTTCAGTCTCAACTTTTTTGTCCCTAACTTTAGCAGAAAGATAATAAAGAGATTTGAATTTCTTCACCTCTGACTAGCACTTGCCACTTAGCTGCCACCTAAATTTAGGTGGCAGATGAAGTACTGATTATTTATTTAGGTGTTACCTAACTCAATAAGCTTTAAGCTATTCAAATAATACTTTACAACTTTGAAAATATTCAAATAATACGTTACAACATGAACAATATTGAAATAATACGTTACAGCTTAAAAACTATTACCAAGCTTTCAAGTTTTGATTAAAATTTTATGCTTTTCAGGTTTGGGAATGAGAAATGTAGCTGACAGCTAGTTAGCAGAATGTTTTAATGAAGAAATCCAAACCGCTATCTAGCTGCCACCTACACTTAGGTGATACCCAGCTAGCGGAGACTTCTGAAGAAATCCAGCATTCTTATGCTGCAGAAAACAAAAAATACTAAAACGAATAGAAAAACAAGAAAAATTTGTTTTTAGGAGAAGCCGAAAATTTTATTACCAAATTTTAACTGGAGTCGAAGATTACATTGTGATGGATGATGAAACCTATGTAAAAGCGGATTTTAAGACATTTCCTGGACCACAGTTTTACACAAAAATGAAGAAGAAAAGGGCTAGTAATGAATTGAAATCTATACCAGTGGAAAAATTTGGAAAAAATTTCTCGTTTGGAATGCCATCTGAAAGTGTGTCAAAAGAACCAAGTCATTTATTACATAAAGAACGAAGAACGCTGTTAATTTAGAGACGTTCTAGAACTCCTTGATAACGGAATAGTGAATTTTGTACTAAAGGAGATGAACCCACCTAATTGCCCTCAACTTCGTCCGTTCGAAAAATTCTGAGCAATTGTGGAAAGAAAACTTCGAAATGACTAAAAAGCATCGAATTCGTTAGAAAATTTCAGAAAAAAATAGGTAAAGAATTCAAAAAGGGCCAAAAACTCAACTGTGCGGAACATTATGAGAAGAATAAAGTCAAAAGTTAGGCACTTTATTAAAAAAAAAAAATATAAACGTAATTTATGTATACGTAGAATCTTTAGTATTAAAACAATATAAAAATGTTCAATAAATTTTGTTTTTATACCGAAAACTATTTTTTCAAATATTTTACTTCGGGTGCAATACTTTTCGTTCCAGTCCTTATGTATGGTAGGTAAGTATTCTATTTGTTTGTAGTAATGAAAAAAATTCGTATATCCTGTCAGCTCTTAATTATACCATTCGCATGGGTATTGCTATTTTGAACGTAATATTGCATGATTTTTTTTTGTTTTTGTTTTTTCTTAATTTATTTCTGAGTATGCTAAATGATTTTCGATGTATAATGTGAGTTAATAAAAAATTTTTTATCTTATGAATAAAAAAATTCAAGAAATAAAATGGGTGATGATAACATTAATTTAGCCAATGGGTATTAAAAATGGAAAATAAAAAAGATACTCACATGCAAAAATTGTATTACAGGTAGTATAGAATTATTATTGACGGAATGAAAAATAAATGAAAAGGAACGATATTTAATAATATTAATAATCAACATCATCAACATCATCATCATTATAATCGAAAGCCAAGACAAGATAAACCGGTTGAAAAAAAAAATCTACTCTAAAATTGGATAAACGATAAATAATGATGATAATGTTGTAAAAAAGAAAAAAAACAAGATGTTGTAAAGTAAGTAAGTTCATTGTCTGATTAAATTTGTTTTCAGACGATATATTATGCATGTACATAATGCAAAAATACATACCTACATGTGTATGTAAAGTGTATAGACGGAGCTGACGGACAGTGGAATGATTTATTTGTAATGTAAAATAATAATAAAAAATTAAGACTCATAACAACAACATAAAATTTTAATTTCAATACATAATTACATATTTTAATGGCCTAAATGTCTGCATTTCGTTTACCAATGCGTGTTGTTAAAAAGACAAAAAAAAAATGATTCTGTTCATTTTAAAAGAATGTGAATACACACCTGAATTGGAAAAACAAAATCCTAATAAATTATTCCCCCTTACGTTATTTACTCTGAAATCAGCACAATTTGGTTTGTAAACGAAATAGGCTGATACCATACTCTAATATAGTTTTTTTTTTTAAAATTCGTTCATACTATATATGAAAAATTGGCTGATACATTGGCCAGTAACATTAATAAGGTTAAGGTGTTTTTGGCCAAAAATTTTTTCAATTTGCAAAAATTGGTATCTACAATTCTACACATTCCGAAAGTTATTATTAACACTTTATTCTATTTTTGATCATTTTCTTTAAAAATCCGATTTCAGAGTTAGATATCTCAGGAGTCGGGACCCTGTAAAGTGTAAACCGATTGACTTGAAATTTCTGCACAGTATTGTGCTCGTCATCCTCTAGATATACATATACCTACATAGGTCACATATTTTTCATACAAAAATTTTCTTCCAACTTTGAACTTCTACGTCTCGATCTGTGATGCACTAATTTGAGTCAAATATACGTAAAATCCACTATACTATTTTTCTTTTTGGATGTCAGTACAGGCAAGATAGGCATACTTTTCTATATTCTTTCACAAATTGTTTGAATAAATCTGTCTCGTGTGTGGGGTGATCAGATCTCAATTTTAGTCGAGGGAAATATTTTAAATTAAATATTACCAAGGCAAAAAACTCATCGGGTACTGCCTCCATAAGCACAATACTGACTTCCAAAAAGAAAAATAGTATAGGTCAGTAAATAGTTCAAAATACACACTTTTTTCAAGGATCGAGGTATGAATTAAGGAGGGCCCCATATAAAAGAAGAAAATTTGTTATTTTAAAAATGACTTGTTTTGTATTTTACCCTATAACTTTTGCCCTAGTGAACGGATTTTCACCGTTCATACAATATTAAACCCTTCAAGGTATACCCTTGCCAGTTCCCTAGTCACACGGGAACATACTTTTCTAAGAAGTAAAAATATGTAACATTTTGTTACTTAAAATTGATTCGAAGGTGTAAAATTAGAAATAGAACGTATTGTTAAATAGCTTCAAAAAAAAAAAAAATTATTTTCATGAGGAAAAATAACTCGTTTATAAATTTTTTTAAATGTTCTACAAAAATCAAAAAACAGAAAACAATTTATGATTACCTTTACGTACATAATTGTGTTTATAAATTCTATCTTTCTATCATCACACGTTGACGTTCCCACGAAGATTATTTACAGTTAAAATTTCCGAGTGTATCAACAAAGAATTATTATGCATTTTAAATATTTATAAAAAAAAAAGTTCAATAACATTTGCACGTACACAGCCCTACCCAATGTTTACATAAAAAGATACTCTAAAGTCTAAACAAAAAACAAACGATAGATCAGTATGTATCTTTGAAAAAAAAAAAGCTTTTTTCTCGTTAACAATAAAAAAAAAAGTCATAGGTATATTATGAAACTTGTCACACAAGCCCTTCGATTATTTTTTTTTTCTTACCTACAAAGCCCAAAAATAATGTTTTGACCTACTATATAGTATGCATAAAGGCAATTGATTAAATTTTATTTTTATTTATTTTTTCTTTTGATAATAAAAATACAATCAAACTCAAAGATTGTTCATCAATAAATATTATAATTCAAAAACTCATATGTATGTATGAATGCTTAATTTTTTTTAATTTTTTATTTATTCACTTTTCTTTTATAGCTCTACATAGGTGATATTTGTCAATACGTAGCTATCTGCGTTATGATTACCAAGCAATATTTTTATAATGAGATCATTTTCTCAAGGGTCTTGTGCTTTTTTTTCAATAAGTCTGAAAGAGTATTTCACTATTTACTTTAAATCTAACTCAATTCCAAAAAAAAAAAAATTCAAATACAAAAAAAAAAAATTTAAATATAAAAATGTGAAATTAAAAAAATATACAGTTTTTTTTTCTTAAAGGGAATTGAACACAAAGTATCTATCACGTGTATTTAAATTTCGTTAATTTAAAAAATGGAAATAAAAAAAGATAGGTAAATAAATACCAAAAAAAAATGTTTTTTGTTGATTTTTTTTCTTTTTAAAAGACACAGCTGCTAACTGATAGTATTCTCTCTACAGGTGATACAATATGACGATTTACCAGACAATAGTGATATGACACTTGGCATGATATAAAAAAGTAAATTTAATATTGTGTACATATACATTGTGTTTCCGTTATCTCCGACCAAAATGATACCATAGATAGGTCTCATCGAGACAAACAAAAAATCGTATCGGAGGGAGGGGGGGAAATCCCAACGGTTTGGCCGCTAGAGGGCGTTGAAGTTTTTTTGCTCTTATTTCACTGTACACCCTATAACTT
This sequence comes from Bombylius major, assembly GCA_932526495.1. NCBI lineage: Eukaryota > Metazoa > Arthropoda > Insecta > Diptera > Bombyliidae > Bombylius > Bombylius major. The sequence goes on along the minus strand of OW052044.1, from coordinate 18,000,626 downwards.
TTTACAAGGGCATTTTCAAAAAATGCATAATTTTCGAGATATTAAAGAATACTTTTTGAAAAAACTGAAAAAATAAGTCTGAAATTCATTAGATTATTGGACACGTGTTTTTATTGCAGTGTAAATTGAAAATAGGACCAAGAAGTGCTAATTTACAAATGCAAATATGTATCAATTCAGAATCAATTGATCTTTCATTTTCTGCAATAAAAAATGAGGGTTAATTTAAGCCTTTTTTGAGGACAGGGTTAAACACAAAAATTTGAAAAAAATTCACAAAATTTTGACTTTGAAGGCGTCTAACTTTTTAACAGTTAAGAACAGAGGCAGTAAGGTATTGTTACAAAGGGCAAAGGGTCCTCTATATTTTTTGTCAACACAAAGTGATCCTTGAGTGCCCCTGTAAAAAGTTATAGGGTACATCGTGGAATAAGAGCAAAAAAACTTCAACGCTCTCTAGCGGCCAAACCGTATGAATTTCCCCTCCCCCCTCCGATACAATTTTTTGTTTGTCTCGATAAGACCTATCAATGGTATCCTTTTGGTCGGAGATAACGGAAACACCCTGTATATACCCAACCGATAAAAAGTAGACACAAATTATATCTACATATACGAAAAAAAAAAAACTATGTACATACATTGATATATTCGTGCTCTCACACCAGCTGAAGAATGGTGAAATTATGTTTAGTTTTGAATTTAATGAAAGGAAAAAAAAATGAATAAATAATGAAAAGCGAAAGTCTAGGTGTATCGGTATGGTGCCACATATGGTATCGGTGCTGATGATTATGATTATAATGACACTAATACAACATATGAGAAGATATGGCGCATATTATAATGCATTTTAATGATAATCTTCAGTAAATGTATCTTTTTGTAATTTTTTTTATTCTTTTTCAAATAAGAAAATTATACTTTTTTTTCTTTTAGGTTCACACGAATGGAAATTATGGGAATCAAAACAAAATAACAAATGTGTCATAAGCTTGAAGAAAATAAAAAACAGTTTTTCTTATAAAAGTATTTTTTTTTTTTTTTTATCTTGTGTCAAAATAAATCTTTTTTAACAGTTGAATCTTTTTTTTTTTTTTGGAAAATTGTTAATTTTACTGTTTTCTTTTTGTTGTGTCGTTAGGTCACAAATTTACATATATTACATACGTATATAATACACAAGACAGTGTACCTTATGTGTTGTAACGTGAAATACACAATGCATCATGTTTTAAAATTTGTTTATGAGAAAATAATTAAATGAACACATTATGATGACATAATTAACACTTTTTCCGACGTTTTTTTTCTTCTTTTCTTCAATATGTAGAAATAATTTCAAGAGAAACATTTTCTTTATTTTTCGTAACAAAATAATTATGAGGATCATCAATCAAAATAAGACGATGATTATGTTTGATATCGAAATTAAAAAAAAAAACAAGGCATACAAGAAAGAGGTTTTATTATTCAAAAATTTAAAGAGAAAACGTTTTTATTTTTCGTCATTAAAGAAAGAAAAAAAGAAAATTTTCATATTTAACTAGAAAATTAACTTTCATTTGTGTTATGATAAAACTGTTAACATCATCATCATCATTATAACGCACATACATAAATTAAAATGGATTAAAATATTTCTTTGAATTTTTCAAGATACATTTTATCAAGTATCTATGCAAATATCTTTAATTTTTCTCTGAGAAATTTTAAAGAGAAAAACAAAATTAAATTCAATGAAAATACGACACAGTCAACGTTAAATTTTGCTTTATTGTTGGTGTATTTTTTTATAATTTCTTTGAACACTTCTATGTCAATAAAATAACGATAAACCGAAATTACAACTTCTGAAACCATCGAAAACCAAACGATAAATTTCAAAAAAATATGGAAATTCAAATTAAAGAAAAACGCAAATATTGAAACACACATTATTTATATGCTTTAATTAATGATTTTCCATTTTCATGTACGAGTATGTACATAGTACATACCTATAGTCGTGCCATAAGTTTTGTCCTAAACAAAGGAAGCCATTTTAATAAAATGGGTAATGAATATTGAAGCTGCGGCTTTTACTAACTCTACTTCTAGGCTTTAAATATATCGGTGGGGTTTATAGCGGGCCTTCTCTTCTAGAACCTTTCAAAATTTGCAGTCCAGTGGGTTTAAATCAGGACTGGAATGGCTAGTCATCCGATACAATAAACTCGGGAACATAGTTTTATAGTTATGCAGTTCACGAGCAGATACAGAGTCTTGTTGAAAAGACCAAGGCTTTCCAGCAAACAAAATACTCTTAAGAGACTTTCATACTTTCTCCAGAATATCATTTTGGTAAGTTTAGGCTTTTATTATTTCCCCCTTCCCGCAAAAATGAACTTTAATATCCCTATCAGAGACCATGCCCTACCAAACCATCCCTAATGCAAGATGATTTCCTTCTTCAACTTTGAAAATAACTTCGGCTGTTTCTCTGGAGGTAGGAGCATACTTTTAAATACTGCTGGTGTCCTTGAAATTCCGACGTCCGCTTCGCACCTTGTTATCAATAGAGAATGATTCAACAAATCTTCTTATAGTCTTTTTGATAAATTGCTTTGTGATATTGAGCGGTTTTAACTAATTAAAAATTTCACTTGACGCTTTGATGCGCTTATTTAAAGCAATAACTGCGATCCTATTTTCTTTTACACCCCACTTCATTCTTGTCACTTCAGTGATTGATTCTATCTATACTATTTTTATTTTTGGATGTCAGTACAGGCAAGATAGGCATACTTTTCTATATTCTTTCACAAATTGTTTGAATAAATCTGTCTCGTGTGTGGGGTGATCAGATCTCAATTTTAGTCGAGGGAAATATTTTAAATTAAATATTACCAAGGCAAAAAACTCATCGGGTACTGCCTCCATAAGCACAATACTGACTTCCAAAAATAAAAATACTATAATCATTTTTAAGCAGATATTTAATTTAAACTTTTTGGTTGCTTAACTTCTTTCTTACCTGACGACTAATAAAAATAATATAGTGCTTATGTTTCAAGGGCCAGAAATTATGGCACGACTAGGTATGTATTTAGAATATTCTATCAGAATTCAAGAATTTAAAAAAGGCCCTGTTTGAAAACGTCAATTGACTATCATTCTACTTTGGCAGCACGTTTTTTATTGCAAGCTGCAATTGTCAAATGTATTAAAATGTCAATTCAGTATAATTGACAGTCACTTGATCGGCAGATTTGCAGTCTAAAATTTGTACTTGCAGGTAGATCGATTTTGTTCTTTAAAATAATAATTTGTGAGAAAAATAGAGTTTGAGTAAGTAAATAAATAGGTTCTTTTTTTTTTATTTATCAAACAGTTTTTCTAAAATTATAATTTACAGGGAAAATGAAAAAATTTCATATTTAAAAATGTGTCGTATGAAATTCGGCTGCAAACAAAACACTACAAAAACATAGGTAATCGTTTTAAAACGTCAAATTTCTGATAATGCAATTGGTAAGATTGATTGTCAAATGATAATCAATATTTTGACAATTATCTTTATTTTTGATAGTCAATTGATGTTTTCAAACAGGGCCAAAGGTTGAATGAAAAGATTTTAGATAAATGTTCGGTAGAACAGATCTTGTATTTAAAGTTTACAGCTGTACAAAAGCAAACTTTCTAATTAAACAAATTTAATAGAATTAAATAATGAAATTTCGACTGTTAAACAAACTCACACCAAGCAAACATTCTAAATTAAGAATGAATAAATGCAATCAAATTTACTTTATAGATTAATTTTAAATTCTAGTGAATTCGTGCGCTTTTAGTGTTCATTTAAATATAAGATTCACAAGAAAAGTAAATTATAAACTATTGTAATGCAAAAGTCGGTACATAACAAACAACAATTTTTCATATTTGTTCTTTTACTGAATAAAGACAAAGCTTTGTCTAATAAGAAATAAAATAATATTTTCCTTTGAATTAATTATTTTCTACAATTCTTTTAAAATTTTATAGTAATGTGGGAGCACAAAATTATAAATTGAACAAAAGAGACTAATTAAAAGTGCATAATACAAAAGAACTACAGCATATAATCAAAATTTTGTTTTAATGTTGCAACATTTTCGTCCATAGTTCGCAATATACTTATGTATACGTTGTAGAATATCTTGGAAATTGAAAATTGAAAAATAAATAAATTGAGAAGGAAAATGCAAAGAAACTAGCACATTTTGATGAAATTGTTAGCAAATTAAAAAAAAAAAATTAGTAATATGAGCGTGTATTTACGTAAGATTTTTTTTTAGCTTTTCAATTACATAAGTATTTCATTTTTTCTTCTTTATTTTGTTGTACTTCAAAATTGAAAATATACAAAGAAAAAACCTATACAATCTTTTGAATTAATTTTGTTTCCAAAGAATTGAAAATAACAAAGTTATTTTATAAAGGAAAACAAAAACTCATAAAAAATATTTTTTAAAAAAAGAAAAGAAGAGTCTATGAAAATTGAAAAATGTTCTAAGAATTTTCATTTTTTTTGTTGATGAAAAGCATATTTCAAGAAAAAAAAAGGAATATCTTAAGATAAAAATCTTCTTTGAATAAAAAGAGTAAATTAGAAAAAAAAATTAATTACAAAAAAAAAAAATAAATAAATAAAAGTAAAGAGGACCATATAGGTATGTGTATTGGAATTTGAGAAGATATTTTCCGAAAAGTGAAAAAAGAACAAACAGCCAAAATACACCGGGTAGTAATGCGCTAGCTGTAACAGTTTTTTTCCAACTTGGTATAATAAGAATAGTCTAAAATAATTTTAGCTGACTGTTGTAATACACTCACACTCGTTACAACTTGGTCGTGCCACCATCAGGTGTATTTTGAGCAGTTGTAAAAACCGGTTTTAAACTAGTTTGCGACGGTTGTAGTCCTACCTAATGTATTTTGGGCCAAAGAACACAACTTTTATGTTATAAATAAAAAATGACTAGTTTTACATTTAACAACAAACACTGTTAACACATTAGGTAATTAAACTGGTTATTTTGCGCTGGTTGTAATAATAATGGTATAATTTTTTCCAACTTGGTATAATAAGAATAGTCTAAATTAATTTTAGCTTCGAGGTTGTAATACACTCACACTCTTGTTACGTGCTCAATCGATCGATTTTTTAAATTTTTTTAAAGAAATTCTCCTGGAAAATGCTTGTTTCCAAATACTGAAGAATTTTATGTGTGTTATCTTTTTAAAGGATAAATTATTTAGATAAAATTTCCAGAATATTTTTTACATTCATTTGAAAGGGCTCCATGTGAAAAAAGGGAATTTAGAAAATCTTTTTAATTTATGAAAATCCCTCAGTGAATTAAGTAACCTTTAACAAATCACACCCAAAGGCAATCGTATGGGGTACCTACTACATACATTGTATACGAAACATTCCGATATTTTCTAGACTGAAATATTTGCTCAAGTATCCTTGAACAATTCATAAAAATCTAGAATGACGTGAATGATAAAATGCAACAACAAATAAAATTGCTTTACAGAAAATACTTCAGAAGGAAAACGAAAATTGTAGAAGAAAAAAACAGGAAAATAAATTCCACTGAAAAAAAAAAATTGTTCTTTTTTTTATATTTTCAATAATCATCATAAGAAGATATAAGCAAAGCAACTAAGTACACTGAAAAATTTTCATCATTTAATTCTTTAGAGAAAAAAAAATCAAACATTTCTACTACTACCTCCTATTAAGAATTTTATAACTTTTTTTTCCTTCTTATCTATGTGTGTGTGTTTTTCGTTTTTTTTTCTTTACATATTTCTTGTTTACATGTTTTTTACTATTTATTTATGTTTTCTTTTAGATTCTTGTTGTTTAACTGCTTTCTTCTTCATATTTTCAATTCTTTTATCCGCACTTACAATATTTATATTAGGTGTAACCGGTGTAATCATTGACACTTTATTTCCACTTGATTTTGAAGATGAATTACCAGACGTTATTGTTGTTGATGATGATTCTACACCACCACCACCACCACCACTTGTATAAGACGGTGATGAAGAATTTCCAGTCAAAGTATTGTTACTTTTTGATGATGATGAGGATGATGAAGCATGACCAGAAGAACTTAAAACATCATGTTTACTACTTTTTGATGTACCTGAACGACTTTTTGAACTTGAATGTTCACCACCACTGCCATGTTTATGATGATGTGAAGATGATGATGAAGAAGATGATGATGATGATGATGATGACGATGAATGTGAAGTTGTTAATTTTGTTGTGGTTGTTGCTGTTGCCGCTAATGATGACTGTACTTGTTGTATTATTTCAATATTACTTGATGATGACGTAGCAATTGTAACTTTACTACCACCAACATTAATGTCAATACCATTACCATCACTTAGATTGCTGTTAGTTGTAGCACTACTAGTAGAATCAGTAGCAGAAAATGCCGCTAGCTTTGTTTTGCAATTACTACAACACCAAGAGAATTCTTGTTCATTAGCATCAGTGTCTGAAATGCCTGGTTTATGACATTCCTGATGATAAAGTGAATGACATTCGGTGCATTCAATTAATCGATTTCCTGCAGTAACAACCATAGCACCGCATACAACGCAAGCTAAATCACCAAAATCTTTTGTTAAATTCTCTTCTTCGCAAGATACATCAGTTAAATTAATTGATATTGATACACCTTCTCCAACACCACCACCACCACTACCACCTCCACTATTATTATCATCATTTCCACTAATTTTTGTTACTTGTAATGATTCTTGAGGCATCGGAGATGATTCATTATGACCACCACCACAACTTGATGAACTTGAATCATCAGATTTTTGTCGTTTTATATTGGACACTGGTGCACTTATATCTTCATTTAAAAATCTTTTACCAAATGTATTTATTAACATTTTACTTGGACCATATTTTTGTTTAATTATTTCATCCAAAGCCATTCGTAGTCTTGCCGTTGATTCTGGGTGATTTGAATGTAAAAGTTTTATACAGGTTCTAACAACTGGATCGATTTCATTGGCAGGATTCATGATATTATTTTTTATTGGCTTTTCTGTTATATTTCTTATTTTTTATATAAAGATTAAAATATAAAGCAGTAGATTTTATTTTAATATTCTACTTTTATAGCAAAAAAAAAAAAGTGATTTTAATTTTTTTTAAATTTAATAGACCAGCCTAAAATCCAATCTATGTATTGCTTTTTTTTTTTTTTTTTGTTAAATATTGTACCCCTTTTTATTTACTTTCTTTCTTTTTTTTTAAATTCCTTCTTGGAATATTTTTTTCTCTTTGGAGGTAGTGAATTCTTAAAAATAGCAAATTTATTCAAATTTTTTTTTTTTTTTTTTTTTTTTTTTTTGAATGTATAAAAATAAATATTTTTTCGAATAAATATGGTAATTTTTTAAATATTTTGAATACCTGAAAATGTGAGAAAATAGTTTCAATCAATTTTTATGCGAAGATTTATTGTGAAGTTTATGAAATGTAAAAAAAAAATGAAAAAAATTAAATCACACAACATACAACAAGAAATTATATGTATTTTGAAAAATCATGTATCTAAAGTGGCCTATACACGAAAAACATTTGATGTAGGAGTAAAGGTTAATCGTTTGTGGACAGATTGTAAGTTCAAATGTCATGTCGGTTCAAAGGTTGTAGTAAAATTGATTTTTTTTTATATTTTTGATGTTTATATATTTAATGTTTAAAAGTTGTCAACTTCCTTAATAACTTTTTTCAACTTTATCAGTAACATTTTTACAGAAAAAATACTTGAATTCCTAGAAAAAATTAATAAGAAAATGTAAAATAAAATTCTATAATCGATTTCCAACAGAAAAAAAAATTAAAGTCATGTTATTTTTCACCCGCATAAATTTATCTAGAAAACTTTGAAAATAAATTTAAAATGTTGTTCATTTTTTAGCCAGTCTTCCTATTAAAGATTTTGGATCACAGGACCAATATATTAATTTTCACATAAAAATTTTGTCATTTATTGTATGAGTTAAGTGAAAATATTTTCCATAAGTATAATTAAATCAATTAAATTGAATAGTTTTTTGAACGAAAATTTACATTTATTGAATTTTGCAATAATTTACACAGGGTATTCCAATAAATATTAAAATTTTTTAAAATAACTTTTTTGAGTATGTATAAAAACAATGAAAAAGCCAGTAAATCACAAGCTTAAGTTGAAAAAAAAAATTGCTTTAAAGCTCAAGTAATTTAAAGTAGGTATGTATTACAAAATTTCAATTAAAAATGCTTTCAGGAGGATAGAAAAATTCTCTTTACTCAAAGTCTGTAATTTCATCGTTTTCCTGTTTTTTTCTAAATAATTTTACAACAATCCCATGTTCATTGTATAATAATAACTTTTAAAATTCTATTAAACAATTTCCTACGTTAACGAAAATTCGACTGAAAATTTATCCTTTTGAAAAATAAAATTGGAATGTTTTTGACGTTAAATTAAATTACATAACTTTTATAAACAACAAAAATTAAAATAAACTGTCAACAGAATTTATGCATGAAAATTGAAATAATAAACATGAAAAAAAAATGCAATGCATATATGTATTTTGTTAACAAAATTTAATTAATTTTTAATTTAAAAAATAATAATAATTCCCGTACTGTAATTATTCAACGTATATTTTCCACATCACAAAATACAATTTCAAGCTTCCAAGAAAATAATTACAAAGAAAATTAAACAAAATTAAATTGTAATGAAGTTTGTTCAACAAAAAAGAAAAAGAAAAAAAAACAATTAATTTTGAATTATTTTTAACCCTGTAAAATCTTTAATCACCTGTGTCAACAAGATATTAGTATGTACATAATAATATTGGAAAGTTATGTCTAGTCGAATACTAAGCAGTATGTGGTTAAATTTGAGTCAGGTTTTAAGAGTTAACTATGAATAATTTCTTATTTGTTAACAAATTTATTAAGAATTATACATACAAAATAGCCAATATAAATTTTATACAGTTATTATTTTGTTCCATCTCTTCTCTTAAACTCTCTACAATCCTACAATTATCATCTATCATTATTCATTAATTATTAAATTTTCACAAATATTTAAAAATAAAAAAATATAAGTTTATGAATTGTGCTTTTTTTTCTCCTCCTTTTAAATATTTGTTGAAGTTTGTCAACATCCGGGTAAATGTAGAGAGAATATTTTAATTATTAATTGTATAATAAATTGAAAAATAATCTTTTTTTTTTTAGTTTTTTGGAATAACAATTTTCATAATAGAATTAAAATTAAAAATAATGATGCTAGAATATTTTTATACTGAATTTTAATTACATAACTAACTCTAAAAAAAAAAAAATCATTTTGTTTTCTTTTTTTAAATTTCAAACGAAAATCTAATTTGAAGATTTTGTAATTATCAAAATCATTTTATTATTAAATTCTCATTAATATTTGAAATAAATATAGGTATACATATATGAATTAAAGATTAAAAGCTGAATATAGTATATATATGTATGTACGTATGTATATCTGTATATATATATATATAAATATATCATGTTAAATATACATACCTACATAAGCAGCAAAGATATACCCCTACATATGTACATGCATACATACATAACTTATAAGGTAATTTATATATAATATACATATTGCACAATAGATTTTGTTTGCTTCAATTTGAATATAACCTAATTAATTCTTCCAAGAAAAACTTTTATATAAAATAACAACACAAACACACACACACACATACAGATGAGTGTTTTGTGTATACACAAGATGTATTATAAGAAAATCTATTGTACATATTTACAAATATGACGAAAAGGTATGATATATCTACGTAAATATATTATAATATACGTAGGTATTTTGTGATTTTACTTAATAAATATAATGTACGGGTACAATATTCTAAGAAATTTAATTTAATAAAATCATTTTATAAAATTGGCTTTAATTCAAAAAAAAAAATTATTAGAAATTTTTAATTGAGGTCAAAACTATAAAGCATAATATAAATTGATTAAATTTATTTTTTTTCTTTTGATTTCGAAATTTTCTTATAAATTCTGAAGTTTATTTTCATAAGAAAGAAAAATTTAAAAAACTAAGAATTTTTTTATTTTCAAAGGAATAAAAAAGTAAGTGAGTCTTATTAAAACTGGAGTACATTTTAAACAAGTATGAATTGTAAATTTGGTTAATAAAAAATGTACAAAGAATTCTATAAGTTTTCAGTGTAAGAGTATACCGAGGACTACGAGAGGATGACAAATATAAATTCTGCATAGAAGCCAAGAAAACTTCTAAACACATTCTGTGTAAATGCATCAACGCTTTCTCAAATCTGAAGAAATATAGAACGCATCTTTTAGTAGTATTTTAGGATTCATCAAAAACCTAAATCTATAAGAAGCACAGGCGACACAAAAGATTTTTAAAGGTCGAAGTGCAACAATAGCCCTTAATAGCCCTAATAGAAGTTTACACGACAATAGACTTTGCTTTTTCAAATAAATAGAATCTAGTGACCATGGGGACCTTTAGCCTCCTACATACTTTTATGTCTCTTGAGTGTCTACATAAGATTTCCTGGGGCGCAATTCCGTCTCTAGACATCATTTTTTGGTGTCGTGTAAACTTACCATGATCTAATCTAAATAAAAAATAACTAATTTCAAGTCACTAATAACCAGACAAAAATTAACAATTGCAGAAACTTGATAGCATTGAGCTTATCAAAAAAATTTTACAATATATCGATTACATTTTTTTTTTTTTTCAAAGGAACCCTAGAAACAATTTCTATAGCCCATCATAGCAACCGGATGACATCAGAAAAATGATAACCCACTTTTAAAAAAAAAAAAAGTGTAGCTAAATGAAACCAAAACCGAAAAAAAAAGATAATAAAAAATTGAAATAACATCGAAATAAATTTTATTATTTTTTTCTTCTTATTTTTAAGAATGAAATGCAATTAACTCAGCATCAATAAAAATTTAAAGAAATTAAAATTATATGTTTTATTTAGTTTTTTCCCTTAGAATTTAAGAATTTCTTATATTACTTCATTATTAACGCATCATTTTCAAAAATTAATAATTTTTTCCACATCATATTTAAATGTAATTTTAATGATATTTAAGTAATTCTTTTTTTCTTTTTCTATTGTAAATTATCATATAGGGAAACTATCAAACTCAGGAAATATGTGATAAAAGTCTTCCGGTTATTGTTTTCCAATCCCATTTTTTTTTTTTTGTGTTCACATAAGTACATCATCATTATTTTTTTTATTATCATTCATTATCGTCATCATTACATTTTATTGATATTTATTTTCTTTCATCAATTTAATAATCAAAAATTAAACAATCTTTTTTAAATGTAAAGCAAAAAAAAAAGATAAAAGAAAGAAAAAAAAGGTCATGACATTTTTATGATTTCAATTAATTTTATATTATTTATCAACAAAAATTTATTTTAATGGAATATTATGTGTGTAATACATAACATATAAAATGTAATCATGTAATAAATATTTAAATTGAAGAATAATGAAGGAAAAAATAATATGAAATATGTAAGCTGAGTATATAAAAAAAAAAAAAAAAAAAAAAAAAAACATGATTTCATGTAAAATTTAAAGAAAATTTAAAAATTTGTTAATTTTTTTAACAAACCTTTTGAAAAAAAATGGTATTTAAAGATTTTTAAGAGATCTGTCCCACAAAAGTCATATGTACTTGAATTAGGAATCAAAGTCATCCTATATACAAAATGTATAAAATGATATTCGAGGGTTAAAATAAACTATTTAATCAACAACAAAAATTTCATTATGAAATATGATAACATTATTTTATTGTATTGTGTATTACAATGTAACACCAATAAAATATGTACGTATGTATGTATTTTTTTTTTAACAAAAGAAACAACATAATGATAATAAAAAATATACACTTTGTTGAAATTTTATTACATGATTCTTTCTTTAGAATATTTTAATAAAAAAAGAAGGAAAAAAAAGTAATAAAGATAATAAAATTATAAGAATTTGCAAAATAAGTTCAACAACACCGCGTGTTTAAAAATGATAAATGATAGTATGTAGTACCTATGTAGTAGATGTAAAAAAAAAAGAAGAGAGAAAAAAAAATCGTTATCAATGATATAAAAATGAATAATAAATAACTCAAAGGAATAGGGTGACTGGATTGCATTGTAGGTACTTCAACTTTTTTTTATATTAATAAGCCATAACGTGCGGATATTCCTGAGGCATAAGGGAAGTGAAGAAATATTTGCATAATATTAAATTGTCTTGAAATATTTTTAAGACATACATAATATGTATGTACATATGTGAATCAGTTTTAGTGTCTAGTCATATTTTTTACAGCTCACGGAAAAATTTGAAACTTAAGGTCCACTGTTTTCTTTTTATTCAAAATTTAGTAACGAAGAAATTTGAAAGAGAAAATCTCATTTACTATTTCTGTAACTGTCCAGTAGTAGCCATAATAAGGTACCGAACAATATGAGAATATTATGCAGCTCCTAAACAGAACAATGTCGTTATACATAAGTATCCTACCCAAAAAATCCTAAGTCAAACGTTATTGTAGTACATATGAAAATGGTACACTTAGTGCTACTTGGATTTTTGGAAGTACATATTTGAAAATCATCATGCAAACTAACCAACGAAGAAATTACTAGGATGTTTCTATTTTGTAACTTCTGTGACACCCTATTCACTTATATGTGAATGTTTCAAGTACTTACATGCTGCAACATTTATTTTTTTATTTTAATTGTCAACTTTATGAATGAACAGTAATTTAAGAAGATATACAATTAAGTTTTCATGAATATAACACCAACATACCTACCATAATACATGTATAGTATACATTTACATGTTATGAAAGAAAAAAAAATTATAAAGAACTAACAAACTCATGGAATTTACACTTTATATATAAATTCACAATATTAAGAAATTAATTGTATGAAAAATTATGAGAATTTTTTTTTAATTATAATATTCCACTTATGAATGAACGGAAGAATGAATGAATAAATGGAAAAATTAGAAATTCTTATTTCATTTATGAAGAAAAAAATATCATGTGAGATTCTAGAAAATTATTTTTAATATGTATGATGAATAATTTTACATATTTTTTTAACTTTTTACTCAATTCTTTTGCTGAATAATGATAAAAAAAATTATAAGTAAAAAGAAAAGTAGAAAAATAAAAAGAAAAAAAAATGTTGAGAAAAAATGTTAAGTGGAAGAATGTAAATAATATGCATTTTAATTACTTTTTTGCGTTCGATTCAAATTCCGAAAATGTAAGTATATATCTTTGAATTAAAGTATTTGGAATTGACATCTTTTCTTACATCTTAAGGACATCAAAATTATCATGACCCCAAAATACTATTTTCCCAGGAATATTTTTTGATTATCGAAACTAAAGGGGAATGTTTCAGATGACCGAAATTTTAAAAAACAAAATTTCGTAATCGGTAAAATCATCTTTTTAATTTTCAAATCAATTCACTTAAATAAGCTATTGTTTATGGTCAACAAACAGAGCCACCAGGTACTTCAAAACCCATGCACTGTACTGAATTATTTTACAGGTTAACAATAATTTCCCTAGCAAGCTTACTTAATTCGAACTTTTTGACTAATATTCCTACAAACAAATAAGTATTAAACATGAAATCTACATTTATGTATGTAGAATCTGGAATATTTGCACATTGTATCTAATCGGTTTAAATTTTAAAAGAAAAACAACAACTGAACTGACGATAATATAATATGCAGATGTAAAGTTTTCGTATCTTTCACCTTTACAGAGTAGGTATGTACTTTTTTACTACTTTTTGTGAGACTATGCGAATAAATTTAGAAAAAATGAATAATTCAAGTGACTAAAACGAAAAAAAAAAAACAATATCAAGATTTACTAAAGATATCATCATCTTTGGAATCACATTCCATCTTCTCAATTCAAAAAAAAAAAATCTGTCAGAACCTCCACATTCGGTAATATTTTATAGAATTTTATATAATCTCAGACTTTAACTATGTTTGATAGTTTTTTTCTTTTTTCTAATTTAAATAATGAAAATTATTAAAATTAATTACCTTTTCTCTTGTATTTTTTTGTTTGTTTTCTTCTTCTTTTGTTATTCAATTAAAATTAACGCGAATTTAGTAGAATCACACCAACTGCTGAAAATTGTTGACAAAAATTGGAGTACAATTTTTACTTTTTTCTTCTTTTTTTGGAAGAAATTCAAAAATAATTTTCTATTGAGCAATTTCAAAGTAATTAATTATAACTTGTTTTTTTTTTTAATACTTTATCGAAATAAAAAACAAAACAGAATTCTACAATATTACGAACACTGGATTTTTTCAGAAAATAAAAAAAAATACCTTGGAAAAAACATGGAAAAAACAATAAAATTCAAAACAAAATGTCGGCGCATCAAATGTCATTTTTTATAAATTACTTTGTTTTGCCCAGGACTTTTAAGAGGAAAAGCCAACTCAATTGTGGTGCCATCTACACTCTCAAATATAAACCAAATGATAAAATTATTTTACAAATATGTCCCAATTTCTGTTTCGAAAAAAAAAACAGTATGTTTACATACACTCACTGAACTCAATTTCGTAATTTTTTAATAATGAATACTTTTGGTTTTCGTTAAATGTATGAATCTTTGAAAAAAAATTTTTGAGTCAAGTTTCAGGTTTAATATTGAAAATTCAAATTAGCTGCTTATACACTAGCAGATTTGCAGATTTATCGGCCGACCGAAAAGATTTATCGGTCGATTGATAAAAAAATTTTCTAGTTAGTACTGTTAAAACAAATTTTATTTGCAAACGAGATATATCGATCGACGACCATTAAAATTTGTAGGTAATCGTGCTTTGTGCACACACGAAGATAAACGATTGAATATGATCGAATTATCTGCTGATTTATTAGAAATCGGGAAACATATCGGCCACTTTTCCACACACTTCAATTTCTCAACGCAATTAATATTCTACAACAAATATATCTTTTGTACGTTGGTCAAGAAACATTAATTTATCTTTACAATTTGTCGTCGATTTTTTCTGCCGATAAACTCAAAGATTTATCTTCCGGTTTAACCCGTTCAGATCGACGACCGACAAGACAGACAAATCTGCTAGTGTTTATGTTTATACTTTATACACTATTTTATAGCTATTAAAAGTTTTTCAAATTGAGCAAAAAAAAAGTTATCACTGCCAGATCAAAAAATTCAAAAACATTTGCATAGGGAAATTTTTATATTAAAATTTCACAGAATGGAAATTTTATTTCTTCAAAATATTTCTTTTATTTCTATGTTTATTTACTCAACTTTGTAATTTTGTTCAATAAAAAAATATTCTTCAATAATTATGCCACAAAAAAAAAAAAAAAAAAAATTAAGACATTTTTTTAAATAATATTTTTTCTCCAAAAGATGAAAATCGCACTTCAAAACGGGTCTAAATTGTACAAGTCCAGCAGCTGGACTTTATTAGTGTTTTTATAATTCGCGCAACTGTTGAAACAAATTAAGCAGTTTATTACAAAATAGTGTATGTTGAATTAGAAATTTAAGTTACTAAGTCACATTTTGGCTAAATTGAGTTTTTTACACCCTTTTTTTCGAAATTTTCATAAAAATATTATAACAAAACTCACTATAGTATTTTTCTTTTTGCAAGTCAGTAACAGTATTGTGCTTATGGAGGCAGTACCCGATGAGTTTTTTGCCTTGGTAATATTTAATTTAAAAGATTTCCCTCCTCGATTGAAATTGAGATCTGATCACCCCACACACGAGACAGATTTATTCAAACAATTTCACGTATAGTATACATATTCTTCTTCTTTCACACAAAAAAAGAAGAAGAACGTGTCAGCTTCACTCTCCCAATAAAAATTAGAATCCGCCATATTGCATTTTACCTTACACATATATATACAAAAATTGGGATTAAACCAAAATAAATTGGGCTTAAGTCAAAATCCGAATTATCAAGTTCATAGCAGATAAAATTGAGAGTAAACCAAAATCCCTATTAAAAGCGAATGACGTATAAACCTGTACAGTGTAGTTTATTCCAAGGTTAATATAATATAGGTTACATCTTCCCATTGGCATTACCTACTTACAATAAAAAAGTGATCAATGTGACGTCACACGTATCAAACAATTGACATAAAAACAAACAAAAATTTCTTTCATATATGGGAAGATGTAACCTATATATTATATTAACCTTGGATTACATCTTCCCATATATGAAAGAAATTTTTGTTTGTTTTTTATGTCAATTATTTGATACTTGTGACGTCACATTGATCACTTTTTTATTGTAAGTAGGTAATGCCTATGGGAAGATGTAACCTATATTATATTAACCTTGGTTTATTCCATATAATTTTCGTTCAAATGGAAGAATAAAATAAATATGGTAATTGGTAACGTCGTAGTCGACATGATGATCAGTGTTCACACTTTTTTCTCAGCAAACGTGGTAGATGAGTCCTGAAAAGTGTGGTAGATTAGTATATTTAAGTGGTAGACTGGAGTCCACAACCAAACTAACTCAGGAAACGGTTTCGAATTAAAAAATGTACAGAAATAAGCTGATATTTTTTGAAAATAAAATTAATTCATTTATTTGAAATAAAAAGTAACGATAAATAATAAAAATTAACAAATAAATTCCCCATTAAGGAACTCAAAATTTTTATAAAATTTGATTAAATTTATTGGTGGTTCATATATTTTATTATTATTAGTCATTTGTTTACAAAATTTAATAGCTTCTACAGTTTTCAAAAATGTGGTAGATTTGAAATTAATAGTGGTAGTTGTGGACTGTGGTAGATTACAAAATTTTGAAAAAAGTGGTAAATCTACCACAATTGTGGTAAAGTGTGAACACTTTAACAGTTTATACGGCACAAAAATAATCCGAATTTTGGATAAAATTGGGAGTAGCGTAGAAACGGTAAAATTGGGATTAAAAAAGTACATGCAAACGTTGATATTTTTATACACTTATAGTATACATATTATTCTTCTTCCACATAAAAAAAAGAAGAATAACGTGACAGCTTCACTTTCACCATAAAAATTAGAATTCGCCATATTGCATTTTACCTCACACATACATATAAAAAAATTGGGATTAAACCCAAATAAATTGGGGCTTAAGCCAAAATCCGAATTATCGAGTTTATACGACAAAAAATTGGGAGTAAACCAAAATCCGTATTAAATTCGGAGAAGGCATAAACACGTAGACTGATGATGATGCCACAGCCATCTTGAAATGAAATATCCTTCTTTTTCGTCGTGACGTTCTTGAAGTAAGGTGAGTGTGAAATTTTCTTTCTTAATTTTTATTGAAATATGTGCATTTTTTCACAATTAAAAATGTTTTTCAAATTCTTTCTTGTGTTTAAAATTCGAAAATAATAAATTTATTTCAAATTCTTTGGTAAATATCAAGTTTTTTCTATTATGAAGTATTTTAAAAAATGCACGTGTTTCTTTAGTAGTTTCACTTGAATTATCCATGATGAATTCAACATGCAGAAGAGTTCTTGAAGACTATATTCATCACCCAAGACTGAAGATAATTCATGAAAGAAAATAAAATAAATTAAATGATATTTAATTTTAAACAATTTTGAAGAAAATTTATTTTTCAGGAAAAAAAATGTCGACGTCTTCACATTTAAATTGGTTGATTATTCGTAATCATAATGCTCATCTCTTAAAGAAAAGGGATATCAAAAAACCTTTCAGTACAGTAAGTATCGAAAATATTTTATTTTATTGATTTTTAGTTTAACGTAATACATAGTAGATGGTATGTGGGTGTTTTCGTTCAAAGATAACCTCAATAATCAATATTATGTTGAAATATTCCTATCTCATGTTCCAAAGATTTAAGATATTAATATGTTATACATTAGCTTTTTATACCTATATGATGAAAACATAAATATTGATCAATCATGATTAAAAAAACAATTATTTGCTACTACTGAAGAATTTATTTTTTCTTTTTTTCTTTTTTGAATCATATTCGTTATTACAGCAATATATTTTTACAGTTACATTTTATTGTAGGAGCCCAATAATTTAACAAATGTGAGCTCATACAGATACAGTGGACTTGTACATCAGAAGACAATAGGTATTGTACCGGCTGATAAGAAAGGTTTCACTGTTGTCATGAAAAAACGGAAATATCAGGTAAATTAAAAAAAATTAATTAGAATAAAAAATATTTATTTTTTTTTAAAAAACTTCAGAATCGACCAGCCAAAAATACTGTCCGTGTTACAATGAAGG
This sequence comes from Bombylius major, assembly GCA_932526495.1. NCBI lineage: Eukaryota > Metazoa > Arthropoda > Insecta > Diptera > Bombyliidae > Bombylius > Bombylius major. Next base: position 17,982,099 of record OW052044.1, on the reverse strand, counting down.
CTGGTCCAAGACGATCATTGAAAAAGTTGAAGAATTTAATAACAGCAAATAAATATCGTACAGATTTAAAACAGGTAAGCAAAAGACTTTTTTTTTTTTAATTAGTTAAATACTGCCTTCTTTCATGATGATATACATTTTTTTTATCACCAAGATCGATGAACTCCTAATGATTTAACAATTCTCTGAAATAAAAATGCTAAAATTATTTTGTTTTTGTTTTTTGGCACACGTTTGATTTTATTTTTTTTATTTCCAGGCTGCACTTCGTAGAGCATCAGCAGTATTGCGTTCGCAAAAACCACTAACAAGTAAAAAAGTAGGTGCTGGAAGATCTGCTTAAATGATTTTATTTAAATAAAAAAAAAAAATTTAAAAACATTAAATTTGTATTTTTATTTCTAAAATATCTTGGAAAGAAAAAGAAATTTAAAAATACGTTAAGAAATAGAGAAGGAAAGTGGGAGGATCAAGGGTAAATTGAATATGTACCAAAGAGTGAATCTCAATCTTGTTTTTTAAAATTATCAATAGTTTCTGTTGAAAGCGTAAATGTTGCTGTGAGTATCTCAATGTAATTACCCCCTAGAGTGCTAAGATCAACTAAGTTTGATTATCTCTGAAGGATAATGCACTTCAGTGCACTGATAGTCAATGGGCTTTACTCGAAACATTTTTTAGTTTTAAAACTAAAATATGTAGTTTCAACTTGAAAATCAGAGTATGCTCTCAAATTCATTATAAAATGAGGAAATAACATAACAGGAGAAATTTAAAAACATCAAATGATCGTCAATTGCAAGTATTCAGCTTCATGGTTTAGTACGTTGAATATTTGCAAATGACGATCATTTGATGTTTTTGAATTTCTTCAAATTTTGTATAGAGTTTCGAAGCACTCTGCTTTGCAATTCGAAACTATCATATTTGCGTGCACGATCTGATGCAACTTATGCATGACCAACTGAAGCAAATATTTATGGCAGAAATCTTGCAATCATGATCAGCGTGCACGTCAAATATAATCAATTGTATTTTCTTCTTATTTTTCAAACAGCACGCAAATTTTTAATCGTTTTAAGGGTAAATGATTTTTTATTAAATTACAATAGATAATTTTCTATAAAATGGAGTTTTAAGGTCGATTCAAACACATCCGGTCAGGTTCCAGTCACAAATACGTTTCCTTGAAAGAGCATTAAGTTCACTTTGTTGAACTGCAGCTTCGGCATAGATTCTTTGAACTTTCTCCTTGCGTTCCAAATCACTAAAAAAATTGAAGAAATCAAAATTAATATTAATTAAAAATTTGAGATAAAAAAAAATACAAACCTTTGAATTTTTTTTTGAATTTTAATTTTACGGACGGAATAATACGGACGACGTTTATTATCAATAACTTTTTCTATTCGTGGTTCCAATAATCTTGAACATTTTGCTTTCTTTTCTGGTGCAACTAACCTTATAGGTTTATTCCATACATTTTTCATAATTTTCTTCAACAAAATCTGGATACACCACAATTATCTTGAATCTTTCAATAATTTCAATGTACCATTTATGACTAAATCCGCAAATTTCATTGATTCCTCCTTTGTGCAGAACAAGTAAGTAGTACAAGAAAAATAGAAAAAAGGATAATTTGTTTTATTATATGTGTATATTTATTGAGGAAAAAACTGATACATGACTTATTAGGTTTTTATTACTAGATCCGATCAACTGTATTGCACAATTGAATCGGTCTAGATTTTGTGGTTAGGACGGTCAGGTGTATGTAGTAATACGTACATCTGACTCGATTTTGCTCACAATTTTATTTTATTCGAAATCCAAGAGTCAACCTTCTTCCAATGGTGGCTGAGGGGTTTGTGATCTAACAAAAAATCATCTACCTCTCGTTAGGCGCGCCTGAGGATGATTGTTGATAGTGGCTTGGAGATCGGTAAAATAAAAGTTGGTCTGGAAGTTCTTCCACCTGTAGATCAAGCGTTAGCGGAGGATGAGTCCAGGATCTCTTACTCCCCGACAGTCTTGTTCTCTGGTGGTCCTTCCACTTCCTGGGCGCCTCATACGCGCTCAGCAGAAGTGCACCAACAACAAGAGCACAAACAGAATGGTACTCGTTCCGGAGGCGGATTCAGACCATTAGTAGATACGATCAACTGTATTGCACAACTGAATCGGACATCGGTCTAATCGTGAACACTTTATGTGCGCAAATATGATATCGTGAATAGCATGCGTATGCATATGCACGCAAATATGAATTCGTGAAAAAGGCCAATATTTTAGCTAAATTTCAACATGGTCTTCCAACAGTAATCTATTTTTTCATATTAAAGAAAGGTACGCTAGAAACCAATGTTTTCGAAATATTAGTTTTGAAGTTTTTTATATCTGCGTCTGGTTGCGTTGATGGATTTCCATCAGTTAAGATTTGTTTCGTAGAAAATTCTTCAAAGAATATTTTGACCAAATTTCAATTTAAAATTCAACATACACTATTTTGTAATAAACTGCTTAATTTATTTCAACAGTTGCTCGAATTATAAAACACTAATAAAGTCCAGCTGCTGGACTTGTACAATTCGGCCTCGTTTTGAAGGGCGGTTTCCATATTTTGGAGGAAAAATATCATTTAAAAAAATATTTTGATTTCTTTTGTTGACATAATTTGAAAAATATTTTTTTTATTGAATAAAAATACAAAACTGAACAAATAAACAGAAATAAATGATTTATTTTAAAAAAAACCAAAATTTTTTTTCAGGGAAATTTTAAATATGAAAATTTCCCTCAAAAGGGAATTATGGTTTAATCTGGAAATATTTTTATTCTCATGGGCCATGACTAGGGTTGGACTTTTTCTGAAAAGTATCGAGTACAAGTATTTTGATGAGTACTTTTGAAAAGTAGTGATACTACTTGGTATCGACCGAAGTATCGAGTATGAGTACATGAGTACAAAAGTACTCATGACTGAGCATGTGTAATCTGAGAAGCAAAAAAAAAAAAAAACCTCACACGACAGGTGTAATAGGTGCCAAACAAACACCGAAAAGCGCAATTTAGTACGGGGATTAGGGGCCGCCTGATCTGAGTAGGGTAGAGTTGCCTTTCTTTGACCACCTAACGGTTTATGTTTATTGATTTTCATGTAAAATTTTCGTTACAGAAGTTATTTGGTTTTTTTCAACGGAATTTAAAATGAAACCTTTTTCTATAAAATAGTATAAAACTGTTTAAGCAATAAATTAGGCCGAGATAATAAAATTTTTATCAAAAAGTTAAAATTGTATTTTTTGCCTATGTTCGACCACTTCTTTCCTATTTCCGACCACCATAAATAAAAAAGGTAGTTTTATACACTATTTTTACCTGTTTTTTATTACAGTGGTCGAACTTAGGGTCTGGTCGACGAAAGGTAACTCTACCCTATATACTTGCTAAAAAGTATCGAATACCTAGTAAGTATCGCAAAAAAGTATCGAGTGAATGTACTCGATACCAAGTACTACTCGAGTACTTTAGTCCATCCCTAGCCATGACTACCATAAAAACCAAATAAAATAATAAACATCCAAATCCATTATTCAACAAAACAATATCAATTTTTGTAAATATTTCTCCAATCTCTGCAATAGACGACGCCGTCGCCACACAAAGGCCACGTAACGTAATTCAATATCTTCCGATTGCTTATTATTAAATTAGAATTAGAATTTGTTTACAAATTTTTTTGTCACATAAAAATAATAAACAGAGGGTGTGGTTCGTTTAATAGTAAACAGCAAAACTATTTTCTACCTATTTTTCTCAGAAGTGCATTACAAATCAGTTGTTATTGTTTACAATTTTTTGTACTCCAACATTGTTGCGTTAAATTTTGTAAACAAGTGAATTTTTATACATTTCAACAACAACACAATGCGCACACATTCAAATTTAGAATTTAATTTTCATTTATAAAACTATTTCGTAAATCGTATTTCTTTTTATTTTAAATGTTTTGTTTTTGTGGCAAATAAATACCGTTTGCATAGTTGTTTTTTAGTTGGCATTGAAGCTTGTTAATTACGTCAAAAATACGATCAAATAAGAAAGATATTTTCTTTTTGTTTCGAGAAATCGTGCGATACAATACAATCACAAATCATCAGATATTAGCTACATATCTTTTTTATTGTTCCAATCAGTTGACTTTCTTCATTAGCGAATGTACATTTCATGAAAACGGATCAATTTTTGAGTGACTAATAAACCATACATTATACATAATTAATTTGAATCACAATCTATAGTGCAAAAAATAAAAACTATCTAAAAACAGAAAAACAAAAGTGTAATTAAACTGTGATAAAAATTTTCAAGTAAATTTTAAGTGGAAAAAGAGTATTGTGCTATTTAAAAAAAAGATACTATATTTGAAAAAAAAAAAAAAAATTTGTGCCTTTAAGAAGGGAAAAAAACCTTGGTTCAATCACCAGGAAGATTAAAATTAAATGTATATTTGCGAAAAATGCAATCAGTTTTAAAACAACAAAAATATAGACGAATTGCAGGGATTTTTGGTGTAGCGAGTGTGTAAGTGTATTTAATATAAAATTCATTTTTTTTAAATAATTTAGTGTCCCTACCTAGGTATCTGCATAATTTTTTTTTCAAGTACATAATTATTTTTTGTTATTGTTTCTTTCTATAAATTAGATATTTCTCATAATTAGTGTCTGTAAATTATTTTTGGTTTATTCATCATCATACTCGTATGTTTTGTCATTCTATTTGTTTTGTTTTTGTTGTGTTGCTAGTTGTCTCGTTTTTTCTACAGAACAGTTTGAAAAACATGATTTTATGTGACGGATATATTTAGATAATATAGTTAGCTCTTTTGTATTTTGTTTGGGAAATTTCGATGGGTAATCTAAAAACAGCTGTTGTATAGGCACAGGCAGATAAGTTTAACAAGTTGTAATCAGTGCTGTCGTTCCAATAATTCTTAGAGTAGTATAAATAAGTTCAAAAGAGTAGTATTTTGTAGAAAAAAGTAGTATCAGGGTAACCATTCACAGAAAGTATTATAAGCCAAATTTTACAATAGGACCCAAATCTTCTCATATCAGGGATTGATAAATAAAATGTCTAGGTCTAGGTACTTACGTATTTCAAATAAATTTTTATAATTTTTATAATAAATAATGACATGATACTACTTTTTTTTGTTCCAATTATTTATTTAAAACAGAAATTAAAAATTAACAAAAACCAACAAAAAAAAACTAAATTCAAATATAAATTATTGCTTTGAAATAATATAGTGGGCCTTACTAATAAACATTTTTTAGTTTTAAAACTAAAATAGTTTCGGCTTGAGAATCAGAGTATGCTTTCAAATTCTTTATAAAATGGAGAAATAATAAGCTTGAAGGTTTAAAAAAACTTTTAAAACATATACTTTTTGAAAATTGATTATAAAGCCTCTGTAACTACGATGATATTCGAGTAAGGAGTTGTTCGAGGACGTTTTCGGAAGTTTCTCACTTACTCCGTTCTTTAAATTCATATTTTTCTAATATTCCATCATATTTAATTATTTTCAAGAAAGGTATCGATTCTAGACAGGAAGCATTCTATTCACTCATTCCAAATCCGAAAACCCCATGTAAATCCGTTCACGTTTACTACCCTAAAACTCTTTCCATAATTTCAATTACGTCACGAGGAACACTCTTACCCACAAAGGAAAAAGTAAGTGGATAAAAAGTATATAATAAAAATAACTTAACATATTTTGTATAGAGTTTCAAAGCCAACTCTGATTCTCAAGCCGAAACTATTTTAGTTTTAAAACTAAAAAATGTTTATTAGTAAGGCCCAGTGTATTTTCAAAAATGAATCGCTGCTTTGGTGATGGAATGCTGATGCTTGTCACAAATTCAAAAATGCAACGTAACTTTTATGATGCGTTTTCACATATTCAAAAAACCAAATGTAGCATTATAACAAAGTTGTGTGGCACTTTTCGGCTAGATAAGCAGGATTTCAAAATTTTGTCGTCGAAATTAAATCTCTTCAAAATTTGTTCACATAATGTTAAGTAATATTTCCTGCAACACATTTTTTTTCGTATTTTAAAATTAGTACTACCAGGAAATCTTAAATTATATATCACAGTCACAGGCACAAGTATTGAAAATATACCACATAGTAAGAATTTTGTAAAAATTAAGAAACGAAGTACAAAACTGTGATTTTTTGAATAATTTATCAACTTTGTTATAACATTTTAAATAAATTTAAAATTTGAAAAAAATAGTAGTATAAAATTGAAAGGAGTAGTATAGTAGTATGACAACTCAAATAGTAGTAAAAAACTACTATAGTAGTATGAACGACAGCACTGGTTGTAATTGAGTTTTCATAGGGTGTTTTAAAAGTTTGTTTCAGTAAATTGTTTTCAGTTGTTTTATTTCAATTTTTTGTTATTTTTTTCTGGCTCGTAGTATTTTATTTTCTATGCAATTGTGACCATTAATTGTGGGTGTAATGAATTAGATATGTGTTTGGTTTGTGGGTGGGAGAATGATGTAAGCATTCATTCATACAGGAAAGTCCATTGTACACTCAGACGATTTCTGACCACATTTGTGACCAGCGTTGCCACTCATAAAAATATTTCCGTACCATTTATGTATATTCGAAAAAAGTACCAAAACTGGAGGAAAAGTACCAAAAAATCGATACAGTATATGATGTACTCGTACATACATATGTATATGAGGCGCTCAGCGCTAGAACAGCTTAAGCCACATTAAAAAACAAAGGCAAAACAGGTTAATTGTGCATTGTACGGTTTTGTAGTTAACCTGTTTTGCCTTTGTTTTTTAATGTGACTTAGGCTGTTCTAGCGCTGAGCGCCTCATATGTGTGTAAATAAACCTACAAATTTGATAGCTCAATTGGAAAAACTTTAATTATACATTAAAATTATTTATTATTCGAAAAAAAAGAACAAAAACATAACAATTCTTATTTAGCTAATAAACATAACAACGACAACTATAACGTGACGTTCAATTAGAATCAATAGAACGACTGTTGTTCTCGCCCAATGACAACGTTGTCGTTCACTTAGATTTACTTCTAATTTTGTCGGTGTCGCAAAGCAGTTGTCGTTGTCGTTATCATTGGGCGCAAGGTTTCAGACATTTTTACAGGGTTGACAGTATCAAAATATAAAAACAAAGTGTAAGGTGTATGAGCTCTGAAATAGGGTTGTACAAGGTCTATTACAAATCGGATTGCTCCTTGATAACATAGTAAATTGATTTGAATTGAATTCAGACTTTATGAAAAAACTACCATTTGCAAAAAAAGGTACCAATTTTGGTTAAATTTATCCAAAGTGGCAACGCTGTTTGTGACCGAAATATGATGGCAGATGGACTGATGGTTACATTTGTTATGCCTTGTGATTAGCCCTACGCCCTACGGCTACGAGAGCCCTACAGTCCTTCCTGTTTTAGGCTTAGGTTAGGTATATTGTCACATTTAGGAAGATTTTTGTTAATAATGTACCTACATACATTAATATTAAATTTTAATATTATATAAATTTTCAGATGTGCTCTTGTACATTATGAAAGACATAAAATAAAACAATTACTCTCAGGATTAGTTGATACAAGTGTCCTTGACGTGGATAAAAAACGTCCAGATTATATTTATATTAAATATCACATTTATAGGGAATCAATGCGAAAAATGAAATTAAAACAAGAAGAAGATAAAGTAAGTGTTTTATTTTATTTATTTATTTTTTTAAAATTTTTTTCAAAATTTTTTAATTTATTTTGATTGTTAAATTTTCAGAATTGGATTAATATTATAATTCATCCATTTGGTAAATGGTGGAAAACATTTAAACACTCAATTGCATGGCGTTTATTAAATATTGCACAAAATGGTGATAAACATGATCGTTTAAAAGCAATTAGACAATTAGCATCAATAAATCATTTAAAAGATTGGGATTTTCGTCATTTAGCACAAATATGTGATCCAAAAACAGCAATATCATTAGCTAGATCAAATTGTGATAAACGTTGGTTTATACCAGTACATAAATATGGTGTAATAAAAAATTCAAAATTTCTATTACAAGAAATATATCAAATGTTAGAAAATTTAATGCCAAATAAGTGTATTGAAAATATGTTATCAAGAGATTTTCATACAAATGTAACACATATTAAGGTAAAATAAAATAAAAAGGTCAATTGATACACACAAATCCGATCCGGTTCTAGCCCATCCGACCAGGTTTAATGTTCAAAGCATTTTGACATATTTATATGTGACTTGTGACCGGAATCGGATCGGATGTGTGTGTGTTTATCGATATTGATTGTTCCAATTTTTTATTGAAAGAAGAAAACCAAATTAATTTGAATGTTTTAATTAATTAAGGATTCCGATATTGATGAATTACATCCAGTTGATTTTAATTTAAGAACAAAAGATATCGATTTACTTAAAGAATTCATTGTACTTTTAAACCATATCACAGAAGATAAGAATGTGTGCCAGAAAGTAAGTACATATTTCTATTGATTGATTGATGAAAAAAATAAAAATTAAATTTTATTTTGTTTCGATTTTAGATACTCGATCAAGGAGGTTTATTAACTCTTATAGAGCTAAATAAATTTTTTGCAAAAGACAATGAAACGTTAGCAACAATTTGCAAAGTTTTATCAAATATTGCAATGGTTAAAGATTCAGAATATCATTTTTATGTAACTGGTACGTGGCTTTTTAATTTCTATGATTTAAATGTAAGATTTTTTCTTATTAATTTGTTTTTTATTATTTCAAACTTTCAGGTTGGGTTGGAATTTTAGCACAATGGCAAAATCATCCAGATGTACGATTACAAGTGATCTCATCGAAAGTTTTAGCAAATTTAGACCGTGATGATAATTATCCAACAACATATCCACCTAATATTTATGCACTTTATCCAAGACAAAGACAAAGAACAAAGCCAAAATTGGATATTATTTTCATTCATGGACTATTAGGTAGGTAATCAAAATCCTTGTTTTCAGAAACAGAGAACTCTCAAATTGTGAAACCTATCTCCTATCATATATGTTTTCTTCTCCTTTTTATAATCTAAAGAAGTTCAAATAAGACATCTATCAACACTTTCTCTCTTTCCCCTCTTAATACGTCCTATTGAACATCTTCAATCCTCATGCACTAGCGCTGTGCTTTTATGACTAAAAATTTTATTTTTCTATTTTTAGGTGGTGTATTTTATACATGGAGACAAAAGGATAGAGAATCATCGAACGAATTAGGTCTTTATGGTAAGAACGCATTTTATACGAGCGAAAGTGATGATGTATTTTTAGTTGGTGAAACGAAACGTGGTATATTTAAAAAAGCATATGAATTGAAAAATAGTAATAATTCTTCGATTAATAAACAAATTAAAACTAATCAGATTCAGGGTAAGTTTTAGATTGAAGAAAAAATAAACACTAAACTTTTTATGTTTTCTCCTGTAATCTCATTTTTTCACAATTCCTGTTTGTTTTTAAAATGATTTTAGCGTGGTGAAAAAAACAAAATTCTTTTTCAAACAAGACAAAAATAATTCAATATTATTGAGCTAAAATAAAATAATATTTAAAATTAAATTCAAAATTTGTCATATTTCTCCTTTATTTTTAAACTAACAAACGTGCTAGAAAATATTTTGCAATTTAAAATTTAAATGAGATCCCGTTTTGGAAATTCTTAATGCTTATTATTATTTTTTTTTAATGAAAAATTTCATCAAATAGTGTTTTTGTTTGTGTAGTTGAAATTTTCGTCTTTTTTTTTAAAATAAATTTTAACAATTCTTTCTTCTTTTATTTTTGGACTAAAGAATCAATTACTTCAACTGAGGCTCCAATTATAAATAAAAGGCGAAAAGTAAAGAGTAAATCGTCTGGTATTAGTGATCTGGCTACAAAAGAATTAGTTGAAACTTTAGAAACAAGTGCTGAATTAGATTCAGATTGGGAAGTAAGTATAATAATATTGTTTAAAAATTATTTCTTTTTTATTTGTTATTTTCGTTTTTGTTATTTTTGTAGGTTGTTTTTCCTGATTGTCCTTTGAAGTCTAATGGTTCAGAATCAGAAGATTTATACAGTATTCCTGGGTAAGAATTAAATTCAATCAAAGTTTTGTGCTTTCAAGTATTTATATGGTTTTTTGTTTGTTTTTGCAGCGATGAATGGATAAACAATGATGATGCTGAAGAGTACACAAATTGTTGGCCAATGGATTGGTTACCAGAGGATCATCCAAACATAAGGTAAAATTTTACTCGTCATTAAGAGAATTTTTTTTAAATATACATATGTTTCATTGATATAATTTATATAGAGTCCTTGGAGTTGATTATACATCAGCTGTTACACAATGGTCAGTGAATTATGCAAAAGCATGTCCTTGTGAAAAAGGACAAGGTACATTAGAAAATCGGTCAACATTATTACTTAAGAAATTAGTTGAGGCTGGAGTTGGTGATGGTCATCCAGTTGTATGGGTTGGTCATTCAATGGGTGGTTTATTATGTAAATTAATACTTACAAAAGCATTACATAGTAATGATCCAAAAATGCAAAATTTAGCTAAAAATTCTAAAGGTATCATATTTCTTGGTACGCCACATAAAGGTAGTCCAATTGCAAGATGGAAACAACATATGCAATATATTTTATCACCGTCAATTGAAGTTAAAGAATTAGAAGAAAATTCACCAAAATTAATAAATTTACATGATGATTTCATGAAAGAAATTCGTACATCATTAAAAAATATAAAAATTGTTAGTATTGCTGAAGGACAACCAACAATGTTAACAACATTTAAATTTCCATTAACAATTGTTAATGAAAATTCAGCATATATTGATTATGGTGATTTTTATAAATTAAAAGATGATCATTTAAGTTTAAGTAAACCAATATTCCGTCAATCTTTTCTTTATACAAAATTATTAAAAGTTATTGATGATGCATTAATACAACAACAACAAAAACAAAAATCAAATGAAAAAGGAATAATTGATGAACAAAATGATTATCATGTAAGAAAAACAGTATCAAAATTATTTAATTGGAGAATATTTACTACGGTACCAGATTATTTTCATAAATTTCTTGTTTGAAAAAAAAAACACATTTTTTTTTGACTGAAAGATAAAGTATTTTTGAAAATTCAGCAAAACGTAACCATGATGCATAAAATTCATTGTATGTAAGGTATTGGGTTAAATTTTTACATCATGACTGCTTTATTGCTTTTTGAACTCACCAATATTCTTAATTTTTTTTTTAAACTTAAATTTCCATCACGAATGTGAAATGTTTTTTTAGTATTTTATACTTAATAATTTTTTATTTATTAAATTATTTTCTCATTTTTTTTAAATTTTATATTATTTATGAATGTTATATTTATGTATTTTAAAATTCATGTATTTCCTTGTTTTTTCTAATAAAATATTTTGATACAAGTTTCTCTGTGCATAATTTTTATTTTTATTATTTAAAATGTACATAGGTCCATTTCCATTTGGTATGTGAAACCAACTTGGGAGTGTTCAAAAATTAGACCGATTCAATTGTGCCCATACAGACACAGTTGATCGGAGCTACTAATGTTCTGAATCCGCCTCCGAAACTGGTACCATTCTGTTTGTTGCTCTTGTTGCCTGTTGGTGCGCTTCTGCTGAGCACGTATGAGGCGCCCAGGAAGTGGAAGAACCACCAGAGAACAAGACTGTCGGGGAGTGAGAGATTCTGGACTCATCCTCCGCTAACGCTTGATCTACAGGCGGAAGAACTTCTAGACCAACTTTTATTTTATAGATCTCCAAGCCACTATCAACAATCATCCTCAGGCGCGCCTAACGAGAGGTAGATGATTTTTTGTTAGATCACAAACCCCTCAACCACCATTGGAAGAAGGTTGACTCTTGGAGATCAAATAAATAAAATTGTGAGCAAAAATCGAGCCAGATGTACATATTACTACATACACCTGACCGTCCTAACCACAAAATCAAAATCTAGACCGATTCAATTGTGCAATACAGTTGATCGATCTAGTAATCTAAAATAAAGAATGTCTTATTTAAAAAAAAAACTTAAAGAGGACTGAACAGAAATTGTGATAAATTTTATTTTTTATTTTTAGTTTTTAAAACAAAACAATCTAATTAATTATAATTAAGTGCTAATAAAAAGAATTTTGAAGTAAAACGAAGAGAATTTTTTTTCTAAATAAACTAGAAATCACAAAATGTATGTAAATTGTAATGTATGTAAATGTAAAAGTAAATGTACATGAATCAAATTTGTTGCCGAAAGGCAACATCCTCTAGAGCTCGTCCTTAAGGATACCAAAACTCCTACTACTATTTTTTTGAATCTAGAATGCCTAAATAACAATATATCAAAAATTTAAATTTTTTGGTGCACTAATACGGATTTGGCACTGAAAGGGTTAACTAAAAGCTCAAATACATGTTTTTGTTTTGTATTAAAAAGCTTCAAGCATCATTAAATTTTTTTTTTCAATATGAATTTTGTTGTGAAACTGTTAATACGCGAAAAGATTGTTTATTGTGGTGTAATACTTTTTTTGGCGCTTAGAACATTGAAAATTAGAAAAACAAGTTAATAAATTTCCGATTTATTCGTATTTTTTTTTTTTTTTTTTTTTTTTAAATAAATTCATGTATATAAAAAATTCGTTACAAATAGTGAATTAAAGAGAAAATAAGACACTTTTTTTTTACCTTTTAGATACAACATATTTTCATTGTTTATTCATGTATTTCTTTCAACAGAAAGTAAAAATTAATTAAATTGTAATGAATTAAAATTAGTAATTACATATTTTTTTACTTTGTGTATTTTTCGGAGAATACAAGAGAGTACGAAGTACACGTGAATAACACATGTATCATATACATACATATATATATACATATATGTATATAACATTAATCATAAATGTACTTTTGAATTTGAATTAGAAATGTTTTAGCTTTTTTTCTATTTGATGTATAATTCATTGTTTTTTACAAAAGAAAAAAAAAATGAAATAAAAAAAAAATTCCTAATTTAGAAGTATATGGTGCGATAAGAGTTCTTAAGATTTAAAATTACAATATTAGTTAGCAACTATATCTTACTGGTGATTGTTATTATTGTTCATTTATTTGTGTTATAAAACAATCTATAGTATTGCTGTAGTATCTTATCTGTTGCTGATAATGTGGTAGATGTAATTTTAATTAATAATTCAAATTGATATTTGCTCTAGATATTATTAAACAAATAAATAAACAAAGACTAGTATGAAAAGTGGAAGTTTTATAAAAGAAAAAGTTTTTTACGAAAAAAATAAAATATACTTGTAGTTAGAGAGATATAAGTAACATTTTAAAAGTAAATGTACTATATAAAACGATATAATATGATGAAAAGAAGTATTTACGAGTGAGAGAAATAAAATAACTAATAAGAAAAACGTTTTACAGACGTGACGTTAATAAGATATTTTTTTGCATTAAGAAAACATATCTATTTTATACAATAAGAAAATAATGTATCTTTGGATTACAACTAAAAAATGTTTATGTTCAACATAAACAAGAAGGTAAACAAACAAAAAAAACTATTTAAAATTAATTGCAATTTGTTTAGAATGTTTTCATTTTCTGTTCATCATAATAGAATTTTTTTCTTTATTGATCATTCCATTGGTTTTCGACAAAATGGCTTTGAAATTTTTTTACAGCTTTCTTCAATATGTTTTATTTGATTCATTAGATTAAAAGGTTCACTTTATAATGAGTCATTTGTGTACTCAAAATCAGTAAAAGTAGCTTTACACTACTTGATTTCTCATATCACTTTACATACTATATGTCACTGGTAAAAGTTTGACAGCGTTTACACTGTCTGATTTTGTTGAGAAACTTTCTCATACGACTTTACACTCGACATATCATTAAAATAGATTTTTTCTATTTTCGTATGACATTTGATTCGACTTCGTAATACTTGAATTTTTTTATTTCAGTGGATTTTCAGCATTATTAGAAGTCGTATGACAATACATATGTAAAATAACATACATAAAGTGATATGACAAATCAAGTAGTGTAAAGGTACTTTTAAGCAACGATTTTTTTTGCAGAAAATTATTTAAATGACTTCTACAGAGATCTTCTGAAACTAACTACCCTAGTACATATTTTTAAAATTCCTTTTTTTTTTTTAAATTTTTATTTTTTCTAATTGTATTTTTACGAATAAATTTTGCATATAATATTTTTTTTTTCTCTGTGATGAATGTGGAAATGATATACTATACTTTTTGTTGTTGTTTTTAATAAATTATTCAACAGGTGTGATAATAAAATAATTACCAAATATTTTCACATATTTTTCATTCTAAAGTGTTGAGATTTGTTTTTATTTTTTAGGGGTAGCATTTAATTTGCATCATTTATTTACAAAAAAAAGATTGACAAATTTCATTTTTTTAAATGTATGTATTTGTGAATTAAATAAATTTTGTTTACTTATTTAAAATTTACTGCAAAATTAGAAATGAAAAAATGAAATTTAATTAAAAAATATATTTGACAAAAATAATATATGTAAAATTTTCTTTGATGCTCAAAAGAGAAGCTTTTTTGAATTAAAAAAAGAAATGAATTTTCTGTTTATAAAAATTTTATAGAAAAATTTTATTCAGAACTTTTTTCAGTTTTAGGTTTTCCTAAAAAAGGCACTTTTTAAAAATTATTTTCTTCCTTGCATGATTCATGGCTGAAAGTAAATTTAAATGAGAGAATTTTAAGAGAACTGAGATTAAAAAATCAAAGGAAAATTTTGAATTTCCTACTTCCTTCGAAATTTAAAAGAAGAAAAATAAATTCATATTTTATTATTAAAATTTATCTTTTCACCGGCGCCAAATTATATCATTGCGGAATTTTTGTTTGTTTTTTGTTTTGAAACGATTAAAATAAGGCAAGATTTTAGTCAAAATAGAAAAAAATGGATAGAAATGATTTTTTTTATTAAAAATAATTCGATATTAAAAAGATTGGAATTTGTACTTAATATTTGTGCTAAATTTAGAATTTAAATCATTTTATTCTTCTAGTGAAATTTACATTGTGAGCAGTGAGCTTTTTATGCTGTTTAATAACAATATTAAATTGAGAACATTTTTGGTTTTTTATTCCAGATCCTTGTCTTTTTTTTTTCGATTTTATTTGCATCTGTTTCTAATTAACTTAATTATTCCTAAGAACATGATTAAAACTGATAGAAAGATTGTTAAGATTGAAATTTGTTGGTGTTGCTTATGTTTTTTGTTAACGCGCAGATATGTCATATTTTTTTTATAGAGTTCAGTGATTTTCTTGGCAACGGTCATAGACATTGACAAATTTTTTATTTTTAAGTTGTTCACTAAGAAATTAGTATGTACATGTAGAAAGAGATTCATGTTGTCATCTTTTGATTTATGAATAGTTTGTGGGAAATTTATTTCTGTTTTCTCTAGGAAATTGCCAAAAAGATTTCGATTTTACATGGTAAAGAATATAAGAATTGTATGACAGAGAGATGGTTTAACATATTTTTAAAGCTTGTTTTTTATTCAATTTAATTTCACAGGCAAAAAAGGATTTCATTCATATCTTTCTCGTTTGTCTGTTTTTTTTTCTTCTAACTTTTTATACTGATGGAAACATATTTAATTCTTTTAAAAGCATATGTCTTGAAATCAATGAACTCTGTTCCATTTAAAATTAATAAGCTTAAGGTTAAAAAAACTTTTATAACATATACTTTTTAAAAATTGATTATAAAGCCTCTGTAACTACGATGATATTCAAGAAAGAGTTGTTCGAGGACGTTTCGGAAGTTTCTCAGTAACTTTCTCCGTTCTTTAAATTCATGTTTTTCGAATATTCCATCATATTTAATTATTTTCAAGAAAGGAATCGATTCTAGACAGGAAGCATTCTATTCACTCATCCCAAATCCGAAAACCCCATGTAAATCCGTTCACGTTTACTACCCTAAAACTCTTTCCAAAATTTCAATTACGTCACGAGGAACACTCTTACCCACAAAGTCAAAAGTAAGTGGATAAAAAGTATATAATAATAAAAAGACTTTAATCAAAATTTTAAAAAAATGAAATTCCTTATCATTCAAGCCAGATTTTAAAGCTACATTGACACTATAATCACGACTTCACAAATACAAAATTTAAAAGAAAAGTATTCAACCGAAGATCAAGTTCAAAGAAAGTGAATAGCGAACATCAGAAAAAAAACGGGGAAAAATTTAAACATATAAAGAAAAACAATTAAGAAAAAAAGAAAACGATTTCAAAAAAAAATCTTGACCTTCCACAATTTCATTTTTATTGAGTTTTCTTACTCTCATATGTTAATATATCATATCACACATGTTTACATAAGTACATACATATATGCATATGTATTCATTCATTTCTGTAAGCACGAGTACAAATATTTGTTAACTTTTTAATAAAAATTCCAGAAGATTGATTTACAAATTTTTTTATAGATTGATTTCCGCATTAATTTCAGAAAAAATACTTATTTTTCCACGCACAAGCGAATATTGATAAAATCTAGGTATATTATCTTAAAGAAATAAAATTCGGAAAAAAAGAAAATTGCGTATAGATTTGAAATTTTTTTTATAGAAAATAAAATAAGAAAAACACTTTTTTTGTTGTTTTCTGAATGATCAAATTTTAAAAAAAGTCCAATTGGTTTGTAATATGTCTTTAATGTAGTACACAAATCTTATCAATTTAAAATTAAAGAATTTCTTGTTTTATCACATTTATGAAAAAAGAGAAAAAAAAAGTTATATCAACAGTTTAAAGTCCAATATACATAGTTTACTATTATTTATTTATTTTTATTGTTATTTGTTTACAATTTTTTTTTTTTTTCGTAAATCCTAAACCATGTTTGTTCACAACCAAGTATTCAAAATTGTTTTTAAAAATTTGTTTTCAAAATTGCTAAATAATGTTTCGTTAGTTCGGATTAAGCTTTGACATAATTTTCGAATTTCAAAATGATACAAAAAACAAACTTGAAATGCTTTAAAATTGTTGCCAGCAAAAAGGGCTTTAACGTAAAGCGAGAAAAATTTGTTGTGAGGGCATTTTTCAGAAGAGAGAGGTTTGAATTTTAAGTACCTACCTCTACATACTAAATTGTCTTGTTTGTCCAAATAGTTAAATTTTTCATATTTCTTAGCTTTCAAAATTGTAGAAAATTTTGCCCGTGAGAATTAGAAAAACTCGTGGTCATGAATAGATACAATCTTTTAAGTATTAAAAAAAACTCGATTTGCGTAAATAATTAATTTTTTTCTCAAGTAAAACTCAATAAATACTTTATTTTTTATTTTTTTGAAAAGTTAATATTAATTATGTAATAAAGTTTTAATAGAATACTTGTATTTGTTTGATAAGCATAATTACATTTTGTGGATTGTAAGTCATGTAGGTATTAAAAAAAAAGATACTTTTTCATTTTCATTTTATTCAAACTTAGGTACGATTTTTTTTTCAAAATATTTTTGTAATGTTTTTCACCCTCCTTGTCAGATAACTGGATTTTGATTTAAAAATTGATAATCTAGAAAAAATTAAATATTTTTTCGAATTATTACAAAAAAAATTACAAACCTAAGTACCTAATATATACATATACATAATATGTATTATGTATGTATGTATGTAGGTATAAACAAAATGTGTGTGTTATTCCAAATGAATAACATTAGTGTATGTGCTTGTGTTCAGTATAAAAATCATGTATTTAATGAATGAATGAAAATGTGATGCTAAATATTTCCGGAATATTATAATTATTATAGATATTTTTTTACACATTGTTGTTATTGTTGTTGATTCTTTCTTTGTTAAGTATACATTTTAATTGAGCTAAAAAGTTGTTAACCTCATAATTTTGTCTAGGTTTAATTTTTTTATCATTTCAGATAATAATTTTTATTGTAATTTAAAAAGATAAATTTTATGCTAAGCTTTCTAAAATAAATGCTCAGTAAATCAAATCTCATCTAAAAAAACTGAGCAGAAACTTTTAAGAACATTTTCGTACGAAAAATAATAGAAGTAGATTAGTTACCTACATAATATGTAGTTTGTTTTTGATGAAATAATTGTAAAAAAGTAATAATCAAACGAACACAAATGTCTGATTCTATCTAAAAAAAAAAAAAAACAATAAACCAACACTTGAGTTGAATTTCAGTCATAATATTATTGTCGTTTAATTAAGATAAGACTTAATTGAAAAAAAAAAAATTATAAACTAGTCCAAAACTGTATGTATGTCTGATTTTTTTTTAAATTTAAAAACTTTTGCGTTCATTTACAGAATATTTATTGTTGAAAAAAAAATGTATTTACGTAGATAAATGAATAATACATACGAATGTTTAATTGATTCAAGTATGTGGAAATAAATTTTAAAATATTAATTACTTTATTGATGGGAATTATATAAAATTTTCAAGTAGAAAGTTCAAGAGTTTAAAACTTTCTTTTCTTTTTTTTTCTTTTTTCAATTGTAAAGTCTTCGTAATTACAATTAGTTTTTCACATTGACTATGCATTTTCACATATCAATTTTTCCCATGAACTTTATTTTTTGTTATTAAAAAAAAAAAAAACATTAAATTTATCTTATCAAACATTGTTGATTACTAAAAGGGGTGCATAAACTTTGAACTTTTTGCTATTTAAACATTTGAACTCATTTCACAGCGAAAAATTAGTGAGAAAAAAAAAGTTATTATTCTAACCTTGAAAGTATAATATTTAATTGTTTGTTTTAAAATGAAAATGGAAAAATTTTCATCTAATCAATTTGAATTATGGTGATTTTAAAGATAATTTTGTTGTTTGTTGATCACCATCAACATTATCATTATTTTATTCCGTGTGAAGGTTGTATTTGTTATGTTTTTTTTTAATTTTTTAAAATTTTTTTTTTTTTTTAAAGTGTAATAACAACAATAGCATTGAACCAAAAATAATTTTAGGTGCATATGTTTTTCTTTCATGATAGGTGAATAATTTGTTATTCATTGTTTTTTCTTTCGAATTGCTACAGCAAATAATAGCTTTGTTGTATAAAACAAATAAATAATGCTTACGTTTATGCAAATTACGTTTCATATCTCTGTGATAATTACAATAAATGCTGCAATTTTCTAAAATTAAGATGAAAAAAAAAAGAATTAAAAATTGTAATTGAAAAATAAAAACAAAATCGCGTGCATTTTATGTTTTTTTGAATTTAAATTTAGTCTCAAAAATAAAAGCTACTTGAAGAAAATTCAAATACTTTGGGGTTTTTTTTGCGTAATGTTTTCTTTCGAAATTTTTTGAAAATAATAAAGACCATTATAATTTTTTTTTTTTTTGAATTGGCAACAAAATCATAAACAATTCACATGAATAAAGGGATTATTTTATTTTGTTTTTTAATTTCCTTACATAATTAAAATGTTGTTGTTTTGTGAAATTTTAAACGATTGAATAATATAATTTTTAATATCTTTTTTTTTTTTTTTGAAGAAAAGTTTGAAATTTTGAATTTATGCCTATATATACACTATTCTAACACCATAAGACTTCTGAATTAAAGTTAAATAAAATTGACGCATACGAACAAAAAGTACATACATATAATAATTCTTTTTG
Organism: Bombylius major; assembly: GCA_932526495.1. Lineage (NCBI taxonomy): Eukaryota > Metazoa > Arthropoda > Insecta > Diptera > Bombyliidae > Bombylius > Bombylius major. The sequence continues at coordinate 17,962,212 of OW052044.1, read as the reverse complement.
ACGCTACGCTAATAATAGTAATAAATTTAAATTATAATCAATTTAAATCAAGTTTAACTTATTTTGTTTCATTGTGATCTCAATTTTCAAAATGGAATTTATTATTTTCACTTGCACTTGATTGCACATGCGATAAAAATAAAGAGTTTCATTTTTTTTTTATTATTAAATTTGTTTATGTTTTGTACACAAGTTAGATTGTAGGTACAAGTAATTTGATATAGTTTTATTTTATGTTTGTTTTTGAATAAATTAACATGGCTTACGTAATCACTAATCAGTCATGGTAAATCAACACCGAGAAAAGGGGAAAATGATAAAAAAGACATTGAATATTATATGTTTACAAAACGTACACAGACACAGGTACAAACAACATAAATCACAAATTACAAATTACAAAAGTTAATAGATTAATTTTATAATCGTATGGGCACACGATGAATGAAATGTGAGAAAGTCCTTAGTGGCATTGTAGGTGGTTTTTATTTTTTTTTAAATACGTAACTCCGTTTTACATAATACATATTATGGCAGTTATGAAATCAAATTGTGTAGAAATATTTTCGTGGGAAAGTTGAAAATTCAACAAATAGTCCTTAAAAGATAATATAAAGGGTACAAAATTATTTTAATAAACTTTTTTATTCAATTAACGTTTAATTTTTTTACAAGACCAAAAATTCAATCAAAAAATTTATTAATTACATTTTTCACTTGTGAGAAAAAATTCAAAATTTTCTTTAATTATGTAATTATGAATTTTTTCTTAAAAATCAAATTAAATCAATCAAAAACGTTAATTCTTTCAAAAGCATAGACAATTTGACAAAATTGTACTCCTATTAAATTGTAAACAAAAATATTATGTTTACGTAATTTTGGCAAAAATATTTTTATTTTTAAATTTGTTTTTCACTATAGTAAACAAAAAATAAAATTCCTAATGTTTTAATTTTTCCCTATTTTTGTAGACTACTGTTGAATTTTCTTTTATTATAAAGCTTTCTCATTTTGCAGGTGAACTTTTTATTAACAAAAACAAAAAAATAAAATTGTCTAAACATATGCGGTATTTTCTGTATTTTTTTTTATGAAACTCATAAACACTGTACATTTTTTGCCACAGCTGATTTCCGATTGTAACTAGAAAAATAATAATGATACATTTTGAAATTTTGATAATGTGCTTTAAGATAAACAATACGCCGATGCCGATGCGATGCATGAATTAGAAGAACTTTTTGGGTGCGTTTAGCAAAGTATAAATATTTTTATTACAAAATTTTTTCTAAAAATATTTTTTTAAATTTTAAAGAATTTTATTGATTAGAATTTCTGGTATTCAGAATTTAAAGATCAATATCCAGATTTTATTTATAATATTTTTTTAATTTCTAAAAGAGAATTTAATAAATGTTTTGTCCTCACTGTTAGCGACTTAAGGATGCATCCAATGTCAGCAAAAACGAACCCTTTACACGCACTGTCTGTAAAGTCCTTGATAGAGTTTATTAACTTGTTTATTGTATTGTTTTTGTTTTGTTGAAAATTTTTCCACAGTGAATCTCCAATTCCTTAAAATTACATAAATTATGAATTCGTACGCAATTATAAAATTTTCTTATAAAACAAAACTGCATTCAAGTTTTTAAATGCTATGCACAATGAACGCACCCATGAAATAATATACAAATCGAAATGATTTTTATAAATCTAAAAATATGTATATTGAGAAAAAAAGAAATTGAATAAACAAAGCTTTGGCCTAACAACGTGAGCTTACACATATGTATATATGTACATGTAACCAATATGTATGAAAAAGTGCATTTAAGTTCCTTGTTTGTTATGTATATTTCAGATTGCAGTCATTGATTACAATCAGTCGTTCAAATACACGCAACATAAAAAGATACAAAAGAAAAGACAAAATAATTTGTTTTAGTAGAAAAAATTATATTAAATTTTCTTATTTCTATTAAATAAATTTTGATAGCTGTCTATTTTTTTTTTAGTGAAAAATATAACGGTTTTCACTTCCTGTTAAATTTTCTTTTTTGTTCTTAAAAAAAGGAAAGTGATATTCAAGATTTCTATTGAAAATTGGTAATACATACAGTGATTGGAAAAGTTATCTTTCAATATAAGAAAAATATAATTCATCGTTAAAAATCATAAATACTTGTATCTGTGAAAAAAAAAAAAATTAATTAAATATTAATCTATATTTTTACCGGTAGCATTCAAAACGAAAAAAAAAGTTCTAATTTGTGCTGCAGTACGGAAAAATTAAAGAAAAAATCAATGAAAATTTAAAAATAAATGAAAATCACGGAAATATAATTGTTTGTAATAATATTTTTAAGGGGTAAGTTGCGGTTTGTTTGTTTGTGTTTTTTTCTATGCTACTTCTACAAAAAGAAAAAAAGAAAAAAGAAATCATAATGCATAATATACCTTAGGTAGGTCAATGTCATGCCATCTTGGGCATCTTGGCACCGTTTTTTTGATTGTTTATTTATTCAATTGGATATTGCCTATTTTAGTTTGAAGAAAAAAAGAAAAGAAAATATTCCCCTTTTTAAACTAAAAATAATTGAAAACTCACAAAAAGAAAAAAAAAGTAGATAAATAACAGCATAATTGACGTAATTAAAAATAAAAAAAATAGAAAATGAAAGAGCCAAGAATTTAAAAAAAATACATAAACGCAGTTGCGACACTCTTAAAGTGCAATAATCCTTTTTTTCATTGTTATGAAATAAAAATTCGATAACGATTGCTATTGATTTTTTTTTTGATTGCGTGTGTAAACTGAGGAGGAAATGCATGAACATAATATTGAGTTTGAAAAAAAAAATGTATTTAGAAAAATAAGCCGGATATTTTGTAGGTATCATGATATTTTAATTACATACATACATGTGCCATATAACACATAACACATAATACAGGTGCGCTTTTCAAGTTTAATTAATCAAATTATCAAAGGATTAAAATAACAAGCTTATTTAACCGTTATTTTTATTGAAAAAAATGTTCATGGAGCTTTGTTTGTTTGTTATTGGATTTTACTTTACCTTTATTTTTTATTCTTTTCTTTTAAAAATTGAAAAATTCGTTTAATTAAAAAAAAAAAAAGAGAAGATAATAAATTATATGAGGTCCCTTTAAGGATGTGTTCTTTTCTTTTTTTCTAGACATACATATGTAAATGTGAAACAAATTAAAATTTGATTAATAGATTTTTTTTCCATGTGTCTGTATGCATAAAAGGATACACTTATAATCATAGAATACATGTACAATACATATATGGTATAAAGTTCTGGTGCAGAGGGTATATAATTTAAGAAAATATTCATATAATTTATGAATTTAGGGGCTGGAAGTTATAACAATCACTTTTAAGTACGCTGAATAATATTATCTACATATAAGCAAGTATTATAGTTATTTAAGTATATCCTTAAAGTATGTAGCACGTGTATGTATAGATTGAAAAGATAAATTTTAAATGGAACAGTTTAAAAAAAATTAGACAAAAGAATTTTTTTTTTGTTGCAAAGAAGAAATTATTGAAAAAGAATGTTGAATACTTAAAGTATATATTGCAAATTGTGCTTAAAGTTAAGGTCAAGAGCGAATAATTATTTTCGTATTGTGAATGAGAATAAAAAAAAGAAGATCAAAATGATTATTCAGTGATAATTATGGCTTGTTAGAAATTGAATTTTTTTCAAGAATTAAAAAGTCATTTTCTTGAAATATCAAATATGGATTTTTTACATTGAATATTTTAAATATCTTTTGAACAAGCCTGTTTGTTTGATAGAAGAATTTGGCATGCTAATTTTTTTTATCGTATAGAATTTACTTTCTTTCAAATAATATACATATTTATTTATTTTGATTCATGTTTTTTTCTTCTTCTTGTATTCTTTTCTTTTCCCATCTTATCACCCCCCGTCATCTTCAACAGATCAATTGCTTGCAAGTAATTTTTTCCATCTAAAATCGGGAACAAAAAAAATAAAGTGAAATATTGAATTTAAAGGACGATGTTTTAAAGGACTTTTAATGATTTTATATGATAATTTTTTTTATTGAAGTTTTGAGGGCGTTATTTTTATAATTTTAATTTTGTTATGACAAATAATTTTTTCTATAGTAGAATTTGACTTCTCAATTTTTATTTGTTAGATTTTTGCTTAAATCTGGTATACATATAAATAATTCTTTTTTTTATATTTTCTTACAGGTTGAACTGAAACAAATATTTTACTGTTTAATTATGTAAAAAAATAAACATAGATATCAAGTACAAAAAAAAAAAAAAAAAAAACAAAAAACAAGATAAAGTAACGGAAAAACTGGAGAAAAAATTAACTTAATTATATTTAAATTTATGAAAATAATAAATATATTTTCCTAAATAATGAAAATAATATCAAATGAAAATTTAAAATTATTAAATAATAATAATAATAAATTAAATTTATCTTCCAATGAAATGATTTTTCAAATTAAGGATAAAAATTTTAATAATATTAATAAAACAATTGAAAAAGAAAATAATAATATAGAGCCAATGGATGTAACATACTGTGATAATAGAATTGATGAATTCAATGCAAATATAAATATTAATAAAAATTATTTAGATAGTAAAGATACAAATTTAAATATGATTAATGCCAAAGAGTTAAAAACAACAACGATGACTACAACAGATGCTGATGCTGAGATGTCATCATGTGATTCAATAATTGAATATAAAAATTTAATTAATAATGAAAATAATATGAAAATAGCAGAACAAGAATGTAGATTAGTAGAAAGGTAAGATAAATTTAAAAGAAAAAAAAAATGAATTATTTAAGAAATTATAAAAGATTGATTAAATTTATCATATGCGAAGCTTTCTTTCTATGATGTTTGTATTTATGTAAAGTAAAAATAAAACATTTTATAAATTTATCGCAGTAATCTAATTATGGGCATCACATGTACTTACCAGCTCCGTAGTAATTTTTGCTGTTGTCGTTGTTTTCTTTTAGTACAAAATCTTCTTAAGAATGTCATTGTTCAATTCATCCATTTATTCATACATGTATAAACACGTAACATACATATATGATAGAAAGATTCTCTTTTCTTAATAGATTTCAATTGAATTTCTGCTTTATTTATATATGAAAAATTTTTAAATTGGCAACAATTGACAATTATTATTCTTTTTTAAGAATAACATATTTTTTTTGTATATTGTGTATATATACATTTTCTATTTTATGAAAGATACAAAGATATTATTTCTTACTTATAAAATTTGCAGTTGTATCTTTTATAGAAAAAATCCTATCTTACAAGAAAAAAAGTCTTTTTTTAAAATTCCAATTTCATATTTCATTAACAATTAATATGAAAAGAAAAAAAATTTCGCAACGAAGACAACAAACCGTGAACAATTTTTTATAAAAGAAAAAAAAAATCTTTGCACCATCAATTAGAAAATTTGTTGGTTTCAGTATGCAATTCGATGGTGTCCAGTGTATAAATGACTACAAATATTTCGTAATATGATAATCGGGTAAATTATTTATGCGGAGATTTGTTTATTTATTTTTTTAACAGTTAATTTGTTTTGTTAGGGTTTTTTTTTTAAATTTAATTAATTAATTTTTTTTTAAATAATTTGTTTTCTTATTATTATTTTTGTTGTTGTTGCTTTTTATTAATTTTTGTATTCTTGAATTTTTCCAGTTCACAACGAAATAGAATGCGAATTGCTCTTGGTGTTCTCATTAGATTAGTATTACCTTTTTGTAATGGTGTTGCCAGAGGATGGAGAGGAATACGTGGTGTACGTTTACTTAAAATATTAAAACATTTAGGAGCTAGTCGTCATATGTTAACAAATATGTTAGCGTATGCAGCAAATACAATTTCATTAAGCTTGTCTTCTGTACAAGGTAAATTTTGACAATTGAATTATGTTCTAGGTTTTTCACTAATTTGAAATTTTCAAATGCACGTTTCACAAGATTGTCATTCTCATTGAAATAAAAATAAAAATCGAAGTTGAAAGAATTTTTAATAACGAGTTTCAGTAATTAACGGCACTGAAAGTGAAAAATCAAAAAAGTTTTTTCATTACTAAAAAGAAATGTTTTAAGTAATTTTCTCTCTTTTTTTACAGTTGTTCATCGCATTGATCCAATTTTAAAAATTATGAAATTAAAAAAATACTCCACAACAAAAAGTATTACATCACCATCATCATCGCCATCATTAGGATCACCATCATCATTTATTTCTTCACCTGAAAAACGAATTCTCGCCACCACAGATATCATGACAGATGAACTAGAAAAATCTGTAACGATTAATATATTAGCTGAACCACCACCAGGTACACCAATACGTGCTGATATTGTATTTATACATGGTTTACATGGATCATTAACAAATACATGGAAACAAGGATTATGGAATAGTGAAGGTCGAAAAGAAAATTTTAAAAGGCCACCAAAACCACCATTACGACCACCAAAAAGACCAAGACATTCGAGATCATCAATTTTTATACCACCACATTTAGAAAAACGTCCAAGATATACAGAAAGTGAGTGTGGTTCAATATATGAATCTTATGATTCAGATTCATCGGACCAAGAAAATGAAACAAGATCAAGGTAAGTGAATATTTTAAAAGACTGTACATAATTATAGGACGAGCAGAATTAATTTGAATTCTTTGTTTTGTAGGTATTTTTCCATTGATTGCGGTCAACCAGAATCTATTAATTATTATGAAGGCATGGAATATAGTTTTCCAACATTCCGACTTCGTAGGGAAGAATATCACAGTGAAAGCTCATTAACACCACCAACAAAAACTAGAAAAAATTCAAATAATGAATCAATAAAAAGTACTGAATCACAACAACAACAACAAAATAAATCAAATTCTGATAATAATAATTCTGATAACTATTCAAAATGCTGGCCACGTGATTGGTTACCATTAGATTGTCCTGGTGTACGTGTAATTGCAATCAATTATACAACAGATCCATATTTATGGCGTCCATTATGGCTACGTAAACGTAATCGTACATCATTAACAGAACGTGCACGTGAAATGACTGAATTATTAATTGAAAAACGTGTTGGCTATGGACATCCAATTATTTGGGTTGGCCATTCGAAAGGTGGAATTTTTATTAAACAAATTATTGTTGATGCATGGGAAAGTGGTCGTTTAACAGCAGCACCATTATGGAGATCATCACGTGGTGTATTCTTTTATTCAGTACCACATCGTGGATCACCGTTAGCTGATTTTAATTTACCACTTTTAAGGCAATCAATTGAATTAATTGAATTACAAAAAAGTAAGTTAGGAAAATTTCAAAAATTATTGAAGTGAATGTATTCTTATTCTTACATTTTGTTCCTTTTTTTTTAGATTCCGCAACATTGTTAGATTTGCATAGACGTTTTGCTGCCTTATATCTAAGTGGAAATTTAAAAATTGATGTATTTAGTTTTGTTGAAACGGCATTAACATTAATGTCAGTGCTTTATTTACGAATTGTTGGAGTTGATTCTGCAGGTTTGTTTAAATAATAAATTTACACTTAAATTGTGAATTCTGTTGGAACGGAATTTTTTGAAAATTCGGAAAAAAATCGAAAACTATTTTTGATCGATATTTCCTGCTGTTTGAAAAATAATTCACAATCCACTTGTTATTTTGAATGAAAAACAACTGTTTGAGAAGTTTGAGTAAATTTTAATATTTTACTATGTATTTGTTTTTCAGATCCTGGAATCGGTGAAGTATGTGGAGTTCATTTGGATCATAGAGAAATATGTAAACCACGTAATAGAAATTGTATACTTTATAAAGAATTAGTAAAAATGATAAATAGAGTTAGTTAATTAAATTTATATTTTATTTTTATGTTAATATATTCAATTTTTCGAATTCCATATGTAAGAAAGAAAAATTTACTTAGTGTACCTTTAATTTTTTTCTTAATAAAAAAAAGGAAAAAAAAATATATATGAGAAAAATGAAAATTTTTTTACCTAGGAAAATTACAATCAGTAAACATAGTGGGTATTTTCGAAAATGAAATGATGCAGCCATGCGGAGCATAAATCAGTGTATTATACAGATAATCAAGTTGAATTCTATATATTATGGCTGCATCAATGCATTTTCGAAAATACCTTTATTGTAGTGATGCTAATATATAATTAATTAAAACGAAAAAAGAAAATATTAAAAAATAAAAATAAAAAAGAGAACATTAGTGTCAATTGTAAAATTTGAAAAAATTCTAAACTAATCTACTTCCAAAAAATTTAACTATGTGACAGTTTTTAAAGCGAATTTTAGTTTTAGATGAGATTTATAAAAATGATTATTATGAAAGTTTGTAAAGAAGTTTGTATTGTGAATTGAAATATGTAGGAGAAAACAATATAATGAAAAAAAAAAATAGACAATTTTAAAGAATTTATTACTTCTTAAACAAAGCAATTTAAAGTAGAATAGTGAAGAAGAAAAATAAATGAATTTTTTATTTAAGTTTCAACTTTTTTTTTAAAATTTTAAAATATAAAATGTAAAAGCTAGAAGGCGCTATTAATCCAATTGTTTTTAAGCGTCTTTGGACTGCAGGTTATTTTAGAATTTGAATTGTGATCGCATTCACTTCCACCGGATTTATCGGAAGAAAATTCTTCATCTTATTATTTATCTAACGTTAAACAGAACAGAATATGTATTCTTTTCTTTTCCTAATTTTTATTCTCAAAAAGGAATAAACAAAACCTGTGTCGAGAGTAGGCATACAAAAGATATGTATAGGTTACAAAAATTTAGATTTCACTTCAATCTTGGAAGTGGTCTTAGCAAAGTACAAAGAAGACAGAGTATAGAGTCACTTCATACAAAATTTTGCTAAAAATTTTAGAAAAATATAATAGTATATGTAAAATACACTCACTGTTGGGTTGAAAATAGTCCACATAATAAATCTTGAATGAACAAGAGAAACAACGAATTCCCTATCGTTGTATTGTAACCAATATACCAAACTTACATATCATAGGGAAAAAACATACTGTACATTTTTTATTGACATAAAAGTCCATATGTTTTATTTTTAAACTAAAAAAATTAAAACAATCATCCAATATCTTTACCTGTGAAAATAACACAAGAAACATGTTTACTAACCCATTCTTACATATCCGGTACCACATTTAGTACACATGCTTTTAAATAAGGTTATACTTAGTGGTGCCATAAGTTCTGTCCCTAACAAAACAAGGATTATTTTGGAAGCAAAATGAAACAGAGTGTCATTTTAATTTTTTTTTTATTAAATACTTATAATATGTATAAAAATTCTTAAAACTATTCAAAATGTCTCATCTATCACTGCACGCACTGTCTCAATTGGTGTCGATGCTGCTGTTTTGACTAAAGTTGTTTTTACATAGAGTTTCGATATTTCTGTGGGGCTTAGAACAGGCTTTCTCCTCTAAAATATTCCACAATCGATATTCAAGAGAGGATCAAGGTCGGGGATTCCTGATGACAAATCTTCCGCGGCGATGTATTCGGGTTCATTTACTTTTAACCACTGTTAATCTTTTTGACTTATGAGAATCTTGCTGTAATATCCAATGTTTTCCAGCAAACAAAGTATCGTTGAGCGGCTTCACCACGTTTTCCAAAACATATAGAGACAGATATACTTTTGGTTATGGTAGCTGCCATTTTTAATTTTCAAAATAAATTTAAACGTCAAAATTAAGTACAAAATAAATTTGAACGTCAAAATTGAGTACAAAAACCGGTGTGTTACCAAAATAAAGTACAAAGGCAAAGTACGTACTTTATTCGTACTTTATATTTCGGTGTGTCTATGCTCTAAGTCTTTAGTCTTTGAACACTTGTGATATGATTCACATGTTTTTTGGGACAGAACTTATGGCGCAACTAAGTACATACATAATTTCTTTATCTGATATTAAATTAATTTTATTTTATAATATCTTGATTATTCATTTTTCTAATATTTGAATTTAGATATAAAGTAAATTTAACGTGCTTGACTTTCACACTTAATCTCAAATTTAAATAATTTTTCAAATAAATAAATAAAATATAAAAAATTCCTTGAAACAACAAAAAACAAGATTATTATCAAAATATTAAATTTTATAAACAATGTTATCATGAAATGTTGACAGAGGCACTTCATAAAATATTTCAATTGTCACGCTTTTAATTAAAAAAAAAAATACCACAAAACATGTTGTACGATTTTGAAAATCTAGATTTTTTTTTTTATTTTTGCAAAACTTTTAAGTATATGTATATTTAAAAAACTAATTATTTGATTTTATTAGAAAAAAAATAAAATTTTCTGCATCAATTGCATTGAAAATTTACAAAAAAATTTGACTAGTAGAAGAAATTATAAAACAATTGTTTAGAAGGAAAAAAATCATACTCGTATTTGTTGATCACGATTTAGGCGACTCTATATCTTGTTTTCCGTTTTTGTATTTAAACTTTTTTAAAAAAAGGAAATATTTTAAAAATAATTTTTTCGAATCTAATGGACAATTTTTCTAAATTGATAAAAAATTGTTACGAAATTTTTTTCATTCGAAAATTTTATGAAATTTTGTCTCCAAATTTCGAATTTTCGAAATTATTGGCAAAAGCTTCCCCAGAAGTTTTGGAAAAAGTTTTATTCGAAGTTGGTCACATATGAAGTTCCTAAGTTCTTATATTCGAACATTATGTACTTTCTATTGAACATTGAATCGAAGTCGTCTATTGAGTATACATATTAGCAAAAAAAAAATAACTTCAACCTCAACTTTGTAGAGATGATACAGATAATTAGAGTAAATATTCTCTCATTCGTATTATTTCCGTTATATATTAGGCGAGCCGGGTCTTGAAACAGGTTTTCTCATGGTGTAATGATATATAAGGTGTGTGCTTTAGAAACTTCGAGTTGGCATTTGGTAACTTAGTGCTGCCATATATTATTAAATAAAACAAAAAAATTTATGTTATAAATTTTTGTATTTTTTTATTTTTGAATTTTAAATTTTAAATTTTTTTTTTATTTCTTTGTTTTATAAAAAAGTACATATATTCTAAAAAAATATATATATATTTTAAACAATTATTTTGAAGAAAACTATAATTAAAAAAAAAATAACAGAATAAAAATTATTTTCACACAATTCACAACACGAAATGATTTTAATATAAATATCATTCCACCATAATGGAAAATAAAATGCTAGTGACATCACTTTTTTTCAAGTTAAAATGTCAAATTCCTTTGTTAGCAAGCTGGGTTCTGATTGGCCAGTTCGATTCGAAATTTGTTTACGTTTAAAGCACACACCTTATATATCATTACACCATGGGTTTTCTGAACAAAGCCACAACCGTTCATGGAAAACCCTCTTAATAAAAGCTTTCAAAAAGCTTTTGATTGCGTATTTACTTTTTAGTTCAGAAAATCGAATTTCACGATTGAATTTTGTCACCCTCTTCGTTATTTTCAACAAACCCGAATAGATAGAATAATAGTTGAGTTACATAGCACGCTTCGCTACGCTTTGCTACACTGCGGTTCGCTTCGCTATGCTGAAATTTGATCTCCCTTGTTACATAGCACGCTTCGATTTTTCAAACAAAAACAATTAAGAAATGACATTTTTTCGCTTCGTATACATTAAAAGTTAAAAGTTGGTCAACTTTTGCTGCGAGACGTTTCGCTACGCTGTGCGGCGCTTCGGCTATGTAACACATTACATTTAAATACACGACATTCAAATTCTACCTGTCAAAGCGAAGCGTGCTATGTAACTTCACTATAAGACATTTTTTCAAACTTCTGGTTAAATTCTTTCAAGCATTTTATAACTAAAAAATAAAATTTAGAACAATTAAAATCATATCAATAATCCTTTAATTTCTAATTTTGGCAAATGATCTACAATTTTCATAAACTCTCTAACATCGCATGCATATGAATATCCTAATCGTAAATCCTCTTTTTTCCATTTAATCCAATTTATTTTTTCACTAACATCAGTACAAAGTATATGATCATTTTCAATTTCATCCATTGTTACATGCGGACTATTAACACCAATTAAAACGATACCATATTTTGTTGCACGATCAATAACAACACGATAGTAAAATTTTGGTACTGGTATTTGTAAGTTATTGTTATCATCATATGATAAATATAATTCTTGTAAATTTCCATTAATATCTGGTAGTCTCATTATATCCCATGTACCTGTATAACAATCAACATATAATTTTTTTTTAGCAACATATTGTCGAACACCATCTTCAATACGTAACCAATTGCCAGCATTAAAAACTTGCCATTGTGGTGCAGCATTTATAAAATAAAATGTTGATCTTTGTTGTGATCCATAAATATGATCAACTTTTGCAGATAAATGACCACGTGCTAAAAAAATTGATTTACTTTCATCAAAATATTTTTCATGATTACCATCTAATAAATAACCGATTGTTTTTTTTTGTATTTCTTGTGAATATAAATAATTAACATCTTTATCACCATAAAAATCACCTTCTTTAAAACGTACACGTTTAGCACCAGTCTGATATTCATCACTTGATGGATTCAATTCATGATGAACATATAATGTTGATTCAATTAATTCATCATGACATACTTCCATTGTTTTGAGGAATCTACCATCATATAATTCAAAACCAATTTCAACAATTGTTGCATTATTATGACATGCATCAGTTGTACGTCGTGCCACATTATATGCATGTGATATACAAAATATTTCAGAAAAATAATATATTTCATTTTTTATTAAAAATGTATCATCTATTAAACATTCAGCTTTAATTAATTGATAATTTGGTAATGGATTATCAAAAGATTCTGAACAATAAAATTCAATTATTTCACCACTTGGAATGTAAATAATACCATTTGGCTGTGGATTCCAAAATATTTCGGTGCCAGGAATGATAAAGAGTGGTTGAGGTTCTTCGAGATCTTCATTGATATTTATTGAGCATCCTGTTGAAGTTGAAGCTGAAAATGAGAAATATTACGAGAAAAACTACTATGTACTGTAATATTTAACAGGGCACATATTTTATAAATAAATGTTTTTATTTTTCTGAATGATGAGGTAGGTCATAAAGAAAAGCAATTTATTTTGAATCAGTATAAGGAGAAAGAGGTGCGAAATAAGGTTTTGAAGATGTTAGCAGTATAAAGATTAGCAATTAAATCAAGGCAAAAGTGTAAGTGAGCTACTAACAATAGTAACTGGTAAGAGTTGGCGAGTAATAGGACTATTTGGCGGAATAAACTGTTTAAGGTCTTCGATTGATTTAAGCAGATCATTAAAGGAAAAAATAGGTTTTGAACTCTATTAGTTGATTGAGCGATTGAAAAGTTATCTTGAAAATTTTCTTTTAATTTACGGACTTTGTTATTTTTTCTTTTTAATTAAGTAAATTTAAGTTTTTCTTTCAATTTGGAAAATTATTCTTATTTAGTCATATGAAACAATATTTCCGAGGCAGATTGTTTTTTAAACAAAATATTAAGATTAAGAGTATATAAAAAAGTAAATTTTCACTTTAGTAAAAATTCGAAATGTATTTTTCAATTCTGCTGCAATGAAAGTTAACGACTGGCTAAATGTTGAAAGAAAAAAATTAATTATTTTCTTATAGTCAACTATTGTACTTTGAAAAAAAAATCTATGAGTTTAAAGAATTACTAAAATAATTTGAACACGTTAGTATAAATTATTAAATGAAATTGAAAGTATGAAAAAAAACACAACATTTCACAAATAAACCAAAAAAGATGTAAAAAAAAGAACTTACAAATATTTATTTGCACATTTTGAGTATTTATCACACGTCCGTTCAAATTATTAATTTTTAAAAATATTACTATGAAAAATAATAATAAAAATAAATTGCAATTATTTTGAACCATTCTGTAGTATGTTTCATTCACAACTGAATTTTTTATTTTTGGGAAAAACAAAGCTCTAACAAAAATATTTTTTCAATTAGAAAAAAAAACTATAAAAAAATTTATATTAAAGTATAGGTAACCAGTTACTGTTATCATCAGATACAGGTGAATGAAAGATACAATTTTTGATAACTGTTTACTTTTCTGTGTTTTTTTTTCTCGCTATAGAATTTTTATTTACTTTCTTTAATGGTTTCACACAATATAAATTTTTAATAATATGTTACTCTGTTGTGTTGGTTTTTTTATTGTCTTAGTGTAATTTTGTTATTTGGTTTTGTTTTTTTTGTTGTCGTTGAAAACTCTTATTTATGGAGAAAAAACAATAAACTGATGAAAATGGTGAAGATCATTTACGTGTATTGAACATTATTGAATAATTATATAATATCTCAGGTTATGTAATTGAAAATTATTAAAATTACGTAATTAAATAGTAAAAATTTATATTAGTTGGTAATTATTTATTAAAATTGATTGAAGTATCTTTTTTTTTTTCAATAAGAATTATCTTTGAAGTAAGTATGAAGATAAAAAATTTAAATTTCAAATGAGATATCTTAATGTGTAATTGATTAAAAAATCTACTAATATAATCATTCGAATCTTAACTGCATTGTAATATTATGTAGAATGATTGTTGTAAGCAAAGAATTCTAAAAAAATTGAATCTAATATTTTAAAAAGTGTGAATGCATCGGTACAGTTCTTCAATAATTACTGAACATTTCGATGAAGAAATGAAGATATAGAAACACAGCTTGACTGACATACCATACAATCATACATACATATGTATGTGATTCAGTTTTAAGATTTTTGGAATTTTGATAATTAATATTTCTTCAAAAAACATTTGTTATTAAACTTCCTATACAATATACAAATTTTTTCCTCAAAAAAATCTTTGTTTTTAGAAATTTACGAAACATAAATCCTTAATGTATAATATTTTTAGATACATCTTGTGCAACATTAGTTACGAATATAATTAAATTGAAGCCCAATTAAAAAAACATTATTCATAGAATGTCATTGTACTATACAAGAATAAAAAATATATTAATAACAAAAAAAGTGAAGTGTAAAAAAGAAAAAGATACTTCTAAATCTGAAAATACATACATATGATACATATGTATGTATTTTGAAATTGCAAATGTTATTTAAAATAAATTTTCAGGATCAAAGTAGGCATATGTATATAGAAAAAAGCAGGGCTTCGAACCGTACTTACTTTTGGTTCGGTTCAGGTTCAGGTTCAGGTTCGCAAAAATTAATTTTTATGGATTCGGGTTTCGGTTCAGGTGCAAGGAAAACAATTTTCAAGGGTTCGGTTCGGGTTTCGGTTCAGGTTCAGGCTCAAATTCAAATTAAGATTTATTTCAAACTCAGCAAAACAAACACGTGCATGTTGGTTAATGTTCTATGTTCTATCAGTTCTATGTTTAACTGGTTTAACATAAGGTTGAGTTGAAGAAGACAAAGAATTACGCATACAGCTACATATATAGTTATGTACATAATATGTATTGTAAGTATACAGTAACTATGGTGATGCAATGCAGTAATATGTCCTGTGCACGGGAAAGAACAGTTATACAGAATATACATACATACTTATAGCTTTGAAATATGTTATATAAACATAATTCGAACCCGAACCTGTCGATATTTAAACAGGTACAGGTTCGATTCGGTTCGAAGCCCTGGAAAAAAGGCTTTAAGTTGCTTAGAAAATATTTTAAAAGATTGGTCCTGTGAGAAAACTATTTATTTCTGATAATTGGATATTAGGTGTTTTTAAAAATTTCCTAAAGAAAAGAAAGCAAAAACAGAGAAGTCTAAAAGAACACTTTTACAATGGCCAAAGATCTTTTTATGACTTTAGTGCCGTAAAAGAAAAATAAGAGAAGAAAAAATTATAGAAATAATTTTTAAGATACACGTGAGTAGGAACATCACATTTGCAATTGAAAGGATTTCTTATTATGTAATTAAAAAAACAAATTACTCATTTGAATCATGTTCAAGGATCTCAAGATTTTTTTTTTTTTGATTTTAGAAAAAATAATATAACTGTTTTTGTTAACGAATAGAATTTTTGTGAATGTGATGTGACGATGCATAAACATTATGACGATAATGACAATATATGCGTGATAATTGTAGAAATAAATTAAATTCATTGAAATGCTCATATTTATAAAGAGAAGAAATTTTAACCTTTAAGAAAAAGCTATCTTTGTTTTTTTTTTTTTTGTATTAACCAATGACTTTATATATAATATGGACTGTACAACTTCTTGTTTCATGTGGGCTCAAAACAAATTTCGTTAATTCCCTAAGAGTGAGACATATATATGCATTATTATCGTTCATTCAATTACCCATCTCACTTTCACTCATTGATTGTCAAAGCTGTCAAATTTGAATATATTCAATTCAAATTTAAAAACGTTGGAAAATCTCCCATTGAAATAACGTAATTACAAGTAAGTTACTGATTTATTTTGGGATAATTTTATTTTTATCGAATTTAAATTTAATTTTAATTCAAATCCAGGTAGTTTGAATTTAATTTAAATGAAAATTGTGCCTCCATCTATCTTTTAAAAATATCAAATGTTTAAATCAATCTTCGTCCATTGAGACATGGCGGATTCCCTAAGAGTGAGACAACAATATAAATGTTGTCCCATTTTTACAGTATGGTGTTTCCTACAGTTGTTTCATCGAGTCTATTTATATCAGTGGTATTAACCTTATTTAGAAAAAAATGAACAGATACCAGCTACACATCCAGTATTCAGTGCCTATGAGTTTATTATTCAAAGTACTCGTAGATACTATATCGAAGAAAGCTTTTTTTAAAAACTGAAAACGTGAAATAACTTTTTTTTTCTTCAATTTTGTTCAATCTTATAAAACAATGTACTTTCAATACTTAATAAAATATATCATTCTTTTGGTGTTACTCTGATAGATAATAACAACAATTCAAAATATTAAGTACCTATCTGAATGTTTATTTGAATCTTATCTTTATATTTTAGTATTTTTTTTAGATAGTTCTTTTTTTAAAATATTTTTAATATAAAAATTGAGTTTGAATATAGTAAAGTTTCAGTAATTATTTTATTTAGTTTCTGATTAATTCGTATTCCAGTACAAATAATTTAAAGTTAAAAATAATTAAAGAAAAAAAAAAAATTACAAAAAATGAATAAATTAATTAATTATGTTTTTTATTTAGTAATTTTTTTAAATTCATTAACGTGTGCTTTTACAAAAAACACTTTTGATGATTCAAATATTGGTATTGATTTTCATAGAAAAAGTCATCATTGGTATGACAATAATAACGGAGGATGTAATATAAATATAAACAAAGATATTTCTACAAAACCAACACCATTATTTTTAAATTCTGATGGTACAGATTTTTTACGACCTGCAGATTCTTATGGTAGTATTAAAATTGATAAAGGACAAAAAATTTTATTAGCATGTTCAGGATCAAGAAACACTTTTGAGGTTTGAAATTTTTAATTCAAGAAAAAATAAAAGAAATACATAGTTTTAATATTATTTTTGTTGTTGTATATAGGGTTTCAATGAAAATGAAGCTCATATTACTTGTAAAGATGGTAAAAATTTTGAATTTCCAAATGGAAAGATATACAACTCTAAAGATATTTTATGTCGACGTGTAAGTTTAAAAATAAATTTTTTTTTTTCAAATTTTTGCAGAATTTTGAGAAATGATTTTTTGTTTTTATTTTCAATGCAGTGGCCATCATCAATATCACGAAAATTTGGTACATGTTTATCAGGAAATACTTTATATGAAATTGGTTTTAAAATTTCAACAGGATTTTTAAAATTATTCGAATTTTGTCATGATACAAAATTATCGAATACACTTTATACAAAATTCATTTTAACAAAAGATGCTGTAAATGGACAAAGATATGTTCCACGGCCAAATTGGTTAGCAGGAAATATTTATGGGTAAAAGTTTGGACTTGTTAGTCTTTTTTAAATATTTTTAAATATAATTTTTTTTCTTCTGATTTTTAGAGATGTAAATGTTGATCTCTTATATAAAAGACAAAAACAAATAGCCACAGTTGGTGATTTATTAGAATCCAAACAACTTGCTCAAAAATATATTCATGAAAATGATGATTATTTTTTGGCCAGAGGTCATATGGTTGCAAAAGCAGATTTCTTTTATGGAGCACAAGTAAGTTTAAGTGTAAATATTTGAAGCGTTGAAGAATTATTCATTTTTTAAAATATAAATTTTGAAAAACAAATTTTCTCTAACAGCAAGTGAATACGTTTTGGTATGGAAATGCTGCACCACAATGGCAAACTTTTAATGGTTATAATTGGAAATACGTTGAAATGATTGTTAGGAATTTTACTGGAGATTATGGTCAAGATTTAAATGTTTATACAGGAACTTTTGTAAGTATTTTTTTAATTATTAGAAATATTGATTAAATTTGAATTAAAATTCATTAAACACATTTGAAAAAAATTAAATTTTCGTATAAAAAACTGGTGATTTATTTAACGATAGATTCATGAAACATAATACATATAAACGAATATTTGTTAACGTATAAAATTCAAATTATTTTCAAAATCCAATGAGTCATAATTATTTTATTTACTTTAGCAATTCAATAGATTTAGCTTGTCATTTTTTTAAAGTTTGTTCAAGTGCAATAATTAAAATAATTATTTTTGAAAAAAAAAAAAAAACAAAAAAAAAACATGTCAATAAGAATGTTTGCTTGTTCGTCTTTTTTTTTTTCAAATAAAATTTAAGATGAAAGAATTCAAGGTGAAAATTAAAAAAATAAATAAATAGTCGTTGAATTTTTATCTTAAAATACTTAATATACTTAATATATTTTTTTCTTTTTTTTTTTCCAGGGTAATGATGTACTTCCAAATATTCATGATAAAAAAGTTGAATTGAATTTAAATGGTAATGGACAAATTTCTGTCCCAAGAATGTATTGGAAAATTTTACATGATCCAAAAAATAATAATGGAATAGCTGTAATTGGTTTGAATAGTCCTTATTTAAGTACAATTGATGTTAGAAATAATATTTTATGCAAAGATATTTGTGATAGAATTAAATGGTTTCATATTAGTTCATCACAAAGAAAAAATATTAAAGAAGGTTATTTGTATTGTTGTGATGTAAATGAATTTCGTGGAAAAGTTAAAAATGTACCAAATTTTAAAGTTAATGGAATTTTAATATAGAAATAACTTTTATTCAATGAATTTGTTGTTTTTATTTAATTTCTTTTTTGATTGTTGAACATTTTGAATTTTCGAACTTATTCTTCCGAATTTTGATAACCTAATTTTCCTTTTCCTTCAGTTAATACGAGCTTTAATATCATCCATTATTTCTCCCTAGAAAAATCTACCTTTCCTTATCTACTTTGTTATACAGTGATTATTGTATTATACATATAGTATCCATGCTGTATCATTTTCTTTAATAGGATTGAAAATTCTACTCAGGATACTTTTTACATTGAAAGGAAAAGTTTTTTTTTTTTAAATTTTTTCTAAAGTGTTAATGAAAATTTAACTTGAGGAAAAGAAAAGATATGAACAACATTTAATTATGTATTTTTTTTTTTCAAAGAGCCCTTGCATTTAAAAATGTACGAAACATAAAGTATGCATTCTAAGAGTATATATTTAGATACTTTTTGTGTAGCACTTAATGTATTTATAATTAAATAAAAGCAAAATTTAAAACAAAATTATTCGTAAAATGTCATCGTATTGTGCAAAACAAACAAATACAAAAATAAAATAACTAAAATAAAAATAGAAGAGATAAAATAATAACAATAAAAGAAATAAAAGTGAAATGATAGATGTAAGATGTATGAAAAATTGCACACTTATGTAATATCTTAGATTATGTTTAAGAATTTGTCAAAGTGTAAAAGAGAAAAAGATAAATTCAAAACAGAAAATACATATTTTGAAATTGCAAATGTTTTTTAAAATAAATTTACATGGTGCACGAAAATTGCGAAAATAAAAAAGTTTTTATATTTTTCGAAAAAGGATTAAAATGGTTATAAATTTAGTTGTAAAAATATTCAATAGCAATCAAATTCAATATAATCGAAAATCAATATTCTGTCTTTCGAAAAATCGAATACAAATTTGGAATGAATTTTCAGCTTTTTACTTTTGAAACACCATCTTGTTACCGCAACATAAAAATAAATCCTTTGGGATCTTTATTAGATAATTACGAAAATTTTCAGCTGATTTTCTCTTACATCAAAACCATTTTAAAAACAAGTGCTGAACGAATAAAAATAAGATTATTTTCGATGAGAAAATTTTTGTCACCTGCTTTTTGATTTGATATTTTTGCATCCGTGGTTTTATTTTTTTGTCTGTGATTCATTCACCCGTACAACGAACGTTTATTGAAACGTAAATAGTGAATCGTTTATATTTACATAAAATTTTCAAATGTACATATAATCATTATACCGGTAACATATTATATTATAAAATCCGCATTCTTCTTATCCTAATTACCCGTTCGTCGTAATTGTTTAATTTTTATATTATTTAAGAATTTTTAATTCCTTTTTGTTATACGGAAAACTTTCGCCAAATATATTCTTTTTTAATCGAATTTTGGCTCAAATGTGAAATATTAATTTTGGTTCTTTGTTTTTTGAATGTGCAATTATTATTTACTATTTGTGCATATTGTATAGTGCAATAAATAAGTGCAAAAGATTATTTTTCTTTGATATGTGACATAAAAAAAAAATACTATGCACATTTTAGTCAAAAAGTTTCCTTTTTACATGATGGTTCTTGTCACCTGTTAAAAGTTTTTTTTTTGTTTTTCTTTAAAGTGGGCTTTCTTTAAAGGAAATGATCTTTCAAGTGTTCTTAAATAGTTGTTTCCGAAAGTGAAGTACTAGTATAAGAAAGAATAATATAATGAATTTTTTCTGATTCTTGTCTTATGAAAATAAATTTTGATAGTGATAAAAAAAAAATTAAATAAAAATTACCAATTTGTATGTACGGCAAATAATAAAAATAATACAATGGACATTTTTAATAAGCCAGCAGAATTTATTTTTAAAACTGCAAAAGATCATCTTCATCTTAATCATCATGATGAACCTCATGATGAAGATGGAACTGATACCGAAGATGATAGTGGAATTGCTGAAGAATCTGAAGAATGTTGCTCATCATTGACAAATTTTCCAAATTTAAAAATTGATGATCCATTACAAGTGCAAGATGATGCATTAAATAATTTTTTTAATTACTGGTAAATAAATAAATAAATAAAATTAAATATTGAATAATTAAATAATTTAAAATTAAATAGTTAAAATTTTATATTTTTGTTAAATTTACTTATAATATTGATTTTAGAATATTTTTTTTTTATCTAAATCGATTTTGTAGGACACAAATTTTTAGACTTAAAAATAAAATTTTAAATGAAACAACGACCTATTTTAATTTTTTTGAAAATTTTGCAAATTTGCCAGATTTTCTTCTAATCAGATGCGGATATATTTATTTTCGTTGTTTTTTCAAATTTAATTTTTGTTATTTACTTAGAAATTTAGGATATTTCTAGAAAACTTATTTTTATAAAATTTCATGTTTTTATAAATTTAATTGGAAGTAAATTAGATGGACCAATCAAGTATCAAAACAATAAAAAGCTAAAAGACAAAATTTGAATTAATATTTTAATTTTTAATTAATTCAATTCATTTTTTACACTAAAACATAGTGAAAATTTCGATGACGAAATTGGTAATTTCCCAATTGTTTTTTAAACAATTTAAAAAAAGGGCGCTTATTTTGATCGTAATTAAGACGTCAATCTATCCCCTCTTTTATTTACTAATTCATTCGTCATGTTTGAGCGTTATATTATTTGTTAAAAAATGACGTCTTCTAGAAGTTTATTTTGGTACTTTGTATGTAAAATGTTTGGCAATAACTGTTAATTTTTTAACACATTTCGAATTTCAGAAGAATTGACATTATAATTTCGACCTGAAATTGACTAGAAAGTGAAATATGTATATGTAGGTATAATCCATATTTTGTTTTCGAAATGTTTTTCTAAGATAGCTCGACCAGCAAGACAAAATTTCTCATGCTACAGAAAATTATTTCTTTAATCAATTTGTTATGAAATTAAATTGTTTTAATTATTTTACTAATTTCATTCCGCTGAGCGTTGTGTTACAAATAAAAAAAATTTTATTTATTCAATTGATTTTTATTTTTTCGGATTTTTCGAATTTTAGTGTTAAAGTCTACAATATTTGAAGAAAAAACGTATGTTAGCTTAATTCTTTTTTTTTTAAATATTCCCAAACATAAAAATATATTTACTGACGTAGTTTTCAAAAATTAAATAAATTTTAAATAAAAGTAATATAAAATTAAACAAATTTCGCAGAAAAATAAAATAAATAATTTTAAATAAAGTTGATGAATGATTCACTTTGGTTTCTTAATGAAAATAAAAAATATTAAGTTATTACTTGAGACTGTTTGCATTAGGGACGTTTTTAAAACGTTGTTAAATAAGAAAACTGGCGATATGGGTTTTGACTACATACAATCATTCTAAAGATACTTATAATAATAAATTTGAAGGCACGATGTACAACCAAATATCGAACTACAAAAATTATATTTTTTTCTCATTAAATACACAGTTAAAAAAAATGGGTTTTAAATTAAAACTTTCTGGTTTAAAACTAAAATAAAGTAGTTTTATCTTTTTAACACTTGAAGCATACATTTTAAAATTACTGATAATAGATATGAAAATATATTTGTGGTCGATTCTCAGTAATATGAAATCAATGTTCTCATAAATTTTTATTGCTGATTGTAAAAGATCAATTATATGGGTTTTCTAATGAATACTTTTTAAAGAACATGTGTTACAATAAAACTGTAGAAGTTACAATTCTTAAATACTTAACAATTCACAGAATTCCTAAAGCAAATTAAATATTAAGAATGTATTAATAAGATTGTGTACGCGTATTCTGCGTTACCGCCTTTTTTTCAGATAAATTTAAAACATAAGATCAAAAAATAGGAATGTGCTATATAGTTTTAAAAGTGAAGGTAATTTGTAATAAACGTAGAAGTATCAAGTCTCTCTACACTTTTATTGCCAACAATTTTTTAATAAAATTCCTCATAAAATATCTTCTGAGTTACCAGAAAATCGATCTTTACATGTATGTAATGAATTTACTTGAGTAAACAAAATCTTTATAAGCTAAATTTTGATTTTTACTTCCACTTTCTAAAAAGAAAGTTTATGGTTTCAACAGATTTTTTAGTGAACTTTATTTTTAATGTTTGTTTAAACCAAAGAAAGTTTCTTCGAATTTAGAAAAATTTTAGAGAATTAAAAATTTTTTAATTCTTTTTAAACTTTTCCACAATTTTTTTTTTCGAATCTGAAAGATTTTTTTTTCCTGTAAACTGTAAACTTTCCAAGGTTTTGAAATTTAGCCTCCATTTTTTTCTGTGTAAACAACATTTGCACTTCATTAAGATAAAAAAAAATTTTAGACTCCAAAAAAATAAAAATTAAAGGTGATTAATGATAATCATTCTCCTGTCATCATTATGTAAAATGATGAATACAAAAATAAAATTTTAAAAATCATTTTTTTTTCCATGTACAAATACATATATAGTTCACTTTTTTTTACGTTCATTTTCCAGAATACAAATCATTTTCACATGTTGTTTATTTTTAATTTTTTTCCTATTTATATTTTTCTTCAAAACATTCATATGGATGACGTGCATTCACATTTCTGTAAAACACAATTTTTGGCTTTTTTGTTTTTAGAACCATTTTGATTATTTTCAGGATGTGAAAATCTATAAACTAATGGACAGATAAATTATACAATTCATGTAGGTAGTTTAAAAGTTCCAAAGTGAAAAAGAAGAAGAAGAAGAAGAAAAACACATAAAGATGGATACAATTACACAACTTGTTTTGTTTTGTTTTTTTTCTATTTTTTTTAAATATGTATATTTTTAAAAGATACACTTGATGAATTAATGAATATGATGATGATTATTTTGTGCAACTTCAACTAAATGTGATGAAACAGAAATACATCAGAAAAAATAAATAAAGATAAATATTAAAATAGTAAAATGAGATGTATAATATTGCATGTTTACAATATACATACTATATGTATATTCATTAAAAAGAAAATTAAGAAATTTAAGGAAACAAAAATAAAAAATAAACAAATTACTTTTTTTTTACATAAATCAAGTAAAAGGCACAAAATTTTCAGATTTAAAGATTCATCATCAGTTTTAATATTGCCACGGTTTGGAATACTAGAATAAAATTTTTAGTTGAAAATATAATAAATTTCATTTTTCGTTGTTTAATTTTTTTTAAAAATATTTTTAATTTGGAGAAAAAGATACTCACCATTCGAATTAAAAAAAAAATATATTTTATTCTTTTTTCTCAAAGAAAAAAAAATTAAAGTATGTATAAAAAAAGCCAACAGTCCAACAAGCAAAAAACAAAATTATAAATCTTCACATAAAAAATTTTATTCGCACATAATAAATTTTTTATAGAAATTTTTCAAAATAAAAATTTAATTAAGAAGCATAAAATTCAAATTGAAAATGAAGATTTTTTAAAAGTAACGCAGTGAATATTGCAAAATAAAAATAAAAAAAAACAAAAACAAAACAATGAAAAAATGAATGTAAACAAAACAAAGAGAAAATGTTTTAAAATAAAAAGGAAATGTTTCTAAAAACCTAGATTTTATTATAAATATATTCTAAAAAAAAAAAAAATTATACACATAAAATATCTAATCTACAAGATAAATTTTAGCATGTGAAAAAATAAAGATATTTTGACAAGTAAAAGCACATAATATGTATGTAGTTAATTTCAAGTCAACGATCGGTATAGTTTGAATGGTGGTGCTCTTTTAAAAAGTGTGTGCTTGTTGGTTATTTTAATTTATTTTTTGTTCCGTTTTGTGTTTCAATTAATTGCACTTCTTAAGATTTTTTGTATAAAACTTTCGCAAAAAAAACAACAAAAAAACAAAAAAAAAGAACATGTGAAATTTTAAGGAAAAAGAAAGCAAAAAAAAAAGCTTTAATTTTATTTTTTAATTCTTAAAATTTCTCTGTTTTTTAATACGTGATTTTTCGTGAATTTGAATTTTCACGAAATTTTAAATGAAAATGTTCGCAATATTTTCATTGAAATGACAAAAATAGTGTGTTGAATTGATCGTTTGTTTTTTGGTCGTAAAGTAATTGCGTAGCCAAAATAAAAATGTCGGTTTTGTTGCTGAATACAGAAAAATATTGAATAAAAAAAAAAACATTAGGTAAAAATACAAAATAATTTTTTATAAGTTTTTTAATTTTTTATAAATCAGTTACAATTAATACCAACTTTTTTTTTGAAATTATGCTAAATTAAATTTTTTTAGAAAAAAAAGAAACAAAAAATTCATAAATGTGTTCGTTACAAGGAGCACGTGTGAAATTAACTAATTCAAAGGATTTATTGTTTAATTTTTTTCTATAAAAAAAACACGTGAAATTTCGAAGAAGAATAAAATTTCTAAAATTCAAGTATTTTTTTCTCAATTAAAATAAACAAAAGAATTAAAAAAAATGTTCTGGAAAATATTGACTTGAATTTTTCCTTTTTATTTTTAATTTAAAATTGAAAATTTATTGCATAGCATATGCAGCATATCCCATAGTTAAAAATTTTGAGGTTAAATTTATTTATTTATTTTATTTGCTGTTTACATTATATTTTCTTATTAATTTGCGCAGAATTTTAAATTTAATGAAAATCGAGGAAAAACAAAGTGCACTTTTTGTTGAATTTATTTATTTAGTTTTTTTTTTATTTTATTTTTTTTTTTATTATGCCTCTAAGCTTTCAAGAGATCCCTGGAAATAATAAACGTTCTCTGTTATTTTAATATGTCATTAATTTAAGAACATAAATTTCGTTTTTAATTTTTTATTTTTATTTTAAAAACAGACGATAAATTTTTTTAATTTTTTGAATTAAAATCATAAAAAAATATTTTGTTTTTATTTTCAATTACAAAAAGTTTTTAAAATGTACTTGGGTGTTTAAGGTGAATGACATTTAAAATGAAAGTCTTTCTTTGCGCCTACATTGTCAAATTTTTTATTTATTTTTAAAATAATTTAGGTAATTTTGATTTAAATAAAAAAATAATTGTGTAATAAAATTTAAATGACAGTTAGACTGAGTTTGTGTGCGTGGGTATGTACATGTAAAAATTGTCTTTTGAAGAATTTTCTTTTCAAATCAAGTTTGTGCCAGAATATGAAAATTAATTGTTTTAGATTTAGGTTTGATTGGGTTAAGTTTGAAGATGGGGAGGAATTAGGTATTCTCAAGCTCTCAGACAGCAAGTCCATTGTCCTCTATTGTCATTTTGTCAGAATCCCATGTACGCATCCTTATTCTAGATAATGCAGTTGAATTTAAGTGCCATCCAGTTCACCAAATTAATAATGAAATGGAAATGGGGCACATTAAATTTTTTTTAAATAATCACTTAAATTTTCAATAAAAAATAAATTGATTAATTTGCGTTACAAAATAAATGTCAGTGATTTCAGAAAAGTATTTTATTTTTTCGTATTTAATATAAAGTGCAGTCAACATGCGTCCAAAATGAATTATTTTTTGGGTTAAAACATGGAAGTCTTTTTTATTACGTGTACACTACACCTTAGAATATATGTAGTTGTGACTACGTATATTTAATTTACACGAAATGTATACAGGGAGTGTCTAGAAAAACATTGAAGAAAAAATAAACAAACGGAAAATTTGTATATGCTCATCCCTAGCAACCAATTGTTTCATAAAAAAAACTCTGTCAAGACTAATTTTTCGTTGAATTTTATACGCAAGTGTCACGGGTAATGAAATAAAGTTCTTTCTTAAATTTGAACTATTTCAGTGAAACTGAAATTCCACTGAATTCAGAATAAAATTAAATTAAATGTCAAGTGTGATTACGCCCTGTGTTCAACATTTGCACAAATATACATACATTTAAAATGAAATTTGCAATAATTATAAATGCCTATTTGGCAAGCATATACTATGAGAAAAATCTTTTCAATTTCTATATTGAATACCTGCTCTAGAGGTGTGCTATAAACAGTTTGTTCAAATGAGCACTTACATTCAAAATAAAATAGAAGAAATCACAATAATGAGAATTTAAGTATGTACAACGAGTATTAGACTTCCTATTTCTTATGTTTAAGTATGTATAGTATAGTATATGTTACACATGTTGATATAGCACACGTACGTAATTCAAAATTATTACACATACTTGTGTCCATTTATAAAATGAAAATATTATTTTTTTTTTTGGTAAAAATATTAAATACAAAATACCTACGATAGATATATTTTTAGAAATCTTTCTTTTTAATTACGTTTTCTCTTCTCTTTAAATTTTCGTTATTTTTTAGTTTTAGCTTTTTAATTTTTGACGTGTTGAAATATTGAAATCCTTGAGAATCAGTCAGTCGTAAAATATTTAACTTAAGACCTTTATGAGATGAAAAAAAAATTGACTAAATGCGAAAATAAGATAAAATTAGAACCATTCAATTTTTTTTATAAAAAAAAGAACTCATTTAATTTAAAGTAAATCAGGGCATTTTTTTCTGATTGGAAATTTGGAAAGTTAATTGAATGAATTTCGTTCTTTCATAAATTCATCGAATTAATTTCAAAAATCAATTAAGCTTAATTTAATTTTCTAATTTATCTGATTTTTTGTTTTAAAAGCCTAATCATAAATTGCAAATCAATTTAGTAAAGATTAAAAATTCATTCACATTTTAATGGTTTTTTTTTTTTAAAATAAAAATCAAAATGAATTGGTTTAAAATTAGAAAGATAAAAAATTAAATGCTAACAGAAACACAATTTTTTTTTAAATAATTCAGATAATCGATTCGATGTTTTCTTTTTTTTTTTCTCTCTAAAAAAAATAATGCGTGTTGATAAAAATAGATTTCAAGTGTCACAAAAAAATTTTTTTTTTGGTTTTTCTTTTTAAAATTTTGTTGTTGTTTTTGTTCGGAAAATTCTTAAAATTTGGTCAGCTGTGTAAATGAAAAAGAAGAAAAATTAGCTAAAAAATCTTTTGCTTTGATTTTGCTTGACATAAAATCTTAAGAAAATAAATAAATAAAAAATAAAAGAAATTTGTTAGGCCGTATTTTTTTTTTCAATTATTTTTTGAATGAATGTTAGAAAACACGTACAAGAATTCCTATTTTTGTTGTTGAAAAATTAATTCACATTATTATGAAGTATGGATGTGATTTAAAATGATGTTTTCTGGAAATTTTTTTTTTTAAATTTTATTACAGCGTATATATGTAGCTAATGTTTTTCTGTGTGGGGGTTTGTTATGAAGTAATTCGATATTAGACAATAATTGTTTTTTTTTCTTCTAAGTAAATGTTGTAATATCGTAATTTGAAGGATGTTTTTGCTTTTGTAAGAAAAATTGATTTAATTTGAATTTTTTTGAGAATTTTTTTAAAGCACTTTTTGAACTTGGAAATACATATATGTACGTTAAATTTCGGTTATTTTACTTAATGAATTAAAATGAAGGGAAATATCAAATTTATTAGTGAAAAAAAATTGTTTCCGGAAAATAATATTTCGATACTTTTAAATTTTAAACTGACTATGTATGACTATGGATCTGCTTAGAGACTATAAGCTTAGTTCACAAAATACTACAAGAAATATTAGTACCAAGCCTTGTCATACGAATAAAATTTGTTCTGTACCAACAAATTTAGTGGTTCGCATTCCACTTTAAACTGTAGGTGCATGGCTTACAACCCTTTCCCTCGACAACTGCGAGGTGTGTGGTATCAAAATGGCACGTTAAGTGCTATTTGGGTCTTCGGAAGTAATCCAAGAATAGCCACGTCAACCAACCAACCAACCATGACACTTAAAAGTTTAAAAAAAAAAATTAAGTTTGGGCAAAAAATCAAATTCTTCTTAATCGAAAGATATTTTTATATATTATTTATAAAATAAACTCCATACGTATAAGTAATCATTGTTTTCGAATTAAAAAAAATACATATTTTTAGTAAAATGTTATAATTAAGTTTATACACGAAAGTCAGATACAATTTACACAATAATCAATTAAAAATTGAAAGAACAAAAAATAAACATGCTAAATTCTCGTATTTATAAAATTTCTTTTTTTTTTGCAAACAACAAAAATGGTATAATTGTATATCAATTATTTAATTGAAAATATCAAAAGTTGCATATTCCCACTTGTGTAAAATTTCTGAAATTATAAATTTCTCTCATAAACATTGTACATGAGAAATTTTTAAAAATTCCTTATTTTTTATCTAGAAAATTTTAATTACAATTAATTAATCTTTTTTTTTTTGCATTTCAATTATAAAAATTATGTTTGCCAAAAATTATTTTTTATTTGATTTTCAATTTTATTTAAAACAAAACAGCAGAAAAAAAATTTTTTTTTGTTGTATAACGCATATAAATCGGAAATTGGAATTAAGGAAAATTATTATGAAATGAAGCAGAATCCCGTATTAACGTCATTGTTCTAAACTGAATCTATCGAATATATTTTTTGCTATTTTATTTATTTTTTCTTCAATTAGAAGTAAATAAAACCCACACAAAATTATATGTACTTGTTTGTAAATTTTCAATATAATTGATTTTTATTATTTTAAAATGTACAAAAAATGTTTATTTTTCTATTAAGTGAAGAGTAAATGTGTGGAAACTCTGCAAAAATGTTCCAGCAATATCCTATAGATCTGTTTCATGAAATCCCATGAACTATCGTTTTCATTTTAAAAAAAAAGGAATAACTTAAAATTCGACGAGATTTTAAAATCTTTCAAACTTAAAATTAGTTCAGTGCTCAAAAAAAGATTTTTATAATTGAAAATAAAGTAATTTTATCATCTTGATTTGTCATCAAAGGAAAATAATTAAAATAATAAAATTAGTAAATATAGAAATTAATTGCAACCTTAATTAAATCTATAAATTTTCTATACAAAATATTATTTTTGTCATATGGGAAAAAACCTATATAACGTATATGACATATAATTGGCACTGGTATTACATATTATATGAGTCATACTTTTTGAGTTTATTCATATATCATAATTTTTTGGGACTGTGTAATAAATTTAAAAAGATACCTACAATAAATTTGTCTTAGATTTTTAGAAATATTTTTATTTATTACTTTTTTTTTGCATGAGCATTTTTTTTTTCTCTTTAAAATTTTTTTCTAAAATTTAAAAAATTTTAGTTTCAATTATCTTATTTAATTTAATTTGTCTAAAATGTAGAAATTTTAAAGTTTCGTCAAGATTTATGAATTTAGCATAATTTCAAAAAATCATTTATACATAAGTAGAAAAAAAAATGATATTAAATTTAAATAAAAATTATCAAAAATTTTTTTTCTAGTGTTTTGTTGTTTCATTAAATACCACAAACAGGATTCCATTGAATTTTTCACACAACATTATTACACAATTCATTGATTTACAATTTGTATCTATGTAAATTTTTTATTTCATTTATTTTGTAAATTATACTTACAACAAACAAATAACACAATTCATTGAGAAAAAAAAACAATAAAAATGTTGAAATTTTTCCGAAGATCAAAATCCAAAAACACACCCAACAACAATAATACTGGTATTTTTTCGAAAAATTCAAAAAATGACAATGAAGAAAATTTTTCATTAAAAACATTTTCAAATGAGAATTATAATAAAAGTACATGCGTATTATCGCAAAAAGATACAAATTCAGATATAAATAAAATTCGAGATCCACAGCAACAACAAAAACAACAAGAACAACATGATAATTTGTTAAATAAATTCGAAAATACTACAAATAACATCAAATTAAATTCATCATCTAAACAGAATGTACTATTAAATTTAAAAGAAGAAAAAATATCACTATTAAATTTTGTATCTGTTGATGATCATGGTTGTGATGATGCTGATGATGATAAAGTTTTTCACAATGATGGTCAACAGCAGCAGCACCAGCAAAAAAATCAAAAAATACAATTATCATCTTGTATAAATAGTAGTTGTAAAAATACAACGAAATTTTTAAATACGAAAGAATGCCATAATGATCATCATCAACAAAAAAAATGTAAATCCTCTAAATTAAAAACTATAAGTGAAATAAGTAGCAGTAGTCGAAACGAATTTGTTGATCAGACATCGTGTCGATTCGACAAGAATGTCCCAAAAGGATCGATTTATGATATCGATCAATCAACTGTTGACCAACAAAAACCACAACAAAAACAACAACAACAACAACAACAACAACAACAACAACAACAGAAAAAGGATAAACAAATAAATAATAAAGATCGTCGGTATAAAAAATTTAATCCGATTAATAAAAGTCGTGAATTTTTCTATGATATTATAATGGCAAAAGGTCGTAATCGTAATCGCAATCGAAACAATAATAATAATAATCAAAGCACGAATAATAGTAGTAGTGGTCAAGGTAGTGGTAATAATAATTATTATCACATAAGTGATGATAATAATCATCAGCAACAGTACAATCAGGAACAAGAACACCATTATCATCAACAACAAGATCAAAATTTAAATATAAAAAATTCAAATAATTCACAAAATTTAATTAATAAACAGGATGAAAATATCACATCAAAAAATTTAGTGGAAGTGCGTAGTAATAATGAACGTAATAATTACAAAAATATAAATGAAAATTTAACAAAAAGTGATGAATGTTCAAATGAAAAAAATACAAATTCAGAATTATTTGTAGAAAGTGATGAAAATTTTTGTAGTGGTAATAGAATTGGTTATCAAATAACAAAATCCAAAAATAGCACAAATCTAGTCATGATGAGATGTGTTGTAGTAGAAGAAGAAGAAGAAGAGGTGGAGGAGGAGGAGCAGGTTGAAGAAGAGAAAGAAGAAGAAAAAGAAAAAGAAGAGGAGGATGAAAATAAAGAAAATGATAGAGATAACGATGATGAAAATAATGAAATAGAAAATCATAATGAACGTCGTATTGAAATACATGCGGTCGATGATGGTCAGTTTCCAATAAAAAATGTTGACAACACTGCTGTTAGTGATCAATTGAATAGTGATAATGAAAATTTAGCAAATCGCGCCGACGCAAATCAAGTGGATCTAAGCGAAAACGGTTCAAATTCGAATTCTTCATCATCATCATCATCAATACAACAAATTAATAATAACCACTACAATCAAAAGGAACAAAATGATTGTGAAACATCAAATGAAAGTATTGGTGAATACGAGAATATTACAGATACTTCTGATGAAGCAATAATTGATGATGAAGAAGATAGTTTATCTGATTCTCGTATAACACAAAACTCTGAGAATTTAGATGAATTGCAAAATTCTGATGGAGAAAATGAAAATGAGAAAATTATAGTTGTGGAAGGCTCTAAGCAAGATACAAGTTCATTTTCGGAATCATTGAATACATCAAAAGACGAAGATGATGAAAATGATGAAAATGACGACGATGAAGATGAAAATGATTTTCATAAAAAAATTATGGTTGAACAATTCCCACAAAATGAGAATGATGATCAGTTTTTAAATGAACTCATATGTGAAAAAGTCGAAAAAATATCGGAATTAACTGAATGTGATCGTGATTGTTATATTGAATCTGAAATGGGACAACCAAATAGTAAATCAGATAAAATAAATAATTTTAGTAATAATGATAATAATAATAAAAATAATTTAAGTAATAGTAATTGTAATAATAATAAAAATAATGGAATTGTGATACCAACAATAACGGTTGCTGATTTTAGTGATCAAACGAAAACATCAACAGCAACAACAATAAATTATTGTAATAGTGAAATTGAGACGGATATTTTTTATGATAGTGCACAAACATTTGATCAATTTTTATCACCAACATCAATACCAGTGACGGTAATTAATAATAATAATATAAATGAAACAGCAACAGGAACAACAACAACAAATATTAATATAACAGATTTAGAAGATGTTAATGATAATGAAAATGATGATGATGACGAATGGCATTTTGTTGCCAGTAATGATAATGAACATGTAACAATTGAAGATGACAATGATCCATTTGAAAATAAAATCACACATAAAAATTTAAATAATGTAAACAATAAACAAAATTTCATTAGAAATAATGCATTCATTGATGATACAACAATTAGTTATAATAGTCTATCATTAACAACTACCGTTACAAATGCATCTGAAATAATAAAAACAACAATAAAAAATGAAAAACAATCTGAATCACCGGATTCTGGTATTGGTCGATCATTATCATCATCAATATCATCATCATCACGTGTTTTATTAATTGATACAAGTCAATTAGATTGTGATGGTGAACAAAATCTTCAACAGCAACAGCAACAACAACAACAACAACAAAATCAACAACAGGAAATATTTTTAAATAGTGAAAATCATTTTGTGCGTGGTAATTCAACAGATTGTGATGAAAATTTATTACAAAGTGATTATGAAACATATTTTGGTGATAATAATCAACAATCATCAACAACAGCAACAGAACAAGAAAAATATTATCTTAAGAAAAAACAACAACAACAACAAAAAGAACAAGAACAACAACAAAAACATCATATCCTTATTGATAGCATCAGTTTACCAGATGTTGTAGTTGAAACAACTGGAATGGGTAATTCACAAAGCATTCCAATTGATGATAAAACACCAATAATACAAAGAAATTCTTTAATATCACCAACATCATCAACATTAATAAATTCATCAATACGAGCATCATCAATTATCAATGATCACAATGATAATGAAACGTAATGTATCTTTTTTGTTGTAATTTTTCAAATATTATTTTTAAATGTTTTACGTAGGGACTTTCATTTTTTTTCCTTTAACACTTAAGTACAACAATTTTTAATTTTATCTCAGCGGATTAAAGTCTGATTAATATTTGTAGATACGCTTTTATTTCTTTTAAAAGAATATCCTTGTCGAACTAGCAATTTTAATAGAATATTTCTTGAAAGGTTAACTACAAAAAATTTCGTTTCCATTGAATTTCAAAATAAAAACATATTGAAATCTTGGTTTAAAATTTTCGGAATCTTAGGCTCGTATCCTGTTACAGAAATATTTTCCACTTTAAGAGTAAAACTCTAAAAAGTGACGACAAATAGGATCACAGGATCTGGAAGTATTCACTTTTAAAATTGATTTTGTCTACAAAATGTACTACTATGAGCGCGATTGTTGAGATGTTTTCAATTTTTTACTATGTTTTTATTTATTTCACTTTCTTCGCATTTGAAAATAAAATAAAACATTTTTGAAATTTTTTGTCATCGTCATACAAAAAAACAAATTAAAGAAAACGATTTCTAAGAAAATTCGACTGTAAAAACATTTCTCTTTTGTTCTAAAATTTTCTTTGTACATGAAAAAAATTGAACAAAAGACGAGATAATGAAAACATCGATTGTATCGTATATCGAAGATACAGATACATTGGAATGCATTGGTGAATTTCTTTTAATATTTATTTTAAATTGTAGGTACGTTTATTTTGATCTCATATTATTTTTTTGTTTGTTTTATTATTATAATCACTATCAAGCATTGATCTTGGCATCAAATCACCATTTTATAAATGTATCTATACTACCTATTTTGTTTTAGTTTATTTTTTTTTAAATAGTTCTTAGTTTTCATAAAATGCATGTATAAAGAATGAGTTCAATGTCTCAATAGGATTAAATATTCTATTTTTGGCACTAAAAATAGAAATGAACAAAAAAAAATTATATTGAAATGAATTTCCAGTGCAGGACCTATGCAAATGTTGAAAATAATCACATACAACATGTTGAATGTTTTTAAGTTCAAGTTAATTATATTTGAATAGAAAGATGAAAAAAAAGCAAAAAATTGTTGTATGCTTTTCTTTTTTAGAATGTCATTGAAAAATTGATTTTTACAGGTATCAGAGGTAAATTTAATTAATTAGTATGGTATGTAACCTTGAACTGAATTTTTTCTTCTGTTTGAAAGTAAAATTTATTTTTAATTCATATAGTGAAATATTAATTTTCGTAAATTTAATATAATTTAGAATTTGTCTACAACTTTTTTTAAGTAATTTAGGGCGTGTGTTGAACAATTAGCTTCTTAAAAACTTTTGGTTTTTATGATACAAGCTATTAATTATCAAAATTCTTTTCCAGATTTGTCTTTTTGTTGAAATGACGGTTATTCGAATGAAAAAGTCAATTTAAAAATACTTAGCATGAGAATTTTTAAATTTCACAGAATATACTGCAGGTTGTTTCAGTAGTTTAAGGATGCATAGGTGTAAAATTCAAATAGGATATAGAGTTTATTATTATATATGAATCATTTTCAAAAAAAATTTCTCACATGGAACACATTTTCTGATTTCTTTGAAAAAACACAGAAACACAAAAATGACTGTACAAACACAAAATAACAACAATTACAAATTGAAATGTTGTTATTTTGTGATATGAGAATGCATAAATTCTTTTTACATCGCATGCCTCTGAAATAACGTCATAATTTTCTTTGTTCAAAATAATTAAGTATTTAAAATCTGAACACTGAAAAAAAAATTAAAGAGAAATATAGAAGAAAAATTTAATTACAAATTTCTATGAAATATACAAGACATTTTCATTAAAGTTTGAAACTTCTAACATTTTCATTTTTTCCTTCGAATATTATTTTCAATAATATTTGAAAAAAATTTTGAATTTGATTGACTTTAAAATAAATAATGGAATGATTGTAATGCAAACATAATTACTTGTCATGTATTTCGATATAATTAAACAAAATTGAAAAAAATACTGTTCCAATTAAATATCAAGTTATGGAAAGAACAGAAAGTGGAATGCGGAAAGCAAATTAAAAAAAAAATATCATAAAAAATCCATAAATTGTTTTCGCACAAAAAAAACTGTGCTTGCGTAATTTTTTTTTTTTTCAATTTTTAAAGCACACACTTGTTTTTATTTTTGAATAAAATTCCAATTAAAATTTGAATAAAAAAAGATAAAAAATATGAATTTTTAAAATTTTCTAAAATGTAATACAATACGTGTATTTTGACACTCAGAAAAAAGAAAAAAGTGGATTATCAGATAATAAATAATAAAGAATTATTATTAGGTTACAGGAATTTCTTATTATAAAAATTCTCTTTTTACTGTGTTAAAGTAAAATATATTTTCATAAAAAAAAAAACCAAGAAAAGAAAAAATATTGTGAATGTTTTAATATTTTTTATGTTGGAGCAAATTCAAAAAGAATAAGCCCACACAATTTTCATTATACAGAAAATGTTTTTTATTTTTTTTAATTTCATGAGAATAAAAATTTCATACACAATGGTTGAGAAGGAGGGGGGTTGTTTTTGCGTACATTAAAATTTATATGTGCTTGTGAGAAATATCGTCATATTAAATTAAGTGTTGATAAATAAAAATATACTTAGGATAAAAAAAAACAACAGAAATTGAAGAGGGCGAAAAAAAAGAATAAAACTGAAGAAAAAAAATTGTAATAAATAAAAATACATATAAATCGTAAAGTATTTTGGGACACGTTTTTTTTTGTCTTAAATATGCCAAGAAACATATAGATTTGTCTTTTTAATGCATAAAACATGTCTGTTGTAGAAGGAAAATGAAACAAAAGGGGTAAAAGGAACTGAGGAAAAATAAATTTAAAAAACGAGTTCGCTGATGTTCATTTTAATTTTTTTAAATATTAACTGGCTAAAAATTTATATAAATTTTTCCTGTTCCCTACTTTTTACAAATTTTTGGATTTCTAAAAATAAGCACGATTAATTTTTTGTTTGTTTGTTTGTAAATTATGTTCCAGAAATAAAATACTTTTTTATTTATTTTTTGTTGTTGTTGAAAAGTTAATAAAGTCCTTTTTTATTGTTATTGTTTTCAGGCGCAATTTAGTAAACCAGGAAGCACGTTTTAGTGTCCAATTGGAAGATGCCCAAAAAATTGCGTATGCCGCTCAATCGAAAGTAAACGACCTTCAACAAAAAATCGATGATTTAGAAAAGGAATTATCCGTAAAGTCGTGGAATGTTGATCGTAAATATAATGAAATAAATTATTTCTAGCAAAATTTGATTAACACATCAATTTCTAATTTTATTTTAGGACTGCAAGCTGAACTTAAAGCTGCACAAAAAGAAGATGAATGTGTTCGAAAAAAACTTAAAATTTTGGAAGAAGAGAAAGAAAATATAAGGCATAAATTTTCTGAAACTGAAGATGACTTGAATAAACGTTATGGTGATCTGATTCAAATTTTATAAGCTTTGTAAGATCTCTAATTAACTCTTTAATTTTTTATATAGATGATCTTCATGATAAATATCAACAACTTCAAGATAAATATGAAAATTTAAAAATTTTAACAAATTCACTTAAAGCACAATTATCATTTGCACAAAGTGATGCTAAACAATGCCGTCTGGATAAGGAAGAGCTACAAAAAGAAAAAGATGAAGAAATTAAGAACTTAAAGGAAGCCCTTGAAAAGTCACAGGAAGAACATAAAGCTCTTGAAGTGAAATGGCATAAGGAATTTGAAACGATCAGGACACAAAATTCAGGTAGGGCTTCTTTTTTTTAGAAGATTTTAAACACTGGAAATTTTAATTTTGAAA
The DNA here is from genome assembly GCA_932526495.1 of Bombylius major. Classification (NCBI taxonomy): domain Eukaryota; kingdom Metazoa; phylum Arthropoda; class Insecta; order Diptera; family Bombyliidae; genus Bombylius; species Bombylius major. The sequence goes on along the minus strand of OW052044.1, from coordinate 17,924,037 downwards.
AATATAAATTTTTTTTCTTTTGAAGATCGTGAAGAACATTTAATATCCGATTGTGAATGGAAAATGCGAACAATGCAAAAGTCCTGTAAAGAAAAATTAGAAAAAGCTGAAAAAGATAGAAAAGAAGCTTTAGAACATTCTGAAAAAATTGAAATAGAAGCTAAACAAGAAATGGATGAAGTAAAACATTTAAAATCATATGAAGCTGAAGTAAGACAATTACGTGGTTTAACTGCCGAACAAAGGGAATCAATTACATCAATGAATGAACAAATTCAAGACCTTCGTGAAGATTTAGAAAATGCTAATGAAAAACTGGAAGAGCAAATTGCAACTGTACGAAAAATTCGAACACAATGTGAAAAGTAATATTGTGAATAATTTTCTCAATTTTCATATGAAAAATATTTTTGATTTTTATTTATTTATTTTTTTTTTTGTGTTTTTAGTGCATTGAATGACAAAGATCGACAAATGATCAAAAAGATTGATGAAGCTCGATCTGAAATATCTTTACAATGGCAAGAAAAATTATTGTAAGATTTTCAATTACATAATTTCGGAATTAAGAACCAAACTGAAAATTTGTTTATTTAAAAAAAAATTTTAGAACAGAGATGACAAGACTGAAAACTGAATTAGAAGTAGTTAGCGTAGAAGACAGACAAGATATTATTCAAAGATTGAACGCTGAGCACGTGGAAGATATAAAAGCTTTAACAGTACGATATAATGCTAACGAACAGGAACTCAAAGAAGAGGTTTGTAAAAGAAAACTGGACCTTTTTAAATTTTTTTTTTTAATTTTATATATTTATATTTTTTTTATTTTAGTTGGAATCTCTCCAAGAGAAATTTTCCAAAAAAGATGAGGAATTCAGAGAGCTTAAGAAAAAAAGTGAAGAATTTTTACTTGAATCAAGATTGCAATTAGAGAAAGCTGATCGTGATTATCAATGTGCTATGAATCGGGAAGAGGAGAAAAAAGAGAGATTAATAGGTAAAAAAAAATTAAAAAACTCAACAAAAATTTTATAGAAATGATTTTTTTATTTTTTATTTTTTTAAATTACAGAAAAGCTAAATGAGGAATTTAAAAAAGAAAAAGCTGACATGGAAGAACAATTCCGTGAACGTTTAGGACAAGTTAAAGATGAATTTGCAAAAGAATTATCTGCAGCAACTGAAGAACTAGCAATACAGCATAGGAAACAATTAGGTAAATTTAAGAAACAAAATGAAAATTAAAAAAAACAGGACTTATTTTTGGTGCACAATATTTGGAAATTAATTATGCTATGAAAATTTGTTTTGCTAGAACGACAATGGGAGCAATTAATTGCTGATAAGGAGGAAGCATTACAACAAATGGAATCAAGATTTAAATTACGTTTAGAAGAAGCAGAAATAAGAATTAAGTAAGCACATTTTTTTTTCACTTTTTGTTTTTTAAATCTATTATTCAGTTTTAAATTTTTCACATTTTGTTTTTGTTTCTCATTTTTCATAATTTCACTTTTTCATAATTTCACATTTTATTTTTTCGTGAAAATGTTTATTTTTTTACTTTTTATTATTTTGCATTTTTAAAAATAAGAAAAAAATATTTTTATACAGTCAAATTTTTTCATGAATATACTTTAGTTTTTTACACTAGCTTTTAATTTTTTTTTTTAAATTATATTTTTCTAAGCTGTATTTTTGTTGTTGTACAAAAATTTGTGACAGAAAATTTTTCGTTTTTTCTCTCTTCGTGTTTATTTATTTTTTCTCAACAGAACTTTACCACAATTTATCGAGAATTTTATAAAATTTTGGAAGGGAGCGTGTCCTATATTCCCAACAATCCTTTTATTATATTTATCACAATCATTCCCTATAGCATTAGCATGTTGTCTAATTTCATGTATTGTTTATTGTTATGTAAAGAAATAAATTGTTTTTTTTGTTATTTTTGTTTTTTGAAGAAAAACAAAATATATCAATTTTTGTTCAAAATGTGTGAGTGTTATGTCTAGTGTATGTAGAAAAAACAACAGTACCTAGAAAAAAAAGAAAAAAAAATGCAAATTTCTGTTACCTATTCGTGTTCAAAATGTGCAAAAAAGTTTTCCGTATTTTTTGAAAGGAGGAAGTAGATAGACTCAAAATTTTAGCAAAATTTTTGTTTTACAAAGAAAAAAACTTAATTATATTTAAAAAGCAGTTTGAAAAATTAGAAAATTACAATTTTTTTTGCTTTATTTTTAAAAACAAAACTAAAAAAAAAAATTTTGTTTTAATGTTTAAAATTTGTAAAAAGTTAGATTCTTTTTTGCACAAAAAATTATACCAAATTTAATCTAAATTTAATTCCACGTCCTAGCTATTTACATATACATATACAAAATAAAACCAACCTCCCTTTCTAAAACAAAATATGTACTTTTTTTTTTATTATTTTAAGTTGAAAAGTTTCACTAATTAAATTTTGATACTTTTTTAGTGAAATATTTTTTATTTTATAAATAAAATATTTTCAATTTTTTTTCCACTTCAATTGTATTTTTGCATTTAATTATACCGCTCATGCAACAAACCTTTCATACTTTTTTATTCATCAAAACCAAAAAAAAAAATAATTAGCATTTTATCACCAAATCACTGTTCATTAACTTTTTTTGTTAATTTTTAATTTCAAATACTTTATTAATTTTTTTGTTTTTTGATATTTTATATTCGCACTAATATTATTATTTTTTTTGTAACGAAATAGAAGTTTGATAATTCAAATGTAGCTATTTTTTATATTTTAAATAAAATGGACTGTGTATCTGTGCCACAATTTTATGTTCTAATGAGGAAATGCTTTAAAAGTTAAAAAAACAAAGAAAGATAAAATAAAGTACATGCACATGCTTTAATTTGAAATATCTAAATTATTAACTGTTTTTGAAAAAGAATAAGTTAGCCGCGAAATTTTGGCGGAATCAATCGTTTACTGCTTCTTAAAAAATATATTCAAAAAATATATATATAAAAAAATTTTTAATTTTATTTCTCATGTGTTTTTCATACGCTTTAAAGATTAAAAATTTCAATTTTCCTCGAAATTTATCAAGCTTTAAACACGCTTTTCTTGTAACTCGAAGAACCTAGATGGTGGTAAGACATGAATATGGTTTAAATGAGTAGTTTTCAGTAACAGAAACGTATACTTGACATGTAAATAAATACATTGATGTTTTGGGAAGATTTTTAATTTATAAAGTAATAATTTGAATTATCAAAAAAAAAAAAAGTAAATAAAATAAAAAATAACAATTTTAAAAACTTTTTTTACACGATTAAAGAAATAATCTGAAAAAAATAAAAAGAAAATTATCTTTACTATGATAAATCATCACAAATTTCCTTTATATTTTCTTTCTTATATATTTTTTTTTAAAACTTAACATCAAACCAAAAAAAAAATCTTTTTTTTTTGCTGTTGCTCACTCTCCAAATATTTAAATCAAATACAGAAATCTTGAGATTGAGCATCAACGCGACAAAAAGGATATGAAAACAAATTTCGAAATTGAACGAACAACCTTAGAATCACGTGATCTACAAAATTCACAAGAAATTGAGCAATTACATAGGAAATGCCGTTGTCTAACAAATTTGTAAGTATACAACATTTTTTTTTTGCAATAAAAAATAAAAAAAAGAGAAAAAGTAATTAATTGCAAAAAAAAAAACTACAACAAAATAATATAATTGAAAATATAAGATATTTTCGAAATTGTAGAGATTTTTTTCAAACTCACTTAAAGTTAATTTCACTCAATCAAATGTTTCTTAACACTTTGACCATAAAGGAATTAAAAATGACTCATAATTGGTCAAAGTGCTATAATTGATAAGTTTAAAAAATAATTAATATTTTGAAATTTCTGTGAAAATGTTATTTTGTTGGAAAATTATATCTTGGGATCTGTTCAAAAATTTTTAAGAAAATTCAAACGAATTTTTTCTTAATGGAATTCCTTTTAAAGTTATAGTACTTTTTTTATTTTAAAAAAATTACTAATTGTAGTATCAACGACAATTTCATATAACTTAATTATTATAATGTAAATTATGTATATGCATATATATAGTTATGAAATCAGTCATTTACATTTATTTGTACAATGGATTAATATTATGAATTTTGATTGTATAAAATTGTTCAGTTAGGTAAAACGACCTTTGTATTGAATTGGGTATATGTATATCAGATGATCAAATGATATTGTAATTCATTATATTATATTTAGTCTGTAACTAATCTTCAATGAATTAAGTAATGTAATTTTTGCATTTAATAAAAATTATAACAAATGGTTATGGGCCCAGGTTTGTTCGCTGGCACGTGGTGATAAAAATTTAAAATCTTAAAATTTTTAAACAATCGGTGAATAAAACTTAAAAGAAAGTTTAAGGTTAAGTAGTGCATTGAATTTAAAGTTGATTTGTGGTTGAATTTTATTTATTATTTATATGATGGCTTACCAAAACATAGTTAAAATAGACCAACTTAACACCGACAATTACGACACATGGAAGGTGCAAGTTGAATCGCTTTTAATAAAGAACGATTTATGGGGTTACGTCGCAGGTGAAATTCCAAAGCCAACAGATGATAAAAAATTAGATTGGATAAAAAATGATAAAAAGGCTAAAGCGGATTTGATGCTATCCATCTCACCATCACTACTTAAAGATGTTAGAGATTGTTCTACATCACGAGATGCATGGCTGAAACTTAAACGAATCTTCGATTCTAAAGGTCCAGCAAGGAAGGCCACATTATTGAAAAGACTCATCTTAAGTAAAATGAAAAGTGATGACAACGTGGTTGATCACATTTCAAATTTTTTTGATATAGTTGATAAGTTAAAATCAATTGAAATTGAAGTTGATGATGATCTTCTCTCAATCTTACTTTTATATAGTTTACCTGAACAATTTGAAAATTTTCGTGTAGCTATCGAATCTCGTGATACTTTACCGAAGCCATCAGACTTAAAGGTAAAAATAATTGAAGAATACAATGCTAGAAAGTCGCAGCAGGTACCAAATTCTGAAGTTCTGATTGTGAACCAAAAGGAGAAAGAAAAGGAGGTAAATACCCATCCACGTTTTTTGAAAGGTAAGAGATTGCATGCTAAGAATAAAATTATTTGTTATACCTGTAAGAAACCCGGTCATAAGTCGTTCAATTGTAAAAATAAATCACAAAATAGAGAAAAAACTTCATATGCTAACGAATCAACATTCTTAGCTAATGAAAGCAAAAGTAATTCAGGTCAAACAGTAAAATGGGTTTTAGATAGTGGTGCCACTTCCCACATGTGCGCGAATTTGAGAAAATTTGTTAAAATTGATAAAGTTGAAAATAGAGAGCTAAAACTAGCAAATAATGAAGTAACCGAAATTAAAGGTAAAGGTATAGTTTATTTGAATACTGAAAATGGTAGTGTAAAACTTCAAGAAGTACTATATGTGCCAGACTTACGAGCAAATCTGCTTTCAGTGACAAGAATCACAGCGAATAATCACTCTGTTAAATTTATTAAAAATAATGCATTGATCTTAAATGATAAAGATGAAGTAATATTAAAAGCAAAGAAAACACATGGTTTGTATGAAGTAACTGAAAATAACATACCAGTAGTTAATATGGTTAGTAAAGTAAATGATCTAGATTTGTGGCATAGTCGATATGGTCACTTAAATTTCCAAACATTGAAGGAAATGATAAAGCAAAATAAAGTAAATGGTATTAAAAAGGATATATTAAAACAGAAAACTGACCAAAAATGTGAAATTTGTATTCAAGCCAAGCAAACTAAATTGCCATTTAATAAAATAATCACAAAGAGGTGTAGAGAACCATTGGACTTAATTCACAGTGATATTTGTGGACCAATGAGAACGCAATCGCAAGGGGGTGGAAGATATTTTATAACTTTTATCGACGATGCAACCAGATGGTGTACTGTTTTTATAATTAAACATAAAAACGAAGCTTTAGAAATGTTCAAAATTTTTAAAGCAAAAGTCGAAAACTTTCATAATAAAAAAATTAAATCACTTCGTACTGATAACGGAAAAGAATACGTAAACTTAAATTTTTCAGATTATCTAAAAAAGGAGGGTATTCAACATCAATTATCTGCAGAATATACACCTGAGCAAAACGGCTTAGCTGAGAGAATGAATCGTACATTAGTTGAAATGGCGAGATGCATGGTGATTCAATCCAAATTACCAACAAGTTTATGGGCAGAAGCAATAACTACAGCATGCTATATTCGGAACAGATCTGCAACAACATCTTTAAAAAATGAAACACCCTATAGATTCTGGTATGGTAGAAATCCAACAGTAAGTTATTTTAGAACATTTGGTTCATTAGCTTATGTTTTACAGAAAGGTTCAAAAGGTGAAAAATTTAGTCCTAAATCAAAACTATACTATTTAGTAGGTTATTGCGAAAACTCGAAGGCTTACCGATTATGGAACAAAGAGACAAAGAATTTGATTAAAAGTAGAGATGTGATTTTCGCTAGAGAATATGAAAATGATATTGGTAAAAATAAAATTTTAGTAAAAAATGAAATAAATGATGAAGAATGTAAAGAAAATGAAGATGACACTGAAGATAATAAAGATCAAGAACTAGATGAAAAATTGAATGAAGAATTAGAAAAAGAAGAAGAAATCATTGAAGAAAGAAGCCAAAAGGGAAATACAAATCAGAAAAATGCTGAACAAGATAAAAAAATGAATAAAAATACAAAGGATGTTAAATCAGAAAATAAAAGAACCAGAGGTCGACCAAAAATTTTAAGAGAAGGTAAACGAGGAAGACCAAAGAAACTAGTTAATATAGAAAATAAAATGAAGAATGAAGAAAGGAATGAAACTGAAGAAAATAATAAGAATGAAGAAGAAGATGAAGATAATAAAATTAATAGTACTGACACATCAGAAAGTTATGATACACCTGACGAAGAAAATGATTTGAGAAATGTTTTTCTTACATGTGAGAGTGATCCAGAAAATATAGAAGATATTATGAAAAGTCCTTGGAAAAAAGAGTGGGAAGAAGCAATAAGAAAAGAGTTATTGGCACATGAAAAGAATGAAACTTGGAAAGTGATAAAAAGACCTGAAAATGTAAAAGCTATAAAATGTAGATGGGTATTTGCTACAAAGACTGATGCAAAGAATAATATCATAAAAAGAAAAGCAAGATTAGTTGCAAAAGGATGCAGTCAAAGACCTGGCATCGATTACACTGAAATTTATGCTCCAGTAGCCAAATATCGCTCAATTAGACTTTTAGTTGCTATTGCAGTAGAATTAGACCTAGAATTATTTCAATTTGACGTTGTAACAGCATTTTTAAATGGTTCACTTAAAGAAAACATATATATGGAGTTACCAGAATATTATGAGAAATTACAAAATAAAAATGAAACTTATGAAGGAAAAATCTGTAAGTTACAAAAGGCAATTTATGGTTTAAAACAAAGCGGTAGAATGTGGTATATTGAACTCGACAAATACTTAAAATTAATGTCATTCCGACAACTAAAAAATGAATATTGTATGTATATACTAAAACAAAATAAAGATATCATATTATTAACCGTATATGTTGATGATATCATTATTGCAACGAATAACAAAAACAAAGTTACATGGTTCAAACAAGAAATGATGAAGAAATTTGAAATCAAAGACTTAGGTCAATTAAAGCATTGTCTTGGCATACAATTTGAGAAGATTGCTAATGGTATAGTATTGAGTCAAGAAAAATTTATTAAAAAATTACTACATAAATTTGGAATGGAAAATGCAAATCCAGTAAAGTTACCTGTAGAAGTAAATGCAAAGATTTCAAAAGATATGTGCAGAAAAATGAACGATGAAGTATCGACGATTCCTTACCAGAATCTCATTGGCTCTATTTTATACTTAGCTATAACAACAAGACCTGACATAAGCTACATCGTTAGTGTTTTAAGTCAATATAATCATAATTTTGGAAAGGCTCATTGGATTTCAGCAAAAAGGGTTCTCAGATATCTTAAACATTCTATTAATTATTGCCTTATTTTCAGAAAAACAGGTGAAGACTTGAAAGGATATGTGGATGCAGATTGGGGTTCCAATCTAGATGACAGACGATCTTATAGCGGATTTTATTTCAAACTTGCTGGTGGAGCTATATATTGGGAAGTAAAAAAGCAAAAAACAGTGGCACTTTCAACAGCAGAGGCAGAATATATGGCGATCTCCGAATGTACGAAAGAAGCTATCTACCTCAAAAGTCTACTAAATGAATTACAGTTTAGACCAGCAAATATTCCAGTTAAAATTTTTAATGATAATCAAAGTGCCCAAACAATTGCAGAAAATCCATTGATCAGTAACCGCAGTAAACATATTGATATTAGACATCACTTTATAAGAGATGCAATCAATAATAAAGAAGTCATTTTAAAATATCTTGAGTCAAAGAAAATGCCAGCTGATATATTAACTAAAGGTTTACCTGTCCAGAAATTTGAATTTTGTATTGAAGAATTAGGCATCAAAGAAAATAGAAATTATCATTGATGGGGGTGTATTGTAGTATCAACGACAATTTCATATAACTTAATTATTATAATGTAAATTATGTATATGCATATATATAGTTATGAAATCAGTCATTTACATTTATTTGTACAATGGATTAATATTATGAATTTTGATTGTATAAAATTGTTCAGTTAGGTAAAACGACCTTTGTATTGAATTGGGTATATGTATATCAGATGATCAAATGATATTGTAATTCATTATATTATATTTAGTCTGTAACTAATCTTCAATGAATTAAGTAATGTAATTTTTGCATTTAATAAAAATTATAACACTAATTTTAACAGGAATAAAGCATAAGAATATAAGGTGCTGTTCAAAATTCATTTAAAAATTGAATTTTTGAACTTATCCATTTAAAATTAATTTAATTTATAAAAAAGTATCATGATTTTAATAAATGCAAAATGCCATTCGTGTTGTCCTTTAGCATGTGTAGAAATAAAAGAAGTCTGACAAGAATAATGTATTTTTTTTACATTTCATAGCTTTTATAATGATCACTATTTAATAGTCTCTAGTTTTGCATGAAATACGAAACATAAAACAATATGGTTTTTGTTTATATATAATATTTAACTTTTATTAAAAAAAAAATTATTTAACGTTTATTTTTCATTTAAAATAAAAAGAAGGTAGAAAATTGAAACATTTCACGTGTCTCATAGATCAAATCCAGCCACTGCTTTCTGAAACATCATCGTCCCTAAAAGTACTTCAAATTATCTACTACGGCTCAATTATTTTCTTTACAAATTAATTTAAACGAATATTGCTCCCAAAAATTTTATGAAAATTCAGTAATTAATTTATAATTAATAGAGCCCCTTTTGAACAGATCCTTATTTTTATTTTTATTGTTTTTCTTTCTTTTGTTAATTTACAAACAATCAAAATTTAAATAAAATTATTTTTGTTTGTTTTATTTTTTATTTTTTTAAACAAAATTATCTAAATCCCGATTCAGATTCGAAGAAATGCGTATGCGGTATGAACGTCGTGATCCTCGTCCTGAAGATTTACGTGAAATATCAGAATTACGTAGTCGTTGTGAAGAACAAGAACGTGATTTACAATTATTAACAGAACGTTTACGTGAAATGCAAATTGAAATGCAAGAACAGCAACAACAACAGCAACAACAATCAACAAATTCTGGACGTAAAGTGAAAGTAATACGAAAACCATCAGTAAAAAATATACCAATTAGTTGTGATGTAATTTATGAAGAGAATGAAGAAAATGAATCATCATCACCGCCATCAACACCAAAATTATCATCAGATAATGAAAATAATGAAAAATTAATAATAAATGGGACGACGACAATATAAATAAAGGAATAAAAAACGACAGAAATATACGAAAATTCTACCGCAATTATTAAAAATTAAAAAAGAAGAAGAAAAAGAATCCTTTTTTTTCAGGAAAACGATTTTTTGTTTTTTAAATTTTTATGTCATTGTTTTTTTTATACCTTGAACCAAAAAAGTTAAGGAAATATTATATTAGAAAAATATGCGCAGCAGAAAATATACTTACACACATGTATTTTTGTTGTTGTAAATTCTAAGGTAGAGGTTTCTTCTTTCGCATGTCTACACAAGAAGATCACTACGGCATGTAAGACATGCGCGAAAATACCTCAACTTTTTTGGTTTTACTTATAAATGTTTGAAAAAAGGACGTTGAAAAATTTTAAATTTAAACGCAAAGAAAATTTTTATAAAATACAAGAAAAATTCGAATGTAGACTGATGTAAATATATATTTTTTGTCCTTTAGAAATTATAGAATGATTCTATTTGATTTAAAAAAAAATTAAAAAAAGAAAAAAGAAAAATAAAATAAAATAAAATTTATAAATAATGAACGAATATTGATTTTAAAAAATAATAATAATAATCGAATTACACATTTATTATGAAAAAAAATATACATACACATACACATATATATATATTTCTTTTTGTTAAAAATTAATTTGAAATATTTTTTACAAAATTCATAACAAAATACAAAATTTTAAATTAATTCTTTGGTTTTTTTTAAAAACAAAAAATCTTTCTAAATTTACATATGTTACAAATTTTTTTTGTTAATTTAGGTAACATTTTTTGTTGGAGCTTGTAAAAAGCTGTTAGTGTTTTTATTTTTTAAATCATCATATAAAATTTAATTTAAATAATAATTTATTCATTGTTAAATCATTTATTATTAAAAATCGTAATAAATTGTAATTGAAAACGAATTTTCTCTTTTGAGTTAATTTTATTTACTTTTTGTCATAATAATATTTTTGTTGTTGTGATGGAATTTGTTTTTTAAAGAAGAATATATCCTTTAAATTTAGCAGAAATAAAAATTTGAAGATTCTTAAATTTTGAAAAATTTTGCAAGATCAAAAAAATCAGAAGCTTCGAAACTCTATTCTAATTAATAAATTAAGCGCCTATAAGCACCAATTGAATTCATAAAATTTATGGTTTTATCAAGAAAAAAATATAGTGAAATGAATTCATTATAACTCTGCTTATTTTTAAAAATGTATTTACATAGCTATCTATGTATACTTGATTTAATTTTCAATCAGTTTTAGTAAAAATTCTTAAAAATATTTTAGAACTTCTAAAAACAATCTGGACTACGTTTGAAAACTTTGAATAAAAAAATATTTTTCTGTAAATAACGGCTTTGCTGTAGATCAGAACTTTTTTGTAGTAAATCTTCGATGAAAAATAAAGTAAACGTTGGGCTAGTGGAATACGAAGATCAAAGAGACTTTAGAAAAAATGAAAATTATTGGATAATTTTTAAAATATTCTTTTCAATTGTTTTTTATTTAAAATCGAAAAGATACTTTTTTAAAAAAATACTGAAATGGAAAAAAAACTTATTAAAAACAAGATACACTTTCCTTTAGAGTTTCCTATTCAAATAGAGTATAAATGTAAATTTCACAAAATAATAAATGACGAAATTTTTAAATTTTTTCCAAAGAAGTTGTTAACTGTTTTCTTCTCATGTTGTGGGAAAAAAAAAAATATATATTGTTTGAAAATGAATAAAATTCATTTGGTGTTCTTCTTTTGTTTGGTACAAAAGGTACCAGAAATAATTACAGATAAAACAGAGATACATATTTCAATTGTAGGGTGTTTATAATAAAAAATAAACATATTTTTTTTTTTTTAATCATAATTTTTTTAAAAAAATCAACCTTGAAGAAAATAAAAAAAAAGTACTATAGCCTATAGGGTCTATAGGTAAATTTAATACGATCTGAAGAAGTTTTTGATGATTAATCACATGCATCACATCACAACAGAAAACCGTATAGAATTCTCATGATCCTTCTACAACGTGTTAACAAGCAAAACTTAATATTTTTAATTCTGTAGAAATTTTTTGATCCCGAAATAGACAAGATCTTTAAAAAAATATTACAAAATAAAATACATATACATACTTTACATATCGTTAAGCACATATTTTAAACACCCTGTATTGTATGTACCACGATCAAAATATATATATTATACTTAAAGATAAAAATGATATTCATTCAAATATTTTCACATACTTTTACATTGATTTCAATTTGTGTGTAATGTCAAAAAATTATATCCAAAAACTAAAAGGTAAACTATACTCTAATATTCTGTTATACACTAAATATACAACATACATACAATACAACTTGATGTTAGACAAGGTAGTAGGTACATATATATATTTTTACCTGTTCATACCTACCTTTTATAATAAAAATGCTAAGGTGTTTATTTAATGCTATATGAAATGTTCATATGAGATTTTCTTATCCATTTTAATATTATAATACCAGATACTAAAATTAGTTAGCTAGAAAAAGATAAATAATAATTTTATTTTTTTATATATAAATGAATGATGATGTCTAGTGATGTTGAAGTTGAATATTATATACAATATACATTGTGTGTATTATTTACATGGAATATGGTTATTGAGAAAAAAAAAACATAAAATAAAAGAAGTTTAAAGTTGTTAATAATTGCAATCAAGAGACGTGGTCACATTTAATATATTTTTTTAATTTTTATCAAAAAATTTGTTAAATATTTTTAAATTTTAAATTAAATTTAAACTAAAAAAGAATAAGAAATTAATTTACTTTGAAAATATTTAATTCTTCATTAATTTTTGTTTTAAACTTTTTTACTTTTTCGTTTGTGAAAAAAAAAAGAAAATGTTGAGAAATAAATTTAAATATGTAATACGATTTTTTTCATGATATCTATTTTTTTCGATGATGATGGTGATGATGTTAATGGTGATGTTAATCTAAAAAAGGAGATTTTAGAAGAAAAAAATATCATGATTCTCTATTTGTGTTTTTCCAAAAAAATAAAAAAAAATTAATAATAATAAAGAATAATGTAAAATTCGACTGTGTTGGCGAAACAAAAAATAATTTTTATAATAATAAAAAAAAGGTATTCAATATAAATTTTCAATCTTTTAAATTTATAAAATAAGTTTACTCAAAATTGTGATTTAATTTAAAAGAGAGAAAAAAATTTTAAGTATATTGTGAAACGTATCTGACGTGTTGTTTAATAAAATGCAAATTTAAATAAAAAATACCAACAAAATCTCCGTGTTTTTTTTTCTTTATTTGTTACGTGTTTTCTTTTGTGAATTGCATAAAAAAAATATTTGCACAAAAAAAAAGAGTTGAAAAAAGAAAAAATTTATTATGTGAAATAAAATTTTTGATTGAAAGAGGTGTTGCATATATTCAACAAAAGTTTTTACTTCTCCTTTATTTTTTTCAAAAAAAAAAAAAAAGTAGGTATCTAATGAAATATATTTGTTGATTTCGATCGAAAAAAAAAAAAATACGTTTCGTTATTAAATTTGAAAGTTACAATTAAAAAAATAAAATAATTATAACAAAAATAGATAAAAAATATGTGTGTTATTTATTATTATTATTATTTTCTCTAAATACTATGCATAGATACTATTGTAAGTATATATTCGTATATAAATTAGTGACGGAAATCTCACTTTCTTTATGTCAATAAATAATAATATATGTATGTAGTTAATATGTAGATGTTGTTGTTGTGTTATTTTTTTTTTCTTCAACTTTATTGCTATTCAATGTTATTTCTTTCAGATGCTTTTTTTTTTCAAACTTTCTATTTACTGTCAAAGAGTTATGAAAATGTTTTTTTTCTCTCATGTTATGTCTTTTATTATTTTTTCTTATTATTTTCAAGTATATATATACAACACACATATATGTAAACATACATGAAAGCGCGATGAGAATGCATGACAAAAAAATATTAGTGAATATATGTACGTAACTGGTTTATCTTATGTATTAAGTTATGATACTTTATTTTATTTTATTTTTTTGTATTCAATATATCGACATACCAATCAATGTTAAGTATTTAGTACGTATATCATGTAAAAGTAAGAAAAACGTGAAAGAAAATCTTATAAGTATAGTGAAAGAAAAATTTGTGATTTTTTTTTTTTAAATACAGAAAAATCATTAATTATTTATCACGGTCAAATTAAGATAGAAAACAAAAATAACAACACGCATAATAAAATATGATTTCCAGGACAAAACTAAATAACGATTGAGAAACTAAGTAACAAAAAAATAGACAATAAAAAAATTTAAAAAAAATATAAAAAATCTTTTAATATGTTTAAAGAATTTTAATAGTCGAATTTATAGATAAAATATCTTTTTTTTTTTTTAAACTAAATTTTTCAATAATGTTAAATTATTATTATCATATTAAAAATTTTAATTGGATACGATGTCATGGAAGAAAATGTGATATCATCACGATAATTTATAATCATATTTTATGGAATAATGAATCAAAATGATGCTGAAAGTTTGGTATGTATGATTTTCAATTGATTTTTTTAGTTTTATTATTATTAAAAAAAATTTTTTTTTCTAAACTTTAAAAATGGTTTTTGAATGATTTAAAAGATTTTTTGTGTGTGTGAGAAATCGAAATTTTTTTTGTTGGTGGTAATTTTTCAGACGTAATCAAAATAAATAAACAAATTCCATTGTTTAAATCATTTTGAACTTGATCAATATAATACTCACCTCTACTTGCATAAAATAAGAAATAGCTTAATGCATGAATGCTTATTTGCAAAAGTAGATATTTTTTTTTATTCATAGTAAAAAGCAAGTTTTTTGGGAATAGAAGGTTGGAATTTTCGAAAAAAAAAACTTCTGAAAGAATTTTGTACAACTCATAAAAGTTATTAGGACCAAATTTTTTATTCACAGAACAATTACTCAAACTCAGTAAGCCGGATCTGAAATTATTAGTAGACCTATTGTATATATTCTTCATATTGTCCATCGCCCTCTCATATATAACCAGAACCAGAAAAAGCAGTGGTGGTTTTTGTTAGTCAGAGAAAGAAATTCATATGCACGGCCTTCGTTTTTAAAAGAATCCAAATGCCAAGAATTCTCCTAGATTTTTTCACAAATCTAATGATCAACTAATTTAGTTGGGTTTGAAAACTCTGAAGTGACGTTTTAACTCGCGGTAAAAATTTTAGAAATAATTATTTATATCACCCTATGAATTAATTTGAACTTTTATTATGACCGCTTTTATATTACAAATAAAAAGAAAAGAAAAACAACAATTCAGTCAGTAATCAATTGTCTGTTTAATTTTCATAACGCATTTTATCACGTATATCATAAGACATGAAATTTCCTTGTATATTAACTGTCCAATTATTGTTTTTTTTTCTTTGCTTTTATTTTAATTAAATTGCCAAACAATCTAAATCAATGAATGCCAAAACAAAGCGGACTAACAAAGAGGGAGAGAAAAACAAATTTAATTCTTAGGTATTTTTTCATCTCTTTCCAAATTGTAAGTATGTGTGTCATCTAGAAATGAAGACATTTAATTTTCAATTTAAATAAAATTTTTATTTGTACATCTGCTGTTAAAAAAAAAAAAAACAATATTTTGTCTTTGTGATGAATTTGCATAATGAATTGATGCATATAGGTACTCTTAAAAACAATGCCAAATTCAAAGTAATATATATTTTTTTTTGTTTTTATTTTTAAAATTGCACAAAATTTCCCATTTTGAATATTCATGAGTTGTTGAACTTTTTTGTTGAAAGAAAAATAAAATAAAAAATAAGATGTGGCATATTCGATAATACTGGGTGTTCTCAGGGATAATGTAAGAAAATAAGAACATTTTTTACTGAAAATCCGAGAAGGACTTTTTTAACATAAGGGTCGAAATACCAGGTAAACTATTTGAAAAATGAAAGAATTTTTGTTTCATTTCTAAGCTAAATCCTTAAGTTTTGAAAAATCAATTGATCCTCCCACCCTTTATTACTATTTTTTTCGTGTATATAGGGTACATTGCATATGCCTTTGCTTGATTCGTGCTGTTGAACCGTAATTTCTTCCTTAGTAGAGGTTCATTTGAAAAAAAAGGATGAAGAACTACCAAACAAGTTTAGTAGACGGCAGACAATGGACGAAGCGATAGAGTGTTGGCTTTTGATGCTAAAGGTCTCGTGATCGAGTCCGCCTAAGTTCACTCAGCTTTGAATGAGTACCAAATTCACTTTGAGTTAGGTATAAGTGCTTGGTACTAAAGTAATTTGGTGGCTTTGCTTAGAGACCATAAGTTAAGTCCACAAAAAACTAAAAGAAATATTAGTAGCAAGCCATGTCGTACGAATAAAATTCGTTCTCTACCAACGAATTTAGTGGTTCGCATTCCACTTTAAACTATAGGTGCATGTGTGACAGAAGGGTATCAAAACGGCACGGTTAGTGCTATTTGGGTCGTCGGAAGTAATACAAAGAATCGCCACGTCAACCTATCAACCAACCATAGTAGACTAAGAACAGAAAAAAAACGACATTCAAATCATATGGGATTCGAACACAATACCCTTTGCCTTCCCGGGGCACTGCTCTACCAATTAAACTATTGGATGTCATGTCGTTTGCTGTTTTTAGTTACTACGTAAACATTGAAGAATACTCAAATCTCTTACACAAGGTTTTCAAATTAAATCGTGTTTACTTATGTAGAAAAATTTATAGAATTTTCTTCTGTGGATTTGACTTTAAAAATTCCATGATTAGAAACATTTTCATGTATAATTTATTCAGAATAAAAATAAATACCGATAATAATTTAAATTTATTCAAATAATGTTGGCGTATATCAATCAATCATTTCATTATTAAAAAAACTAAATAATATACTCTTGTAATTTTGTAATAAAATACAAAACTAATAACATAAAATACTTAGTTTTTGTTTTATTATTTTTAATATTTTTTCCTTTTTTTAAATTACAAATTAAGCGCAATAAATTCAATTTTCATATTAAAAATATGAAATGTTTTATATTCTCCTTATCTTGTAATGAAAATAGGAAAAAAAAAATTCACTTTGTTTTTTTCTACGTTATAACCTAATAACGGTAATACCTATTTGCTAAAATCATATTGGAAAAAAAAATTATATACGTTGGAAAATGCATTATTCACACCTACTAGATTTTTATATCCATGAAAAATTCATATGTACAACTTGAATTTTATGTAAACATTTTTAAAAAGTTGTTCTACTGAAAAGGTACTTTTAAACAAGAATAAATAAATAGTTTTTTTTTTTCATTAAATTTTGTAAAAAAAAAAAAATTTGGATTAGTTCGATTATTAAAAATATTGGGGGAAAAAAAAGTTTTAGAAATAATATGGGTGTGTTTGTTTTCTAAATTATAGTCCGTTTAATAAATGTTTTTTGAATTGGAAAATAATAAAAAAAACAATTAATTTAATTACCTGAAAGAAGAAAAAAAAACATTTGAAACATTATGACGTCGTTCTTTGATTTATTTGTGAGTAATCTTGTATATGCATAAATTTTATTCTTATTGCATAAGAATTTTTAATTAGAAATTAAGCAGATGATTTTATTTTTTGTTTTTATCTTTTTAATTTTTTTTATTTATGATAATAATGTAAATTGTTTAAATTTAAATGCTTAAAATGTACAGGTTAATAGAAATAATATTATTATTATTTTTTCTGTTGGTGTTGAAAAATTAATTCTAAAAAATAATAAGAATGTAGCCAACTTAACATTGATGACTGAGACAATGGAAAATTTTCTTCTCTATATTTTTTTCTGTTATAATTTTAAATTTTGTAGTTTTTCTTGAATATCCTGGAAAAGGATAAATTAGAATCGTTTGAAATTTTGTTTTGTAATAACAAAATGTTTCTTAAATTTATCACAAAAAGAAGATAATGATGATTTTAGAATATTTTTCGTTCAGAATTAAACTAAAAGATTTGTTGAAGTTAAATTGGTGCGTAAAAAAATCTTCCTTGAAGTGTTTCTGAATTTTTTTTATATCTTTACTGAAGGAGAAGTATCACATTAAAAATTAAAAAAAAAAAAAATTGATAGAAAAATACAATTTCTTTGAAAAAAATACTTGGAGTTGAAAAAAGTAAAAAAAAAAACAAAATAAAATATGTGGCAATTTTAAAATACATACATATGTACTTAAGTACATTTGCAAATTTATGTGTATGTACTCGTATATTTATTTGCATGTGAAAATATAAACCAGAAAGTAGATCTCTTTTGTAGTTTTTTTGTGTGGTATTTTCTTAAATTCTGATAAAATAGTGACCGTTTTAATTTTAAAATTAAAATTTTCTTAGAAATCATGACCGTGATTTTCTTCAAGAATTAATTTTGTTGTAAAGGAAAAATATTGAAAGTTGGAAATTTTTCATTTATTTTTTAGCTAATTCACTTTTTGCCCCGAAGATATATTCAAGTGGTAGATAAGTCGATTTATTTTTGTAATTTACTTTTTTGTACAAATCACCAATTTTTAAAAAATATTTTAAAGTTAAATGTCCTGAAAAATAATTTTAAAAAATATTCAAAGAATTTTACTACTACAAAAGTGTAACATTTTGTGTAACCACCCACAACTGGGGAAATTTTCATAAAATTACGTACTCGTTAAATTTCAACAAAAACCCAAAAGCTGTTTGATAATATGTGTCCCACTTTATAGAAAAAAGAAAAGCTTTAGAAAGCTCAATTCACATAGAATTCATAGAATATGAAAAACTTAAAGAACTTTTTGGTTTGGTTTTCCGTTGTAATGAAAAATTGAAATTCTGTTTTTATTTAATTTTATTTTTGATTTTTTATTTGTTTTTTTCTTTTTGAAAAACATTCAAATTTCTTACGTAAGTCCTTTTAAATATGAAGAATACGTTAAAACTTGTTTTTAAAATTAATTACTAAATGAGTTCATTTAAACAAAATATCTTCTAGAATTTAAAATGAAAAAGAAATTCTTGAAGCTTTTATTTTTCATTCGCTGAGCAAACAACTTCATTCTAGCTTTTCTTCACAAAGAAAAAAAAAACCCAGCAGTTCTATAGAAAGAATCAACAATTTTTAAAAAGTATAAGAGCGCAGCATTTCATTTTCGTATTTCGTATCGTTCGTATAAATAATTACATTTACATTTATCATTTTATATTCTCACATTATCAAATTGATATCATCACATCATATATGCTACATACATACATATATTATTTTGTTTTTGTCATGAATCGTGTGTCTTTTTTGTGTTATTTAATAATTTTTAGTTACAAAACAGTTTTTGAACGTAAAAGACGTTTGTTTATCAATAATTTCCGGGTGATATTCTAAATTTTATATTATTGTGCTTTCTACGTTTCTGTACGTTCTCTAAATTAAGAAAAAAAAAAGAGAAATATTTTGATGAAGTATTATAAAAATATAAATAAAAAAAAAATTATAGTGAATTAAAAAATCAACAAAGTTTTTAATTTTTTCATTTGAGAAAATTTATTACGCGTGAAAAAAGTGTAAGAAAAATCGTGTGTTAAAATAAATAAAAAAAAATTTTATCATTTGAATTTAATTTTTTAAATTCTTAAGTGAGTTTGAAGGAAAAAAAAACATTGTGAAAATTAAAAAAAAAAAAATTATAAATTATGTGAAAATAGAACTACCACGAGAGCTAACTTAGATTTTATGATGATTTTTAGGAATTGTCTGTTATTTATCGATTTTTCCCTTGTTGTCGTCGGCGGAAATGCTGGCTGATTGTTTCTCTGTTCATTTAAATAATAAATAATGTTTTTTCTTCTTCTCTGTTTTGGTTTTTTAAATACATAATATATAAATAAATTGTTTGTTGTATTCCCTTTAGTACATCTGTGGTAGAATGAAATATTATATATAAATAAAATATTGAGATGGTCAGAAACTATGCATACATAATATGAAAATCGAATATTCTATTATCCTTCAAGGATGTGTTTTTTTTTCCTTCTTTGAAATATTTATATTAAATGTTCGATAAAAGGTATATATGCTCGATGATAAAAAAAAATTGTAGACACCTGAATCTGTAGGCGTGGAAATTCTTTGAAAATGATATGAATCATTTCACGTTGTTGTATATTTTTTCTATTTGCACGGTAAACAAAAAAAAAATGATGTTGTAATCATGTAATGTAACGTATCGCACTCGCACCGCAACTCTAGGTTTATAGTATTACAACAACATGACAATTTATTTATTTCTGAATAAATTACCTTACTGAAATTATTATCTATAGTTTCTCGTATTAAATACAATTTTATAAATTTAATTGACCAAAATGTTAAATTTTTTTTTTGCGATTATTTTTCAATTTAATGAGGGGGAAAAACAATGTTTATGAGGGCCACATTTTAAAAATTTTAATTACTTGAAAAATTAAATAAAATGTTTTAGATCTTGACCGTTATTATAGTCCTTTATTCACATCACACCTTTTAATTGTTATTTTGTAAATTTAACTGAAAATGAGCAAGGTTAAATGTATTTATGTAAAAAAAAGACGTAATCTGAAGCTTTCATTTGAATTTTTCATTTATTGTTATTTTTTTAAATTTCCTTCTCAATTATCATTTTATTGAATGTAATCGTTGTACGTCCGTTACTTAATAATTTGTATGTAAATTCATATAGCATTGCTTACTGTGGTACCTTTTGGCTTTTAAATACGATGATAGAGCGTTCAATGTCTTCTGTTTAAATGAAAAAAAAATATATATGTATAAGTAAAACAACAATTTTCTCTATTGTTACTAATTGCAATTTTAAATTAACAATATTATGATTGTTCGTCATGGCTTTTTTGTTATAAATTACACATTGTGTAGGTACTTAAATGCTAAAATGATTGTTTTGAAAATAAGAAAGATAAATTAAATTTTTGTTGTTTTATTATTTATTCAAATTGTTAATCGTTTGGTTTTTTTCTTCTTTTTCTTATTATAAAAGCCTATTTCTGTTTGTAATAAATTGATATGATACTGACCTATAATAGATAATTGCATATTTAAAAAGGAAAATTATATGTTTAAATTGCTTTATAAATAATATTTTGACATTTTTTTTTCTAATAATTATTATCAGTATATAAACAAATTTTATTTGAAAGAAAAAAATTGATAACAAAATTCTCTTACGTTAAAAAATCGACAAAAAAAAGTACTATCAGTTATTTAACAAAATAAACAACAATTTAAAAATTCATTGGAAAATATATTTATCGCAAAAATGTACAATTAAGATTTTATTAAGGGGATTCATTGAGAAGGTCTGAATACATATGAGGTGAAAATTTCATGTGCAGTTTTTTTTTCTGTTCGATGAATGCGAGTTGATTCAGTTCGTGTATATAGTATACAAAGGTTCTTGAATTCTATAGTAGTCTGAGAGTCAGCCAAATTGAAATTGACATTTCATTGGCAATGAATTCCAATAAGTTATTTGACGTACAAAATTATGAATTCCCTTATTAATATTTTTTTTTTACATTTTGAATTCAAGCCAAAATTTTGTTATAGGAGTATTTTTTATTGTTATGACAAATATTTGTTTTAATAATTTTTTTATATTGACGAACCTATCCTTAATCAGTTAGGTCACGGAAGATTAATCATATACCCCAAAAAACCTCTAAAATGTGCAAAAATATGATTAAAAGATTATTTTTTTTTTTACTTAGAAACAAAGTAATAAAATCTTTAGTAAATTTGAAGAAAATGATAATAAGCTGCTTTTGGCAGTTTTAAGATGAAAGATTAAAAAAAAAAATGTGAAAATATTCTTGAAATTTCTGATTTTGATTTTCAATAAGGTGTGCCTTCAGGGATTTGTTTCTATTTTTTTCTTTCTTACAAAAATTTGTTTATTTTTTTCTTTTGTTATTGTTTTACAAAAGAGGTCTTTAACATTTTATCGACAATAAAATTTCGCCTTTTAATATAAAAATATTTTCACATTGAATATTGTTACGTGACTATCATATAAATTAATTAAAATGTGAAGTTTTTAATGTCTTTTTTTTTCTTCTCATATTATTCTTGAGCATTAGAATTTTTTTTATTGCATAGAATGAAGGTTTCAGAGGTAGAAAAATTGAAAATGAAAAATTTTACCTGACACCTAGATTCTTTGTCATTACTTTATTTGGTTTTTTTGTATCAATTTAATTTAATTTTTTAGTTTTCTCGAATAATTTAACCAAAGAATGATAGCATAGCTTTTTTTGAGTAAATTTTAGATAATAAATTGTCGATCCGGTTTCAGTTTACAAAGAAAACACCTAATTCAAGAAAAACTAGTTCAATGAAAAAATTATATGTTTCAATAGAAATGAGTTTATTTTTAGCCCTACAAAGACAAAAAAAAAAAAAAATTCAAAATCTGTGAAAATAAAATTAATCAAAAGTTGGTGTCATAAATTTATGATTATCAGAAATAAAAGCTGTGAAAAACACTTTGGTATTAGAAGTCTAAAATTGAGCTGATATATATTATTTTGAGTTGTTTATTTGGTTACGTCTCCTTACCAGTTTAATTCTTTGAATGAATTTTCATTTTATTTTGAAGAATACTTTTTTTTTTTTTAAATTCTGAAATTTACATTAATTAAGTTTTAACACTTTTTTTCGAACATACCTCTTCAATTGTTTTTACTTTGTTGCTGTTGTCGATATCAAATTTTTGGTATCACTTTGCGACTTGCCTTTACGTTTGAGTAACTTGTTTACCTTCTTTATATTTCTTAACTGCTTGAATACTCTTGAACCTCTAGACATTGATGTCATACTGCCCAGACATCTGGAGCACTTTGCAATTTCAATAAAAAAGAAAAGAAATAGGTACATCAGGTTAATTTTTAGCATTATTTTTATTTTTTTTCAGAGTTCTTTATTCGAGCAAAATAAAGTCAGGTGGGAAAATTTATGCAAACCAATGCTTTTATAAGATGCTTGAAGTATTAAATCAATCCATCAAAACTAAGTTTTAATCGTATTATATTTCAATGTTTGAAAACTGCCAACAAATTTATAAACAAACTACTATTGACCTTAAAAGGACATTAATTCTAGATACGTTTTTAATTCAAAATAATAATAATAAAAACTTACATGATGATTAAGAATTCATGAAAATCCAATGTCATTTTTTTATAAGCACAAAGTTCATTGTATTTTTTTTGTTTTTTTTTTTTGAATGACTAATCTTTTGTTATTCTCTGAAAGTCCGCAACTATTTATGAAGTTAACATGTATGTATTTATTAATTATCATCTGAGACTTCAGAGTATCTAAATACGAACATATTAAATTGCAAAGAAAAAAAAAGTATCTAAAACATTTTTCATATGTTTTTATTTTTTATTTTTTTGTTTTATTAAAAAATAATTTAAATTTTGGATGTTATAATATCAAAATACATTTCCTTCACATTCTGATGATTCATCAAGAATAAATTTGAGAATTACTTATTGTTTTTCTTTGAAGAGTATCTACCTTAAATTTGATACGTTTATCCGTCATACTAAAAAAATTATCACAAAATAGAGATACATAGATGAATTTTAAAATACTCACTTTAATCAATAAATTAATGATTAATTCAATTATTCTCTCGTATCAAATTTACTTGTGATGAATATTGTTTTTTTGTTTTTTGTTTGTGTGTGTGAAAAGTGCAATATTCAAATGTATAATACGATACGCAAATCGTCATATAAAAAAAGGCAAGAAAAAGCCATATGAAACTTTTCATTCATTGTTCGCTAAAATAAATTTGTCACCTAGTATTTTATATGTTCTCCTCAAAATGTTCGCACATGTAAGCATTTTATTTCTTGTAAACAAAAACTTTATATGGATACTTTCATTAATAATTGAATTGAATGAACGTGTCAGAATTTAATTTCAAATCTTTCCTTTTTTTGTTTTTTTACATTTGTTTTCTCACACTAAAGAAAAAAAATAGAAATGATTTTTTTATAGCTATTTTTCTTTATTGTTTTGTTTTGCTTTTGTATTTTTTTTTTTTTCATATTAAGTAATTTCAGTTTATTTATTTCATTTTTTTCTTCAATTCAAATTGCATTAGAATAAAATTTTCCTGTGAAAAATAAGATGAGTCATGAATCAGTTTTATTGTAATAGAAACGAATAATTGAATTAGGGAGCGGTTAATCCTTCACAATAATTTTTCATAATGCAATGGGGAGATTGAGAATTTTATTGTAAAAATATAATTTAGAGTTATTTTTATAAAGAAAATATGTTCCAAAGGTTGGTTTGAAAATAATTATGAAGCGTTTAGATTTTATTTGCATGTTTGAAGTTTTTTACTACTAAAAAGTTATTTGAAAAATTTATGTGAGTGAGGTTGTTGATTACATTTCATTTGTGTGGAAGGGATGATGTATGATAATAGATAAGGTCAAGTGCAAAAACAATATTGAAGTTTAATGCTATAATTAATTTTTTCACACCTTACCAAAACAGCACAAAAAAAATATTCCTACGGTTGAACCGTTCCCTTTAATTTGAGTACAGGTAGGGTTATTTTCCTGTAACGTCCTAAATAGCATGTTTCTACTAGACTGGCTTTTATGAAAAAAAGCAACATGCTTCTAAAATGTTGATTTTATGTTTTAAAAATTACTTTTTTAAAAAAAAAGAAATCTAATTGAGTGATTGAAAATTAAAATTTAAAGAAATTCATTGATTTTTGTCTTATAAATGAAGTTTTCAAGTTTTAAATTCGTAGTCAAGATTAAAGTTCGAATTAAATTTTGTATCAATTGACAATTTTTATAAGAACTTGAATTTTTTCAATGCGGACAAATTCCTTTAAGTAAATTTGTATGGACCTCTGTTGTATGTTCATGTGTATAATCTCGAATAAAGCTTTTGTTGAAACTTCAGAAGAAGCTTTTGCCAATAATTTCGAAAATAATTTCGAAAAAAAATTTCAAATAACAAATTTTGGGTTAAAAATTTGACTATATATTCTGCATCTGCTCAATTTCATTTATGTTAAGCATTCTTAGATTTGGATTTGGAAAAACTTGGATTTCTCTATACCATTAAATCAAAACAAATATGTATAATTTCTGAAAGTTACCAAAAACAAAAAAATAATATTAATGAGGTTTTGTGTAATGAACATTTTACAATCTCAGTCATTTCTGCCGTACAAAGGACAATCGCGTCAATTACATTTTCACTCATTTTGACTTAGATATATTTATGATATAATATTATATAGTTATACATATGAACTAGTGGAAAAATTAAATTATATATATAATATATAATATATAGACATATTTTTTAATAGAGAATTTTTCCACTAGTTCATATATATAACTATATTCTGCCGTACAAAGGACAATCGCGTCAATTACATTTTCACTCATTTTGAGTTAAATATATTTATGATATAATATATAGTTATATATATGAACTGAAGGAAAAATTCTCTATTAAAAAATATGTCTATATATTATATATTATATATATAATTTAATTTTTCCACTAGTTCATATGTATAACTATATATTATATCATAAATATATCTAAGTCAAAATGAGTGAATATGTAATTGACGCGATTGTCCTTTGTACGGCAGATTTGGGATCTGCTTAGTTTTCATATATTTATATTTACTTAATTTTCAATTTACAAATCTCATAAACATTTTTTTGGTTACCCAATTTTATTCAAAGTATTTCTAATGAAAACTAAATAATTTTGTTTTACTGAATAATTTTTTTTTTTCAATGAAGAAATCCTTAAAAATTTGAAAAAAATATTTTCGTGGTTTTTATGAAAAAAAAAGAAAAAAAAAAGTTGAAGAAGAAAAACTCATCAAATAAAAGAGTTATATTTGTAAAACAAACCTCATTGTAAATATTTCAAAATAAACTTTTATAAACTTTTTTAATTTATTACATACAAGCGCACTATTTACAGAATAACAAAAAAAAAAAAAAAAAAAAAAACATTAATTTAGATGATTGTTGAAGGCTTTTCATTTTATCCATTTACTTTATGAATACTAGAACATGTTTCACATGCATACTGAATGTGAGTACGTATGTATGTATGTAAAATATGCAATGTTATGTTTGAAAAAAATAAATAAAGAAACAAATAGAAACAACAAAGAATGAGGATACTTGTATAGCATATTGCAATTATGGCTATATAAACGTGAATTCCCTGAAGATTTATGAGAAAATAATATGAACATTGTAACAAATATGTTTTAAATGAGTTTTGCAAAGAGATCACACAGATGTGTGTGTAGATATGTACAAATGTGAAAAAAAATTTGTTTATACGAGTATTGGTGTATTGTCTAGACATGTATGAAAAGTGAAATGAAAATGGATGAAAAAAAACACACATACAATATGGGAAAAATCTAATTTATTACATTATGAAAATAAATTTTTTTTACCGTTGCTTTTGGTTTTTAATTGACTTTATTGATTATTGTTTTTTTTGTTTTCTCTACGAGTATTACATTGAGTCAACGAACAACGCTTTTTTATTGATTTTTTTTTCTGGTTCGATTTTTAAGAAATGTGAGAACAAAGTAAATGTTATTTAATTGATTAGTATTATATTACACGTTAATTGAATTATAAGTCATGACATTTGTTTAAACTATAGAAATACATAAATAGAAAAAAAAAATCATTTAATTGAAAACATATGGCTTCAAATTAAAAAAAAAACTATTATGTAATTATTTCCTTTTATTAGGAAACCATGATGGTAAAAATGAAAAAAAAAAAAAAATTACAATGAGGAAATAGAAAATTTTTAACATAAAGCATACTTGTACTCTATTTTCTGCAAAAAATAAATTCAATTAAAATCAAATGTCTAAAGAAATTAAATTTAATTAAGTAAACTAAATTTTTTTCTTTAAAGTCGTGTGAAATTTATATGGATTATCTATTGCGATTTTAAAAATAAGCAAATTAGGAAATTGCCATCAATTAAAAAATATGGATCACATATATATGGTATCCTTTGAAATGTGAAAATTTATTAGCTCAATTGAAATTTATTACAACTTAAAACCTTTTAATTGTTGTAAAATGACGCAAACTTAAGCACGTATTTTCCACTTTCGCATTCTACACTTTTTTTTTTATGTGTTTTATCTTTTTGTCTGAGATTAATTTATTTATTCGTTTTTGTAATTAAAAAAAGTTGCAAATTTATTTATTCATCAAGAATTAAAATATCATTTTATTTAACCTTCAGATAAAAACAAAAACAATAGAAAACATACTCGTACAATAAAAAAAGTAATAGCTAATAACAAAATTTATTTGTAATTAGAAAATTTTTATTTTGAATTAATAAATAAAAATACAATAATAATTTATCGTTTACAACTTAACGTGGAAAATTTTACCTGTTCGAATTTCGGATGTTTTCGAACATATTAAGCACATTTGAAAATTAAAATTCAAACTGACATAATCTTTATATTCTTTGTTTGAAATATTTCGTAACAAGTCTTCACTGTAAACATTTTCAATGAAAAAAAATAATTTATCTTTTTCTGTTTTTGTTCAATTTGTCATTACATTTTTTCCATGAAATTTGTTTAAAAACTGACATTTAAGTGGAACGAAATTTTTTTTTTAAACTAGTGGAAACAGTGCAATGCATGTACAGGTTTATACGTAATTCGCTTTTAATACGGATTTTGGTTTACTCCCAATTTTATTTGCTATAAACTCGCTAATTCGGATTTTGGCTTAAGCCCAATCTACTACCAATTTAATCCAAAATTCGGTTTTAATTCGGATTATTTTTTCCCTTATAAACTGTCTAAATGTCACTCCGAGGTATGAATGCTAAAGTGATATTACTCTGACAAATACAAATAGAAGAAAGAAATGCAGCAAAATCTACGTTTTAATCTGTTATGTAAACGATTTATAAAAACGATGCTATGAGGTAGTTTTTATTTATAGTTTACAATTAAGATACTCAGGCGATGTTACAGTTCAAGAGACACACACAATGAACATGTAGCTTAATTGAAAAGTGGGATTTTCCAATTGATAGTCGGTTATTGATGAAAGGATGAAATTGTTATTTGATAACTTAATTTTGTATAATTTCATAGAACAGTGGTATGATGTGGCAAAAAATTGGGTCCAGAGTCAGTATAGTATAGTGCAATAGTTTTCTCATTTCCATTTAAAAGAATCTTCAAGTTAAATTAAATTAGTAGGTACCTACTAAACATTGAACTGATATAAAACAAATAAAAATACGTAAATGAACAACAAAAGATATTTTGTAATTTACCTTTTTTATTTTGAATTTTAAATATGAAAATTCATCGAATTAAAAAACTTTTGTTCAACATATTCGATGATATGAATGAACACATTTGTTTACAATATTATTACAATAAACAACGTAACAAATTATGTATTTTTAATTAATTTTTTTTTCCTATTCAACCGCTATTGTTACATTATATTTCATATTCGTATTGTACTTGTATGTATGTATAATTAACTTAATAACACTCATCATCACTTTTACTTGTTTCAATTTAAAATGAAATAATTTAAAATTTTTATTGAATTTTTTTTTGCTTTTATTTTATTATTTTGACTTTTTTTCTTCATTTCTTTTTTTTAAAGAAAAAATTAATATTAAT
Organism: Bombylius major; assembly: GCA_932526495.1. Classification (NCBI taxonomy): domain Eukaryota; kingdom Metazoa; phylum Arthropoda; class Insecta; order Diptera; family Bombyliidae; genus Bombylius; species Bombylius major. The sequence continues at coordinate 17,895,177 of OW052044.1, read as the reverse complement.
AATAAGCGGGTATGTAACATCGACATGTAGCTAAAATTATTGCATGATCAAATACATAATATATTTTTTTTCTCTTTTTTTTATTTAAAAAAAAAAAAAAAATCCTAATTGAGTTTTATGATTTTTTAAAACATCATATATGAAATTCATAACATATGCGACTTGACAATGAATTAATTTTCACAACTTTTCACCTTTTTCTTATACGTGAAAATAAAAAAAGAAATGGAAAGCTACAAAAAAATAAAAATAAAAACAAAAAGTAATAAGAGAAAAAATCTAAAAGAAAAACAATCAAAAGTTGTATTTTTTCTCATGAGATCTCGTGATTAAAAGTAATTTTTTTTTCTATTTGAATTCAAAATTTTCTTTTTACGTACCAAGGAATGTGAAAAATTTAATTTATGCGTAACTTCACACATACATTATACATTTTATAAATATTTTTTTTTCTAATTTCTATAAATATATTACCTTAGCTATTTTTTTTATTTTTATTTATTTATTTTTTAAATTTGATATACAAGATTAAAATATTTAATACATTTTATTTTTACAATCGATACTCGTTACATATTAATTTATTCTTGGCAATTTAACATTCGAAAAGTCAATACAATATTTAAATTGTTGTTAATTTTTAAACAATTGACGTTATTGCAATTTATTTATTGGCAAATAGGTCGTAGCCTTTTTTTTTGTTTAATAAACAAAATAAGACAGAAAAAAAAATTCCATTATAATAAAAAAAATTGTTTTAATTATAGAAAAAAAAAAATAAAAATATATGTGTATATGGATTTATTCATTAATGAAAACAAAAAGCAAAAAAAAGATACATGTTTCTAAAGTTCAAATTGAAATCAATAAAAATTCAATATAATTAAGAGAGAGAGAGAGAAAATGCATTTTGTAGTGTATGCAATTCAAATACTTACTTCAACTGGACCATGCAATTAAGATATTAAAGTTTTGTTTAGAAAACGTGCTTTTATTAATATGTTTCTCAGTTTATTTTCCTCTTTATTTTCTGTTGTTTTTTTATGTGTCCTATATAATTTATATTCTTTGTTAATTGGGCACGTTTCTTTGTCAGAATTTGTTTGTATTTTCGTTTTTTATGACATTTTAAATCACATGTTATTGCTGTTGGGATATAAAATCAAAGTTGTATGAAAAGATATATTTTACTGAAAAAAAGAAAAAAGAAATTCAATATAAATGCTTTCCATGTCAAAATCACGTGTTGTTAGGGAATTAGAAATTCTTTAAATTTTATTTTGTTTTTTTAATTTGAATTTCATCAAAAAATTCTAGTCATTCCTTTAAATGATTAATTTCACTGACAACGAGTGACCAAGTATTTAATTTGGAACAAAATCCAATTTTAGTTAACCCTAAATTTTTATTTGAGTTATTTGTTTAAAAAAAACAACTTTACTTTTAATGATTTTGGGCTATGACTTCGAAAAAAAACCTTTCAAAAGCTTTCAGAATTTTATATGGAAGTGTTGACAGGTGATCATCACCATCACTTTACAAAAACTCACCCCTGAATTCTTCAAAAGAGAGAAATTGATAAAAGTTTCAAAAAGGTAACTGAAAAAAGTTATGTTCAAAATAAGGCACACAGGTGTACAATTGTTCATTCTAGGGTTAAAGTACTTTTAGAGTATGTAGTGTTGTGATTTAAGAAAAGACTTGAATCGTAGATTGCAAGTGTCTCCTTCTTGTTACATTATTCAATCTATTAAAGTTTTATCATCGAGTGTATTTATCTTTTTATTCTTAAAAATTTTATTAAATTTGTTTTATCTCCATATTATTGAAACAGAGTATTTTACTATTCAATGTTGTGATTAAAAAAATTAAATTAAATAAAAAAAATTTATCAATGTTTTGTCCAACAAATGAGAAATTGCAAAATTTCACTGAAAAAACGAAATTATTAGCACAAAAGTGTTCACAACAAATTCGTGTTGCTGCTCAGCAACATTTACAAAATCATTATAATAGTCATCAAAATCAGCAGCAGCAACAACAAAAACTGAATTCAGAACAGGAACATGGTGTTGGTGTTGAACAAGAACAAGAACAACAACAAGAAAAATATAAAAGTAATAATAAAATAGATAATGGGGACAAAAATAATGAAAATAAGAACAGCAAAAGTAATTGTAATAGTAGTGTTAAATATTTGTGTTCATGCACTGGTGGAACACTAAGAGGTTTTAGTAAAAAAAATAAGGATGGTCAAGCCACTGTAAAGTGGTATGTAAAGGTAACTATTAATTCTGATTAAATTGATGTGATTTTTTTATGACTTTATGACTTTTATGGTGTTAAAATAACCTGTCAAAGCAAGAATAGTCAATTTCAAACTAATTTAAGGCATGCGTTTTGATTTTTAATTTGAAAAAATATTTATTTTTAACAAAATTTTTGAGAAAGGATTTTTAATCCTTTGATTTTTCAAATTTATTTGGGATATTTAGGTCTACATATGTGACTGTTTCCAACGAATTAGTATGACGTGATCTTTAAATATTTTTATGCTCAATGTTGGAACCAAATAAACCTTTGAAAGCTTAGTGAATATATCAGAGATGAGATCTTTTTTTTTAATCCTGAATCTCCATTACTATATACGATATATCTAAAATATCATTAAAATAGAATTAAATAAAATAAAATAATAAAACTTTTATTCTAACTATACATTATATAATTTTCATTCAAATTATTAAAATTTAAATTTTAAGACAAAAAAAAAAAAAGAATAAAAACAAGATTTATCTTCGAAATTTTTTTTTTTAGATCATTTTTAGATTTTTCATATCTGTTCCACTTTATTTATAAGAATAAAAAAACAAAATAAAAATTATTTATCTTAATTTCGTTTTCTTTTTTTTTTTTGTTCGTATACAAAATTAGAACATAAACAAAAAGAAAAAATATATAGCTATACACAAAATATAACAAAGAAATGTGCAGCGGCTATAAAATATTTGAAAAAAGAAATGTAAATTTGGTAACAAAAAATTTAAATTAATTATAAAAATTTCATAATTTAAAATAAAATTGTTTATAAACATTCTAATAAAAATATTTTGATTAACTAGATAGATATCTACTTTGTATCTTTTGTAGATTTTTTAAGATTTTGTTTATGTTTATGAAATACATATTGTGTTTGTTTGTTTTTATGTTTGATTTTTAATACTTTTTCTGCTTTTGTTTTTTCTAAATATAAATTCTTTATGCTGAATAAATTATAATTTTCACATAAAATGCGACATGTTTTAAAAGAAACCGCGATGTAATATGATGATGATGACGATGACAATAATAATGATGATCAGAATAATAATAATCAGCCACATAAAAAATATTATATATATGTATGTATATACAATACATGTTATACATAATATCTAGTATATTATAATACATATATGTAAAAATGCATGAATCTAACATAATTTTTATTTTTATTTCAAAAGAAAAAAAAATACATAAAAATAAAATAAAAACCGTATTAACAACAAAGAAAAATCCAGTTTAAGAGTTCATTAAGAGATTCATCCAAGCGACAATTTCAGTGACTGTATCGTTTAAAATATCGTATGATAATATAATTTTTATATCTCTTAAGGTTTCATCATTATATGAATAAAAAATCAAGGGTATGAAAGAAAAGAAGAAAAAAAAAACTAAAAAAGAAGTAGATACGCTTCTATCATTTTAATATATTTTTTTATTTTATTATTTTATTTGTAAATGTCTTTTTTTTGTTTTGTTTTTACATTCACGTCTGACTTACTGATTGAACATGTTCTCAAGGTGTACAATATGTTTAGGGTCTGAGAGATAGCAAAAACATATAATATGTACCTATAATTTATGCATGCATGTGGAAATATGTGAAAGAAGTTCGGAAAAAAAAGTAGATGGATTTGTTTTTTGTTTTCGAAAAATAAGACAATTTTTTTTTCACTTTTAAAAATATCTCTAATTTTTTTTCTCGTGAATCTTTTTATCTGATTTAATTTCCAATTTTCCCATTTTTTTCTTTTTGTTTTTTGATTATTATTGTTATTTTATTTCGTGCTTATTTTTGACTTATGTATTGTACATACGTCTAGAGAAAGTATCTCCCATAGATAAACAATTTTATTATTTCGTTACGGTGTTTATTTTTTTTTTTTCGACAACTGATAGTTTGACAAAAATCAACAAGGGTAAATAAACTTTTTAGAAAACAATTTTCACAAAATTTTAGAGAGAAAATTATTTCAAGGAAAATCTAAAAATAAATTGAAGTAGAAAATAAAATGATGATTATTCATAAAAAATTTTTGAATCTTGACCACAAATTTGAGAAAAAAAATTATTATGAAATTTTGTAATTTCACAAAGTGTTTGTAATTTATTTGTTAGATATGAGAACACGAGAGTAAAACAGCAAATATTAAATGTAACATAAAAAAAAATGTTGTTTTAAAATTTAATTAGAAAAACATAGTGTAGATTGCCGCCACTATGATTAATTTTTTATTTTTATTTCATTATGAAAATAAATTGAGAATTTCGATTGAGAGATTTATGATTTTGTAACAATTATACGAGTAGGAAAATAAAAATATTTTTTAATAAATCTTATTTTATTTTTGACCTTGACTTAAAAAACTTGTTGATAATGCTCGATTTTTTTTATTCAATTAGGTATATAAGGACATAAGTAGAACATGACCTTAACACGTGAATTAATGTGTTAGAGAATTTTTTTTTTCCAACTTTTTACTCTTTTTTTTCTTTTAAGGAAAGCAGCTTTATGGGATGGGATGGGAGTCGTTTTTGTGATGCTTAGAAATTTTTTTCCTTTAAAATCTTTCAAGTTGTTTTTTGTAATCGATATCCGTCGACTGTATCTAAGAGCAAACTTTTCAACTATCTGTGACTTAATATTTGACATATGACATCATTTAAATTATCCGAAAGAAAAAAAATTCAAAACCCTAATACATGGCTTTTTTCTAAAGATTTAATTTGGCAGAATAATTTTTTCGTAAAAGCCATTTACAGTCATTTACAGTCATACAGTCAAGTCAAGAGGAATTGTTAAATTTTTATTGACCTAAATAAAATACTTATTATCTAAATACCAAGAAATTTATTTTATATCATAAAATTATTTTTTATTGACTAAAGGGGAAAAACGTCTACGTTTCATTTTCATTTTGCTTTCCTTTAAATATGAAATCGATTTTTATCTAGTTCGAAAGTTAGTTTCTAAATTAGGAAATTACATTTAATGTGACCTTGAAAATTGTTTAATAATGTGGAAAAATTAACCCTTATTTTTTGTCAATAAGCCAAAATTATGTATCTATATTAACATATACCTATAGTATATAATAATTTTTGTTGTTTCTTTTACTTTTTAAAAGTAATTTTTATTTGCTGTTAATTTCAAGCAATCAATTTTAAAGAGTTAATTATCCAATTTATGATCGTTAATTGTTAATTGGTGTTCCACAAGAATTAATTCTGAAATCGTTGTTATTTAGTACACTTCCTTATCACTTATCACATTGATGGTGTACACATTTATTTAATTTTAATTTTATCATAGCTTGGTTGGAAAAAAAACATAGCTGAATTGAATAAAGATTTACGGTTTTGTGTAAAAATTTATTTTTCACATTTTATTTTCTTTTGATGTCCCTTATGCTGTTATGATACGGTATTAATACTATTGGAAATTTTAAGTACTTAAAGAAAGAGACAACAGATTTGAGAAACAGAGACACACTATCAAAATCAGCTGACATTTTCTTAAAGTTGTGTTGCCTGTATCTCTGTTTAAAGTAAATGGCAATTAAATAATTTAGTAAATGAATATTCGTGATTATTATTTCTTTTCTATTCATTTTTTTACACTCACAGAAAAAAATTAGAAATGAATAATTAGACACGTCACACTCGTTTAAACATAATATTAAACTATGAAAAATGTCTAAACACGATGGCAACACAAAAATAATATTAATGTTCAAATTTCATGATTAATTTCATGATTAATGGAAGGATATTGGAATTTGGAGAATTGGGAGAGTTATTTTTTGACATTTTCAGTATTAATACTGAAATAAGTGTTAGTCATATCTCTCTTTCTTTCTAGTTGCTTTTTCCGTAGAGCATACTTGTTATCTCTTTTTAATAACGAAATTAATCATGAAATTAATACCGTATCATAACAGCATTAGCGGTTTCAAGATATTTTTCATCAGCGGTTCTGAAGTTTTTTTCCAAAAAATTTATTCTCAGTATTATGTATGTGACCTTTAAAAAGAATTTTTATTTCAAAGCAAAATCCTTTTTTAATAATGTTCATCTAGAAAAAATTTCAATTTCCATTTCATTAAATATAAATTACAAATGCGCTAAAAAAAAATAAATATACTAAATGCCAAAGAAAATACAATTTGAAAAGATTTTCTACAGTGAAAAAAAAAGAGTACAATATGTATAATAGCTTTTCATGGTTAAATAAATTTGTTTCTCCTACGCAAACGGATATGGGAATAAAAAAAACCCAACAAATTTTTAGAATGCCAAAGTAAAATATTTATAAAATATGATATTTGTTCATAGTCGTATAACATGACTTTTTATTTACCCACATTCACCGCCCATTCATATTATATTCTGAAAATGTTGTGTATTTATTAATTTCCTATGTCCTGGAAAATATTTCTATCATAATATTGAACTTTATTTTATTAAATTTTTCAAAATGTATAATTTCAACATACGTAATATTGTTTGTAGAGGGACTTCATTTTACATTAACAAGTAATAAATATTTTTTTCTGTGTGTGACTGTGTGTGTATTTTACCTTTGACCTTATTAATGTAATCGTATTGATTTTGAATGAGAAAAAAAATATCAGTAAAATTTAATGAAATGTAAATATAAATATTTTTTTAATTTTTTTGTCGTTGTTATAGAAATATGAAATTATTTAATGAATAAAATGTAATTAATTTATTTTTCCCTTTTCTTTCTTTCGTTTTTTTCTCTTTTATTTTAAAAATTTCTACTAGCAGCCCACGTGGCGTTTATGGGGTGAGGAACGTGAAAAGGATGCCATCTTTACAGTTTATCTTAAAAAGGTGCGATATCATCGACCTACCCCAAGTGCTAATAATGTAAGTATATAAGAAAGTTTTTCTTTTTCTTTTTATTTTAAATTAAATGTCCTTTTTAAATTTCAATTTTTAGTTCAACACAAAGAATCTTCTTCAAAAGCTAAAAGAAACTTAAAGATAAATTTTAATTAAACTCGAATTTATTTTAATTGCAAGCGATATCAAGATAATTTAGTGAAGTAATTACTTTAGATACATTTTGAAGATATTCAATTCTCTTTCATAATAATTTAGAGAAGAAGAACAAAAAAAAACAACCATTCATTAAACTTAATTATTATTGTTATCAATTGAAATCTTTTGTGTGTCTGGTATGAGGGGAAGTCAAAATATAAAAAAAAAAATTTATTATATTACAAGCTTCCGGTTATCAGTATGAAAAAATTTGAAAGAAAAAATATATTGTAGATATTTTTTAAGTATAAGATTTTTAAATTAATATTTGTTGTTTTTGTTTAATGTAATCAAGTATTTTTGCTTTTATCGATTACGAAATATTTTATTTACATGATTGTAAAAAGTATCATTTTAGTGTTTGTTTACGTTTTTTTTTGTTTTTTGTTTTTTTGCTTAATATATTTTTCATGCTGGGGGTATTGATGACATTTTAATAGCTTTTAGTTGTAAACATATGTACAAATATGTTAAAAAAATAATACAAGCATACTTAATCTTATTATAAATATCATTTGGATAACATTGTACAGTTAACCGTGTTATTAAATATTTAATCAATGTGATTATTTTTATTTTTAGATAAACATTAATTTCTTGTTTATTTTTTTTCATTGTTTAATGTATAAACTTTCACTCAAAATGAATAATACAAAATTGCTTTTAACATCTGTGTGTTTATGATTACTTTTATAATAGGGTTATTCGGATGGTTAAGAGTTTGAAAAATCTTTAAGAGATATGAAAATTTTAGAAAACTTAAAAAAGTTTTTTTTTCCGAATGATGAAAAATATATTATCTGTATGAGGGATTTCCTAAGGAAGCTATAGGTTATTAAGTAAAATAAATTGAAGTAAATTTTTACATCCTTTAACCTTCGTTTGTTTTCCCACCAATGCTTTTTTGGTTACCGATGCCTAAATATTGTTAAGATACATATTATATATGCTAGAATTTCATCCAGTTAAAATTCAGAAGAAAGATTCAGTAGATTTTTAAGAGATGGGCAAATTCAAGCTCTCCGGTACAAAGAAAACACAATATACGATAGTGAGCCGAATGTTCCCGGTTGTGAACACTCATGTTAATTTTTTATTTTCTTATACATGCTTATATGTACCTTTTAAAATTTTCACCTTCTATTTTCATAATACAATTGTTGTTGTTGTTCATTTTTCTAATTTATTTTTACAGGATTCAGACGATGAGATATCACATCTTGAATGGGAAACAGTTAGAGTACGTTTTGTAAAAGGTGCAACATTAGCTCGTCTTGTTGAAGCATTAGCAACTGATGATGGTGAATTAGAAAGTACATTTATAAATGTTTTTTTATCAACATATCGTACATTTTCAAATATAAAAGAAATTTTAGATTTATTAATAAAACGTTATGATCAATTAAATGAAATGTATTTAAATGAAATTGAATTAGAACATCATAATCATCATCATAATCATAATGATAATGATAATGAGTTTAATAATGATGATATTGATTGTAGTAAAATTAAATCAATAGCAGCAGCAGCAGCAACAACAACAACAACAACAACAGTAGCATCTGGTGGAACAGGATCAATTTATGAACAACATAAAAAAACTCTAGTCTCAGCATTACATGTTTGGTTAGATGGTTTCCCAGAAGATTGGAATGAGGATAATTTACGTTATATATTGAATTTTACATCAAAACGTTTACCACATTCTGAATTACATATAAAAGTGTTGCAACGTTTGGAACGTTTTTTACGATTACCACGTTTAAATGATCATCAACAACAACAACAACAACACCACCACCACCAACAACAACAACAGCAATTTAATACACCATATTATCATTTCAATAATCATCAAAATCATTATGAAAATACTCAATTACATTGGACAAATTCATCACCATCATTATTATCATCATATCCACCATCAATTAATATATCATCATCAGTTGCTGATATAACAGAATTATTTAGTGGAATGTGTTTAACACCAGCATTTCGTGGTCCACCATCACATTTATTACAAGCATATCGTTTTCCTCATGTACCAGTTAAACATTTTGCCGAACAATTAACACGTATGGATATGGAATTATTTAAGAGACTGATACCACACCAGTGCCTAGGTGCAACATGGGCTAAACGTGATAAAAATGAAGCTGATACTGTTGTTGCAACAGTTAATCAATTTAATGCAGTTTCATATCGTGTTATATCTAGTATACTCGTTGAGCCTAGAATAAAACCACAAGTAAGTAAATTAATAATCATTCCTAAAAAGATATTCTAAAAATTTCTTTGGATATTTCACACATCTGATAAATCAACAAATTGAAACCTTCTTTTTTCTGTTTTTTTTTTTTTTTTTTTTTTTAGGAACGAGCTTTAAATATTGCCACCTGGATTGATATTGCCCAAGAATTAAGACTGTTAAAAAATTTTTCATCTTTAAAAGCTATAATATCAGGTTTACAATCAAATGCTGTTTATAGACTGTCAAAGACCTGGTTAGCATTACCTAGAGAAAAGGTACAAACAAAATTATAAAAATATTATTAGAGTATTTTAATAAAATTCATTTTGTTTTTTTTGTTTTTTTTTTTTTTTTTGTATTTTTTAGTTGGAAATTTTCAATGAACTTGCCCGAATATTTTCTGAAGATAATAATGCTTGGACACAACGTGAAGTATTAATGAGAGAAGGTACTGCAAAATTTGCAGATACAGTTGGTGAAAATGATAGACATTTACAAAAAGTTTTTCAAAAACAGGTAAATAATTTAAGAGATTTTCAAACAAAAGGCATTACTTAAATTAGAATTATCTTTTTCTTTTAAGGATACGCATACATCACATGGTACTATCCCATATTTAGGTACATTTTTGACTGATTTAACAATGATACATGCTGCAATACCAGATACAATTGGTGATGGTTTAATAAATTTTGATAAAAAACGTAAAGAATTTGAAATTTTAGCTCAAATAAAATTATTACAAGGTGCTGCAAATGCATATAATTTAAGATCAGATCATCATTTTGATAGATGGTTTGCATCAATGCTAGTCTTAGATGAGCGTGAAGCTCATCAAATATCATGTCAAATTGAACCACAACCTGAATTAAAAACAAAATCATCATCAAATAATAATTCAATTAATTCTGTTTTAAATTCAAATAATTCAAATTATAATTGTAGTAATAATAGTTGTCATAAAAAAAGTGATTCAATTGCATCAAATTCAAGTTCTGGTGCTGGTTCACAATTTTATTATGAAATTAATAATTTAACAACAACAACAACATTAAGTAATAATACATCAAGACATAGTTCAAGACATAATTCATTAGATCGTGATACAATACCACCAACAAATTCATCATCAATATTATCAGCATCTAGTAGTATATCGAATTTATCAATTGATTCTAGTAATTCTGGTGGTCAAAAATCAACATTAACAACAACAACATCAACAATACAACAACAATTACCAAATATAAAATGTAATGGTATTAATAATAAAAATAATGGTATTATATCACATATAAATGCACAATTAGTACAATCACCACAAATGAAAAATGCAGTACCAGATTTTTATATAATACGTGTTACATATGAAACAGATAATATTGAAACAAACGGTATTGTATTATATAAAAGTATTATGTTAGGTAATAATGAAAGGACACCACAAGTAATAAGAAATGCAATGATGAAATTAGGTTTAGATAGTGATCCAGATAAATGGACATTATCACAAGTATTACCAGATAAAGAATTATTGATGCCACCAAATGCTAATGTTTATTATGCTGTTAATACTGCTTATAATCTTAATTTTATATTAAGACATAAAAAAGATGATATTAATACTAGTAAAGGACAATAATTTATTTTTAATTACAAAAATTACACAAAAAAAAAAAGCAAAGAAAAATTAAAATAATAATTCATCTTGTTTTCCAACAAAAATATTATTTCTAAATAACTTTAATTTTTTTTCATGTATGACAATAATTTTTCAATTTTTGATTTAATTTATTTATTTTTATTTTTAAAATTATAATGTTTTTTTTTTTCTATAATTCCAAATTTAGGTTATTTTTGACAAAATTTACACTGAAAAAAAAAATAATTAAGAAACATTAGAAACATTAATTTTTATAAATTTTTACTATTTTCTGAAAAAAAAAAAATTAATTTTTAGAACAAATACTCATTATTTTAATTAATAATTAAAGTTTTTTTTTTTACTTATTCAAGAAAATAAATAAACAATTAATTTATTAAAATATTTTGTGAAATAAAAATTTGATTGATTGAAAGAAAAATATATAATGACAAAGCTCAGGTAATTTAATTTAATATATTATGTATAATTATGAATTACTTTAAAAATCACTGTGCGTTTTTTTATGTATTTTGAAAAATTGATTTGAAATAAATTTAGAAAGCTTCGAACAACAATAAAAGTAAAATGAAAGGAAAGATCAAATGAAATTGGAGAACAAATATTTTTGAACTGAAACGTAGAAAGCAATATTTCGCAAAACAATTAAATTTTTGAACATTTTTTTTTCATTTATTTTCAACTTTTAAAAAAAAATTTGTTTTCTAACTGTAAAAGATTAGTTTTTATGTAATTAAAATTAAAATAAAATGGATGTTTTTATTTTATGTTTGAAAAGATTTTGCAACAAAAAAACTATTCTAATTGAAATGAAAAATTAAAAAAAACTTAATTCCATATAAAGAACACAATGTACGAAAAAAAAGAGTAATATTTTGGCAATAAAATTAAAAAAAAAAATTATTAACTGCATGAAAGAGTTTTATTTGTTTTAAGTAATTCAATTTAGAGTTTTTTTTTTTCAAAATAATTTACTTTAAAATTTTTTTCGTTTGTTGTACAATTAATTGGTTTTTAAATGTACGCATAAATAATTTAAAAAAATATTAAGAGGGTACTCGTTTGTCAACTATTACCTACAGTTTGAAATTATGTATTTTTACAAGTTTTATAAAGAGACATTTAAAATTAAATAATGAGTAAGAAATATACGAGTGTATGATATCTCCATCTGCTTACTTGTTTACTTAAAAAAATTTAAAAAAAAAGAACGTTTTGAAAAACAAATATGTACCTACTTCCTTAATAAAAACAAAAAGTAAAAGATAAAACGTTTTTTTTTTTTTTTGAAAATAAAAATTTGTTCTTCACTTAAAAAAGGAAACAAATTTTTATTTTAGATTTTTTTTTTTTATAATTAAAATAATTGATTTTAGTTTAAAAAATAAATTTATAATTAGTTTTTTTAATTAAAATAATCTCGAAATTAATTTCTATAAAAAGTTTATGATTTTAAAAATAAGTTTATTAAATTTTTAGTTGTTGGAAAAAAACAAAGAAATGACAAAAAAAAAAGGAGTAATTTATCTCGAATATATTTTTTTATTTAATTTTTTTTAAATACATACGTATAGTGTAATTTAATTTATTGATTTGTTTATTTTTCTTTAAATGAAAATCAAAGAAACACTGACTAAATTTGGTTTTGTAAATAACTAAATAAAATATACATATATATACACATACTTATTAATATTTATTAAAAACATATTAAAAATAAAGGAAATATAAATAAATGGGAAAAATAAATATAATTTGTTTTTGTAAGGACATGTATATTATTATTATTACAATATATGCATATAAATATATATACACAACAAATATTCTATATATAATAATATTTATTAAATTAAGATAAAAAATAATAAAACTATTTTGTACATATTTTTACCGTCCAATAATAAGGAAAATATATGAAAAAAGGATAAATTTAATTATATAAGTATGTTGTAATGTAAAACAGTGGATATTAATCAAAAGATAAAAGAATACATATTAATTATATTAGTATTTAAAAAAAAATTTAACAAAATTATGTTATTTAATAATATTATGGACCATAATAAAATAATTAAAAAAAAAAAAAGAATAAATAAAATCGAAATTAGTATTTTTTAAACAAAAACAAAAAAAAAAAATAAATAAATTTCCTTCTGAAGAAGGTCTGATTTAAAAAAACATTGATCTTGGCATTCGTATGTTCTAAATTCTATCGTTCTATCAAAAATCGATCACTCCAATATTGTTTTTTTTTTCTAGTGAAACACATATTTGTTTGTATTCATTTGTCCAGTTTATGCAACATTCCAGCGATTTTAATTCTTCACAGAGCAGTATTCGGGTAAATGTTCAAGCTACCTTGATTCTTCATAGCTTACATATTATGGATCTGATTTGATGATGATGATTTCCTCCTGATGATGTACATTGTACATACACTATTACTATAGGTTATAGATTCTCTCTGCTATCGGCATCTTTTAATTATTATTTTTTTTTTTTATTCTTTTTTTTCAACAAAATAAAGTCATGCTATCTGTAGAAACCCTCTATGATGTCATTTTGTACTCATACATATATGTAAAGGATTTCAAATATACAAGAAATATCTAAGCCAATGCAGAAATACAAAGCATACATATCCTTCAACCACCCTGACCTTGTGACCCTAAAAAATTGCACCAAAAAGAAAATTGTGGGTAATGAATAGAAGAAAAACAATATTAAAAAAAAGAAACAAACCAAAAACAAAATTGGTAAACATGATATTTGCATATATTTATAAAGGATGAACTATGAAGGTCTGTAGTTTTTAGAATTAAAATAGTTAACCCATATAATTCTGTATTGTATGTATGTACAGATGTATTTATGTTTAGTTTATATGGATAACAGTACATCTTGTACTCAGACATCCGTAAAATAACTATACACAGAAATAAATGGGTCATGACCTTCAATCCAATTTCATTTGTTTGAGTACAATCAGTAAACTACATTTTACATTGTGATTGTGCATACATATACATACATATTATGTACGTAAGTAGTTCGTATGTATATAGCATGTATGCAAAATATGTATGTATCTACATATAAAATGCATACAGCTTTTGACTAAATATGTTTCCGACTTATAATCAGTTGTATCTACTGCATTACTCAATTACAAGAGAAATGTTACGTTAAAATATGCCATTCATTTGGAAAAGTTCATAAGAAGAAGAAAAAAAAGTTGTGTAGATTGATTAAATTTTATTTGAAAATCGATAGATATTTTTCTTTATTAGAATTCGAATGGAAACAATTAATTTCTGTGCGGGTAATAAATTTTATTTTTTGGTTTTGTCAATTCAACCTGCCTGCCTGTAAGAATTTCTGTACAAATTATGTTCTATTTATTTTAGTTCGCATAATACCAGCACCAGCAGTTATATCTGTACATTATCTCCTTTCCTTTAAATTCATGTGCACATTTAATATATGTACGTATGTACATATATACATATATACATATATGCATGTGAAGTATACATATGTAGTATGTACTTTTCGTTACACAATATAAAATTATTATCATTAGTTCACTTGAAATGTCAAAACCTTCTAGTTATTTCTTAGTAAACGACATGCTTTATCCTTTGTCTCTTAGATAAAATATGAAATCTACGTACATATATACTATATTATACATACATATAAATATACTTTGTTTACGGAAAAAATATAAAATGAATTTTTCTTTGTATTAAAAAAAAAAAAAATAATAAAAGCGTTCAGTACACAGAATTTCCTCGTTTTTATTTTTTCATTTTAAACGGAAGATAAAAATGTATATGTATATCCTTTAAAAAATAAAAATAAAAAGTTATTAAATTTACTAAAGATAATTTATTTAGGATAAGTCTACTTAGTAAAAGCACAAGGATATAAATGAAAATAAAACGGTAATTTAAAGATTTCAAAAGACAAAAAAAAAGTAAGTTTTTAAAAGGATAAAAATGTTTCTTTTAACGTTTATAAAGACTTGAACAAATTAAAAAGAAAAAATAAAATAAAATAATTTTCGTAATAGTTTTTATGAATTGTTTTTAAATTGAAGGAAAAAAAAGCTAAGAAAACCTGATAAAATTAATTAATTAATTTATAAATTGAAAATTTTAATAAAAATTAAAAAAAAAAATTATAATATCCTTTTAAGTTTGATTAAAATTTTCTTGAAATTTTCAATAGTTGATAGATATTTTAGTAAAGGGTAGTAGTAAAGGAATAATTAATTGACCAGAATATAGTCTATTTCACAAATACAATTTATTTAATCAATTTACAAAAGATCCTACTTATTTCCGACTAAATCCTTTTTTTACTTTTTATTTTAAACTTTTCAATTTTTCTCTAAAACGAAATATGTCTGAAGGAACTCTTATTATCATTTTTTTTCCTTCCAATTTTTAAAATACATGTCATTAAAAATATATAATGTACTCGTATGTAGGTTGCTATACATACCTATATAAAGCTTTGACCTAATTTTTTATTATTTCAATAGTCAAAATAAATCAACAAACTAGTCAGATATATTTTTAGTTTATCATAATAGTTTTAATAATTTGGAAAAAAAGAAAGTGGTAGATATGCACAGGTATACAAAAAATATTTCCGCCGTATTCACTTGTTATACATACATAGTTACATATATATGTATGAGTTAGTTTTAACTTCAGTTCATGCCCATCGAAATTGAATAATGACTGCGGTTAAGATTAGATTTTTAATACAATATATAAAGGATCATCAAGATTCAAGAATGACCAGAAAACGATGTAAAGAATAATCCATAATCATAAATGAAGGAAGAGAATGCTATTAACAAAAAAGTTTGATGATTCAATAATTATTATTACTTTTGAATATTCGCATTGAAGAAATTAAAACAAATGTGAAAAAATTACATAATATTTTTTATTAAAAGTGAGTTAATTAACCTCCTATAAATATTTGTACATGAATGTGAATTGCCGGTGGTTGATGCCGATCCTGATTTGAATATTAAGTGTGGGTTCGAGTCGAGTTGAAAGTGTTAAAAAACTCCAAATTTATAAAATCTTTTGCCGTACTCATGAGTCATGACTCATCTTGTTGCTGTTGCTTGTTGCATAAATTCATAATTATGTGTTGAGATATTGGTGAATACGGCTTTTTTAATAATTTAAGTATGTATCTATTATCTTGTTTATGCTAAGCGTTACTTCGCATTAACTCACTCCGTCTTGACTTAATACGGATGCATAAACAAAATTTCAAAACGCATTAAAGCTCTACGTCGTTTTGAGTTAATACACTATTAAATCCGCATTTAAAATTTCATTTCGTTTTTAAAATGTGCATAAACACTTACTTCGTTTTAAGTGAATTGTCATATTTGACATTTCAAAATAGTGTTGGTAACACACTGAAAATCAATATAAACTTTAGTGTTAGTAACGTCACTTTAAAATTTCAAATGACATTTGATGGGCGGTTATTTTTATTATCAAGTGTTTCTTTACAAATAAACAAGTATAAGTGTTCAAAGTGCGTGCGGCTTTAAATTAAGTACAATAAATTTATTTATAAAGTATTATATTAATTAATTTTTTTGCTCTCACCACCTGGTACAAATATTTATGTACTGGGCTTTTGTGTACACCAAAAACATCACCTACAACACGATATTCAGCACAACTTGCTAATTTATACAATGTAATAGCCACTTTTTTTTCTATAGAAACAGGTGTGGTAATGAAGTTTGGTGAAGGTTCCAAATGAGATTTTAATTTTTCACAGATCATGAAAAATGTATTTTTTTTTTCATTCGAAACATTTCAAAAAACTCTACATCTGTACCAAATCCCAAAACAAAATTTTTCCAAAAATCTTCAGTTCTAGATTTCTTGCAAATTGATGTGAATCGTGGTACAGTAACATTAAAAAACTTTGTAGGTACATCTAACTGAGTAATAAAATTATACCGTAAAAGTTTTCTCTTTTTTATATAATTTTGATAAAGGCTTCGTCTTTCCGTGTAAAAATATTGCAAAAGCTTAATATTCTTCTTATTCTTATTTTTTTCAACAAAATTAACAATGGAACATTAAGGATAACTTGATATTGCTCCATCGCATCGCACGAATAATAAAAAATTTAACTGGATTTAAAAAATAACACAGTTAGTTCACTTGAATGACAGTGAATAAAAAAAATATATGTGGTAACACTGTATGAACAACAACACCAGAACAACAAATGACATTACTTAAAACGTCTTGAGTGGGAACGAAATGTTATACTATGCATAAACACCAATCAAAGTGTATTATCTCAAAACGATGTTTAAAACGTTTTAGCGTTAAAACGTTTTAACTGTTGTGCATAAACAAGATATATGTTATGAAAAGTGCTAATGCATATTTAAATATATGTATTTATAATCGCATACCAATATTAAAATTATCAATGTTGCAAAGGATATTTTAAATATAATTAAAATTATGACTATTATATCATTCCTTTAAATAAACAATAAATAAAATTCATCCTAATATTTTTGCGGTTTAATTTGAAATTTCAATTTTATTTTTCTACATATTTTAGTTTAGATATTTTATATATTAGCATTTCCATGATTATTTTTTCGTCAACATTTTAGAAATAAGTATTTGTTTGTTTTTTTTTTTTTTTATTAACGAAAAGAAAAATAAAATTTTGTTATTTTTCATGTTGAAAAATTAGATCAAGGTTTTTTGTTTTTGTTTTTGTTTGTGACAAAAATTTTTCTTAAGTGTCAATTTTTTTATGTATATATGTATATGTATATATATATGTATATATATATATATATATAAATTTGTTTTAATGTTCAAATGAAAATTGTGTTATTTAAAAGATATACATATATATTTTTTATAGCCACTAAGACGTTCACAAATAAAAGAGAAACAAATTATAAGGGAATGAAAATTAATGCTCATGTTATGATCCTTACAGATTTATGGACAGGATAAAAAAAATTTAAACAAACAAACAAAATATGAAATTATCTAAACTGAAAATTGGAAGGTATTCTATGGGAAAACACTCATGATGATTAAGCGTATGTGAAAATGAAAGAAATTCCAAGAAACTTCGATAACTCATTTAAGTAATAAGAAAAAAAGGATTAAGGAAGATTTTCTTCTTATTCTTCTTCGATGGTAAAAATGAAATTGCAATAAGATTTTTCCTCAAGTTCTTTCACAAAATTCAAGGAAGTATGTTGTCAGTCTTCAGTTCTTATCCTTTAAAGGTGTCGATTGTGATTACCAAAAAGCAGTCATCATGAGCAAAACAAAATGAAATGGATATGTGCCATTCGGTGCATTTTTACCACCCACTAGTTGATCCTCTGATCTTGACGCTATTAAGAAATTAATTTTAGGTAAAAATAAATTGAACTTTTTTTTAAACTTTATTACACATATCGCGTGTGCGTTTATGTGTACGGTAAATTGGCTAAAAATGAAAAATGGCGTCCTTAGTGATAGTAAAAATAAGAAATTATTACCGATAAATTCCATCACAATTAAGTTGTTAATAATTGAGTCGGTAATTTTGAAGACGTATTACGTATGTATGTAATTTACAGAAAGATAATTCATGTACTATTTCTTGCATTTATATTGAAAACGAAAAAGGAAATAAAGATAATAATTAATGAGAATCGATAAGTTGATGAATAAAAAATAATAGAGAGAAAAAAACTAAAAGGCTAATTCTAGACATTCTATTTGTTTGTTTCAAAATAAACATTAAAGAAATTATCCTTGAAATATAATTGAAAAGCAAATTTATTACATTTCTAGTCATTTACCGTTTTATTTAATAATAATTTTAGTTCAGATAATTTAATCATTTTATTATTTATTTATGATATTTATTTTTTGATAGAAACGATATGGCATGTAACGTACCTACATACATACAACATTAAATTCCAAGTAAATGATAATACATATGTATATGTATGTATATAGTATTGTTAAAATAATTGCATCACAAAGTAATTACTCAAATATTTATCCTTTTTGTATAATAATCCTGTGTATTATAATTATGATATTGTTTTTCCAATAAATTAGGTGTTTTTTTATATGTATATTGATCTTAATTATAGACACCTATATAGCATTTTTTTGTCCTTATTTTAGTTTTTTGTTATTTTTATTTAAGGATAATAAGTTTTTGTTTAATGTAATTTTATTGTATACACAATATTTATTTTAAAACTTTTGTAGTTTTTTCTGTTTTGTACTTTTATTATCCTTGAACATATAAAAATTTTTGTTTAGTGATACAATTTCAATGTTCATGGTCTATAAAATGTAAGATACTAATTCTGGTATTTCGTTAGGCTTTCAAGTATTGAGATTTATAAGAATGATTTTTGATTTTTTTTTCTGTAAAAGTTTGGTTTTGTCTTACTCCTAATTTTTTTAGCAGTGGGGAGTCCCTGGTAACCATTTCATTAAGACTTCATTGATGAACTCATTATGATTACTTGAAAGAAAATCACGATGGGTGTTCTTCTATCATTTTCATAGATGAGTTATCTGCAGTTATAGCTACTTGAACAAGCAATACCGTTATTTATCTTGATAATGCAAAAATTCAGTATAAAAATATGTAAAATTGTTAACACTTAAAAAAAGAGGAACAAGTAAGGTATCGTTGAAAATGGCAAAGGGTCCTCTACATTTTTCCTCAACACAAAGTGACCCTTGAGTGCTCTTGTAAAAAGTTATAGGGTATACCGTCAAATAAGAGAAAAAAACTTCAACGCCCTCTAGCGGCTAAACCATTCGGATTTCCCCCCTTCCCCTCCGATACGATTTTTTGTTTGTCTCGATGAGACCTATCACTGGTATCAAGGAAAAGCAAACCAAACGAAACACCCTGTATATAGGACCAGCACCTACAGAAGTTTTATTTTGTTTTTGTTTTTGTATACATATCCTTTTTATTACCTTATAAATTTTTTTTCAAGGATTGTTTTGTATTTACTATAACTCAGAAATAAGGTGTATTTGATGGCGATATGAGAAATTTTTTTATATGCCAATAATATATTGTACAATCCAATTTATTTGTTGCTATATCATCATTGTCGTTATTTGTAGAAGTGGATAAGGATATGTTATACAATAATATTTATACATATACATACATATATGTATGTAGTGTGTATACGACGTGTGGATGTACAGTTATATTTTGTCTTAGAAAATTGTATATGAAAAAAGTTATTTTTTCTCTGGTAATATCATATTATTTAATATTCGTCAGATGCTATAGTATTTTTGCTATCTTGTAGCTTTTATTCCATTTTTTTAGTATGTCTATGTTATTTATCACATGTTGTGCATTTATAAAGATTATAAAAAGTATAGTTTGTAGTTATAGTTTTCTTATTTATTTTTTTTTGTTTTTTGTATGTTTTTTGTAGGAATTCTTAACTTTCTGTATTAAAAGAATTAACTTTTTGAATACATTTAATAAATTTATGTATTATTTTAGGGTGCGGTGTTATTACTACTTAATTTTGTCTTGGTTTTTTTTCTTATTACTTTTTAATGTTTTTTCTTATGTTCCTTCAAATATCAAATATTGTATCGTCACTAAGTCTATGGTGTATTGATTTTGAATAAAAGTATATGTACCAAAAAATAATAATAATAAGAAAAAAAATGTACATATGTATGTATATTGTATATGTATATGTATGCAGGACACACATGAAGAGATTATTTTAGAATAAGAAGACAAAAACTGGAAGAAAAATTTCTTTAAATGACGTCATTCTTTCGTTATATATGTACATACATATATGTATATACTTATGTATTTTCTGAATAAATAAATATCTATGAAAATATTGTAAATATGTATATATTTTTTAAAGATATGAACAGGGTAGTTCCGAAACTGTTTAAGAAAACATTCCATTAATTGTATATAAGTAGTTCTTAAAAATTCATTTAAATTATATGTTGAGAAATACCATGTAGAAATCAAAATTCCTTCAAATCTTTTATAACTTTTCACATTAAAGTTTCAAGTACTGTTTTGAGAAAAATTCTTATACAAATTCACAAACGTGGACACAAAGATTTTTTTTGCAACCATTTCCTGGAATCATCCTGTATGAAGACATACTCTAAATTTATAAATATCTTTGTTATATAAGATAAAAAATAAAATAACATTTCTTAAATGAAAAGCTAACATTGTTAAAGATAAAATGTTAAAGACTGCATTAAAATGTTAGAAGTGGGTGTTTGAAGGGAAAGAAAAGAAAGAAATAGAAGCCACAAATACTATAAAATGTTAGATCAATTTTTGTATCCTTTATATTTTTCTGTTCAATATAGTAGCCGAAATGAAAAAATAAAATAATAAAAATTCGAAAATCTTTTTTATAGAAATAAGTAGATAAATAGATTGTTGTTTTTTTTTTTTAAAGAACAGATAGAATCTCTCAGACTCAGACACAGAAATAATGTCATGACGAAAATGTTTTGTATATAGAAAATTCTTTAGAGAAAAAAAAATTCATATGGAGCAATCCATGCTGAACCAAATATAAGCTTCTTGATTTTATAATAATTTGAACATTTGTTCCCAAGAATATTTTTAATAAGATAGTATATGTATGAATGCTTTCTGAATTTGGTATTATGCCAAAAAATTGTATTCAAAGAGTTTTAAGGCAATGAATTTAGACATAATTGTAATTGTAAATTAAATTGATCGAATACATTTTCAATTGAAATCGGAATTACTTAAGAAATTACACTTATAAGAAATTTTCGGTCTTTTGGAAAGTGCGTTGGATTTGTTGGGGAAAAAAAAACTGGAAACTTGCTATTTTTCTGTTTAATATTTCAATTTTTGTGTAGGAGTTTTTATTGAATTCCCCTGGAGATAAAATAAATTAGAAAAAATTGAAAAGAATGGCAATTTTAATGGTATAGAAAGAAACTTGTAATTGTTTTTTAATTAAATTAATTTTCCACTATACTCGTATATAATTTAAAAATAAATAATAAATTTATTTATTTTTTATTTTTTTAGAAAGAAAAAAAATACACAATTTTTAAGTAAAGAAAAGTATGAAAAACTTTTCTGAATTGTAATTGAAAATATAAAAATTGTTTTTTTTTCTGTTTTTATTTAATAAAAGTTTTTAATGTAATTTTTAGAAAATATTAAGTAATTATTTGTATAGAATGGATGAGAAAAATAAAATAATTTACTTTTTAATGAATTAAGAGAGTTACATACAAAATAAAATAAAACAATTTTGATAAACAACAAAATATTTTATTGAAGCTCTCAATCTCTTTTTTACTTTAAAAACATACATATAAGTTTCAAGTTTGCACAACGAAAGATACTTAAAAGTTTATTGTACTTAACGTGAATTTTTCGTTTCAAATTAAAATTAAAATTCATCAGGCAGAGATTTTTAATAATTGAAATTAAGATTTTAAAATGTTAAAAGGTATAATATGTTCTTAGATGTCTGATGTATCTATTCATAGATCGATCCTAATAGGTTTAGCCAGTATCTGCAGTTTCTTCCAATACCATTTTTCTTTATGTTAATTTAAGATCTACCTATTCTATTATATTCCAAAGTGATACACATCATACTCCTAATTGCTTCACGAAGCGTATGATTTATCCAGTTCTATCTTCTCAACTTTCTTTGCTAGATCTGGTTTCAATATCGTCTGATTTGGATATTTTACTACCAAGTTAGTTAATGTTGGAGCTTTTGTGCATTTACCATTTACAAAAAGATGGTGTAAATGATTGTGTTTATTCGTATAAACAGATTTTTAGTATTTTTGCAAAAATCTAAATAATGTAAAGACTTGATGATGAAAAATTTCAATTGGCAAAAAAAAAAATACGATAAAAAATCACGTAGCTATGCTTTTTTATTTGACAAGTACTTATATAGATAATTTAAATCAAAGATCATTGATCTGTACATTGGACTCTCTTCTATTCATGATAAGATTACGAATACAAATTTTTTTTTATAAACTTACACTTTAAGCTTTTTCGTTAAATTTATTATTCGGTTGAATAATTCAAATCAACTTCTGTCTTTCTGTTATAAAGTAAATTTAAGTCACATGCTTTTAAAATATTTCTTTTTTTAAAAAAAACGAACAAATTGTATCTACTATCTTTTCTAAAGTATCTATAAATCTTTTTATATAGAACATACTTAACGACAAAACATGATAATTGAAATTAATTGAAATTGAAACGTGTTTTAAATCAATTTGAGAATAAAAATTTCCTTTTAAAACGAAGCTTAGAGAAAAGAGAATGAATATATGTATTTTTTTGAAATAAAACTTATCTGAACGATGTATTCTATTAAATGATATAAAAAAGTGAATAAAAATAAAAGAAAAAGTAAATTAAAGTGATAATCACATACTTGTTTTAATAAAATAATGAACATATTTGTCAATTTGTGCTAAAACTTGATATAGCAGAGAACAACAAATGGCGGTAGCGGTGTGTTGTAATTTAGTTCATTGCATAAATTAAAAAAATATAATTTTATCTTTAGATAAAATAGATCAAAATTTCTAAATAAGTTTATTAATAGTGAAATCATATAAGTGCATATAACTTTTTTGTAACAAAAAAAAAATATTTTGTATTTTTTAAAAAGTATCAACAGTTTACACGTTTAAAATACATATATAGGTTTGTGTTTATTATTTAATTTTTTTTTACTGGTTGAATTTAATATGTAAATAAATGCTTATTTAATGCCTTAATTTTTTTAATTAGCCACATATAAAAAAAATTGGCAAAAATTATGATTATTTACATATGTCAAATGTCAGATAACATTGAATGATGTTTGCTTTTTAAAAATTATAGGTACAATACAAAAAATTGAAAATACATATTTTCATTTAAACATCAAATTAAATCTATACTAAATTGCAAACGTCATGTTTAATCATTAGTTTTTAATCAAATTTTCGCTTTCATTTAACAAATACACTTTTAAATTTTGCAATATACAAAAAGTATAATTGTATATCTACTATGAAATTTCTCCTTGAAATAATAACGTCAGCTGTTACATGTGATGCAAACATACATACATTATATTTTTTCATATGTTGAGAATTGAGATATTGAAAATATTTAAAAAAAGATCGTATGTAAATTTGAAATATAATTTATACATATGTACATACATAGGTGATTTTTTTTTTTAAAACATGTGTTTTTATTGTGATAAAAAATATTTATAGAAAACAAAAATTTATTTTGCGTTGCTAATGATATTTTGGTTAACGAGAGAGACAGAAGATTGTGATAATAAAAAGAATAATTTTTGTATTGTATTTTTATTTTGAATACCTTCTCATCATATGGGGACAGAAGGTGTATATTGTGATCAGAGTTGTCACTCAAAAGTTTTATTAAAGAACTGAATGACCATCTATACTATTTTTATTTTTGGAAGTCAGTACAGGCAAGATAGGCATACTTTTCTATACTCTTTTACATTTCGTTTGTATAAATCTGTCTCGTGTGTGGGGTGATCAGATCTCAATTTCAATCGAGAGAAATCTTTTAAATTGAATATTACCAAGGGCAACAAACTCATCGGGTACTGCCTCCATAAGCACAATACTGACTTCCAAAAATAAAAATAGTATAGTCAGTTATAAAAAAAATCGAGTAATAAAAATTATAAATAATCGAGACCCTGATATTGAAGGATTGAAGGTTCAATCGTATGTAATAAAAAAGAGAAAAACAAAAGTCTAGAGTAATTACTATGCCGGCAAACGCTAAGATAAGAAAAAAATTATAATCTCAAATGGCAGTACATGTATTTATGGTGTAGAGTGTAAACAAGTATCTATGAATTCAGTGATTCTTTGGATCTACAGAAATAGATAAATTTAAAAATAAACCAGTACCTATATTCTCAGATAAAACTGAAAAACACATAGGATAGACAATTTTTTCCTAGTATTTACTTTTGAATTTTTTTCACTTCAAGACTTTGTACATCAGACAATATTGATCAACCACTTGGATTGTTGGATTAAAAATGTACCAACAACTCCTATACTTATATAGAAATGCATTCTAAATGCAATGAAGCATTTATTCAATAATGACTTTTTATATTATTTCATGTTACTTTTTTTGTTGTTGTCATTATTCATGTTCTTATCATCTATGCTTAAATTAACTGTTTGAAAAAAAAAAAAAAAAAATTATTCCTAATATTGTTCACTTATCTCCCTTATGTTTAGGAAAAGAAAGAAAGAAAGAAAAAAAATCATTCAGTACCAGTATCCGTTTGTTCATTGTAAGATCAATTTAATAAATTTCTCTTAAAATTCAGTTTAGTTGAGAAAATTTTTAAGAAAGCACATTTTTTTTCCATATTTTTTGTCATATTTGTTGAGTATATTATGTGATTTTTTCTTTTAAAAGGAAGTGAAATAGTTTATACGTTTTATCGCATTTATGGAAAAAAAAAATATCAACAATACCAAAAAAATTATTGTAGTTAAAAATTAGGTAATTTTATAAAAAAAATATATATTTATAAAAAAGACGCATGTTTGTCATGAATTGAAAGAAAAAAAAAACTTTAATGTTTGATCTTTGATCTTTATCACGCACGCACAAGATCAATATAATCTTAGTGATAATAAATTTTCTATGGAAATTACTATTTTTTTGTTGTTTTATAAATATTTTGTAAATTTGTAAAAGTCTAATCGTGCTTTTTTTATTGTTGCAAAATATTTATCATTTGTTTTACTCTGTGGTAAAATTTTGTGAAATTTTTTCATTTTTATTTTTGTTGTTGTAAATAATGAATGATGATTAAAGCGCCTTTCAAAGTAATCACACAAATAAAACACAATAATTTTGATTAAGTATGTGCTACATAATGTACTTGATTTTTTAATTTGTTTATTTTTACAGTACATACACCATATGTTCGAATATATGAAAATTTTTATCATACACATTACACATTAGGTGTGTACAAAAGTTTTTGGACCTTTGAGTTATTATTAATTTGGTATTAAGTATAATTTCAAAAAAATCTAAGAGACTAAATGGAAAATATTTTATAAAAATTTGAAACATGATTCAAACAAATTATTTCATATGAAGGTGACTAAAGACTTTTTAATACCTGTAGAAATTATCAGAGTTACCAGCTAATTGCTTTTCGCTCTTGATTTGAAATATTTTTATTTTACTTAGTGCATCGAATTAGGACAAATTAAGAGTTAAGTGACGATATTTTGCTTTAAAATACCTAAATTTTATACTTGTGTTTCTACTGAATGTTTTTAGTAATATGTGTGATTCAATTGTTTTTTTGATCACTTTGTAAAATTAATGACTATCTTTAAACTGGCATCACTGTTACTTATCAGAAACCACAAAACTAATTTTTATATGATAAGTCTCAAATATTTTCACAGTATTTTAAAATTAATAAACATACGAACACATAATTTGTCTTGAAAACGAAGTATTTAATTTTTTTTTTTAAATTCATATTAATTACATATAATAATTTTTCCGAAAGACTAACAAAATGACTGGAGAAGCTGAAGAGGGTAAACTTCGATATAGAAGGGCACAAAGTGTAACAAGAGCTGAAGAAATAACAACAAAAGAGGAAAAACAAAGAAGATCACAACCAGATAAACCGTAAGATATAAATTAATTAATTGTTTTTTAAATATTCAATTCTTTTTTTAAATTTCATAATAATCTCTATTATTATTATTATTTTTTTTCTAAGATGTCATCGACCTAGAGATTCGCTTTTTTCATGGAGTTCAGGATTTGATAATTTTACTGGTCTTGTTAATTGGGGTTTTCTTTTATTAACTATGGGAGGTTTTCGATTATGTTTAGAAAATTTTATCAAGTAAGTAATTAAATTGAAAAAAAGAAAAAATTAAAGGAAAATGTTTTTTAAAATATGACATTTTTTTTTATCTATTTCTCTAAATTTAAGATACGGAATTAGAATAGATCCTTTTCAATGGTATGTTGTTATAAGTGGAAGTAATGAGGGGAAAGGTCATCCGTCATTGTTTCTTGTTTTGTGTAAGTGTATTTATTTTGAAAACAAAAAATATAATTAAATAAAGAAAACACAACAACATTTTAACTTTCAGATGCATTAGTTCCTATTGTGATATGTCTGTTCGTTGAAAAAGGACTTGCTGCTGTAAGTTTTTGACTTTTCGAAACAGTTTTGTTTTTTACAGTTTTAAAGAATTTTTTATTATTTTTTTTATAGGGGATAATTTTAGAAAATTCTGGAATGTTTGCACATGTTGTTAATATAATTGTGTTGGTGTTGATACCGATGGTCGTTATACATGTTAAGGGGGATATTTTCAGCTTGAGTAAGTATACTTTTTTTTTTAATTCTCATTAAGGACAACCTGTATATATCATGAAAAATTAAAAAAGCTGAAGTGTTTATTTGTAAAGTAGAAAAATGTGAAATATGTGGATTTTTCAACGTTTGAAGTATGAGACTTTGAACAAAAAGAGATTTATCTTGGGGAATGGGAACTATCAATCATTTTGTTCTATTCGACGGTTTTCTGCTAATAGTTTATTGGTAGAATTTACAATTTGAGAAAAAGTATAATAAGGGCTTACAACCCTCTGACTCGACAACTGCGAGGTGTGTGGTATCAAAACGGTACGGTTAGTGCTATTTGAGTCTTCGGAAGTAATTGAAAGAACCGCCACGTCAACCAACCGAACAACTTTTAACTTTAACCTTATATCCTTTGGAAATTGAAACTGTATGAATATTTAAATTTTAAGACTATTTGAAACTATAAATCAGCTGTAAAACTGAATTGAAATTTTCATGTTGTCAATTAGTTGTTAATAGTTTGTCACTGATAAGCTAAAAGTTCAATCGAATAAAGATTACAAATGCATATACTTCAGTTATAAAATATACAAAATTTTATTTGTTACATTTTTTTATTTTTAACTTATAGTTGGTGCCACAACAATATGTTTTATATATTCTATACTATTTTTAAAACTATGGAGTTATGTTCAAGTGAATATGTGGTGTAGACAAAATTATAAAGATGAAAAGTCAAATAAATCAAGAGGTCGTCGACCAAGTATATCGATAGCAGAACTACGTAAGTATATAATTATATACATGATGTACCATAAAAGAAAATATACAACAGACTACAGACTATTATTAAATATATTATTTTTTGATAAAATTAAGTCATTTCTCGATTTTATTTTATTCTACTTAGTATAAATATTTAGTTAATTTTCTGATTCAATGAATTGGTTCATTTTTCGTATTTTTTTTTTATTTGTTCAATTTCTTACATTATTTAAATTTATTATTTCTTAGAAAATGCAAACGGACATATTGATTATCATAATCACGATGATACTGATAAAAGTGTAACTAAATTAGTTCATTATCCAGACAATTTAACATTTAAAGATTTATTTTATTTTCTTTGTGCACCAACATTATGTTATGAATTAAATTTTCCACGTACAAATCGGTAAGATTTTTATTAAATTTGAATTGAAAATTCTTAAAAAAATAATTAATACTTAAAAATTATTTCAGGATACGAAAACGTTTCTTACTCAAACGTATTTTAGAGGTTGTGATTGGTGTTAATGTTGTTATGGCATTATTTCAGCAATGGATGATACCATCAGTTAAAAATTCACTTATACCATTTTCTAATATGGATATTGCAAAAGCAACAGAAAGATTACTTAAATTAGCGGTAATTAATGATTTTTTTTTTTTTTTTTTGAATATTTTTAGTATGTACATATTCCTTATTTTGTAAGTAACTGCAATAGATTTTCCAAAATCTGTTCTCTGTAAAAAGAGGAAACCTTGGATGAATTTTTTCTCTTTCAATTGATTTTACAAGTACATGATATGTATATCTTATCCTACCTTTAAAAAAAAAATTTCAAATATTTAATTAAAAATTTTTTAATTTACTAATTTAAATAAATAAAATTTTTCAGATACCTAATCATTTGGTATGGTTATGCTTTTTCTATTTGACATTCCATTCATTCTTTAATTTAATTGGTGAATTATTGCATTTTGCTGATAGAAATTTTTATTGTGACTGGTGGAATGCAAATAATATTGATACTTTTTGGAGAACATGGAACATGCCAGTACACAAGTAAATACATATACATCACATAATTAATTTGATTTCATTTAATTTAATCAAAAAAATAAAAAATAAATGTTTTTCTAGATGGTGTGTTAGACATTTATACATCCCAACTGTTGAAATGGGAATAAGCACAACAGTTGCTTCAATCATAGTATTTTTCATAAGTGCTTTCTTTCATGAATATTTAGTAAGTTTTTTTTTTGTTTTTTTTGTTTGTTTTTAAATCTGTTTTAGTGATTCATTTGATTTTCATTATTATATTTTTCTCTTTTTTTCAAATTTATTTAATTAGGTTAGTGTACCATTACAAACATTCAAAATTTGGGCATTTATGGGTATGATGGGACAAATACCATTATCGACAATATCAAAATTTATGCAAAAAAAATGTGGTCCCAGATGGGGTAATATCGTTGTATGGGCATCAATTATACTTGGACAACCATTATGCATTATGATGTATTATCATGATTATGTTATAACACATCACGCTGAAGCCTTAGTTGATTCATCCCTTGGTGAATCATAATAAAGGACAACTAAAAAAACAATAACAATAACAAATTTTTATTTAAATTATTATTATTTTTTTTTTTTTTAGACGAAAATGTCGTAAATTCTCTGTGCCAAATTAATTTTTTTTGTTTGTTTTTCAAAATGTCATTGTACTGGAAGTGTGTTAGAATAAGGACAGTGTGCTAAATAAAAATCTTATTTTTGTTTAAAAGCCTTTCGTAGCAGTTTGACATGAACTGTTAGATGAAAAGGATTAAAATGAAAATTTAAGTTGTTTTAATTGTGAAGCTGGCTTTTCTAAGTGAAAAGTTTAATTTGGCACACGAAGTAAATTAGTATGAAATTAACAGAAAAGTAAAAAAAAATTATTTTATAAAAAAATATATTTATGCCCGAATAGTAGCAAACCAACGCAAAAAAAAAAAAAAGTAAATTTACTTTAAAAAATAAAAATGTTGTTAGTGATTTTGTACGGTAATGTTTTTTTTTATCTCTAACTTTGTTGTAATTTAAAAATATATTGTTTATATTTAAATTTTCTATAAAATAAGTATACATATATACATTTTTTTGCTTTGTCATTTGATATGATTTTTTTTTATAATAAAATATTATTATATAAATTATAATAACACAACTTTCACAAAACAACTGTTTTCTTTTTCGTGACTTTTAACGATTATAAATACTTCTTTCCTTTCTAAATTTTTATTTACTTTATAATGAAAACATGCAATATTTCTGTTTTTTTGTTTTTTTAACGAAATTAATATTAAAAATAAAATTCAAAGTCGTTTTTTGTTTATCCTATGCTTAAAAAAAATTTTTTTTTTAAATTTTTTCTTTTTAGTTTCTTTACTGTACATAGTATGAAGTAACAGTTATCCGAGTTAATGAATTATTAAATTTTATATGTCAACCGGACAACCAACCTCATTTCTTTGACTTTTCGTTAACTTAATAAAAATATTTGAAATTCATTGGTTTAACAAATGACCTGCATGAAAATTATTTACTCAATTTTTTTCTTTTTTCTCAAAAGCGAAACACCCTATGGTAGTGTATTAAGTTAAAATATTCTTCACATCGTACATTTCAATTACTTTTTTGTCATAAAGTCCCTTTTTAAATGTGTTAAAAGAGGTCAAATGAAAGCAATTTAATATACGCATCATAATATATTGTATTATTAAACAAGAGGACATAAACTTTTCTATTTAGAAACCTTTACACATTATTGACACATTTTATACATTTTCCAATAGAAAAATACAGATCATAAAATTACTATGAAATATAAAATTTATAAATATTGATATTAAATATAACGGGATAAATGTTATAAGTATTGTGGGGAAATTTTATAATGTAAATGTTCTTCCAAAATTGTTGTTGTCCCTTTTTGCTTTTTTTTAAAATATTATAAATAAAAAAATTATAATGTGTTCAATTTAAGTACATACAAACTTTTCAAATATAATTTCTTTTGGAAAAAACATTTTAAATATAAAATACGTTAGAATTTTCCAACAAAATTCACCATACAGTAGTTTTTTTTTATCAATGTCATTTCATTGCGCAAATCCTGTTTCATTTTTCTTTTATTATGAAAATCTACCATAAAATAGAAAATTCACATCACAAAAAGAATTTTAGGAAAATGAGACTTGAAGTTGAATTTTCCGAATTTAGAAACAAAAAAAATAAAAAAACAATTAAATGAAAATAAAAAAAAAAACTTTTTCACCACACTAAATTTTGACATTATTTATGTATGTTTTATATTTTTGTCCTTTTTCTTTTCATATTGAAAAATTTGTTGAGTTGAGAATTTTGTGAAACGTAAATTATTTCAATGGAAATTCTTCCAGGAATGTTAAAATTTTTATTATATTCATGTACAAATTTTCCAACCAAAAATAAGTATGTACCTACCTATCTATGTTTTCTATACAACATCACTGTACGTCATTTTTGTGAAGAACATTTACAACGATTTTTCTTTAAATTGATCCGCCATGATGTTTTTTTTTTCGTTTCTCACATGTTTAGGTTATATTTTCCATTTAAACATTAAATATAAGTATATGTAGATATATGAAGGATATACATACATATTCACATATATGTGTCATTTTCATTGGAAATACTATGAATAAAAAAAATATACATATATTAAACAAGTAAAAAAAAGTACATTTTTTTTCTCATTTTCATTATGCGCTGTAAAATTGGTATAGTTTGAGCTAAAAAGTCGTTCGATAAAGACGTAAATTCGTAAAAGTTTCAAGTGAAAAATATATTTTTTTTTCTTATACAAAAATTATATATTCAAATTTTATATTAAAGGCAAAAGAAAATTAGATTTTACTTAATCAATTAAAAAAAAAGAAACAAAAAAAAAAACAAAATGAAGAAAATTAAACATAAAAATAAATAACAACGCTTTTCCTTTCAATTTTGAAAATATGTATTAGATAAAAGTTAGAAGGTTCTTTAAATAATTCAAATAATTTTCCAAAGTATAAGGAACACAAAAAGAAAAAAAAAATGAATAACTTAATAATGGAATGGAAAATGTGGTGTAGAATTAGAAAATTTCCTTTTTTAATAAAAGAAAAAGAAATTATTGTGTAATTTTTCTTTTTTTATTTTCTTGTTGTTTTTCAATGCGATAATAAAAATATTTCTGAAAAAAATTCATTTTTAATGTTTTATAGATTGAAAATAGAATCGAGCCTTTTAGTGTTTTTTTATTTTCCAAATTAAAAAAATTCATAACATAAAAAAGGTGTTACAAAGAAAAGGAAATCTATTTGATATTTTCTTTAAAATTATAAATTAAATAATTGTTGAATTTTGTACATGAATAACATGAAAAAAATAAATAGGGGAAAAAATTGTTACTATCGTGAATTGTACAAGTAGAATATAAAAAAAAATACTTTTATAGTATATCCAAGAGAATCTTAATATACAAATTGTGTACATTTGGTTTTTTTTTCTAAATAAATGGTGAATATCGTAAATTAGTATTTTCTTGTTTTTAAAATTGTTCATTTTAATTAATCAACAACATATAATTAGAATTTATTATAATTAAAAAAAAAAAAATTATTAAAAAGAAAAAAATATGAAAAATAAAAAATAAAAATTACTTAAAAATAATTTAAAACAAATGAAAACAAGTGATCAAAGAAAATTAGAAAAAAAAAAGGTACATCAAACAGCAAAAATACCAAAAAAGGATTTAAGGAAAAGAAAAGCAATTACTTTAACAAAATTATTCAAGAAAAAAAATTTTAGGTGGAATATTGTCTCTTGCGTGTTGCTATTCTAAGGTGAATACATTTTCATTCTCTTGTTTTTTTTATTTATTTATTTTTTTCCATCATTATTATTATTATTTAGTTTTTTTTTTTTTTTCAGTAAATTAAATTTCAAATACATGTAGTATTTTTTTCGTTTTGTTGTTGTAGCGAATAATCAAGGGAATTTAGAGATTTTTTTTTTAAAGGAGTATCTACATTCTACATGGCGTGATTTATTTGTGAAAAAAAAAAGAAGAAAAAAACTTTGTTTTTTTTTTCAAAGAAGAAAGAAAAAATAATAAAAAATTGAGTTCAAGGTGATAAAAAGTATCGGAAAGTGAGAATTGAAAATAAAAAAAAATAAAAAAGAAAAGAATGGAAAAAAATATACACAGATACATTAAATGTGGTGAAAAGTATATAAATTATGGCTACTTAAATAATATGTACTTATAATATGTACTTATATTCTCATTAGCACACATGAAAAAAAAAATTGGGCTTTTCTTTTTAGGTTATTTATTTTTTTTTTCAATAATTAAATATTTATTATAGCTATTTCCATACAATTTAAATTGAATTTTTTGTTTTGTTGTTTTTCTTTTTTTTATGATATGTATTAATTCAGAAAGGACATTAAATGTAAATTTTTATAGATTTTTACTTTTTGTAATAAGAAAGAAGATACACAATTTTATTTCGAAATATGATGAAAAAGAAATACATATGTATTTTAAGGACATATGAACCTGGAAAAAAACTTAGAAAAGTGTGTCGTTTTTTTCTCGTGTTTTATGCAAGAGAATAGTCCTCTTCAAGTTTTTCTGGAGTCTTGGCTTCAGACATATAAAAAATTTTATATGTAATTTAATAAGTATTAATGACTTTGTAAAATGAATACATATATTCTTTAGATATTATGTCCTTTAATTAAAATTTCCTTTTCACAAATTTATTACTATGAATTTCATTTTTTTTGTGCGTTTATGTGTGCGTATAAATTTTTTTTATGAACATTTGCTTCTTTTGTTTTTAGTTTTAAGGTTATGATACCTATGGTGAAAACAAAAAATAAAAATGAGATTTACAATAAGAACTAGACCGTGTGCGTGTATTATATACATTATTCTATTGAAGGACAAGTTTGAGTATAGCAATCATTCGAATAATTTCATTTGAAAATATTGAAAATTTATAGAAATATTTTTTTCAGACAAAAAAAAAAACTAGAAATTTTAATAATCATTAAAGATATACTTTCATTAATGTTTTCTCTTTTTAATTCGAAATCTACTAAACTATAAAAAGTAAAAACTTCTTAATGATTTCAATTACCAATCCTTAAAAAATTGAACGCAGGCATATGAAATAGAGTGAGAGTTTCGAGTTTTTTTTTTTTTTAGAAAATTTGATAAAAGTCTAATCCTGTGTTTCTCAGAATAAAATTCTTATATTCTGGGATATTCTTTATCTTTTAAAAAAGTTTGTATACAAATTTTCATCAATACTTGTAAAAACATTTTCTTTCTTTGGTATTTGACAATTAGATTGGAAATGATAATTGTATTTATTAATTTACTATTTTTATTTTCTTTATTACCTTGTTCGTAATTTTAATGCACATAACTATACGTATACATATATATATACATTTTTTTTTACTTTACCTTACCTTGACTTTATTTTTAATTTTTTTTTCTGTTCATTTTCATTTCAATTACAAAATTTAGGTTTCAGGTCATTAAATAATTAGAATCTTTCCTTGAATTTTGTCCTCATTTATTGTATTTCTTTTCTTCATTTGTTCTTATACATTTTTTTACATATTCGGAATATTTTGTTTTTATTATTTTTTTAGAAATTACAACTACTTGTTACTGGAAACAAAAACATAATGTAGCTTAAAGATACAAATTATTTTATTATTATTTTCTTCAAATTGTTGGAAAGAACAAGAATAGTAATAATTTAGTGGACAATATTAAAATTTTTCATGTAATCTTTTGGCATTCATGTGTGTGAATGTAAGAAATGAATTTAAATACATGAAAAAATTTTAATAAAAAATAATTAAGATATCTTTAAACAAAAGAGAGCAGTTGAAAAAGTTTTTTTTTCAATGGTTTGCTAGCACCTTCACTTTTACAAAATATGTATATATTGTCAGTTATAAATAGTAAGGCTCGTATAAGAAAAGGACTTTGAAAATATACTTAGTAAGAATATTAAATGGAACACAGTCATAACAAGCGGTAGTAGTTGTCCGTATGAACGAAAATTAAAAAAAAAAAAAACGACATTATTTTCCGGTACTTTAAATCAATACAAACGAGTATGTCACTACTTCAGCTAGTGACAGAAGTTCAATTAATTTAAATTTCTGCAAATACTTGAATTCAAACCCCATTTTTATTGGCTTAATTTCATTTATAACATGACAATAAAAGTGTCACAAAAGGCGTTTACGCCTCTATACGTTCACATGTATCTTTTTTCACTTTTTTGTTTTTCTTTTTTTTTTTTTACACATAAATGACATATGAAAATCAGAATAAAAATCAATACAATTGTTTGGAGTTAAAATTTGATTTTAACAATCCCAGAAATGTTGTTTTGTTTTTACATACATATTATATACGGGATATGAAAGAATACAAATTATTTTTTTTTCAAATGTAGCATAAATTTAACAAATTCCCTCTGGAAAAATATACATACAAGTATAGTGTGTTCATGAGAGAATGCAAATAAACAATAGTAAAACAACAACAACAAAAAATGAAAATAATAAAAATGAGATGTAAATATGTCACACAAAAATAATATCAATTATATGATGGAAAAGGAATAAAACAAAAAAACAGAAGAAAAAAAAACTTTAAATACATATTATATCAAACTTATAATTTATACATATACATATGTATGTATGTTTGTATATACTCGTATGTACTACATGTTTTATTTATGATATACATAGAAAATTTTTCATATGTATGTATGAAAATTTCTGGTGCAAATGCATTTTATGTTCTCAAAAAAGCTTATTTGACAATTATATATTAAAATTTAGATTATATGTATTTTAGATTTTTTTTCTTCTAAAATTATACATTTTTATTTATTTATTCATATTTTTGTTTTTTGTTTTATTTTTTTCAGTGCGAGAAAATCATGCAAAAGAAAAATAATAAAATGTAAATGTAAAAACAAAATGTGTAAAGAAAAAACATTTAAAAAAATGTGAATTTGCAGAAATAAAAAAATATACATACATATTCGTATATATTTATAAAGTGAAGGATAATTTATTATTATTTTTGTTTTGTACAAAAGTATAATTTTTTTCAAATTAAAAAAAAACGTGAATTATATGTTGAAATCGTATTTATGAGTATTGTTTTGGAAATAAAATATTCAATTGCATAAATTCAAAAAAAAAAATAAAAAAGAAAAATGTTATTAATTATTCGATGAAAACTTAAATAAAACAAAAAAAAAATAAAAAAAAAAAAAGAAAGATATTGAAGATTTAGTAAATAGATACCTATTTAAAAAATATTGTTATTTGCTTAATAAATTATGTGCTTTAAGTGTTATAGTGTTAAATATTTAAATGAGGGAAATTTTACAGTAAATTTTATAAATTATCATTTAAATTCATATAATCGGATTATTTTAAATAATAATAAAAATAAAATTAATAAGTGTAATTCTAATTACAAGAATATTATTCTAAATAATAATAAATTTAAATTTGAATGGATTTATAAATTTTCGTAATGGACAGATATGAATATCAATCACGTCAATTTGGATAACGTTTAAAGAAAAGGTAATTTATTTTCTGATTTAAAAAATGTTTTTTTAAACTTTTTAAAGGATGTTTTTTACAATTTCGTAATTAAGTTATTTTTTAAATGAATAATATCAGTGAATTTTTTAAAAATGTATTCGTATTTTAACCCTTTCAATACGGACTTATTTTTCAGATAAAACTGAACATATTTCTTTGAGAAGTTCATGTGCTGAATAATTGAACCTTTTGTTTTG
Source organism: Bombylius major (assembly GCA_932526495.1). Taxonomy (NCBI): domain Eukaryota; kingdom Metazoa; phylum Arthropoda; class Insecta; order Diptera; family Bombyliidae; genus Bombylius; species Bombylius major. Next base: position 17,857,644 of record OW052044.1, on the reverse strand, counting down.
TATTATAAGCAAGAGATTTTGAAAGGATGAGTATATGTTCGGGGACAGGGACAGGGGGACACACTTAAATTTTCATTGTGATTTTTGAATTTTTATAGCATTCTATTTTTTGTTTTTTTTTTTGAATTTGAGAGAGAGCTCTATTAATTATTATTCTTAGATACTTCCTCTAAAGAAGGTGATTATTATTTATAATCACCTAGCATTTGAAGACAATTAAAATTGTCATTTCTCTTATTTAAAATGTATTATGATTACGTAAAAGAAAATCTTGTAACATGCAATAACAGTACTATTATTAATTACAGAAAAAAAAAGGGATAATTAAGACCAGATAATTAAAAATAAGAATGATTTCTCTTGAAATATCAGAATATTGATTTTGTTTTGTCATACATTCAAATACCACTAGTATAATTTTTATACCTTCTATGATGATTTAAAATTCTAGAGAAAAAAAAACACATTAAGTGTTACATTGCATTATAAGTGCATTTACGTACTCATATAAAGGATTTCAAATTGTTAATCTAAAGGTATATATTTTTTTAAAAATACATATTACATTGTTAACTGAAAGTAATTGATTGTCATACTTTATAGATATTATACACTTATACACACAATTTTACATTTACATATATGTACATATACATAATATGTAAAGTGAAAGTAGATTTTTTACAGTAAAATAACGAGAAAAATAAAAGGCTTTTTGTTTCGAGTGTTTTTGTTTTTTTAAATTAGTTTTTCAAATACGATTTAGGTCATTTTAATTTTAATTACGTATTTAAAAAACGATTACATAATTTTTAAATACATATATTTATACAGTTTTACGTACAATGTATATTTTTCAAATTCTAAATAGTAAGACGATGATATATCAAAAAATTACCGGACTGCATTCGTCATTCTTTGTGCAGCGGTCGATCAGTGCAGGAGTGTGTGTTTTCAGAAAATTTAGAGTGTTGATAGGTCATTGTGAAAACAAAATACATATTAGTTGGGTAGTTTTTATTTTACATCAGTCTTTTTGAAGACTATTTTTTACAATATGGAAAATTTTTGCGTTGGAAAGTTCGTGCGAACATCAAATTTATGGTGAAACTTAGGAGGTGTGGGAGAAAGGTTATTAATGCCTTGAGGGAAGTTTATGGGCAGAGTCACCATCAAGTACGCAAATTTATGAGTGGATCAAGGGATCCAAAGAAGGTAGGGAAGAGATTAAAGATGAGCAACCATGAAGAAGACCATCAACGTCGAACACTGACGAGATGTGTGCCCATGTTCAGGCCATGGTAGAGGAAGATCGACGAGTATCTATCAAAAAGATAGTGAAGAATTTAGGCATCTCATATGGGGCAGTGCATGCTATTTTAACTGATCGTCTGGTTTTGTCAAAGCTTTCAGCACGATGGGTCCCAAAAGCGTTGCTCCCAGAAAACATGGTTTAAAGAGTCGAAACTGTCGTTTTGCTTTTCAATAAGATCCAGGCAGATCCTGGAGATTTTTTTGATCGGATTTACCAGTACGATCCCGAGTCGAAAATGTAATCAAAAGAGTGGTTGTCAAAGAGAAGTTCTGGACCTAAAAAATTCAAAGCAGAATGTTCTGTCAAAAAGGTTATGGCCACCGTGTTCTGGAACGCCGAGGGAGTTATGTTCGCAAACTTCTTGGAAGAAAATAAAACAGTTACGGGTACTTATTACGATGACATACTGCGGAAATTAAAAACTGCAATTCAAGATAAACGATCAAGGAAGCTCCACAAGCGTGTGTTGTTTCATCACGATGATGCCCCAGCCAATACCTCGTGATATTTTAAGGGAATTTCGCTGGGACATTTTGTCCCACCTATCTTATAGTCAAGATTTGGCTCCCTTTGACTGTTTCCTATTTCCAAAACTAAAAAAGAAATCGAAGGAGTCAAATGGGAGACCAAGATTGACGCCAAGAAGGCTGTTTAAAGGTGATTTTCTTCAAGGGACACTGCCTTCTATAAAAAAGGCCTAGAAAGATGGCAATACCGTATGCAAAACTGCCTCGACCTAGATGGGTCATATGTGGAAAAATTAATTTTTCAGAACCATTATTTTGAGTTTTATTTAACTAGTCCGGTTATTTTTTGATATATTCTCGTATACATATTTTTCTATGAGTTAAGAAAAAAAAAATATATAAATTAATTAAGTTTTTTGTTTAGATACAAATAATTTATAAAAAAATAAAATATACATACATAGCTATATGTAATAAAAAACCAATTGTTTTTTCTTAATTTTTTTCTTAACATTACAAAATAAACTTACAAAATAAAGTTTTAATGAAAAAAAAAATTTAAAAAAAAAAAGTTTTTGAATTCAAAAAGCGATACAATTTAATTAGTTTTTATGATCTTTTGTTTTTGTAATATGTTTTTATCTTTCCAGTCTTTTGAATTTTATTTAAAAAAAATCGACCACTTTCATTTAAAAAGTGATAAAGTTCACAATTATTTTTCTTCCCGTAAATGTAAATAAAGCGTTTTGTTTTTATTTTCTGAGCTAAATATTCGAAGTATCTTTTAAAATGTTCACTTTATTTTAACATCGTTTAAAAAATTTGTATAAAAAATGAATGTAAAAAATAAATACTGGAGTATATACGTATATTTTATTTTAATAGAGAATAAATATAAGCGCGTTCATCCGTCAACCTAACTATTCATCATCGCATGAAAAAAAGGAGTATATTTTTTTTTATAAAAAGCTGACATATAAATCCTATTATAAAGTCTTTTGACAGTTAAAAAGCTTTACTTTGTGTGTATGTATATGGTATTTGTTACTGTTTGTTGTACATTATCCTTTTTTTTCCACTTATTGTTGTTTTTTTCTTCTACTTTTTTTATTTATTTTTGAGGTTATGTTATTGCCATTATAATTTAATTGTTGTTGTTGTTTTTTTTTTTAAAATTTCGTTCCCTTTTAGTTTTTTGAAAACGAATATACAAAGTTGTTGCTTCTTCTTTCGTTTACTTTTTTTCTTTGTCCTTTAATTTGTGCTTTTGTTAGCGAATTTTTATATAAAAATTTGTTTCATATGCAGAAATTTTTGCTTTCTAAATAATTAAAATTGCAAAATATAAAGAAAAAAAAATTCATACAAAATAAAATGTCGACATATTCGTAGTTGCTGACAAGGTATTACATATTTTTCCTTTCAAATTAAAAAGCTAACGAAAAGCATAAAATTAGAATCAAAATGTGTTTTTTTTTGCATGTATTTATTTTTTTTTACTCTTTCTTTAAGAACCTAAAGGACTAAAAATGAGTAAAAATAAAAAGATAATAAACATAAGTTTTTTAATATCTATTACTACAGCATTATAATAATAACATAAATTTTAATGTTTATCACGTACATATACTACCTAAGTATGTATATTTTGTGACATTTGATTGTAATAAGAATCCAACATAAAGTAAGAATTTATTGCAAGTAAAAAAATTAAGGCAGAATAATGTCGCCACATACATATGAATAAGATTTTTAATGGTTTTGCAATAATAAAATAGTTTTTACATACTCGTAAATGTCAAACAGTAGTTTTATTTTTGGTTAATTATTATAGATGTGCATAGTGTATGTAGGTGTATGTAGGTGACATTTTTTCTTGTTACCTGTAAATAAGCTGAATGATATGTATACATATTTAGCTAAATAGAATAATGACATAAATAAATCACTAAAAGATAAACAAAGTTCTATGATTTTTAAATAAATACTATAGTATTTATATATACTTATATATAAATGTTTTTCGTAGTAAAACTTGACTATTTTTAACAGAAGCTTAAAATCCTTTTTACAAAAAAAAAATGTAAAACACAGTTGCTAAACTTTATTCAGGTTTGGCAAAAAATAACGACGAAATTGACAAAATTCAATTCGATGAATTCGATTTTCTGAACTAAAAGGTTTTATTAGAAGCTATTTTTGCATAAAGGTTTAAGCTTTGTCCACAGAACTATGTTCCAAATTTCACCCAATTGCTATTGTTATTACGAATGAAAGATTATGGAAGATTATTGAGGTTGAACGTTGCATTGAAGTCGAAATTCTCATTTTTTTTAAATATTGATTTTTTATCGTATGATTTTTTCGCTATGTAAAGAGTAAAGGAAGGAAGAAAATTTTGTAGTTGGTTTGGTGGACGACTTTTACAGAAGAAGGCTGTAGCAGTAAATGGTTTTCTGATGGTAGGATCTTCGTGTTGTGTGGAAAATTTCAAATAAGCTTTTTGGTTGAAAATAATTTTGCAAATTCGAAGAAAATTTGTAAATTCGAAAACAATTTCGAAAAAAAAAACGAATTCGTAAAATTTGTAGATCTAGTAAAACGTTGAAATAATCTATTATGAAAGCAACTGGATTTTCAATGGAAAGACTCAGAAACATAGTCAAAGACAGAAGAAAAAGGTCGGAGTTTGTTGAAACCCTTTTTTTTCTGAGTAATACGAATTAAATAAAAAAATAATAATAATAATGTTGAAATAATACAATGTTATTTTTCTTATAATTTCAAAATTTTTTGGTCCTGGTATACATCAGTAGCAAAAACAGTCTAGACCAAATTTTCTTAAAAAATAAATAAAGTTGCCCAAATGTAAAAGTTAACTATAAAAACTAGCATGTAAAAATTCAAAAAGGAAGAAAGAAAATCAATAAACTTTTTTCTTTTGGCAATATCCCAATGAAGAACATAAATTTGTTCAATATTTTTATACAACGTCGATTCATTTTATTTTTAACATTATTTATTTAATAAATCGACGGAGAAAAAAATTTATGTACAATTTTTTTTTAAAATTAGAAAAGCAAAAATTCAATAATAAAAAACAAAAATATGCTGATTGATAAAAACTTCAAACATGCCAATTTAAAGTTCCTAATTAAATAATGAAAAAAAAAAACCGATTAGATCTGATTTGTATAAAATTTGCTAATCCAATCTTAAATAAATTAGAAATACTGGTCTGCTAAATATTAAAATTCACCGAAGTAACTAAGTACAATAAAAAATTTCTTTTTTTATTCAACTTTGAAATTGATAAAATTGTTAATTATCAAATTTTTGATTTATCTATTCCAGAAAATAATATATGCCTATAATAGTCTATACATGGCGACCAAAACTAAGTGTTATAGAATAAATTCATATACATATACTCGTATGTACATAATTGTTTTAATTTTCATAGGAAACACCCTTTAAAAATAATATAAAAATAATCTTGAATAAATTTTTATCATATTGTTAAAATTTCTTATCGTGAAATAAAATTAAATAAAACTACAATATCCAAAGGTGAATCTAAGTAATTAATTTTAAATAATTTAAGAAGAGTCGAAAAGTGTATAAAAGGTAAGTATTTTTGAACTTGAAGTGTCAGTTTGTTTTCAAAACTACATACATACATACATACATAGTTATTCGGTACAAAGTAAGTGAAAGAAACAAACTTATTTATTTATTTATTTTTTAAATTTTTAATATTTCATCTTATTTATTTATTTTGTTGTCAATTGAAATTTTTCAGATGAAAAATTTCTTAATAATTTTTGTTATTGCCTTAAATTTATCATGGGCATATTCAATTCCGTTAGAGGCAAGTTTAAAACATGAATTGGAAGATTTATATAAACTTATTCCTGAAAAAAAAATGTTATCATTAGTGCGAAATTATCGAGAAAATGATGAAGAAGTTGATGTTATTATTAAATATTTCTTATCACCAGCTTTTGAAGATATTGTTAATGATTTTGTATATAAACCACTAGTAGTGGAATTTGCAGTATGGGTTTTGGATCAACTTAATAATGGTTTTAATGATGAAAACAGTTTTTATGCATTTGAAGATAATAAAAATAATCAATATGAAGGATTTGGAGGATGGAAAGCATTCATGAAAGATCTTTTAGATTTAATTCCAAGAAAAGAATTAAAAGAATTATATGAACAGAAAGTTGCTAAAGGTGGTATTTTTGCTGAGATGATAAAAAAACTTAAACCACTTGAAAAAATTTATAATGATTACATTAAAGAGCCAGAAGTCGTTAAAAGTATTGAACATTTAACTAGTCTAAATGTTGATGTAAAACAACTTGATCAATTAATTAGAGAACTTAAGGCAATAATTATTTATTTGTCGTTGGTTATAGTATAAAGTTTTATTTAATGAAATTTGTGTTGTATTTAACGTTATTAATCAAAAAAATAAATTGTTTTTGAACTAAAAAAAAAAACTTATGATGAAATTTCCGAATTAAAATTTCATAGTTTTCCAAATATTTTATTAATTTAGGAATAAAACTATAGAATATAAGAGATATCAATTTTTGAAACATACATATAAAATACACGTTTATGTAAATTTATGTGGGTGGTATACCAGCATACATATATCCTGTGTTTTCTGTTTACAAAATAATTTTTTTAAAAAAAAATAATAATTTAATGTAAATTATGCTCAAGGGATGTGTTATAATTTGTAACAATTAATGTCGTTTATCCTGATAACCTGTATATGAGTATGTACAAAATGACAAGATACCAGATAGGATTGTGTACTTAAAAAATGATAATCGAATTCAAAAGTATACTTAAATTATGATGTGCATGTATGCCATAGGTGTATGTACTCGTACTTTTGACATATTTTCATCATCATATTCATTTGGGTGTTAAAACTAATATACTACAAATTTATGTACGTTATAATTAACTTCCTTTTTTTAGTTTTTCCTATTTTTTTTCCAAATCATTGTTTTCTTTTTTAAATTTATCATTATAATTTTTTTCTTCTGTGGCCGTGCACTACAATCCTGTGTGGATTTTAGCCTCCTCAATTTAAAACAATATAAACATAATATTTATGAAAAATTTATGTATTTTTCCTTTGAAAAAAAAAAAGAAAAAAATTTTCTACTGTGTTGTAGAAATGTATTATCAATGTTTTTTTAACTGTTTGACAGAATCAAAATTTAATAAAATAAGACTGTCAGCATCAGCAGTAAACGAATATCAATGCCCTTTTTTTTTGCAATGAGAAATTTATTTAGAAAACTGTTCTCATTTAAATTACGATAAAATACACAGGAAAAAAAAGTGGAATAAAAAAGAGATTTAGATATAAGTTAATTTTTTTTGTAGCCCAAGGGATTTTTTTTTATGATACGCAATCATTTTTTAAATGACAACAATTGTGTAGTTAAATTGGTATCTAAAATTTTTTGTATTCATTCATTTTTTATTATTCTTTTTAGTAATTTTTTTTTTTTTCATTAGTTTTTTTTTATAGTTTTTTTTTCTCAATTAAAGAAAATTTGTGCACAATGTAATTGTATTAAAGGGAAATTTCTATTTGACTGGCAGATAAAGTAGTGAAAGAATTTTAACTGAAAATAGTTGTCCTTAATTCATCACCTTTAGGGATTATCACTTTTGTTGCTATTCAAGTGGAATGGTTCGCATTTTTATGAAAGATAATACTGAACTGAGTTTTAAGGACATTAAAGAGAATGAAAAGAAATAAAATAAAAGGTGGTTACTCAATATGTTGAATCTTTCAAATATGCGCATTATATGTATCTTTAAAATAAAAAAGAAAATTATGTTTTTTCATAAAAAATAAATTGCATAAGTTTATTGTGAATTAAATAAATAATTAATAGTTATAAATTATACATTTATCGGCTGGATTCATGTATGATTCTTGTCTACATTGGAAATCTTCTAAAAAATTTTCAGAATTTGCTAATGTACCGACAACACGAAGACTGTCAGGAGAAAATATTTTTTGATCAAGCAGGCTTTTTTCGTAATCTAAAAAAAGAATAGATTTATATAATAGGTAATAATTTGATTGAAATTATTATATAGAGATACTTTTTGAATGAGATGAACAAAATGCTTGAGCGTATAAAGTCCAAAATAATCTTTTTACACTATATAATGGAAATGCTGGTATTGTAACACCTTTATGCTCTTTGATATAAGATTCATACGCATTATATAGAATTCTCATTCCATTTTGATCTGCAATATTTTCTTTAGCTGTTTTTACACTATCAACTTTCTGTAAATTATAATTTTATAAATTTATTGTTAAATGTAAGAAATAGTATTTTATTTGATTGAATCTTATACTTTATGATAAACTTCATAAAAAGGCACCATACATGCTGTACGTTTTACGAAATTATCTAATGTTACATTACTCCACCAATTATTCAATGCACCATCTCTATCATAAAATCTTCCAACTTTATCAAATCCTTGTGTTAATTTTCTTGAAATAAAAGGTCCAATAAATGCATATATAAATAATGGAGGTAAATTATCCATAAATAAAATATTGCTGTACATTAATTCATTGCCAACAACTGAAATTTTACAAATACGTGAAATGTTTTTGAATTATTGTAATTTAAAAAAATTCAATAAATGCAATAATGCATTGTAAAGATGAATTTCACTTTTACTATTGCATTACTGCAGTTTTTTTAAATTTTTTTTATTGAATTAACTCGATTTAATGTTACACTTACGAATAGCATTTTGATGTTGTACGTAAGTACAAATTTCATAAGCTGTTTGAACAGCCCAAAATTCTGATGAATCTTTACCAACTTGTTCAACATCATATTTCCAAGCATTTTTAACTACTTCTAATGCTGACAAAATAAAACTATTATCTTTATTTTCATATTTCACCGTATCTAATGGATATCTATCTAACGCTTCAATATCATCAAATTCAGGTGGTACACCATAATAAATTTGCATTATATCTAATTTTTCTAATGCTTTTGTTTTACTTTCATCATCTAACCATCTTTGACTATCAAGTATTATTCTTAATTCTTTTGTAAGTTCTTCAATTAGTTTTTTAACTTTATCTTTTTGTTCTTGCTTAACATATTTTACAAGAAAATGTATTCTGAATGCAAATTGTAATCTGTAAAAACAAAAAGAATTTTTGTAATTAAAAACAGAACGAAAACAAGCTACATACATATGTATATGTAGAATGTGATTATTACGGTATGTACTAGAATTTCCGAAATTCTAGTATGGATAACGATAATGTTGCATCAATAAGGTAATAGTAGATTTTTAAAAATACTTTTACTTACCGTTTATCTGCTCTCAAACAACGTATACATCTTGCCATATTTCTAGCATAACTTTCTGAATCATCTTTTCTATATTCATCAGCATCTAATAATGCATGAAAAACCATATGATTTATAATTGCTTTTAAACGTGGTTTATTATCTTCATTTTTATGTTTTTCAGCCTCTCCAAGAATATCATTTGCATTATGTAATATTTGTCTTTTATATTCTTCAGTAGTCAAAAAAATAACTGTGTCTTCTTTTATATCTTTAACTAATATTTTAAATATATCATCTTTAATTAAATGTTCATACATTTTTTTTATTTCTCCATAAGTTGTATTTTCATAAAAAACTGTATCTTGATGAGGAGTTCTTTTTAGCTAAAATTTATTAGAGAAAATTAAATTCTGAATAATTTCTCTGTTGTTTATAATTTTGAGTTATTTTCAAAATATTATTACAGTTTTAAAAAGTTCATCTTGAAGATTATCCCATTCTAAAACATCATTCTGACGATCTTCTCTACAATCTTCTTCTTCTCCACATGATTCGATTATATTGGCCAGAGCATTAATATCAGACAAATAATCTCGGTGCATTTGAACGTATTGTTCTTTTGGCGCAGTTAACTTGAGCATATAGAAGAGAAAAAAAAAACAACAGAAAGTTAAAAATTTTACATTTCACAACAAAATAGAGAGAAAATATATAAATTTCATACAATAAATTGAGGTTTAGTACATGCTCCATACGGATAACCAACAAAAAATTGAAAATATCCTTTAAAATTTAATCCATGATCAATAATTGATTTCATTGTATTAACATAATTGTATTGATCAATTTTCCAATCCATATTTAATATTGGAAATTCAAGATTCATAGCAATTGTTTTGAATGTTTCTATGTCATCTAAAAAAAGTAGTGAGAAAAAATTTAATAATAAAAAAAATTTAAAAAAATATTTTGTTAGTATTAACCCATTCGAGATCAGAGGTTTTCTTAAAAAACAACAATTATCAAGCAAAAAATCATCAATGTTTATTTTTTTTACTTTCAATGATTCTAGTCGTCTAGTTGGAATCTTAGCTTAAAATAATCATATGATTATATTCATGGTGTGCAATTGATCTCAAATGCGTTAAATAAATATTTTTGCTTAATATTAAAAATCAGTAAATTCAAATTGTGAATTCTGTCTGAACAAATTTTCATTCTTAAGTAACATATTTGTTATTTCTCTCCACAATTGGATTGAACGTTATAAAGTATCAAATTTTTAATTTAACATACCGGAAATTTTGCAAGCATGTAAAAAATCTTTTAAATATTTTAAACCATTCATTGATGTTTTATTTCGTTGTTCATGAGCTAATTTTTCAGCATATTTATAATAATATCCAATTTCACGTTCTTTACGATAAAATCCTTCTCTTTTTTTAAATGTTACAAATGAACCGCATGCAAAATCATAAAAATTCTCACATGGATGAACAGATCTATTTTGATTAAGATACAATTCTGCACCTAATACAACACAATCTGAAGTTCCACAAATACTTCCTAAAAATAAATTAATTTTCAATAAATTTGATAATAAAGAAAATTTCAATTATATTTTCTTACGCTTTAAAAGTGATAAAACAACAATTATAGTGACAACTATTATAATAATTAATAATATAAGAATAATAAGGACATAATTTAATCTTCTTACATATTTATTTATTGCTGAAAAACACCTAAATAAAAAAGAAAACAATAATTTAACTTTTGGGTGTTTCTATAGATTATTAATTTTCTACTTACCCAAACTTCATTTTAAAATTTTACAAAGATAATTAAAAACAGAAATGAAAAATATTGTAAAATATATAGTAGTAATAATTTTGATAATTTATTTGCATAAATTATGATATGATACATTTATTTATTTTTTTGAAACATACGGTAAGTGTTTTGTTCAACGATACAATTATGAATATGCTAGAATAAGCTTTATGAGTTAAGTCATACTCCTACAAATCTATTTGGAGATTTGAAATTTCAAGGTCAAAAACTATTTCATTGTATAATAGTGTAGTGGAAAACAAAATGAATCTCAACTTAAATTTGACCTTAATTTTAATTATTGTATAAAATTTGGCATTCATATATGACTGTGTTCCCATCAAAGAAAAATATTGAATGTGTGTTTACTTTAATTATTTCATTTTCAGTTTATTTTTCACAGCCAACTAAGAAATATTTTTAAATTTCTGAAGAAAAAATCTAATACACAGTCCAGACGAGACTTTGTTATGCCAAGACTTACATATGTCTTGACATCGAATATGTCTGATATAGACCGCTTATGTCTTGCAGACATAAATGGCAAGACATTGATGTCAAGACTTATGTCTTTGCTACGATGTCTGCCTGACATGAGCAAACAAAATGGAGGTTTCAGATGTTTTGTGCAAATGTATCAGATTTTCATCGAGAGAAAAAATTTCAAATGTGGGCTTTTTAATAAATTTAAATTAATTTTTAAATTTACAAAGTTATTTCTACAAAATTTCACAAAAATATTGTAGGCAAATTTTATAATTGAATTCTTATTGTATGTATATGTATACGAATTGTTTGATATTTTGTACTATCGTTATGCATATATAATATGTACACTCTTCTCTGGAATGTTCTCTATAATAATACTGATAATATTGTAATAATGCGAATACTTAACTCGTGAGTAACTATTTTTACATTACTTATACATAGTCCAGACGAGACTTTTTTTATGACAAGACTTATGTCATGACATTGTTCATGTCTTGCCATATTTTTCATGTCTGGGCATTTCATATCTTAACATTTCAAATAAGTGAATATAAAGTTTAAAATTTTTGAAATATATTTTTGTGAAATTTTGTCCAAATAACTTTGTAAATTTAAAAATTAATTTAAATTTATTAAAAAATTCACATTTGCAATTTTTTCTCTCGATGAAAGTCTGATAAATCTAATACATTAGCACAAAATATCTGAAATCGCCATTTTGTTTGCTCATGTCTGCAAGACATCGTAGCAAAGACATAAGTCTTGACATCCATGTCTTGCCATTTATGTCTACAAGACATAAGCGGTCTATACAAGACATATTCGATGTCAAGACATAAATCTTGACATAAAAAAGTCTCGTCTGGACCCTGTATTAAGTACATGAAATTATAAAACATTGTAATAAAGCCAGTAATTAAAGAGCCGCTTTAAAGTAAAGACCGGAGTTTTATTTAAATCAACTGGAACCGAACTCCTACAATATATTTCAAAAATTTTACACTTTATATTCACTTATTTGAAATGGCAAGACATGAAAAAAATGGCAAGACATAAACAATGTCCTGACATAAGTATTGACATATAAAAGTCTTGTCTGGACGGCGTATAAAACCTCAGATGAAATGACACCAAAAAAATAAATTCATGTAATTAAAGAATTAATTCATGCATGAGAAAATTTTGACAACTTTTATTACCTGTTTTGTTTTATTTTCAGTTCGTTTTTGCTTCAATTCAAGATTAGTTGAAGTTGAGTCACAGAAAAGTTCTAAAATTGAATTCTGATCCAAATTTCAGAACATACAGTTTTATTTTGCAACAGCCAAATGAGGGCTAAAAGAAGGCTTGAACATTTCTGGTAGAAAAAAAAAATTACTCTTATTTTTTTCAATACTTTTATCTTTTAGGTTACCTTTTAGAATGCTTTCATAAATTCTTTGGAAATTAGAAAATTAATAAAGTCTACGATTTTGCAAATTAAAAGAAAACAAAATATCCTGTATTTAAGATTAATAAAAGCAAAAATCATCAATAATGCCATTTTTTTTTTGGTATCCTTTTATAATAAAAAAAAGCAGATAGCAAAAAAAAAAAAGAAACGTAAAGTGTTCAGCAAAGTGCATTAATGTATGTATTTGTGTATATAAAATTTTTATATAATGCCATAAATGCATTTTCTCAGATTTACGCAAACGTATTTTTCCATTTGTGGGCATATTGTCAAGAAATTCAAGTACCCTCTTACACAAACAAACAATACATAGTAGGTACATACATATGCATGTATTTGTTATATAATGTGTTAAATATTGAGTATATGATACTAAATATCAGCCGTTTTGATTTTCCACCACAAAAAGCTTAATATTTTTCTACTATTTGTTCAAATATTTTATATTTTTTATGTCATCAACATTTTTAGCGCCATTTAAAAATAGATAATATACATTTTGAATGATATCGCATATTGCCATAATAGAAAATACTACTAAGTAAAATATGAAGAAAACAAAGGGGAAAATAAAATGCTTCTCATCAGATTTCAAATAGAAAACGTTTTAACACTCTGTAATGCTTTAAATTTGATAAATAAGTGACATAAAGAGTTTTAAAGGAAGAAAAGTTTCAATACATTTTTACCACAAACTATGATGAGACTAAATTGGCACAGGCAGTTTATCTATTTTGACAAAGGCAATCAAATTAAAAAAAAAAAAAATAATAAATTGTAAAAGTAACTGTAAAGTTTGCAATGTACGAGGGGAGGTCAAAAATTTTTGCGAAATGGTATACTTTTTTAAAGATAAATGACAACTTTTATTTTTATTTTTAAATATATGTATTCACTTTTACTACTAATACACTTTTTTCAGCGTTCTAAAAGTATTTCTAGACCTCTAAAAAAAGTTTCATCTTTAGCTTCAAAATAGTTATTTATGGCATCCTTCAATTCCTTTACATCAGTAAGGTGCTTTCCACGTAGCTCCCTGTAGGGCGCTGTAGGGCGGATGACCCACCTTGCTGATACTTTTGACATATAAAGATGATTGTGGAGGATATTAAGCACTATCGTTTCAGATACCACCACTATTTATGCAAATTTTCTCTTTTTTAAACGAGCATCCTCCAGTACAAATTTTTCAACAACGTTTGGACTCGTTACCTTAATTGGACGTCCTGTAAGAGGACCATCTTATAGTGATTCTCTGCCATGTTTAAATAATCTAGACCATCTTTAAATGGTGGCAACGGATGGTTGATCACCGTATACTTCCAACATTTTCCTATGTATAATAGCCGGTATTTTTTCTTGATTCTTCAAAAACTTTATGACGGTACGATATTCAATTTTATTAATTTTTACTTTCACTATGAGGTCACTTTATTTAAATTACTGTCAAAAAATTATTAATTAACGTATTGACCTGCAACTTTATTTTTATACTTTTGAGAGTCTGATCTATCTAAGAAAAAAAAGATTCAGGGAATTACCACAAAAGTATAATGACTCCGTAAAAATTCTTGACTTTCCCTCGTAAAGTTTACAGTCAAAATGTGCAGCAAGTTCTGTTTTTATAAACCTAATAACTAAAAAGGACATGATAATTGATAATTTTAAAAGTAAAAAAAAAATAAATTGTGCGCCACAGTTTTATTCGGAAAAAAGTAACGAATTAAATGTAATGTATCTTATTGTTAGAATTTAAGTTAACTGCTTGGTAACAAAGGATTTAATTTAAAACAAAATATGCTGTATATTTCAAATTAAAAAACTGATATGAAAAAAAGGCTTTTAAAAAAGCTAATTTTGCACATGAGTGGTTTTATCATTATGGATTTTATTTGAAAAAAAAACTATGATTTTGCTTATTTAAATTTTTTGTAATTTTTTTAGAACTTTCAGGCATTTACCTAATACAAGATAATTTTATATTTTATATAATTTGCAAATATTTGCAAAAAATAAATTTATTTTTTCAAGTTTATTATTACTTTTACAAAAGTATTACAAAAGTTATTTTTAAACCAAACTTTTCTTATGTAATAAATCTCCTTTATTTTTCGATATTTTTGTACAAAAGAAAATTAGACAAAATATTTCATTGTCAATGAAAGAATTTGTGGTTTTTTGTTGTGCTATTCTGAAAATTATTGTGCTGAAATACCAAGTTTGTATCCTTTTTATTGGGTATAGAATATTTTAGATTTTTTTAGGATCTTTAATATACACGAGTATGAGTATAATATTTTGTAGTGATACGACCTTTTTTCTTTTTATTTTTTAAATTTGAACAACCAACCAACCCTTTGACAGTAATCTTTTGAAGAGAAACCAAAATAATTACGATTTTGTGCTTATATATTCGGTTATGTTTTTTTTCCTGTTTTCCTTATTTTTATTTTATGATTAAAGAGGATGAAAAAAAAACACAAAGTTGATTCAATGGTTTTTAATTTATTCATGAATATATGTATGTATTTGAATAAGAAAAAAAGATGGGAAAAAAAGATGATTACGATGATAATAATGGTAAAAAATATGAAAAAAAAAAGATGTGACATAAAAGCAATAATCTATTATTTAGAAAGGATTTAAATTGAAATGAATGAATGTATAATTTTGTAATACACATACAGTGAAACTTCGATTATCCGAACCTCCAAAAATCCGAATTTCCAATAATTCGGCTGATAAAATCAAAAAAGTGCTTTGTTTCATTTTCAGAAATACATATAATACTATTTTATAATTTACTGTTATTATAGCTAACTGAAATTGTCCCGTTATGTTTTGTTCATTATTTTAGCATAAATACAAATTTGTACATTACTTATTACAAGTTCTTAAGTGGTATGGAAAAGTATTTCAATTTAAAATTTGTTGAAAATGAATTACATATTCCAAAAAACGTGCTCATAAAACATTAAATTTACTAGAAAAATTAGTTTTTAAAAATTTTTTTATAAGAAAACTTTTTGAAATAAATTTTAAAAAAGCAGTTTAGTTTGATTCTGCACTGTTTTATATTATTTCGGCTGTAAAATATACAACCTCAATAATCCGAATTTTTCGGTAATCCGATTTAGGCCTGCCATCAATTGGTTCGGATTATTGGAGTTTCACTGTATTCACATAATTTTTATAAACTGTATGGATGTAAATTTTATGGATGGGGAAGAAAATGTAATTGAAGAACGAGAGGGTGAAAAAAGATACTTTGATACTTTTACGTACCTACTGAATATGAGATGTATAAATTTTTATTCGAATTAAATGAAGCTGTAGGTGTTTTAATTTATTTTATTCTAATAAAAGGCAGATCAAAAATAATATTTCGAAATCTTATCTTTAAAAAGATTCTTATTGTTAGAATTAATGGGTAATTACATTGCTTTGTTTGAGACGACTTAAAAATTTCTGAACGTTTTTTTTTCTCTTTAAAGAATAAAATCAATTCAAGAAGAAATATTTTTCAAGTATCGTTATTTTATTAGAACCTTTTAGATTTTTTATTTCTTTTCTGAATTTTTATAAAAACATAAATTCCTATGCGTCAAAAATACTTCATAATTTAAAATTTTATTAGAAAATCACATACATATATACACATGTTTATTATTTTCTTGAATTAATTTCAAGTAGAAACGTTTTTTCTTTCGCATATGTCTAAGTATCACATTAAAAAAAGTATTTAGAAATAAAAAAAAAAAAATAAAAGATTGTAAAATAGTTTCAAAGTTTATCTTTTATTTTATTTTTCTTTATTCTAAGTATAAGCAGATTTTCAAGAAGCTTAGAATAATATTATTGATTTTCTTTTTCATAAGAAAGATTAAAAATTAAAAATAAAAAGCATAATGTGACATAATATAGAATATCCTTTTTATAGATGATACTTTTTATGAATACAAAAACAAAAAAATTGTCCATTTCCATGAGAGGTTTATATTGTGTAATAAATGTTAAATTGAAATTATTTTAAGCACTTCAGAGTGCAAGAGATTTTAAGATTTTTGTTGTTCACATAAGAATATATATGAATGGGTGAAACTAAATTATGACTCATAAATTTGAAAAAAAAAAAGAAGAAAATAATAATAATGTTTCCTTGAGTGCTAAAATAGGATCAAGAATAATTTTAAAGAATAGAAAGAAAAAAAATGAAAATGTAAAGATATAGATATACAGGGTGATTCCGTTACGGTGTCCGACCGCGAAACTACGGATAGGTCTCAGCGAGGGGAACAAAAAATCGTATTGGTGGGGGGGGGGGAAATCTCAACGGTTTAGGAGTTAGAGGGGGTTAAAGATTTTTGGTACTTTTTTCATATTTTACCCTATAACTTTTTACAAGGGCACGCTAGGCTCACCATCTCTTTTACATAATTGTGAAGGACTCCTGTGCCTTTCCATCAACATCTTAATTGCTGCTGTGAATCCGACCATTCAGAAGTTATAAGGCCTCAAAACCATAATTTTGTCATTTTTTCACAGATTTTTGGAGTTTAACCCTAATTTGCTCGAAAAATACTCCATATTAACCCTAATTTTTGATTGCAGAAAATGAAGGCTCAATTAATTCTTCATCGATTTGCTATCTTCATTTTTTTCAAAAAATGCATAGTTTTCGAGATATTGAGGAAGACCTCTTAAAAAATCTGAAAATATTAATCTGAAATTCATTATATTATTGGACACGTGCTTTTATTACAGTGTAAATTGAAAATAGGTGCTTGGAATGCTAGTTTTCAAGTGCAAATATCTTGAAAACTATGCATTTTTTGAAAATAATGAAGATAGCAAATCGATGAAGAATTAATTGAGCCTTCATTTTCTGCAATCAAAAATTAGGGTTAATATGGAGTATTTTTCGAGCAAATTAGGGTTAAACTCCAAAAATCTGTGAAAAAATGACAAAATTATGGTTTTGAGGCCTTATAACTTCTGAATGGTCGGATTCACAGCAGCAGGTAAGATGTTGATGGAAAGGCACAGGAGTCCTTCACAATTATGTAAAAGAGATGGTGAGCCTAGCGTGCCCTTGTAAAAAGTTATAGGGTAAAATATGAAAAAAGTACCAAAAATCTTTAACCCCCTCTAACTCCTAAACCGTTGAGATTTCCCCCCCCCCCCACCAATACGATTTTTTGTTTCCCTTCGCCGAGACCTATCCGTAGTTTCCCGGTCGGACACCGTAACGGAATCACCCTGTATAAGAATGTGTGTAGGCATGAAGAATTAATGATTTTCATTAGAATAAAAGACTATAGGGTAATTATTAAGGTTTACTGAATATGATGTGCGTGACTGCTGACTGTATGGCTAGTCTGAATAAATGTATAGGTAAAATTGATTATGTTTTAAGGATTTAAGGTCTTTTGTGACTTGAGTTTGTAATTTAACACCTACACACACACAATGAAAAAAACAATACAAAAAAGTAGATTTCGACGCAATTGTAAGGCGTTTTTGTGAAAAATAGCTTTGCAACTGTAGTTCTCAATTAAAAAGGGTCAAACTGTAAATTATTTTTTTCATAGGGATCAGAAGAGTTAGGATGTGAATGCAAGAAAAATTTCAATTTTAGAAAACGGGATGGAAGTTATTTGTTAGTATACAGAGCTTAAATTCTTTTGCCGTAATTTTTAAAAACAACTAAATCAAAACTTTCTTCTCTTTCAAAGTAATCTACTTTATTCTATTTTTACCCTCATAAAACCTAACGCCTACTTAATTTCTTCAATTGAATTATGTTAATTTTGATTAGAATTTATTATAAATGAAAAATATAAATAAACTTTGACGTAATTATGTCGTTTGAAAACAAAATCATATGTATAAGTAAAACCAAAAAAGTAGAGGTATTTTCGCGCATGTCTTACATGTCGTAACGATCTTCTTGTGCATACATATACGAAAGAAGAAACCTCTTTCTAAGAATTTACAACAACAAAAATGCATGTGTGTAAGTATATTTTTTTCTGCGCATATTTTTCTAGTATAATACGATTCCTCAACTTTTTTGGTTCAAGGTATAGTAGAATTCCATTTAAATATCGTTTCAGAATAATTAATTTATAAAAAAAACGTCTTCACTACAATTTTTTTTTCATGTTCTATAATCTCACATTAAAAAGGCATATGACATGTTTGTGCGTTTATACGTGGTAAACTGTATGTAGGAGTATACACGTTATACTTGTAAATGTATATATTTTCTTTAAAATTTCCCCAAAGGAGTCGTTTTCTATAAATTTTACGTTTTCAATGAAGTTGAAGGAAAAAAAAAAAAATTAATTTAAAAATAAAATTCTTTTATATTGTTTAACAATGTACCTTAACATTTGAATATTATAGCGTTTAAGCATGTAAGTCTCACACACATATGTACATATACTCGTATTTACATACATATGTATGCAATATGTAGATGTAATCGCATGTTTAAGTATTAAGTATTTTTTATAAAAAAACATATATACAGTACGTTTTTAATATAAGAAGAAAATCTATTCAATAAAAAGTATTATTTTTATTATTTTTCACATTTATGTAGGTACATACTCGTATAGACGAACGTACAAATATTTTTTAATGACATATGTATGTATACAAAAATTTTTTTGTAACCTTCTTTATTACATTTTTTGTTTTGTTTCTTTAAACGTGATTCTTTTATGAACTGAACACATACATATGTTGATAAGTGTATAGTAAAGATACTCCAGGGAAATATAGTCATATTTTTTGGTTCCTTTTATTTTTAAAATAGGAGAAAAAAAATATTTTTTTCATTGTGGAAAATTGAAAGTACCTATCAATCGGTTTTATAAAAATAAAAATTTCAAAATTTATTGATTTTCTAAAATACGAGTATAGGTAATACGTATGTACATATGTGTGTGTAATTTTTCAATTTCAAAAATGTTATTATAACTCACGAATATGTGAATTTATGTGAGGAACATAACATGTTCTTGAAAAAGAAGTAAGAACAAAAAAATATAAATTTTACAAATGTAAGTTCGAGTGTTGAATGTCACATTACCATAAAATATTCCAAGTACATACTTATGTATTATATATATCTATTTACTTAATTTTAATTTTCCACAAATTTTAGTACAAGTTTGATTTTTAAAAATTGAACATTATTTCTAATTTATTTGTAAGAAAACTCGTAATAGGTTTGAAAAACTAACTAAGCACTCTGTTCGTTTATCAATCTTTGTGTAACTTTTGCAGCCAAAATTATCAGAGATAGAGAATTAACCGATAGTTTAAATTGAGAGCTCGTTGAGTAGTAAACATAAATTATATATGATTAGTTTCAAAGTAAAGCGTTTTTAATAAATCTAATAAAAAAACATAGTACATCCATACAAAAATATCAATTTTAGCTGGAATATGTCTTAAACATATGATTGTAATTTCATAATATGTTGCCTACGTAACCACATGTGTTACCTTTTTATAGTACATATGTACATTTATAAAATAATATATGTCACATACTTAACTTAAATGTTTCATGAATATTTTTTTTCTTTTTTCATAATCAAGAAATTTTATATACACTGAATTATTTATGTACATGTACATTTATGAAAATATATGTGTACGTACATATATACGACTATGTACCTACATATGTATATAAATGATATACTAAATACGAGTACAATGTGAAAAAAAAAACATTTTACTTATTTATTTTCCTAAATAGACATTTCCGAGTCGGAAAAATCAATAAACCTTAACAAGTGTATGTTTATGTTTTTTTTTTCTTGGGAAAAGAAAGTACTTAGAATTTAGACTTATACATTTTACAATAATATAATTTAATATAAAGGAAAATTCAACTACACATACACATACACACACATACAACGTACGTGTAGAAAATATAATATTTTATTTGAATATATTTTTCATATTTTCTATTGATTTTCTTTTGCTTTTATTTCATTTTATTTAATTTAATTTTTTTTTTTGTTTAATAAATAAAAGAAATATGAAATATACAATTTTTATGTGGTAAACTTTAATAGTTTTTTTTAAAATTTTTTTTTAAGTTGAATATTTATTTTTAATAGTATCTGCATTCATAAATTGTTAGAAATTTTATAGTGAAAATTTATTTAAATTTTTGATATTGATTAAAAAGTTTTCATAATTTTAATCTTGCAAAGAATTTACATAAATTTTGTAGATACGAAAAAAATATTTTAAATAGACACAATTTTCTAGGTTTTAAAAATTAAATAAACAGATATTCATAGGATTTTGTTTTTAGTTTTTTTGAAATTATAGAAATATTTATGTTTTTAATTAAAAAAAAAATGAAAAATGAAAAATAAAAAACAACAAAATATTCTGAAACCTTCAGGAAAAATTCAGAGGAAATTGAGTAATTTATTTAAAATTTTTGTTTTTATGATTTAAAAAAGTTTTTCACTGCAAAGTGGTAAGATAACTCTTTTACAACTGATATGTTACAAAATCAAACAATAAGACAGGTGTCGATCCAATACATTTTTTCCAATTTATGTATTTCCATCACTTGCACTCCACGAGGTTTTCCTGAATGTAACATCAATGCATGTAAATAATTCATATTTCACTGTTCACTTATTTGATTCGATTCAATACTTTTCGAAACATTTTATTTTGTCAAAATTTATTATTTTGACATTTCAAAATTCAAAATTTTTTTTATTAAAGCTGTTTTGATGCATTTTATAAGCCATCTCACACGTTTATGAAATTTACGACAATTTGATTACTCAGGTTTTAATCTTGAAATCGAGGCTTTCATTTTTATTCGCTTTAATAACCCTTTTTTTCCAGATATTTCGAATATTCAAATATTTATGTCACGAAATAAAGAAAAAAAAAGGGAAAAATAAAAACAAATAATGATACGGTAATACATAATATGCAAAATATTTATCATATTTTATGCTGTCATTATCATCATCTTACAATGTCAACACCTTTCTGTGCATTATATAATACAAAAATATCCTGTGAAAATCTTAGAGTAAAGCATACACATACACGAATACTAGTATTTATATATGTATATATTTTCTTAAACTATTCCATGTTATGATAAAGTTATTTCTGTTGTCATATTATATTTTATTATGGTTGAAAATGATACAAAATATTATATACTTTCATACATATTATCCACGTACATATAACATACATATATAGACAAATAATATCTAATGTACGTGAAATGAATAATGATATTTGAGAAATTTTTCAATTCTATTCAGAAGGTTATTTGAAATTTTTTCATACATATTAAATTTAGCAATATATTCGTATGTATGAACACGTATATTATTTTTCTACAGGTAGATGTTTTTCTTTTAACTTCAAATAAATTCCATCACTATTAAAAAGATTTTCTTCTTGTTTTTCCCCCACCATTTGTACATTTTGAAATTCAAGTAACGGTTATTATTAAAATGTGTGAGATGATCTATAAATCGAAACAATTGTATATTTGTAATGATATTTATCGAAAAGCATAATAAAGAAAAAGTAATATAAAATGAATTTTTGTATTTCACATTGAATAACAATGAATAAAATAATAAATATCTTACATCATATTTATATTTAAAATTATAACATTTTAAGATATGTACAATATACATACATATGTATGTAACGTGTGTGATAATGTCAAATCAATGACAAATCAATGTTGAAAAAAAATATGTATCTGACTGTTCAAAATAAAGTTTTTTTTTTCTTTCCAAGTTAATCAATGATATTTCATTCGAAAATAATGTTGAAATGTGATAGAAATGAAAAATGTTGAAAATTACTTTATAATACAGAAAAATTAGATAAAAATAAGGGTGAGTAATTGACAATAATTCGAGTGAAATTTATGTCGATTTACATAATGCAAAAGGCATGGTGACAGATATTAAAAATAATGCTGGTTTATGGAAATATAAAATGAACAATGTGGGAATCGTAAGAGATTGTCACTATGCTGATAAAATATTTTTAAAATGCTATAAAATTAGTAGATACATACGTACATTATACGAATTATTTTCAGTCGCTTAAAGCTTTCTATCAATTTCAAAAGGAATTTACCATAAATAAACACTAAAAATGAACAGAATAGATAGAAAAATAAAAAGAAAAAATATAAAGCTTTATGGTAAAACTTTTTTTTACAAAGATATGTGAAGCAGAGTTGCTAAATTTATTTTAGGTTTGTGAAAAAAAAAAAAAAGAAATTGACAAAATTCAATTCGTTGGGATTCGATTTTCTGAAGTGGAAAATATATTAAACATTAGAAAAATAATTTTCAAAGCTTTTTGCAAAAGATTTTCCACTATACTTGATTTATTAATTGAAGTCAGTACAGGCAAGATAGGCATAGTTTTCTATACTCTTTTACATTTCGTTTGTATAAATCTGTCTCGTGTGTGGGGTGATCAGATCTCAATTTCAATTGAGGGAAATCTTTTAAATTAAATATTATCAAGGGCAACAAATTCATCGGGTACTGCCTCCATAAGCATAATACTGACTTCAATTAATAAATTAAGTATATATACAGTTGAAAGGTTTTTCCAGAGAACCTATGTTTCAAATTTCACCCAGATTAAACAATAATAACGAAGTCGAAGAAGTTGAAGTTCTCATGCTTTTTTGAAGTTTTAAATACTAACTTTTCTGATGGAGTGAGCGTGAGATTTTTCCTATAACGTGGAAAATTTTACCTGTTAAAAATTCAGTGTACAGTGCAGTTTAGTAAGTTCAAATTTCGATGTTTTCTATCTATTTCTTCCTATTTAATTTCGGATGTTTTCGTACTTATCAAGCACATTTGAAAGATTTTTTCCATGGAACTTGTTTAAAAAACTTACGTTATAGTCGAACTATACTTTATTTAACAATTAAAGTCAGTATTGTGCTTATGGAGACAGTACCCGATGAGTTTTTTGCCTTGGTAATGTTTAATTTAAAAGATTTCCGTCGATTGAAATTGAGATCTCATCACCCCACACACGAGACAGATTTATACAAACGAAATGTAAAAGAGTATAGAAAAGTATGCCTATCTTGCCTGTAGTGACTTTAATTGTTAAATAAAGTATAGAGTTTTTTTTTTAACATAGTGTAAAATTTTTTTTCGAACATCCTAATCTGATGCTAACTCTGCAATCTCACTCCGAAGTATGAATGTGAAAGCAATATAATTATACTCTGACGAATGGAAGGAAGAAATACAGCAAAATCTAAGTTTCAATCTGTTATGTAAACTTAGCGTGAAAGATAATGGAGAGAAAATTTTGTATTTATTTTTAGTTAGTTTAGTTCTATTTTTACCAGTACAGTAGCCAATTATTATTAGTCTTCTAGTAGGAGCTTAGTATAGAACTTCGGCGTAAGCTCTTGAGTCAACTTCTTGTGTCAAATTATATTTTTCGAAAACTTCATATAGTTTTTGTCAATGATTTTGAAAACTCGAAAATAATTTCAAAAATATTTTTTATTTTTTTCAAAATTTGAAGAAATTTTTTGAATGAAAAAAAAATTTGCAATTTATTTTCACACGGTTTTTTTCTCTGCAAAGAATTTAAAACAAAACTATACGTAAAATTATATTTTCATCAAATTAATTACCTAAAATTTAATCTCTAAAGTCTTAGAAGATAGAAATATGCTCTTAAATTGACATTACTTCGAAATAATAAGTTATAACAATTATTCAAATATTCTTGTTTCATTCTAGTTTTTTATTCAGGAACTAAATTTTAGAATAAACACATCCTTTCCTTATACAAAAATTTATTTAAAGTATAAAATATGTTTCAGAGAAATTCAAATTTTTGTTGATCAAATCAAAATTTTTTAAAAAAATATATTAAATATTTGTGAAAATTGTGGAATTATTTTTCATTTTTGTTATTCCCCTATAGTTTCTTTTTCTGTCATGTTTATTTAAAGTTTATTGTTTTGAGTTTTAAATTATCTACTAGAACTATTTATCTTTTGTATATTAGTATGTTTTTCAGTTTATGTTTTTGATGTTAAAAATATTTCACAATGGACAATATTACAACAATATAAATTTTGCAAGGACGTAACATAGATATGATAAGATAAAAAAAATATTTTTAGTGACAAGTATGTTTTTTTTTTTTTTTTTTTTTTTTTTTTTTTTTTTTTTTTTTTTTTTTTGTTATAATAAAGTTGATGTAAAGTTCAAGAAAACTATGTTAAGGATATTACTCATACACAAAATACATAACATTTAAAAAGTAATTAATTATAAATTCATTTGTTTCTTGAAATGAGAACAATAAGATGTGAATGTATGTATATATGTATACGTGTATAAGTATATGACAGTGTCTTCTTCTAAACTGATAGTAGTACATTACATTTAAACAAGTGCAACAACTAAGCTTGAAGAGTGCTCTTTTTAAATATGAAATTTACAAAATTTAAAAAAAAAATAATTTTCTTCTTTTCTTTTTTTTTTTCATTGTGTGAGATTATTCCTGTTTTATTTTTGCTTAAGTATTTAATCCTCTTAATAAAGAATTTTTGTTTTAAGTTAATTTTAATTTAATTTACTGTTATTTAGCAATTCTCAGAAAAATATTACAATAAATTTGTCTGGAAAACCATAAAATTATTATTCACTGATATACTTATTTCGAGAATAAAGAAAATTAAGTGCAAAAAAAAAAGATTTAAAAATATTTTACTGTAAAAAATTAAATTTAAAACTAATTTACTTTTTTAAATTTTATTTTTAAAGGTGTTCTGGAATGCGCTTAGGGGGTGCCCCTGGTGGTGGCGGAGACCCCCTAACAATGAGCGCAGCAGGAAACGATTATGCAGAACTTTGCGATTTGGGCCCATCTCGTTGGAGTTCTCGTGGATATCATCCACCACACAGTTCATCATTACATCATACAGCAGTAGCAGGTGTAGGTGGAACAACAACATCAATACCAACAATTGCCAGTCATCATTTAAGATCGAACAGTTTCGAAGCAGAAGATATTGGTGGTCCGGTAGCCGGAGTTGTTGGTGGAAGTGGCCCTTATGGTATAAGTACTCGTATAGGAAATAGTACAAGTTCATTACGTGGTAGGCCTGGTTTATATTATTCACCACCTGGAACATCGTATACAATTGTTGAACGGCCTCATTCACCTCATTATTATTATAATACAGCCGGTATACCACCATCAAAAGGTGGTTCATTACCAGGACGTGGTGCTTATTCATCTTCAAGTCATATACCTGGTTCATTAGGTGTTGGCGGTTCTAGTGGTAGTGCCGGTAGTAGTGGTTCCGGTACTGTACCAAATTCAACACGGCACAATGGTAAAAAACGACCTATATCACCCGAACAAGTTATACGAATGTTCGGTTCAACAACCTCGGCGTCAGTTCCTACAAGCTATCATTATAGCAATGGCACAAGGGATAGAGGACGACGAAGTCCTGCAAGTAGCCCACCATCAACAACACATCAAGTAAGTGACAATCAAATGAATTTTTATTTTTTTCTCCTTCAATAGTATCATATTTTTACTTTTAACACTTGAAAATCCTTTTGAAATCTCCATTAGATTTATAGAGATCGTGACCGGGATCGTAGTATACCAAATATACATGAATTATCGACCCGAACGGTAACAATGTCTAGAGATCAACAACCAGATGGAAGTCATGGTTTTGGAATATGTGTCAAGGGTGGTAAAGATGCAGGTGAGAAATAAAACGATTTGCATAGCAAAAAATAATATATGTATATACATATGTACATATACATGTATGTATATGTATGACATTTATTACTGTCAGATAGTTATTCTATAACATTAAGCTATTTTGTATGCATGATGATATCCTACATACCTATGTCATATTGTAATATACAAATTTATATGTCAGTTTTATTTATTTTTTTTAGGTTTTTTTTATGTACATACATATGTATGTATATTATAAGTATACATATCGTGTGTGTAGTAATTTTATTCAGTAGTAAAAACTAAAGAAGATACACTTTTTCATCCTTGTCAAAATCCTTGTGCTCGAATTTAAAGAGGCTAACAAATTGGAACTATATTGAAATAATAACAAAAATAAATAATAAATAATGTAGGAGTACATATTATGTATATTCATCTTTTTCAGTAAAGTTAATGGGAAACCAAGCATTTTGTACTTAAAAAAATACGTGATACAATTTATTCGTTGAATAATATTTGTACATACATACATATCTACATATATGTACATATACACATACATATGTAAAAAAGTTAGGATAAGAAAGTTTTTTTTTCAAGAGCTATTGTCAGTCATCATCTTTATTCACTTATATTCTCTCTTTAATCTTATCATCATTTTCTTTCATTTTTATAAATTTTTTCTTTCTTTTTATGTTTATTACTATTTTTTTTTCTTGTTTTGTTTTTTATATATAACTAAATTTTTCTTTTTATTTCACTCTTAAAATTTTCTTTCTCCTCCTTTTATCATGTATATACATGAAAATTGGTTTTGTTTCTCAAAGAAAAAAAAAAAAGAAAAACAATGAACAACTTATGTATAAAGAGCCTTTGAAAATTTTTGTCGGTTACGTGACAAAATCTCATTCAGTTACTTTTTTGATGTCATTAACGATAAAAATAATAATTTTGTATTTATGTATATGCACTAAAAAAGAAAAAGAAAATACGTGTAGGTGTTTATGTCGAAATGTGGAAAAATTTGTATAAAATGAATCACATATATGTACATACAAATGTACGTACATATGTACTAGATGTACAACATTAATCATGTATTTTTTTAACTGACTTAATTATGTAGTTAACTTTTCTTTAAAATGACTTTTTATTTTTCAAATGAAATTTCAACGAATAAATTATTTTGCTAAAGATATTTCGAATTAAGTAAAATTGAAGGTTTTTTAGGTTTTCAATTTATTTTCTTTGTTCTTTTTTTGTTTTGTTTTGTTTTTCATTTAATTTTGACGATAAGAAAATTCAATGGTAACGAGTGAAAAATCGATCACGTATTTATTGAAAAGATTTTTATAAATTGAAATTGTTTGTTTTGTTTTTCATTAAAATGAAAGAAAAGGAGATGAAATAGATTTTTTGTTGGAAAAAAAAATGGTTATGTATTTAAAAAATATAAGAATGTATTTAGGACTTTTTTCTACCTAATGCGTGAAATCAAATTGTTTGAAAATATCCTGTAAAAATGTTAACACACATTCAAGGGGAAACTTTCAATTCATTAAAATTCCACATCATTTAATTCAATAAATGAAAGCAAATTAAAGTATCATTATATCGTGTTCAACCAATCTCAATTATTTTTTACATATAAGTACATACATATGTACTAATTTACATATGTAATTATTAACTTGTATATATGTACATAGATTTTATTGTTTTTAGATATTATTAAAAAGCAAAATTTAAAATCAAATTAAGATCAACATTTTAGAAAATTTATTCAATAAATATTATGTTGATATTCATTTGCATCTAAAATCAATAATTATGCAAAAAGGACCAAAATATAATTAAATATGTATTTTTTTGTGTGAAACCGCGAATGCATTTACATAAATCGATAAAAAAATAATATATGGACACTCATATGCTATTTTAATATGTATGTGTTTTGATAAAATTCAAAAATTAATAAAACTATTTATTGTTTGATTTTTAATTGAAAAAAAGGACAAAAATGATTTTTAAATAACAAACAATAATATGCGTTTTAGTGAAATTATTTAAAAATATTTTTCCTGTTTTGTTTTTTTTTGTGTGTGTATAAATTGATATTTAACACTGGAAAATAATTTACTAATTAGTTTGTTTATTATTTTTTTCTACTTTCTAAATTTAGGAGTAGGTGTATATATTTCAAGAATAGAAGAAGGTTCAGTTGCTGAACGTGCAGGATTACGTCCTGGTGATACAATCCTAGAAGTAAATGGTACACCTTTTACATCGATTAGTCATGATGAAGCTCTAAAGGTAATTTTGTTGAATTCAAATTTAACAGTTCCTATAAAAATTATTCATATCAGACCCTTTCCTTGTGATAAGATAAGCAATATCTATTTATATAGTAAAATTTCTTAACAAAAAAAAGGGAAAATGTTAAGATGTTAAACTTTAAGAGAAAATTTTTAACAACCATATTTGTTATCATTTATCTTGTAAAAACAGTTTTCAAATTATGAATTTTATAATACATCTTAACATTTGATGTATCTATTAAAATATTTATTAGTACCTACCTATATACAGTATATATATGTATATATATGTATATGTATATACATATATTATTCTATCGTTATTATAATGCATTTATTTTAATTTTTATTTTGAAGTACCTATATGAATTTGCTAATTTTTAGATTTTTTTATTATTAAAATGTACTTAAAATTTTTTTATCGCTTATAATTATTATTAAAAATTCTTGAATTATTAATTTTCAACTTCTTTTTTATTTTAAAGATTTTTTGTTTGTTTTTTTAAATTATAGAGCTTCAAATATTTTTATGTTTTGTATTTCCTTTTAAAATACACAAACTTATTATTTTTTTAAAAGGAACATTGCATAACGCCTAACATTTTAACATTATTATATACATTTCATATGAGAGCTTTAATTTAACATTACCTTCATTACATAATATATAAAATGCAGTTTTACATTTTTATGCAAATTTTGAAAGGGTGAATTGAAAAGAAAAAAAAATAAATACAGAAAATATTTCAACGTGAATAGACAAACTAGAAGAAAATGGTTTAAATAATTTCGAATTCTGTACGCTCGGATTTTTCAATTAATTCTTTAGATATGCTTATCAAATTATCCTTTCAAAGATGAATAAAAAACAAAATAAAAATAACATTTATAGTTGCTTAAATATCATTTGCGAAAAATAAACATATAGTTTTAATTTTGTTTATAATCGAAGAAATAGGTTTTCATTTTCATAAAGAAAAAAAAACATTTGATAAATTTGAAATAAAAACATTGCTACACGCATTCATTAATTAGGATTATAGAATCTTAATCAAAAATTTTTTTTATTTTTTTTAAATTTAGTGGTCAATTTATTCTACTTTGTTTTCGTTCAACAAATTAACAAAATTTAAAAAATAAACAATCCCTAAAGTGAAGGGCACAAAAAAAAGAGCAAAATATATTTTTGAATAACTTTCAATTTTAAATTGATCCTGATTTTTTGTAGAATAATTTGAACAATTTTTTTCAACTAAAATAATAATAAAAGTTTTTAAAAGTTCGAGTTTACTTAATAAAATATAAAAAAAAATTTTCGAGTAATTTGGAAGTTTTTATAAGTTAAATTTTCCAAAAATGAAAAAATGGCCACTTACAAAAAAATAAACTATTCTTCCGTGTGAGAGAATATAGAAAATTCATATTTATGCTTCCTGTATTGCAGTGTTAAAGAAGAAAAAACTGTCGATATTTTAATATTCCACTTTCACAATTTACGGTAAAAATTAATTTTATTTGTAGTTATTCATCAATCTATGAAGTTCTTCTACAAAATATTACAAAATTGAAGCTTTTAGTTTCGAATAAATCATTGATTAACGTAATTTAAAAAATAAAATATTGAATTATCATATGTTTAATTTATATTTAATTTACATTTTTATTTGCTAAATCTAATTATTCGTATAAATCGTAAATACAGTTTAGTAATTTCACATTAATTTTAAATTCATTATCGTACATTATACACCTTATATATGTATGTACATACATAAATTCTCGTATATGTATATCTTATGCTTTTTATGTATTAAGTATATGTATGTATATAATAACGCACATTAAAACTTATGTATCATATTTATATATTTTATAAAATAAATATATATAAAAAAATTTATACAATAATTTTCATCTTAAAAAAAAATAATAAATACACTAAAGTATTTTTTTTAATGAGAAAAAAATTATATATATCTGTACTACTCTACTATAAATAAGTGAAATGTAAAGAAAAAATTGGCAATAGAATGATTTTCCCCCAATGAAATCAGTAATTCTCTATAATGTCATTTTTTGTTATTTGTTTTTTTTTCTTTTTTTTTTTCTTTAATTTAATGTTTTTTGTTTATTTATTTCTTATTTTTCGGTATTGATTTATTTTTCATTTATTTATTCAGTTTTTTTATTGTTTCTATAATTTTTGTTTTTCTAGAAATTGTTTTTGTTTTCTTAGTTTTCGACTACATGTTTATTTTTTTGTTTGTTTTGTTTTTTTTCCTCTAAATGTTTTTTCGAAAGTCAATGTATTTTTTTTTAAATATATAATTCTTGTTATTTTTCTGTAAAGTATAGTAAAAGAAATAAAAAAAGTTTCAAGAAAAACGAAGAAAGAAAGAAAGAGAAAATGAATGTCAATTAAATTAAATTCTGAAAAAAAAAAGTTTTAGCTCTAAAAGTTAATTATTTTTCAGTTTCGTATTTCTTTTAAATACAAAAATTGTACAGGTACGTAAATTGAATATTTTCGTTTTAGTATTTCAGTGTTGTCAATTATAAATAATCATGGAAAGTAAATTATATTTCACTAAATCTCTGCCGTTTTTTTTTTCGTAGTTTTAAATTAGATGTGAAACAAAGAAAAAAAAATTACTGTACATTCCAAAAAGCAATCAGAAAAAAAAAAAAGAAATTAAACGTCTTGCACAATTATTAATTATTATTCAAAATATTGCTGATTAATGCACTGCACAACATTGCGTCTAGAATATTTCTTTTGTTGTTTAAATTAAAAAAGACAAAAACATACAAAAAAGGATAAATATAGATAATAACTCCTTAAATATTATTTAATGTAATAGGGAACACACTCACATTACTTTTTAGTTTCCTTTGCAATGCAAAATAGAATTTTTTTTCGGTTTTCCTATTTTTTTTTATTTATTTTGAATTATATTTTGTTTTTATTAATTTATTATTTTATTTATTTAATATTATTATTATTGTGTTTTTCTTTTTTTTGTTTTGAATTTTAATTTTATGTTGATTATCTCTGCCTTCCTCTCTCTCTCTCTTGTTTCTTCTATTGCCACATTTTTTTCTTACGCAGAGATGTGTGCAGATATTGAAATCATCACGTCAAATCAGTATGACGGTACGTGCACCTCCAACGATAAATTCAACTGCCCCATTACATGGTTTTGGACCACCTTCAAGAGATCCAACATATGCAACAACAAATCCATTGATACCACCATCACAATCATCATCTTTACCATCATCATCATCGCAACCACCACCTCTGCCACAATCATCAGTGGTTATTGGTGGTCCAGGTTCACCACCATTTAGACAAACATGTTCCTGGATGGATCGGCAGGGAAGACCGGCATCTCCACCAATGGAGTATGGCGGTCGACGTAGTGATAGGAGAGATAGGTAAGTACATTACATACATACATACATATACATATCAGCACACGTTCACAAAAACAAGGGGAAAAAATTACTTTTAATTAATCTTCCATTTTTTCAAACATTTTCCAGAATAAGACGTGTAGAACTTTTAATTGAGCCAGGACAATCTCTTGGACTTATGATACGTGGAGGTGTTGAATATGGCCTTGGAATTTTTATAACTGGTGTTGATAAAGATAGTGTTGCTGATCGTGCTGGTCTTATGATCGGTGATGAAATACTTGAAGTGAATGGTCAATCATTTTTAGATGTTACACATGATGAAGCAGTTAGTCAGTTAAAATATCATAAAAGAATGTCATTGGTAGTACGTGATGTTGGTAAAGTTCCACATTCATGCACCTCCATTGAATTAGAACCATGGGATGCATATAGTCCAACAGGGACAAGGTACTAAATTAATATTTTCAATGAGAAATATTTGAAAATAAATTTAAATATAAAATATATATTTTATAGAACGAGAAGAAAATGTGCAGTGTCAGCAATGGTTGAAGAAAAAGCACGTTCCTTACTGCCTAGACATCAATTTGCAAGTCTTTCATATTATATAGCTGAATATGGTGCCAGAGCAATGACCATAGATGCCTTTGTTGCCGTCTTATTAGAAATGCTAGATACAGCTGAAAAAGTATGAAATTTTTTAAATAAATTAAATATCTAGTATTTGCTTATCGTCTTTTAAATCTAATTTATTTATTTAATTTCTTTCAAAAATTTCAGCACACTTTAGTTACAGAAATTCGTGAATTGGTTTTTCCTGAAGATCGACAAAGATACGACGAATTAGTGTATAGAAGAGATCGAGATGCCTATAGTATCGATAGACATAGGGTGAGTGTAAAATTATTGTTATTACTTTTTTTGTTGTTAGTAAATGTATATTAAGTTTTTTTAAAGTTTGAAATACTTGAAAAGTTTTTAGTTTCTAGTAAATGTAGTTACATATACATACATACATATTTAATTTACAATTTACGAAATACATAAACTAAATCAGCATTTTTTTTATATGAAATTTCTTTTTACAAACTATTTTTTTAAGTACAATTTGGAAATTTATGGAAATTCTAAAAGAGTTTTTAGTTAAAAAAAAAAAATAATAATAATAATAATAAATTCTCCTATATTACAAAAACTGAATTTTTCAAACATTATTCTTAAACTTTAAATTGATGATAGCTTTAATATTTTGATCATTAGAAAAGTTTACTCCTATTAAATGGATTCTTTACAATTTCAGAGAAAAGCTGACCTTCATGGACATGATATGCCGGTAAGGATATGTTGTAATTATATAAATAATTTATAATAGATAAAATAATTTTATTTTTAATATTTTTGTATGTGTGTACTTCTACAATTATTAACATACTTAATTAAAATAAATGTTGTGTATATATGTTTTAATTATTATTAAGAATTTCTTTTTTTTTCACATTTATGTACGTAAATTATTTATATATTATATATGTGTATGTGTTTTTTTAATTTATGTTATATTATAAACTACTACTTCTTTTTTTTTGTTCTTTTTTTCCCTTACATGTGTAGATTGATTATTATAATTCCGATTACGATTATGACTATAATGATTATGTTGAATATGACTACTATGGAAATGTACCATATTATTATTTGCATGCATCATATTATTAATAACATTTTTTTCTCTAAGATTTCAAAATATATTAAAAATACATATATATGTATGTTATTAGAGTAACTAATTAATTTTAAATAACTGAAAAAAAAAAAAATGAAAAAACAAAACAACAAAAAATTCAGTTTATAAAAATTTTCGAAAATAAAAATAATTTTCGGTTTATTTTCTGGCTCTCTTTTTAACAATTTTTTGTTTGTTTGTTAGTTTCAATTAAATTGTAATTTATTTGTAGAAAAAACAAAATATTTGAAAAAAAAATACGTTATACTAATTTTATTGTATATTTTTATAAAATGCAAAACAAAAAAAAAAACAAAAAATACGAAATATACTTTAAATATTTATGATTTTACAAGAAAATTGTTTTACGTTATTTCTTGTAAATTTCCCAAAATAGACAACACACAAAATCAATTTGTTTGTTTATTATAATTAATTATTTTTTCTTTCTAAAACCTTAAAATGAAGTCGAATGTCAATTTTTTGAATTTTCTTTTTTATAATTTACATATTTTCGTTAAGACAAAAAAAAATAATCATACTTTTTTAGAATACACACTTTTTGAATATTTTTACTTATATCAATTTTAATCCTTTCGAATATTGCTTTAATTTATGTAGTTTCTTTTTTAACAAATTTTAAAAAAATCCTCCAAAAATCAATACTTTGAAAATTATTTTTTTATTTTTTGCATAAAATAAAAAATCTTCTTTTTTTATTTCTTCGTGCTTTTTCAAAAATTAATTTTTATTTCGAAAACAAAAATTATTTTAAAAAATTATTGGAAATAAGCACTTAATGAATATTTTAATAACAAAATATATATTGCAATTAAAAAAATAATAATAATGAACACAAAAGTATTTGAAATATATTAAAACAAATGAAATTGTGAAAATTGCAAATTTAAAAAAGAATTTTCAAATTATTGGCTTTCAGAAAAGTATATTATTTCATTTGCTAGTTGAAAAAAAATAATAATAAAAAATAAGTTATTAAAAAACAATAATAAGGATAAGAATTGTCGTATTCTTTGATTTATTTGGATCAAGGTTATGTGGTGGGATGTGTACTATTTTTTTTTTGTTTGCCATTTGTTTTTTCAGTTTGTATAAAAAAATAAATACAGACAGAGACGAAGGTTAAATTTTGATAAAAATCAACAGTTTTTGTTCCATTATCGTAATTGATTGCAGAAATACATTGTTGTTGTTGTTGCTTCGCTGATGTTGTTTTTGTTTCGAAAAATTTTAAAAAGCAAACAATAAAGTGGAATAAGGAAATTTTAATGTTGATACACATTTATGAGAGTTTCATTTTTCATTATAATTAATTTTAGAATTTTTTTATTTTGTTGTTTTTCTGCATTGAGGGAAGCAAAACATAAAAGTTTGAAAAAGTTTTTCAGTTCTATTAAGAGTGAAGGAAACGGGGTATATGGTGTCAAAATTTAATCGTATATTTTTTTTTTTTGATAGCGTGGTAAATTAATTGAATTTATCGGAGGATATTGAAATTTTTTTTAAGTGATTTTCTTTCAAAATTGTTTTTTTTTTTTTCACATGAAATGCGGCCCATTTAAAAAAAACAGTTTAGCGAATTGTACAATAAAATTTCAAAACGACATTCATATTTGTCCAATCAGTATTTTTTTTAGAATAAAAAACAATCAAATGGAAGTTTCGAGTAAGAGAAATAAATTCTCAAACCTTCATATCTCATCGTTTAAAAAAAAAAAAAACTTGTGTATTTAGAAAATTACAAAAAGGCAAATAATGTTTTTCTTATTCGATTTTCATTTTTGAAAGTTTTACGAATTTTCTTCTTGATTTACATAGTAATAGTGGGAAAAGAAAATATTTAAAAATGAAAATTCTACAATGTAAGTACAAAAATGAATTTTTCTCTAAATTTATACTTTAAACGCTTTTATTCTCGACCATTAACTTCCATTTACATTTACATTTTTCTTTTGTTTGTTAAAAATAAAACACACCTCTATCGCTGATACCATAATTTTCTTCTTTGATATTCATTATATAAATATATTTTAAGTAGAAGCACGCACGTAGAGCACTATATTTACATATAATAATAAAAATAGTATATTCTATTCTATTTTCTTCAATCTATAAAAAATTTTTGAAAATTTTCAATTGGAAATAATTGTAATTGTACTTTTAAAATTCGTCAAATATTTTCAAAAATTTCTTAAAAATTATTAACAAAATATCACGCAGAATCCTTAAAAAAACTTGTACGTATGATTTTTTTTTGTTTTGTCACCACAAATGTAGTTACTACCATTTTTTTCTAAAATCTATTTCATATTCACTTTAAGTAAAAAAAATTATATGAAAATAATATAAATTTTTTAAAAAAAAATGTCCAATATAAAAAATCTTCTTCTACTTGGTTAGTTTATCTTTTTTTTTTTCAAAGAAATTTTATTTATAAAAAAAATCAAAAATATTAATCTCCCAGGTATCCGATGTTGATTTGGAAATCATTCAAGCAACGGGACGAAGTCCATTGTCGGATTCTGGTCTTGGATTGACAGTGTCGGATATTAAAAATCGGTACACACATCATATTGATATAAAAATTTCAAGAAAACACAAAGCATACAAAAAAAAATAAGAGAAAAAAAAACAAATAAATAAAGATACAGTTAGTTCATAGGAATACACAAAGCACGTAAACTACCCCCATTAATATTCAATCCTTTTTTTTAATTGACATTTTAAATTTAAATTAACCCATAATTCACCTCGTTCTTTGTTTTTAGTTAATATTCAAAATGTATTTCTAAAAAAAAGTCCTTTATATGTTTTTTTTGTTTTTTTTGTTTTTGAATCATTGATCATTTAGTTCACATACCATTTCATTTTAGTTTGAAAAAAAAAAAAATTGTATCGAAAATAGGACACATTAAAACAAGCATATAAATATAATTATCATTTATTATCGATTTATTTATAATAACATTTAATACATTCAAAATCTGATTTTTGTTGTTAATTAAATAAAAAAAATAAAAACAAAAAATATGACTGTGTATATGTATGTATATGATACGATAGACCTCCGTGTCCATTACCATATCGACCGTTATCGGCTGGCCCTGTATTGCATCGTCACTATCATCATTCATCATTACGTCACTTAGGAGGATCACAGAATCGTTTAACACCCACAAAAACAGTTGGGACCAACACCCCAATTAAAGGTGGTGTTCATTCAGTGGGTGGTAATAAATCTGAAAATTCACCAGCGGGTAATAAAAAGGTGAATAAATTAAATTATCAACAAAAAATTATATAATTATTTTTTTAATTTTATAAAACAAAAAAAAAAAAAAAACAAAAAAAATGGAAAGAATACTGAAATTAAGATTAAATAACAATTACAAAAAAAATTGAATTAAATTGATTTCTTACGAAAATCATAAAAGGGAGAAACAGAAAAATCATCAGACAAATATCATTTTTTCATTAAAAACAAAAAAAAATCGCTTATTAATAATTTAAAAAAAAAAAAAAGTTCAGTTAAAAATTGACATTCGAAATTTCGAAATTTAATTAAATTTCTCGAATTATGTATTTTTAAAATAAATTTATAATTGTTGTTGTTGTTTCTTATTCTTTGCCTATATATATATGTACATTTTTCAGTGTGAATTAAATTTGGAAAAAATAAAAATATAGAAGAAAATATGTATTTTAATTTTTTGTTTTTATATTCGAATTGATTTTTTTTGTGTTTGTTATAAAATAATTTGTATTTTAAATTGATGTTTTTTTTAAATGATCATTTTATATGTTGCAAATTTATAGAAAGAAAATAAAAAAAAAATAAAAATATTGCTAAATGTTGTTCCTTTTAATTTTTTGTTTTTCTAAATTTAATGTGTAAAAAAAATTGTTGCAAAAAATAGATGTCTCTACGTGCGTTTGTTTATTTTTAATTAATTAAATTTATTTTTATTAACTTTGAGGGATTTTTTTTTTTTTTTGTTGTTGTTGTTGAGATAATTATTTTTTATTTACTGTTATTATTATTTTTTTATTTTAATTATAAAATTTTGGTCTTTAACATTTTGTAAGCGTAATAATTTTTTTTTATGTTCTAGTTTCTATAGTTTTGTGATATTAATGTTAAAAAAAAAAAGTCAATAAATAATTTATAGCATTTTTATTGCAAATTTATTTTATTTTCAAAGAATATAAAAATTCGAATATTTAATTTATTTCTTTTTAAATTAGGAATATAACTGTGATGAACCAAGATCAAGAAGAGGAAGTGAAACTCAAATACCAAGAAGTGAATATGAACAAGATTCGGTAAGTCATTTACGTTTTACTTATTCTTTTATGTTTTAAATTCATTTTTAATTATTAAGTAGGCACTCAGACTTCAGAGACAGGAACCCCAAAATGTCTTAATTAAAATTATATTTCAGAAGAAAAATAATTTTTCAATGAAGTTAACTTGAATTGAATTTTAATTCATTCAATTAAAATTATATTTAGTTTTTTTGGTTTGGAAATGGTAATAATTTTCGTAATTATATTCAAATTCCAAAAAAAAAAAAGAAAAGGAAATATTCAAAAACTTTATTTAAGTAATTAGGAACGCCTTATAGTTTTTGTGTTCGAAAGTATGTATATTTTTCTTGCACGCGATATTTGCAAGACGAAAAAAAAATTATCTGATAATTTCTGATAATAATATTAAATCTAAAAAAATGCTGGGCATTTATGAAGGTTCAATTATAAGAAAAGAAAAAGGTAAAAGGAGTTCGACAACGACTATATTTAAAAAATAAATTTGTGTGATTGTTTTTGTGTTCTCAAATAGGAATAATAAATAGTGAGTTTTAAACTCGAGGTAC
This sequence comes from Bombylius major, assembly GCA_932526495.1. Taxonomy (NCBI): domain Eukaryota; kingdom Metazoa; phylum Arthropoda; class Insecta; order Diptera; family Bombyliidae; genus Bombylius; species Bombylius major. The sequence continues at coordinate 17,818,531 of OW052044.1, read as the reverse complement.
AATTGACAATGTAATTGTTGAATTTGTCGGAAAATATTAAAATTTAAAAGGTACAGGTGAAAAAAACACCTTTAAAACTTAACCTGAAAATATGCAAAATTAAATTTTAAAAAATAACAGAGAAAAGAGTGCAGAAATTTATTAGGAGTATTATTTAGTTGAAAAACCTTTTTTTAAATTTGAATTACAAAAAACCTGGGTCACCTACAATTTATTGTATTTTATAACTGACCTAGTCAGATTCAGCATTTCTACAACATCCTTGAATGATTTTATTTTCTTGATAGAACATTAATGTTTAGAAGAAGCAAATTTAAATGAAAACGTAGAGAGTTAACAAGGAATTTTAAATGAAAAATTTATTAGGTTTTATTCTGAATAAAAATGTTTATTATTTTTACATCTTTAATTATTTATTTATTTATTTTTCATTTTCAATTAAAACTAAGCAACTACAAAAATTAAATTAAATGAAAATCATATTTAACCAGTTTGTAAAAATAGAAAAAAAAGAAGAAAAACATTAACAACAAATAATTAAATTGAAGAAAAATAATCTTAAATTTTAAAAATAACACTAATTTTTTTAAACTACTTAAATTATATTTTGTATTTATTTTATTTTTTTTGTTTGTAATTTTTATAATTTATCTTGAAATGCTTGTCGTAATTCTTCTGTTGTTAAATGTAATTTCTGATGACGTCCAGATGTAGAATTTTCATTAATCAATTCATCACCTGATGTTTGTATATTATAATCACGTGGTGGTTCTTGTGGTCTTCTTGGTGTTGTTGTTAGTTGTCGAAATGTTTGTGAACTTGAATTATTTGAACCAAATTTTGGTCTTGGAATTCTTAATTGTTTAACATCAATCAACCAAGTTTCCATTTTTGTTTGTTTTTGTTGTTGTGCTTCTGTGATCTGATTAATTATACTAAATTGATATCTGGAAAATAAGAAAAAAAGAAAAACAATGAAAAAATCATAACGAAAGAAACAAAAAGTCAATAATATAATTATAATTGATTCAATTAGTAGAAAACAAAAAAAGTTGTTTTTCAATAAATCAAAAACAAGTAGATTTTGGAAAATGTTTCTTGTAGAAAAAACAGCAGCAGATATTTACAAAAATAAGTCTTCAACATTAAACGGTTATCTATATAACACACGTCACCATTATTAAATACCATGTGTATTTGTATCTTATATCTTACAATTTGTTATAGAAAACTTAATTAGAAAAAAAAAGTCAATTTAAATTGAAATACAAAAAAAAAAAAACGTGATGTAATCGATACGTACATATTTGATTTGATTATGAAATTGAAACCTCATTATATCATGCACTGATTAATTTCTCAATTATTATATCTTTTGTTTATTTTCACTTCTGTTTTTTTCCAGATATATTTACTGGCTTTTATAAAAAAAAATAAATAAAAAAAATATTAATCAGATTATCTATACGTAATAAACTCGTGTAGCTAAACTCGAAAGAGTAATGTTTTATGTTAGTGACTTTTCACATGTTATTTTTCAATCGTTTGTTATTTGCTGTTTGTTTTTTTTCATTACCTAAACTTTTTTAAGGGTTAACGTTTTTGGTTGCTTGTGGGAAAAATCTATTGATTGTTTTTTTTTATATAAAAACCAAAAAAACTGAGAAAGTCAAGTTAATCAAAGTTCATCTCTGGAATATGTGAATTGTTTCCAAATTAGTGTTTGCTTGAAAGCCAATTTTTTTTTTATTAAAATTTAATTTGTATAGCTTCGGAGACAGGTTGTTAAACTTCAGTTCAATGCATAAAAAACAAAACAAAAACAATAAGGTAAATGCCACAGAGTCAAATTTCCATGATTTAAAAATTATAAGTAAAAGAAATTTTATAAAGTGTTATAAATTTTCAGAAGTAATCATTTCTACTCAATTATTATTATTGATTTATGGTCCATGAAAAATTAAAAAAAAAAATGATTATTATAAAAATATCTTAGTCATTATTTATAAATTGTAATTATTTTTAAAATTCATTAAAGACTCTCTGAAGATAATTTCTTTTTATTTATGATTCATTAGTCAAAATTTTTTGTTTTTACTAAATTTAGAAAAATTTCCCAAACCTAATGTACGAAGTGGAAAATTAATTAAATACAATTAATAAAACCATAAAAAATTACCATTCAATAAAATCTTATCTTAGATTTCAAAATTAAATTAGATTCACTATACATATAAGTGAAAGTATATATTTGAATAAAAAAAAAATACTCGTGTTATACGTATACAAGTATAAGGAAGAATATCATTATATTGTTGGAAATAATGATGAAAATAATATACAATATGAAATTGTTAAAAGTGAAATAGTGTTAAAATATCATTAATTCAATAAAGTGAGAGTATGTAGTTAATTGTACACAATTTAAGTTGAAATGTTAAGTAAAAAAATAGTAAACATGATATATAGATTTATATCTTAAAAATGCAAATTATTATGTGTACATACATGTATACATAATAACAATTTTTATCTTTTCTAGTTTTTATTTTTTTTATTTTATTTAAACAGTATTTCACATAAAGTTTTCGTGTTAGAATGTGCATAAGTATAGAGAAAGAAAAATATTGAAGAAATGTAAAACAATAATGATTTGCATGCAATTTAAAAGTTGTAATTTGTAAAATTGTTTTTAAAGGATTTCATTATTTTTTTTTTTACCCTCCTTCAAATGCATAGAATTTTATTGTTTTTGAAAATCTCAATTTTCATATTTTCTTAAATGAAAAATAATTAAAAGTTTTCAAAACTGATATTTAGTATACATTGTTAAAATTTTTTTCCGTAAATATTTGTGTGTGGTATTTAAAATATTTAAAATTAACGAAAAATATTAAAAAGTTTGTTAATGAAAAATTTACAATTAATATTTTAATGTTTCATTAAAACATCTATTTCTTCATAAAAGGTAATATACTACTTCTTCTTTTTTTTTTTTATATAATTTCTTTGAATGACCTACATATCATTAATTCAATCGTAATTTAAACGTGTATTTCTGTTTTTTTTTCTCTTCCAAGGTTCAAAAACCGCAAAAACTCCATAGGTATGTCTTTTTGTATTTATATACTTACTTACCTTTCCCATGGATATTTTCAATTAATATTATTATAGGATGAACCTGTTCTGTTTCTGTTATTACAAAAAAAAGAAGTATATATACACCACATGCGGTAATTCATTTATATTCTTTGATGATGGACAAAAGAAAGATACAATATCCGAGTATATATTAACTCCTATAACACACTACCAGTAACAGAAGCCAAATGATGGTTTATAATTGTGTCATTGTAATGAAACATTAATCAAAAAAAATCTATATGATAAGATGAGATATTAGAAACCTGATAAAAGTTGTTTTGTTGTAATGTACTTTCATTCGTTCGTTTAAATATACTATAACGTAATATATATGTATGAATGAATTTATTTATGTTTACACTGGAAAAAATAAGTTTTTTTTCCAGATTTCTATTGAAAAGGAATTTAGAGTTTTCCACATTAACTTGTTTTTTGTGTTGCGTCAAAATGTAGAGATATCCCTTTACTGTACATTGTTTTAATATGCAGAGTTCTCATGTAAAGAGGAGCAAAAAAAATGGGACAGAAGGTTATGGGAAAAAATCGTATATCGTAAAATAAAAGGAACACACGGGATGGATATGGAATAGAAATAGAACTATAAAAAGTATTGGAGAATATTTTTTTAAATAATGGAAAGATAAACAAATGTTTTTTTTCAGTGTAAATATCCGGAATTATTGTAATTTATTCATTTACAGAAAAGTATCTCTTATCTTCAAAAATGTTGACATCAATATAACGTACATATACATACATAGATACATGCATACTTCAGATATGTATATGTATTTTGTATTTTTCTCAGTTTTTTATTCTTCATATTTTTTTTGTTTTTTCAATTTATTCTTACTGTTTGATAACTTCAGCAACAGCATCCAATCCAATCAACATTTTATGTAATTCAAAAGATAAAATAGTATGTATGTATATATCATTCATAAAAAAATTTTTTCAATGTGACAAAAAAATTATATGATATGAATGAGTGAGAACCTATACTTGTATTCTCTAAATAATGTTTTATATAATTTAAAATTGCTGTCAACAACTATTCATTCAGAAATTGTGTATTATTATTAAATTTGTGTTATAATTTGTTATCTTGAAAAAAAAAAAAAAAAATGCTGAGTAAACGCGGATATAAGTTCGTGAAGTAACTTTTAGGGCAGTGTTCCGTTAGATTCTCAGAAAGTAGTTAGTTTTTTTTATTATTTTATTAAATAAAATAATCATAATAATGCCGCCAATTTCGATACTATAATCATTTTTATTGCATTTAATATTTTTTATGAAATTAAAGTCTGTGTGTGTGTAACTGTTGTCTTGAAATATTTATATTACACTGTGATTATAGATGCATAAATACTTTCAATCTGAGATCTATAATAAAATACAAAAATAAGTTCTGTTTTTATTTTTTTTTATTTTTGTATTTTAATTTTATTGAACTTCTTTTTATCTCAATTATTGTTTACTTTAATAAGATGAAATTGAATTGAATGAATTTTTTAGCATGATTTATTCAGGTAAACATACATACATATGTATGTATGTATATAGTTACATACATAAATGTATGTACGTTAGCGTTGGTTAAAGTATATACATAAATATTGAATGATCTGACTGTAAAAAACAAAACATAGAGGAATAGAGCTATATAAAGATTATTTCTCATAGACCAACTGAATGCTGTAATATAAATTGGATATTTTATTCAGGTGAATTACTTATATAAAAGAAAAACAGGTATGCAAGTATAAAATAAAAACATACTATACATACATACATGAATATCGTGATCTCTGGATTAATGACGGAAGTATATTTAGTAGAAAGTCCATTTATTGCATGCCATACGATAACCCTAATGTGTAAAATTTTTACAATGTACCTATGTAGATTTTCTAAAGAGGACAGTGAAGTATTTCTCCATTTATCCATTAAAGCATATAGTATATTATATACATACATAATATGTATATGTATATATGTACATATATGCAGGGTAATCCAGTTAACAGATTTTACAAATTATTGAGAAAATTTAAATTGAAAAAAAAAAATGTAGCGGGTGTAAAAAATAAAATTCAATGATATTTACAGTTAAATTTGAAAGGCAATTTTTGGGGTGTTTTTTTTTTCAAACTGTAAATTTTGGTATATTGTGGTTTTCTATTTTAATTGACTTTGGTTTTGTACAACATATCATATTACCAGACCACTAAATAAAACGTATTTGGGGTCTTTATCGAAAAATAATAGACATGGTAGTAGATCCGATTAAAAACATGATTAAAAAATCTCTTTTCCGCTAAAATATTAAAAGCTTTATAATTTTTCATAATATTAAAAAAAAAATTTGTTAACAGAAAAACATAAACAAATTTTAGAATCATTCTATTAAATTACTCAAACAAAAGTTAATTAAATGTTGTTTTTGAAAAATTCTTCTAAAGAATTTAAAATGCAATGCATTATGTTGAACAATATTTTTCCTTGCATATACATCATTTAGGAATGTGCATACAAAATAGCAACAACAACAACAAACAAGCAAAATTTAACTTTCGGTTGATTGAACTAAAAGACCTACTGGGTAGTGAGAATTGACCGGAAAAATATAACTATATAGACCACCAGGTTTTAGATTATACTTTAGTTTATGCTGAAAATGTATTCTTTAATTTTTTCTTTATTTTATGTTTTTTTTTTTTTTTTTTTTTTAATGTGTTATGGGAGATTTGTTCATTCGTTCTTTTATGCTAAGCTAAACTAATCTTCTGTATAGTAAAAAAAAAAAAAAAAAGTAAATATTGTTCCTTTAAGTTGAATTTAACATTTTCTCATCTTGGTCACGGTTCATTCACTACTTTGTCATGATAAACAAACGGTATGGTGAACTATTAAAAGAAGCACTTTATGGTAAAATTCCATATAATATGTTGTTTATTGTAAAATAGTAACATTTTTATTTTTTTACTTTACTGTTTTTACACCATATTATATATTATTGTGAAAGTAGTGCATTTTTTAAAGCTACAAATTACTTGTTGTCATAATATCTATATATCATATAGTTTATTAGAAAGCAGAACGAAAAGAGGGGGTGTTGTAGAAGGAGGAGGAGAAGATGTGCTATAAATGCATCATGTGCGGAAAGTCATAATTATAATATTGTTTAAATTTCAATTTTTTTTTTCAACGATGATGTAATTTGATGAACGGTAATTTGAATAAGCAAGTATGTATATAGAATATGATAGGCTATAATATACTTTGAAAAATTAGAATTCATATTATATTATTAATATAACACAAGAGCCAAAAGAATGCATGTACAAATTAAAATATGTACATTAAAATATGATATAAGATAGATTTACTAGGTGAGGGATTTTATTTTCATTAAAGTTATTTAATTATAGTACACGCATTGATTAATAGTTATGTGCAGAAAGGAAAACCAGAATGCACAAGTATGTAAAAAACAAAAAAAAAAAGAGAATAAGAGAAATTAAATTATTAAAGGTGTTATTTTGATTTAAAAAGGGTTATATAAAAAAAATTTTTCTAATGAATAGATACATGAAACATTATTATATAAAATATCGCCTGAAATTATGAATAACAAAAAAAAAAAAAAACAGAAAAAAAATGTACAGTGTTTTTCTGTTATTATTTCATAAGCAATTAAATTTTAAAAGAATTTAATTAAAATTAGTGTAGTGCAATATTTTTAATAATAATAATTTATCACGTTTTATTTAAAAAAAAGTGAAATTTTAGTAATTAGTAATTAGATATCTATGAAAGTCGAAAGTTAGTGGAAATTTGAATTTTGAAACGTTTTCATTGATAGAGTTTTTTTTTTTTTTTTTTTTTTTTTGAAAATGTTAGAAAAATTCAGGAAAAATAATTGGAATTATTTTCTTAAGCAATTTAATATTTACAAAAACATATGATAGATTTTCTATAATCCCGTTTACAATGAAAATACCTTTTTTTTTATGTATATATATATTTAAACTTAAAAAAAAATAAAACACATTCAATAGATTTGTAATGGCATAGTGAAAAAAAAAATTATATTCTGACATATTTGTTTGCGTTTCCTACATACACCAATGAAAAAAAAAAGAAAAGAAAAAAAACATATCAATAAAACATTTAAAAATAACATTCAATTGTATTATCAATTCAATATAACAAATTTCTATTTCTATTAATATTAAAAAAGAAATATCAATTATGTATGAATGCCAAGAACCTTTTATAATTTTTATAAATTCTTTTTCAAGTACGCGAAGGTAGTAGATATATGAATAAAGAATGTAGCACATATATAGTTTTTGTTTTCTTTTTTAAATTGAAATATAAGGTCATGTACATAATATAACACATGTATTGTATTTATTTGTTACTTGTAAGAATCAAAAAAACAAAAAAACAAAAAAAGAAATGATTACTTTTTTTTGTAATGTTTTCTTAATCTAGCAACTAAAAAAAAACACATGAAAATTATGTTCATTTTGTTGAACATGAACTATTTATCTACTGACCTTATTATTTAGTGATCACGTATCTAAAACACCCCAAATGTACGTACATATATCTGTTTTTTTTTTTTTTTTTTTTTTTTTTTTTTTTTTACTATGAATGTGTGTTATTATTATTATTATTATTTATTTTTTTCATGTATTTATTCTCAATTGAATGTTGTAAAACTTTCACGCACCTGTGAAACACACACGTCAGTTACAAAGTTTGGTTTTTACCTTCTACTTATTTGATTCAATATAGAATATTCAATAGAAGTAAGTTATGATATTACAAAGTTTTATTATTTTTTCTTTGATTAAATTACATATACATACATATATATCTCAGATGGTAAGAAATATCTTTTTGAGAAAAAAAAAATTATAAAAACAAATTAAGTATACCTGTTACATGTAACTGACATTGACATCATAAAATTGGAAAACAAAAATAAATGCAAAATATCTGAACCATAAGTACTAAATTTGAATAATACTTAATCAAAATTTAAGAAACTTTTTAAATATTAAGTACTTGAAGTTTCGATATTCTTGATGATTGGATCTACTTTCAAAGTAGAAAAAGATTTTTTTTAAAAAAAATAAAAGATTTTGTTTTGGTTTTACACAAGCATTATGTTATACCAAAGTACCAAATAATACCAAAGTGGATTTCTCTATCCTGACAACACTATTTAGTATTTTTAAACATTCTTCTAGTGGACAAAATAAAGGAATTCTAAAACTTTCTTAATCTTGAATACCGTTAAATTACCAAATTCAATTTTTATTAATCATTTATAATTTTTCAATATGTTGTATATTGCACATAAATTATAATATTTCGTAATTCTAAATTCAAATTTTAATTAAAATGATTAAACGGTTTAACAGAATAATACAAAAAGCTAAAAACATCGAAAAAAGAATCATTGCTTAAGAAAGATTTATTATAAATTTTTTTTTATTAAATTATATCTTTTGAATTAAAAAAAGCAATTAATTCAAAGAAACTCTTGCCAAAATGAAGTTGTTGCTAATTTCCAGTTAATTTCATATTATTGCAAAAATCAAAAATTGCGAACATATATACATACTATACTGAATGCATTCAAAACCAGTCATGCAACAAGTATACACACACATATTTGCATAGTACAATACAAAGTAAATTAAACTTTTTTTTTTCTCACAGATACAAGTTGAAAAAAATAAAAAAAAGATCCAATGTTTTTTTTTCAAGTCTTGAAAAACTAGAAAAAAAAAAACAAAAACCAATTTTGATATCTCACAAAAACGAAACAATTGAGGGAATTTATATGGAAGTAGTGACAGGTGATCATCACCATCACTTTACAAAAACTCACCCGAGTTTAGTTTTTGGCAATACCTATTTTATTTTATTTATTTAGTGTCTCCAACAGTATGGCTTATTCAAGGGGCATTTTGTGAACATGTAAAAATCTTAAGTTTATTTCAAAAATTATATAGTTTGTTAATTTTGATATCTTTGAAATATCCAACATACATTTTTTTCTAATTTTGTTGCTTACTTTCATTTTTATTACTTCAAAAATACGAAAAGACTTTTTATGATTACCCTGTATAAATTTTAATTGTTTTTCTTTGTAGTCTTTATAAAATTCCCAAACTAAAGAAGAAAACAAAAAAGTAAAAGATGCTTACATTTGAACTCTTACAGTAAATCTAATCAGAAATCTTTTTTTATTGTTCGTGACATGTTAATTTACCATCAACTTAAAGAAGAAGAAAAAATGTCTAAGAAAAGTAATGAAGTTAAATAAAAAAGAAATAAAAAGAAAAAAAATAAATAGTAGAGAAAACGACAAATAAAGAAAAGAAATATGAGATGACCCCATTTGAGGTTTTTTTTGTTATTTTAATACTTTTTTTTTAGTTTTGAAATTTCGCACTTTTTGACTAGAGAAGTTAGTACCTTCACACAGAGGGCCAATATAAATGTGCGAAATTTCTCAAAACATTTTGCATTTAATTTTTTAAAAATATTTTTTTGTTTGTTTTATTTTTTACTACTCAATTATAATGCCGATATTCATTGTTTTTTTAAATTTGCTTATAAGAATCTTTAAGAATATTGCACGTATGTACATTGTACATAATATGTACATATGTATGTATCTTCACATATGCATATTATAATGCACACACAATTCGCAACAATTGATTGCGCTAATGCAATAATGATAATAATGATGATTATGATTATGATTATGATGATGATGTTGAAAGAATGAAAATTGCATTGTAATGTAATAATTATTGTAGAAGATGAACCATGAAAATTGTAAAAATATCTTCTTTTTTTCTTCACCACATATTACATACGAGTATGTACATACATATTACATATATATAGAATATGGTATAATATCTCTTTTCATGATCTTGAAAAAAGGAAAGAAAAAAAAACGAATAATAACAACAACAATAAATAATGATTATGATAAATCTCTTAAATTAAAGTGAGAGTATGAAAAAAAGTTTTTTATAAGAAAATACTCGTAAAATAATAATAAAAAGGAAAACATGATTTTCGAAAGAAAATATCTATTTGTTAAAAATTTTTATTTATTCATGCATTCTTGTTTGTTTTTTGTTTTGTTTTAAAAAAAAATGAATTTGCAGAAGAAGAAAAAAGATGAATTATGTTCCTAAACATTTCTAAATTACTTTATTTTATCTTTTGTTTTATTTTATTTTTTATTAATTTTTTTTATTTACAATATTTTCTTTCTTTTCTTTATTTATTGAGTTTGTGTTTTTTATTTTTTTTTATTTGCAAAATGATAAATAATAGTAATTGTAATTATTTATTATACTTGTTTAATTCTTAAGCAATATTAAAAATTTAAATGATACATAATAACAGGTTATTTGTTTTTATTTTGAAAGTATTAACTAGGTATAGGTATAGTAGATACACATTATTTGTATACATATATACATATGTATAGATAAGAGTATTTATATTAATCAATAAATATTTATTTAAAAATTGAATAGATATATGTATAATTATATTAATGATGATGCATAAATGTATCTATTTATAATAAAATTGTATTGTATATGCGTCATATGATAGATACAGACATAAGTATATATGGATGTATGTAGGTGTGTTTTTTGTCTTTAATAAAAAATATTTGCAATTAAATAGTAAAATAATATCGTAATGGTAATTGTGAAAGTTGGTTTAAAGATGCCAAAACACAATTTAATATAAAGACGCGTTCATAAATGGTTTCATGGCGGAAGTATACAAAAGACTTTAAAAAAAAACATAGATAGTTATGTTGTACAATATATGTATACCCATTATTATTAGGTATAACTAACATTATATGTAGATATGAGAAAATGTATGTTGGCATATTAGAAAAAAAAGAAAAAATATACATATTATTATTAAAGAAAGTAAATGAATGAATATAATAAATAAAATATGATCAAGTTCAAGATACTCGCTTTATATGGGTGCGTTTTCTAGTGAATACAAATCTAAAAAAAAAAAATTATTTCAATTTGTTACTTTATACATTAATGTAAACATTTAATTTAATTTATATTTTTTAATTAATTAGAATGTATTTTACTTGATAATTGTTATATTCATTTGATATGGAATTTTAGTGTAGTAGAAATTAGAAAAGTAGAAGAGAACTGAAAATAAGGAAATGAAAAACAAACAAAAAATCATAGAGTAAATTTAAATTCATTTATCATATTACACAGATTTTTCTAATCTTTCATAGATTAAATTTTAGTATTCAAAGAAAATCGCATTTTGTTTTTAAACAATTTTTCGTACTTATAAGCGTTTATAATGCTAAATTTTGGGAATACAGGAACTCATTTATTTTGGTTTTTTTCATTTTAATGAGTATTTTAATAATTTAGTGCAACGCTGGAGCATGTGGACTGAAAAAAAAGGTTATGTGATATTACGAGGATGAAAACAGAGGAAAGTGTCAATGGATCTTCCATCACGTGAACTTAACTGCTTATTAACAGAGAAGGGAAACATGTGAAATAGAAAAGCATTCCAAATTTATTGCATTCATAATTTACTTATAAAAAAAAATTTTAAAATTTTAAAATACGTTCTAAAAAGCTAAAAACATATAGATGCTCAAATTTCTTATATTTTTCTAACACAAAACAAAATAATAATAATAATAATAATTGTTTGATTAAAAATTCATTAAAACCAATTTTAATATTCTTCTACAAGCTCATAATTATTTATTTATAATCAATTATCAGTTTGAAAATATTAATTCTGACATTTTCAATGATTAAATTACAATCGAAATTATCAAGTTGAAAATATTATTGAGATACAAAATTATAAATTGATAAAACATATGTATGTATTTATTTTTTCAGAAGAAAAAAAATTACATCCATAAATACATATATATCTTCATTAATTATTCAAAAGATTTTTATCATATTTTGGCTCTTTTAATTTTTAAATATTTTATTTACTGATAAAAATTATGAAGAAAAATGAATAAAATATTAAATACAGAATATCTTTTTTAATATTTTTATTTTTTATAATTTTTTTTTTTTTTGTTTAACTTCAGTTTACAAAAACAAAAACCAATACCTTTCACCGTAATATTATTATTTTATTATTATTTTTTCTCTCTATATAATATAATGAACAAGCAATAATGTAGTGGAATTTAAAAAGAAGCAAAAGAGTGCTATCGTTCATAATTAGTGTTTTTCATTGGTCATAATTAACATCCACCACAGGTATCAAACTTCAATTAAAACAATAATAATTCTCATTTTACTGTTAAAAAAATATGATGAGAATTTAAAATTTAAACATTACAAGGTGGTTCTACATTGATAAATTTTATGCGTTTTTTTCTTATATTATTACAAAAGTATCTTAAAAATTATACATTTTCTTTTAATGTGTGTAAAATTTTCAAATAATTTTCAATAATTTTTCAATTTTCTCAAGTGACAAGCGTAAAATAAAATTGGATTACAATTTAAGTTGAATTATGTCATTTTGTCTTTATGTTACCCTGTATTCACATGAATGTGCCTACATAATGTACATTTTACTACTTGTTATACGTATGATATAATATTGGTTGTTTGTTTTGAAGAAACGTGTTTAAAAAATATAAAAAAAATAGACGTTACACTAAAAGCTTTTAAATTGTAAATTTATATATAAAATCAATGTAAAATTAGGACAAACATTTTTAGTACAAGAAGAAGTACCATTTTAAGTAGTTTTTCAATAGACAATACCGAAAATAATGAAGTTATTAAAGTTGTAAACCTCAATTACACGTGAAAGATCTTGATAATTTAGAAATGTGTTTTAAAGGAAAAACAGAAAGTGAACATAATATAGAAAAATGACATGGGATTTATGAACCTATGAGTATATATGTAGTTTGTGTATAGTGTATAGTACATTTATAGATGCTGATGTTAAATGGTACAATTAACGCTTTATTGGATTTGAACTAAATTGAAGTTTGTTTCGAAACAATATTTGAAATGAATTTACATAATTAAAATTTAGAAATTTTTGAGTTTAAAGTAGGTAGTGAAAAATAAGAACAAATACAAAAGAACAAATACATATTAAGTTTTTTTTTAATCAAATTAATAATAGAAAACTGATTGTTTTGAGGCTTATTCTTACAATGTTTTTTCATGTATGTAGGTACATATTTATGTATGTATTTGTTTAGTTTTTTGAGAAACTTGAAATAATTAATGGAAGATGAACTTCAAAAATTAACAATGGGGTTTTATTTTGGGTCGTTTTAAAAAGGATGATATATATTTTTGTCGTTCAAAAACCCTTTTTTTGTATTGTATTTTTGTTTAAAAACAGAAAATCTTGGTAACATTTTTAAATTAAAAATTCAGAGAAAAACATAAAATTGTGCAATTAATTTTAAAAAACAAAAAAAAAACATAAAATCTTACCAGAACAAAACAAAAAAATAAATGTATTAATCTACAATTTCAGTATATGTATTTTTCAATGGAAAAATAACCTTTCAAAAAATGGAACTTTTGACCTAGAGCAAAATAAAAGCACTCGTATACATTTAATATCAAATACGCTGTACGCTGTATTATTATTATTTTTTTTTAATTATTATTTTTTCATTTAAAAAGAAATTAACAGACTATAAAGTTAATTGAAAAAATACACAAATCACTGAACATTATTCTTTTTATTTATTTATTTATTTATTTGCTTTTTATAATGCACCAACACAATGTATTTTATTTTTCATTGAGATTAAAATACATATTAAGAAAAAAAAATATTTATTATTGAAAATAATTTGGAAAATTATTGCAAATTTTTCCTCTTTTTTTGTGTTGTTTGTTTGATTTTTTTAAATTTAAATATGAAAATTTTGTTGTGTCGTGTAAACAGATCGATCACTATGAACAAACTAAAGAAAACTAAAAGTTGAAGAGACTGACTGACATCGACAACATGGATCGAATTAGACTTTGCGGATCTAAAGTCATTGAAATTTTATCTATGTACATTGTATGTATGTATGTATCCATGATATGATATAAGTAGATAATTCTTCGTCTTGTTTCTTTGTTTTTTTAATTCATTATTACAATATTTTGTTGTTGTTGTTAATTTCTCAAAGTTATTATATTTAACACAAAAACATCATACAGGTAAAAGAGATTTCAACAGACAAACAACAGCTTGAAGGCATCATATGCTTGCTTTATTTTTTAGATACTACATATTATATTGTATCTGTTTTCAGAAACTTGGAAACTTGAATCTTAATTGTAAACATTCACTCATCAAATATATATATCATGTATGTATGTATGTATGTATGTATGTATGTATGTATGTATTATTCATTCCCGTCAATGAAAGAGAAGATAATAAACTGAAATCTGAGCTTATAATGATCATCATCAACATGTGAGTAAATTGAAGTGTGTTGTGAATTGTTAAGGTCTTTTTGGATAAAATGTTGGTTTCTTTGAAATATGGTCTAATCAATGAAGGTGAAGAAAAGAAAAAGCATTTTAAAGGCTACATGGTATAATGGGTGTTTTAAAAGTTAAAAGATATAATTTTTGTTTTGATATTGAAAATAAGCTGATACTCGTAAATGGAGATCTTTCATTACAGTTGAGAATCTTTTGCAGGAATTGAAAACAATATTGAATTATTTTCTATATTTTAAATGTGGTTATTCACTCAACTTGAATACCCTGTATTTAATAGTAAAACTTAAATAAAATGTGAAGTTATTACGGATAAATTTAAGACCATATGAAAAGATGCTTAATTTTTATGGTCTAATATATCTGACTTGTGGTATTTTTTCTTGTTGTTATTTTCATTTGAGAGAAATATTCATTTTTCATCATTTCTATTTTGATATTGGTCTAAGAAGATTCTTCTTGATCTTCATATCAAAAAAACATTTATGTGGTGAAGAGAGTTTCAGGAGTAGATAGCATTTTAAGTGAAATTTTGAAAATGTATCTTCTTTTATATTAATAAAAAAAAGTATATGTGATTTAATGTTATTATAATTATGTTAAGGTAGTGAGTAAACTAGAGTGAAAGACAATCTGACATTTATTTTTATTTTATTAATATTTTTTTTTCTAACTATCTTGTACATCTTTAAATGACATGATATTGATTTTTGTTTTTTATAGTTACATTTGATTGGGTATTTGTATTTTTTACAATATAATTTTCTATTTTATATTTCCGGTATGTTTTTTTAATAAAAAAGACAAGTAAAATTTCATAAATGATTGATATGATTTGAAAATATGAAATGTACATTTATTGATTATTTTTTATTGATTGTAAAATAAGTCATTGATTTTTTTTAAAGCCCGATTTAAAAAGAATTGTCATTTTTTTAATTATTATTATTGATTTAATCAAATCTGTTTTTATTTTCATTTCAATCATTTTAAAATCTATCGATAAAAAAATTGAAAGAAAAAAATTTTTTTTTTGTGTCTAACAATGAAGAAATAATATTTTTTGTAATTAAAAAAAAAAATAATAATAATAATAAAAATGATCTCATATTACTTGTGAAGCAAACTTTATAGAGTAAATAGCTCAAGGTGATCAACATTAATTTTGATAGATGAGATAATTTTCTTTTTTTTGCTCTTTATTTTTATTGATTTTTTCTTAAGTCTTTAAAAGCATGCTTTACTCGAACAAATATAGTGTAGTAGGTAATAAAATTCTTAATTTTATAAAGACTAAAAATATGTATAAATTGAAATTTAACAAATAGATTCAATCTTTAAATTATTATGGCAATTAAATGACCTAGAAATGAATTTTAAAGTGAAAATTTGATACGTCATGTATGTGTAATGTATCTTTAA
Organism: Bombylius major; assembly: GCA_932526495.1. Taxonomy (NCBI): domain Eukaryota; kingdom Metazoa; phylum Arthropoda; class Insecta; order Diptera; family Bombyliidae; genus Bombylius; species Bombylius major. The sequence continues at coordinate 17,802,386 of OW052044.1, read as the reverse complement.
TGAACGTTATTTTTAATATATTTTTCTACATATTTTACAAAAAATCTAGGAAAATTTTTATTGTTCGAGAAGATTTGTTTTTCCGATTAAAGAAGGCTACTGAGAACTTCTTTTCATCATCTTGTCATACTCTTGTATATTAAGAAAATATTAAGGAGTGGGATAATTAAAAAGTAAAACAATTTCTTTCAAATAATTGTTTCTGGTACGTCTCATTTATGTTCTCTAATTACTTATATTACATTGAATAATTAAATAATTCAAATTACATATACTCTTGGAACTTCTTGTTTAATTATCATCTTGTTAATTATCATGAACATACCGGAGATTAAATTACGATAGAGATATTAAATTTCCTTCTAAAATTTTCAATTATGATGACTAATTTCCTGTAAAATTAAATTAAAGTTTAAATTTAAAAATTTTTATCAATAAAGATTACTAATTTTCATTAATTTTCTTTATTTTGTTTGTTTTTGTTTTTTACTTTTCATGTATCACTTGGATTATGTAGGATCAGGTAAGTAAAATGTGAGTTACCTCACTTGACAATTTTTTTTTTTGATAAATTTTAAGCATCTTGAAAGAAAAGCAAAAAACAAACTATGATCAATTACAAAAAAAAATTGAAAAAAAATGGCTAATTTATTTTGCAACAAATAAGAAAATGTATCTAAAAGTATGTACATACGAGTTAGTAAATACATATGTATATTCTTATATGTAATACTGCATACGTCAGGGTAATTTTGTCTTAATTATTTTCATTTTTTTTTGTCAATCTTTTATCTACAAATAATTAGTACCTATATAATTAGCATATCTTTTTCGTAATATAAGTTGACAATTTTATGTGTTTTTTTTAAAATTTATTTTCATATTATACAAAACAAAAACTCCTGCATAGATATTTTGTATAATATATAATTTCGAAATTACTGTTGTTAGTATAGATAAATTAAAACAAGAAAAAAAAACAACGTTATTTCGTTATGCATTCAAATTTAATGATTACAACGCGATGTCGTCATGTACTAATAACGATAACTAATCATTTTTAACTGCTGCTTCTGTTATTGTTGTTGAAACAATTGATAGATAGATTCAACTACAAATTATGTATTAACTGAAACTCTTAATAATTAAAATAGATTTTTGCTTTAGGCCTAAGAAAAAACAAAAAGATCGAAAAATAAAACAAAAGATTATAATTTAATTTTAAATATCACCTGACGAGTTTTTTGTTTGTCTTACAACTTCGTCATCCATTTTTTTTATTTGTTTTAACTGTTTTTATTTTGTTATGAAATTTTTACAGTTTTTTTGTCTGGTTTCTTCAACATTACTTTTTAAGTTTTCATAATTTCTTTCTTTCTTCTTCTTTTTCTCTTTTTTTTTTTATCAATTCTTCTTTTTCTTTGTTTTTGTCACACTTTAAAATTACCTCAATATTTCGATGTTTAAAGAAAAAAATATATGTATATGTTCATTCAATTTTGAAAACAAAATGCGTATATTATTTACCAACATACAATAAACATCTTGAATAATAATTCACCTATCATCAAATCACTGAATTGTAACATTACCTTATACATACCATCATCATTATCATCATCCTCGCTACTTTTTTTTACCATTTATTGTATCTACTTATTACTTTTTTTTCTTGTTTTTTTTATTTATTTTTTGTTTTTTTGTGTTTGTTTATTCAAACTTCAAAGTTTCAAGTTATACCAGCTCAATTCTACACACACACATTAATTGGTTTGTTGAATTTTATTATTACCTATAATTTGTTTTTTTTTTTTTAGTGTTTTATCTTCTTTTTTTTGCATTTCTCGGAATTCCTATCAAGTTTTGTGTTAAGGTATTTCATTCTATAATTTTAATAATAAATTGTTAGCTACGTACTATGGCATTACGAAAAAGAAATACATACTTTCACTTTTTATGCATAAGAAACGTATTTTTTGATAAGAAAGATAAAATGATTCAATCAATTCAACGTAAATGGAATTTTTAATCTTTGTTTTTCTTTGTTTTTTTTTTTTTTTGTAAATATCTACGATAACGTTTTTTTTGTGTAATGTGTAATTTTTTTTTTCAAATTGATATTTAACGAGAAAAAATTTTAAAATTGGAATTTTCGTAAATTAATAATCGATTTCGTATTAAATTTGTATTTCACTTTTTAACAAGGAAGTTACGAAATATTTTCATTAAAAGAAGAAAAAAAGAAAGAGAAAAGATAAAATATGACTACAATGACTATACAATTTAAATCAGATATTTATAATTTTTTTGGCGGATATTGATTTTGATAGGTTTTTAAATTATTTTATTTTTTATCCTGATGATCAATTTCTATTAGGAAAGTGAACTCGTTGAAAAATAATCAAAACTTGGAATTATTATGTAAATTAGCTATAGTCCAGTAATTATTTAAAAATTTATTCCTTTAGAATTTTTTGCTTGACTTAGTTGTCAAGATTGATAGTAGTAAAATTACACTGTGACACAGTATTAAACGTTGTTTCCTAATAAAAATACTTGGGTTATAGGTTTTTTAAAGTAGTTGAAATTTTAGTTTGAAGTCTAAACAATTTTAGAATTACTTATTTAGAAATTTATGTAGGTATATTGTATAACTATAAATACTTTGTAGATTTCTAGGGTTTAAAAAAGAGCTAAACAAAAATGAAATTAAAATATTTTTGATGTACTAGAAGCCCTTTCTGTTTTAAAACGAATCTTTCGATAAAATATTTTAATTTCATGCTTCACATTTTGTAAGCAGAGTGGTGTGTTAAATAATATAACTATACTTAATTTTTTTTTGTAGTGTATACTTAGAATTGTTAGTTGAAAAAATTTAAAAAAAACAAATAGGCATAAAAGAAAACAAAAAAATAAACCCATTTAATTCATATGGGCTTTAGAACTAGAAGAAAAACTTTTTTTTTTGGTTTCTTTTTTTCATGTTTTATATTACAGGGTGGATACTTAGATGGAATACGTTCACATCTTGGCGGTTTAACGCAACGTGTGAAATCATGGTATTGGGGACGACCTCTTGTAAGTGCAATTGTATTTTTGTTTCGTTTCCAAAATAAACAAGAAAAGCATTTGAAAAATAAAAATTTTCATTAAAAAAAGAAAAAAAGAAAAATGGTTTTCGTTTATTTAGTGAAAAAAAGTAAAAAAAAAAAAAAATAATAATAATAGAAAATTAGTTGATTTTAGTTAAATTTCACATTTGCATTAAAAATTTTTCCATATTTTTCTTATTTTAATTTTTTACTCTTACTTAGTTTTACAACAAAAATTATTCAAAAAAAAAAAAAAAAACAATTTTCATTCACTGCAACTCTTAAAAATCCCAATAGAATTTAGTTCGAAGGAAAAAAAATACATCCTTTTCAAAAACATTCAAGCTTAAAACAAATCATTTTCATTACTTAGATATGATTTTTTCTGTATTATTTTTCATATTAAAATTTTTTTTAAAAGAAAAAATTGAATAAAAAAATATGAACACATCATTTTTTATTTTTCCACTTTTTGTTTTCAGAGAACACTTTTATTAAATTTACTCAAAAAAATTTTGTCCATTTCATTAATTTTTGCATTTTTCACATTGTAAAAAATATATAAGCGAAAAAAAGCTCTGTTTTTATTAAATTTATTAATTAATAATAAAAAATAGAACTTTTTATAAAGAATTCAACAAGCAAAAGTTTATTGTTTTTTTTATAAAGCACTATGTAGTTTGGTTCTCAATAGCAACACTTTTTTAATTAGAAAAAAATTTTCATTTGAAAAACATACAATGAAAAATCCGAAATAATAATTTTATTAAAGAAATTGATCTTAAAAGTTGAATATTTTTTGAATTTCTATTTGATAAGCAGAACAACAACCAAGGACTAAAATATATTAATAAATTTTAATTCAATATTTTACTTTAAATTATTATTTTTTTCTGAATTTTTTTCACTTCTTTGAAAATAAATTGGAAAAACAAAAAAACAAACTTTAAAAAGCTCATTATACAATTTTTTTTAAAGGAATCACCTGAAAAATACTTTTTCATTTTTTTCAAATTTTGTTTTCCAGTTTTTGAATTATTTTCTAGGCAAAAATGAAAATGGGCAAATTTTAAATATGTAAAACTTTTGTCTTCATTTTAGTTTCCTTTCTTATACTTTTATTTTATTTTTATACAAACTACCACTTTAGAAATAAAAAAATTAAACAGAAAAAAAATATAATTGCACTATACGCATGAGTCACCCACTTTACTAAACTCACCAGAAAAAAAAAATTGTTCATAACAAAAAACTAAAGAAAAAAAATTATTGTTTCATAAAAATTAATTAAAAAATTAAATTCTAATCGAATTTATAAAAGAATAAATAATAAAGTCACTTGGCTTTAAAATTGGTTTTAGTAGATCGTAGATTTGTTTAGAACTCAAACTAAAAAAAAAAAAAATTTAAATATTATTTTGATGAATACAAAAATTAAAAAATCATATAATATTGTGAATATTTCGCTTTTAATTACATTCAAGTGCAATTTTATGTATACTTTATTTTTAATTATTTTATTTTTAGTAATGTTACAGTTAATTATTAGAGCGTTTTTATATTTATTTTTAAATAGTGTCTACTTAATGTAAATATGTAGAAGTAAATTTTTTATCTATGTATTAGAATACGGTAAAGCTTATTTGAATGTTTTTTTTTTAATATTTTTTTTTTTTTTTTATAAAATAATTAGTTGAGTTCATAATTAGATCCTTTTTCAAATGTAAATTTTTTTAAGTGAAATTAATTCAAAACTATATTATACGAGTAGGTATATGTATAAACCAAAACTACCGTTATGTTTTTTTATATAAATTTTCAGGAATAAAAATTATTAAAAAAATAAAAGGCTTTAGCAACAGAACATTTTGAAAATTTTTACAAAATTCAGTATTGCAAAAATTTCATTATAGTTTCCTTTTTAAAAGTTTTTTCACTTTCAAATCAATACAATATAGTCAGTTGTAAAACAAGAAAAAAAAATTTACGCATGTACGAGTATTGTTTTGTTGTTTTTATTTTTTTGCCTCAAACAATAATGTACATATTTTAAACAAACAACCAAACAAAATCAGTTAGCATGTAAAAATAGAATAAATTGAAAAAAATTTAAAAAAAATATGATTATATAAAAACTATAGGTGCATTGTAAATATGTACAATGAAATTTTATATGCACTTGGAATTTACTTACACAATATTTTTTCAATTGAATCGTGCATGAATTATATATAGGTATGCTTAATTATGCGTACCTTTAGTATCTGAAATTTCAATTTGCTTTGTACACATAAAATGCATATAATTTTATATTCTTTTGTCTATGAGTAATAGTTGTTTCAAATAAAGGAAAAAAAAATAACATCAACAATAATGGAAAATTAAAAAAAAAAGTAGCTAGCTAAATGCTAAATTGCAAATTTAAAGATGAAAAATTTATTACGAAAGATAACATGATATGGAAAACTAACGTGTATCATAATATTCAAATTTTTCTACATTATTTTATTTAAATTTTAAATTAGATTTTTCTTGTAGAAAAAAAAAAGATATCTTAATAGTATCATTAGTTATAAAGAAATTTAGATAAAATATTTTTTTTCGGTTCGAATATATTTTCAACTTTTGTTTTTTGGTACAAATTAACTAAGAGCAAGAAAAATTATCAAATTTGATTTGAATTACTTTGATTTCCCAACTGGAATGTGCTTCTAAAGCGTAAAAAAATTCAATCAATCTTTTTAGCTTTTTTATTTTTTATTTTTACATAAGATAAATGTAGAAACTTTTGAAGATCTTCCTTATTTTTTTTTTTACAAAAATGTTCCCTCATATTCTTTTATATCTGAATTTATACATTCTAATGTACCTATATATACACATACATATGTACATACATACATATGTATATATTAAAAATTACAAGATAAATTTAATCTCGTATATCAAATAAAAAACATACACACATGGTATTTTACATTAATTTTTTATCTTAAAAATGAAAAAGTTTAGAAAAATTATGAATTACAGCAATGTTTACCGCAAAAACCAGAACCACAATCTTTAAAAGCAATTAGAAAATATTTCGAATAAATGAAATATTTCCTTATTTTATGACAATTAAAAAAAAATCATCTCTCCAAATTTAATAAAATTCAAACCATAAAACTCATTAAAATATTTTTATTAATATCTATTCAAGCATTTAAAACTGATTCTTTTTTTTTCTTGCATTTTAATAATTATTTCTTTCCAAGTATTTTTAAATTTCATTTTTCCCATAATTTTTCCTTATTTTTTTTTATTCATTTCTCTTAATTTATTCTTTATTTCCTCATTTCTTTATAATATATATATTATTTGCCTATACCTATAACGGAAAAATTATTAAAGGGAAATGAAAGATAGAAAAAACGAAAAAAACAAATAATTCTTTTACTTTTTTTCTTTTCTTTTTTCTTCTTTATGGAATTTTTCACGATTTTATTATCATAAAATGCAAGCAAAGAGAAAAAATAAAAATTGGTTATAAAGCGCAAACAAAAAAATAATGTATTTAAAGTTCCTTTTCATGGGATCATCCTTTAACTTAATCGTATACTATTTCGTTTTTTTTTTTTTTAAATGGAAAATCTTGTAATATTTTGCTTAAAGAAAATGAACGTAAATATTCGTGTGTGAATATAGAGATTAGAGAAGACGCGTATACATTTTCCTTGACAAAGAAAATATGTACATATGTATAAATGAAGTAAGTATAAGGTTAAAGGTGTGCAAGTAACAGTATAAAATCAAAAGAATAAAACTTAAAAAGATAAAAATAAGAGAAAAAAATTATAAAGGAAATGTAAAAGGGATTTTTCTTATTTGAAATGATAATCAAGTCCTGAATTTGTATAGATATAGGAAACTTAGATATGTATGTATGTGTGAAATATAAAGGTTTAATAAAAAAGAAAAAATGAAAAACTACAGGGAAAAAAGAAATTATTGGTTAAAAATAAGGAAAAGACTAGAAAGTATAAAACTTGAGGGATTTTTAAATGAAATTGAAAAAAAAAACAAATGTCTAAAATGTGAAGATGAACAATTTTTTTTTATTTTTTTTCTAATATGATTTGACACAAACTGACATTGGATTTGGTTTTATATGGGTGATAAATTGCAGGATTATATTTTTTCGATTTTATGTTCTCTTTTTGGATCGTGAATGTATAATTTTATTTAAATTTTAGAAAAAAGGAATAAAAAATTTTCTGTGAATGTTTATGATTGAAAATTTTTGAAGATGTGACTGGAAACTATGAACTTTATCAAGAAGAAAAAAAATAAAGGTTTTGAAACTGTATGATTGACAAGATGGGAAATATAGTAAATAGAAAAACTTTAATGTTGTAGAACCAAATTCAAAATTTAACAGTTTGAATAATGAATTCTTAAAGGAAAAAGAAAAATTACATTATCTAACATAATTCAATTTAGTTTTTATTTTTCGAATGAGTTTTGTAATCAAAGAACCAAAATATGTTTATAGACCGACGGCTTTGCTCGATAATTTAAGCTTAACTTAACTAGGTTCTCGGTTTTGGATTTTAAAAAAAAAATTGAAATCTAACTTCAACAATTTCCTGAAGAATGAAAATAGAAAATTTACTTATCAACGATTTATTTTTTTGGTTGTACGAAATTCAATTGCTATTAAAATTGAGTCAGTCTCCATAAAGTCAAAATTTAACGTTTTTAAATATTCAAAAAATCCTTGTGATTTTTTTAATGTAAGTTTATTTTTCACTTTATTTTACAATTTTATGAACTGAACAAATTATTGTTATTTTGCTTGAAAAAGTTGTTAAACATATTTCTTCTCGTTTTGTTCTTATTGTAGTTCTATTTCGATTGTTTTTCTTTTTATTGTTTCAAAAATACAACAAAACAATAAAATAAGTTGATTTTTTATTAAAAGAATGTTTGATCGATAACTTTATATAAAAAAAAATAAGCAACAAAAATAAAAAACACCAAATTTAAACTGTAAATGAAAAATAAATTTGTTCTATCGTCTTCTAAATTTTAATTTTGTTCGTGCAAAATAAATTAAAATTTTTACTGCTTTGAAAAAGAAAAAAAAACAAAGCACGCTTTCATCACAATTTTATGTTTTTGACCTACATCTTAAATTTGATTTTTTTACATTTCAATTTTATCAAAAAATACCATCTTTAATCACATGTAAAATTTAAATTTATTTTTTTTTTTGTTTTCTTTTTTTGAAAATTCTTTTTCTATTTTGTATTCCTTACACTATCAGATATAAGCAATTCTGATACAGTGATACACTGCATATTAAAATAGTTTAGATATAGAAAATAAGATAGTCAGTATACATTTTTAAAATATTTTTTTTTCTTCATTTTGTAACTTGTCTGGTATGCATTAAAAATTATTTTGTTCAAAAAAGATACCTGAAAAAAAAAAAAAAAATTTTGTGACTCATAAAAATGCCATACAATCATGAATAAAAAAAAAAATGAAAAATAAATAAGAAACAAAGTTAAAAGTAAAATAAGTAATATAAAATTTTCTTATCCTTTTCCTTTCAAAGTAAAAAATTTTTATACATAAAACTAACCAGAGAAATTGATATGTATCTTTAAGAAATAGAAACACGAATATCCTATGAGAATATATAATTTCATAAAAAATAAGAAAATAAATTGTATAATACACTCTCTCTCTACAAGAAAAAAAAAAAATATAACATACATAAAATAAAAATTGCAACAAAAAAAATAACAAGTGAATTTCACAATAAATTTATGTACATACATGTACTTGTTGTATTTTTTCCATACTTATATTTTTGGCTCTCACTGTTTTTGTTTTTTAATGTTAAATTTTTTTTATTATTATTTTATTTCATACTTCTAAATGTTTTTTTTTTTTTTTTTTGGATTTATGTTTTACCATTTTCATGTGTATTTTATTTTTACCATGTTTTTTTTTTTTTTTTGTGTTATGTGTACTCAATATAGGAATTGGCAACAAAACTTTCAAGAAGTTTTGATATGAAGGAAGAAGGCGGCACATTACTTGGTGAAAAAGGAGTTCGAAGGCATCAGGTGAGTTTTTCTCTACAAAAGAAAAAAAAAATTATTTCATAACAATAAAGATGAAAAATGTGAGTGAGATACTTAAGAACATTCAACGAAATATGTAATTTGAAATAATTTAAAAGTGAACAAAAAAAGCAAAATTTGTGTGTACCTTCGACTAAATTTCAAAGTTATTTTTTGGTTTGTAAGTCCTAAAAAAACAGTGGAATATTTGTACTATATTCAAAGTGTGTGAGTAATCAATGAAAATTCTGTGAGCAAAAATAAAAGAAAATAAAATGACAAAATTTCTTTGGATAATATAAAAAGTGGTTAGAAAAAGGACACTTAAAATAAAATCTAATACTGAATAAATTTAATTTAAAAAAAAATCGTTTTCAACATTTCACGGTTTTAATGTGTAATTTTCATACTGAATTCAAAAAACAAAAAAAAAAATTTAATATCTATTTTATGATAAAATTTTGCATTTTAGGTTCTCTTACAATAATCTAAAATCTATTTTAAGAATCTTTTTAAATTTTATATAATTCGAAAATTAAATTGAAAAAACCTAAATTCAAAGTACAACAATTTGAATAAATTAAAAAAAAAAAAGTAAAAACCCATCGTCACTTTGGAAAACTGAGTCATTGTGAAAAATATAATCAATATTTTGTTTACTTAGAGCTTTAGAATATTTATTAGAAATTACATATTTTTTTTGTTAGAACTTTCAATCGAAAGATATAGATAATTAGGAATTAGAATTTTTATTTAAAAATTAGTTGATTATAAAAGTAGCTATACGTAGTAGCTAGTTACAACGTGTGTAAATATACATAATACATAAATGTTTATAGATTATTTTTTTCCATTGTGGAATTTATATTTAGAGAAATTTGAAACAGAGCTTTTTTTATTAAATTACATAATTTGATACAATTTTTGTCAATAATTAAAGACTTTGAGTTTGAAAATAAATTTTGATCAATAAAACCTACACAAAAAAAGTCAAAATTATTGTTTTTCAATATGAATTGTTTTTATCATAAAAAAAAGATACATTTGAATATACATTTTTTTTTTCTCAATTTTTTTTCCCTTTATTTCTTATAAATTTTACTAATTAATTTTCTTCAAATTTTTAGTCAATGCAAAGGTTATCGGCTGAACAAAATGGTTCAACGACTGATCAAACACAAGAACACAATCCAAATGTTGTACCTGATCATAGAGGCAACTTACATATTACTGTTAAGAAAACTAAACCAATTTTAGGTATTGCTATTGAAGGTGGTGCTAATACAAAGCATCCTTTACCTAGAATCATTAACATACATGTAAGTTATTAATTTTCCAGTTTGTTTCTTTTTCTCGTTTCTTAAAGTAATTGTTTTTAAATATTAAATTAAATTAGGAACATGGAGCTGCTTATGATGCTGGTGGATTAGAAGTTGGCCAACTTATATTAGAAGTTGATGGTCATAAAGTTGAAGGAATGCATCATCAAGTAAGTTTTTTTTTTAAAAAAAAATTAAGTTTTTTTCATAAAATTAATTATTAAAAAATTTGTTTTGTAGGATGTAGCACGCCTAATAGCTGAATGTTTTGCAAATCGTGACAAGGCTGATATAACATTTTTAGTAGTTGAAGCTAAAAAATCAAATTTAGAACCGAAACCAACAGCTCTAATATTTTTAGAGGCCTAACATTTGCTTGCCCTGCCGGCTAGTGATCCCTCCAAAACACATCAGATGCCAGAGGAAGGGATCGACTTAACAACATACCGCTCACACAGTCATGATTAATTTTTTGATTTCAAACAAGTTAAAATCTAAAATAAAGCAGTAAAATTTTATGACAAAAAAAAAGTCGAAGAAAAAAAACAACAACAAAAAATTAAATTATTTATTTTATTGCTTGCGCACACATACGAAAAATAAGAAGAATAAAACCAAAAATACGGAAAAAAAATGTCAAGTAATTCAGTTTTCAAGTGGGAATAATTAGAAAAAAAATTTTAAGCATTCATTTTTTTTTCATATAATTTTGTATTTTTTTTTAAAGTAGATAATGTTTTGAAATTTTCATATAAATTAAAATTTACTTGTTAAAAAATTGTTTGTTTTTGTTGTTATTTTCAATATTTTGTAATCATATAAAAAAAAATTCATTTTCAATTTAATGTTTTTTGAACACCAAATACAAATTAAGAATTTTACATAGAAAGAAATTTTTACAATTTTTCCTAATGTTCTTTATAATAAATTAAAATTTGAAAAAAAAAACAAAAAACATGTTGAAAAAAAAAACATATCACGTTTATAAGTTCTTCTTTTCTAAATAACAAAAACAAAAAACTAATATTCTTAAATAATAAAATTTATAAGAGAGAAAAAAAAATAGAATTCCTATAATTAGAATTTTTTATATTATTTTTTTCTGCTTTTTTAGAAAAATTTTCTTTTTTGTATGATTACAAAATATGTACATGAAAAAAAAAATTAATAAAAAGAGAATATTTTTCAGGTTAAAAGAAGAAAAAAATATGTTAAATTGCCTAAAACGGAAAATAAGAAAATAATTAGAAAATTAAATAAAAATTTAAAATGTAAAAAAAAAACAATACGATAGAAAAGAAGACGAAAATAATTCCAATTATACTCGTATAATAAAATTTTCACTGCCGTTTGTTATAAAAATTATAGAAAAGAAAAAAAAATTACAAAAAAAAAAAACAAGTATAATTAATAGTTGAAATGATACAAAAAATGTTCCCAAATTAAATAGTTTTTCTTTTATTACAAGTGTGAAAAAAAAAATCAATTATTTTCTGTTCTTGTTTTGAAACATTTAATTGCCAGGTTTCACCAAACAATTAGGATGAAATTTTAAATAACAATTTACCAAATGATCAATTTTTTTCTTATTGAATTAGAATAGAGATATCTAAAGAATTACAAAATGATTTTTTAAAAAAAAAAAACACGACAACCAAAACTTTTAGGAATATTTACACCAATTTTGAGTAAAGATTTTAAAATTTTGTGGAAACCAGGCATAGAATCTAATATTTTGTCATATTTATTTTAAAAAAATGTACTGCTTTCTGATTTTGATTGAACAATATACATAACATAAATTCCTACAGGATTGTATTTCCTATCGAAACATTTCTATTACTTTTACAGTTTCTTTTTAACCATTAACTTCGTCCCTATATTCTCTCATAAGTCCTTGTTATTTCATTTTTTTAAAAGTATTACACACACACTTTCAAACTATAGAACAAGAAAATCAAGATATTCTAAATATGAATAAGTCCTAAAAATTGCAGTTGTATTATATAATTCTTTTTTTTTTAAACTAAAAATTAAAAATCTACTGTTATACTGGAACACTTTTTTTTTTCAAAGAAGAAAATATATTCTTATTATTATTATTATTTTATACTCTTAATAATAGACAAATTTTTATATAAATTCCACCTTATTAAATTCCGTATAGAACAAAAAGAGAAAATATTTGAGAAGAAGAAAAATATAGAAGAAAAAAAATACAAAAACAACAATTTAGTACCAGGAAAATATTAACATTTAATAGATATTTAAAAAAAAAACAAAGTAAATAAAAATAAAAAGATAACAAATAGTTATGTAGTAGTTAGGGATTCAAATATGGCCAAAGAAAAAAAGAAAAAAAAATAGAAGTTAAACAGATTAATGGAGAAAAAAAATAAATGCAAGAAAATCCAAATAATATGTAGGTTTAGAAAAAGAAAAAAATACTCCTATATTATAATAAAAATATTTTACAAATTAAAAAACAAACACCAAGAAAACTAAAACAAAACCACAAAAAATACTAAAGATAGTAGAGATTAAATTTTCTTGGTAGAAAAGGAAAAAAAATCAACGTTATAATTAGAATGCCAATACAACAACAACAAAAAATGTTCAAAAAACTTTATTGATTTTACTTAATAATTACAATTTTTTTATATGTTGCGCTTATTTTGAAACACTTCTAATTTTTTGTTTTTTCAAAGTGTTCTCGTGTCTGCGTTTAAAAAAATAATTGAAAAAAAAAAAATTAGAAATTAATCGAAATTGAAAACGAAAAAAAAAAAATTAATTAAATTGAAAAAATTAAAAAGAAATTATTGTGTGTGCGGTAAAAATTAGGAAAAACAAAAATTTGATTCGAATTACTTCATTTAAAATTTTTTCATTTATTTTTTTCTTCTTCTTCATTCTTTATAATATTTCATTTTCATGAAATTTCTATATTTCACATTAAATTTAAAAAAAATGTCTGAGGCTGTGTTTGTTAAGAAAAAAGGACAAGGAAAAAACTAAAATAATCTTATTAAACAACCTACTATACTCGTACTGTGTCAACTCTTTCCAATATAATTTTCTCTGTAAATTAATTTGTTAATTTATAACTTTTCTTTTCTTTATTTGTTTTTTTAATCCTTTTAAATGCTTTTTATTTGTTAATTTCTCCTAATTTATCGAAAAATAAATAAAGATATTCTAGCCGACAGGGTATTAAGAAATAAAAGAAAAATAAATATAAATGGAAAAAAAAAGAAACAGAGAATTTAAAGAAATAAAAAATAAAACAGTAAACAATAAATAATTAAATATTTTTAAAAATTATTGTAAAAAGTGTTTAAAAAAAAAGATTTAAAAATATATAATTAAAATATGGATGTAAATGCCTTCGTTTAAAAAAAAACTGTTTTCAAATTAAAATTACAAAAACAGACATTTTGAGCAATAATTAGGAAGAAAAACAAGAAATTAAAAAAAATAATATATATACAAAATTTTAAAATGTTTTGTAGAGAGAAAAAAACCAAGGTGTTAATAGCTTTTTTTGTGCCAAAATAAAGTTGACAAAATATAATACAGAAACAAATACATAATGCATATTATTAATGCAATATTAAAACTGAACACAACCAATTTTTTAGAGCATTACAAAAAAGAAACATTTTGGAGGGTTTTTTTTTGAACGGGTACATTAAATAATTAATCTCTATCGTTTGGACTTCAAAATCTTCCAATTTTTCTACAGTAAGAGGAATTTCTTGAAGAAGATAAATACTTTTATTTGCAATTCTTTGCATTTTCACCTTTTAATTTTATAAATTTATAATTACATATGCATATATTACCGCTTGAATATAATTTATGTAAACTTAGACTGTTTTTTTAAAAAAAATAATAACATAGACGAATTCTAAAAACACGATTAAGCGAGAAACGAACTGAAATATGTACTTTTATATCTATTATGATAAATGAATGATTTATCAGGAATACATCTAAAAGATGTATGGAAACAAATTTACTCGGGAAACACGACTACTGGACGAAGCAATGTATCAAAAAATAGACAGATAAGATATATATCTACTAGGATACATAAATGATATGTCTAAAATATATCTAATGGATATCTAGTAGATGTTTATTAGAAAAAATTTGATCGTGAGACCCGAGAAGGTAACGAAGTAATATATCTAAGATTAGATAGGTGGAATATATATCCTTGATGGTTAACATGGGTTCTTTCTTAGAATTTACAAAAACAAAAATGCATGTGTGTATCTTTTCTTCTGCGCATGTTTCTCTAGTATAATACGAAATGCCATCTTTTTTAAATCGTACTATAACACTTACTTCTGGCTGCATTATCACATTTCATAGTTAATCAAATTCTGAATAATTGAACGACATGCTGCGAATTTAAAGTCGATTGAATTCTTGAACTTAGCCATTTTCTAATATCGGTTTAATAAAGTCGTTTATGCAATTTTTTTTTTTAATTTTGTAATGCTCTCAAAATATTACACAAGCCAAACAAATAAAATTGATATTAGGTTAAAATTTAAAAGAGATTTTATAATTGAAAGGATTAAAATATACATATTTTTCTTTTCAGAACGACTTTTTTTTAGGTTCAATTCATCATTGTTGTTTTATTAATTACTTTTTTGTTTTAGTTAAAATTTATTTTAAATTTTAACATAATATCGACAAAATTAAATAACAAAAATAGGGAAAAAAATATATTAAACATATACTAAAAAGCAATCATTATAATATATCTGTGAAATCATAATCAATGCATGTATGTATAGTAAATGTAAACAGAAAAACAGAATAATTAAAAGTTGGAAAAAAAACCTAATTAAATAATAAAATAAAGCAAAAAAAGCAGATACAAAATAAGCAAGAACAAAAAGGGTATATAAAATAATTTAAAAAAAATGATAGAAAAAAACAAATACGAATACATAAAATTATAAAAGAAAATAATGATGTAAATAAAATTATTATAATTTTTTTACGATAGTTAATTGTTGATTATTATTAATTATTATTATTATTATGATTATTATTATTATTACCAATTATTAAAATAATTATAAATGTATAAAAAAAAAAATATTTATACAAAAAATAATTTAAAGAAAAAAACAACAATAATCGGTTAATGAAAAAAACATTGAAAGAAAAAAATATATATATTAAAATTTAAGTAGCGTTGCACAGCTTTTTTTTCAAATTTTGTCTAAAATAATACCTATTATAATTATAAATAATATTAAAAAAAAATATGTAGATATGTGTATAAAAAATGAATTTATATTGCAATGTAAAAAATAATTAAAAACTTTAAAATAATACAAGTAAACAAAAAAAAAAAAAAAATAGTTATGAAAACAGCAATTAATATGTAAGCCTAATAAGATGTGAAAGACAGTTTCAAGAAAAAACAATGAAATTTAAAAAAAAAATATTAATAATTAGTTTAAATTAAATAATATTGTAATAAACAGCTATTAAAAAAATATTTTGTTTTGATGGTTTTTGAGATATTTTGCAAATGCATATGATTTTTATAAGTTAAAAAAGTTTATGTTGATGTTGTAAAATATTTACGTTTTCTTCACAATTTTCTTTGTTTAGATTCAAAAATATTAGAAAATATAAGACAAAAAATACTAGATTTATGTTTCAACAAGACCATATGGAAGACCATAAAAAAGGATAATAACTTACAATGAAATAGTATACCATCAGAACTTGTAGGTTCACCAAAACTGGTTATATGTATTTTTGTTAATTAAGCTTTAATTATTACTTTAAATAAAAATCTAATTTAATTAGTACAAATTTTTCAGTTAAATTTGAATTTTTATGTTTTTGCGTGTTTACAAAATTTTTTATGAAACATTTTTTTTTATAAAAATTATTTATGAACAAAAAAAATTCAAAAATATTAATCAAAAATTATACAAAAAAAAAAAAAAAAAATTATATCAAATTTATAATAATGAAAAAATTTAAAAAAAATAATAAGCAATTCAACTTTTTTTTCGATTGATTAAAAAATTAAAAAAAATATTCAAATTTGAAGGAAAATACCTACATAATAATTATACATTCGTAAAAAGAAAATTTTTTTTTAAATTTTAAATATTTTCTGCACATGTTAAATTCAAGCAATATATAAAAAAAATATAATAAAAAAAAATTCAATTATGTAAATTTAAAATTATAAAAAGCACCAGTTTTGTGAGTCATTTGTGTACAAAATATGAAGTATATTTGTTTGTTTAAAGGTAAAAACAATGAAAAATATAAAAAAAATTAAAATTATATTAGAAAAAATTATTAATTTATTTCAAATTTTATTTAAATTATTATTTCTGTTGAAAATTATAATTAATATTCAATTGTTTATTAATTTATTTTGTTTGAATTTTAATCATTTTTGTGATGCTTAAATTCGATTCGAAGAAAATTGTTAAACACATTTTATTAAATTTGTCTGTTTTTTTGCAGTAACCTTGCATTACTGTTATGTAAAAATAAAAATCAAATAATTAAAATAAAAAATAATTAAAAATAAAAGTCATCTAACTATACTCAATGTTCAATAAATTTAAAATTCCGTTGTTGAATTTTATTATTTGTATGTTAAGTTTAAACAAACAAAAAATAAAACAGAAACATAATAATTTTGAAAAATAATAAAAATAAACCAAATTCTCAAAAAAAAAAAAAAAAAAACCGGAAATAAACAAAGTACCTACACAACTAAATATAATTTTTTTCATTATCTTAATTTCTTGCTTATGTAAAATTTAATTTTCTTACTTTTATTTTATTCAAATATCTTTTATTTAAACAAAATAAAAAAAAAAATCTAAATGAATAAGTAACAGAAAAATAATACAAAAACAACAAAGTATATATAAAACGAAGATTGTGTTGATTAGTCATTGATATTATATTAAAATTACAAAAATAATAATTATTATTATTATTATGAAAAAAAAAAGTATTTGATATTGATATTAATAAAAGTTTAAAAGAAAAATCAGTGGAGCGATTGATATTATTATTTAAAGTATAAATTTAAATTTGAAAATAAATATAAATAATTAATAAAAAAATTACAAGAAAAAAAGAAGAAGAAAATAACAACAACACTAAAAATAGATTAGTAATTATAATAAAAGCCAGAAACTGAAGTAAATATTATTATTATTATATTTCAAGAAAAAAAAAAATATGAATAAATAAATTTGTTTATAAAAAATTGCTTTAAAATACATACATAGTGTTACAGTTTCATTTCATTATGCATTCACATTATAATTATAGTTGCACATGTTTTCACATGGAATCCTTGTAAATTTGTTTCTCAAAGTATTGTAAACCCATTGAAAATTAATTTGATAGATTTTGAAATTTTCTTGTCTCACCAAAACAGACTTTTTTAAAGGAAAATATTTTGACTACAAATGTAAGTCCATATTATGAACCCTTTAAGTTATTTTTTGATGTCCTTTATAAGTCGTCTTCTGTTGAAGAAATCTCTTTTGTGTACAAGAAAAAATTCTAGAAAATGACGAGGAGAATATTGAATAAAAATTTCAAGGTAATCAGATCACACAAATGATTATCTAGAATGTTTGGTCACGTGTATAGTGAATTTCGAAAAATAAACTTTTGTAGAAAAAATATGATTGTTTGTAGTAAAAAAAAAAAAAAAAAAAAAAAAAAAAAAAAAAAAAAAAAAAAAAAAAAAAAAAATCGGTTGAGGGTCGATGCTTATAATTTCATATTCCTTTTTACATTTTTTTCAGGCGTACTTCATATGCAATATCTAATAAAATTCAGTCTGCAATGATTGAAAAAAAATAATATAAATTGAAAAATTTAATATCTTGTTTCTATACAACAACAACAAGTAATAACGTTTAACATATTCGTAGATACTATATTCCATACAATCATTTACATATTCACGTAAACAAAATTTAAAAAAAAAAAGAAATAAATAAAACAAACCAGTTTAGAAATATTTTCATAAATGATTTTCACATTAAAAAAAAAATCAAATTATTAAACTAGATACTTAACATACAAGTTTATTTTGTTGTGAAGGTGACAATATGTATGAACAGAACGATTTTGATTAGTTTCGAATTTACAGTGATAATACTTAGTTGGATATTTCTAAAGAAGTGCAGTTTCTTTCCATAATTTTTCAAAGTTCACAAAGAAAGCAATAATTTTCTAATTGAGAAAAAAAAAATGTCGAAATTAACACGTGAATGTTTAAGTGTACATGATCAAGCAGTTCTTGATTCAATTTTTAATCCATTACAAATTGGTGGTGGTGATATAATACCAAATATTTTTGATCCTGAAATCAATGAACAAGTACAAGATCCTCCAGAAGAACAGACTGTTGAAGTAAAAGAATCATCAAAATATGAATTAGAAGCAGTTGAAGCAGCTGAAATTGGTAATTTAGATAAATCATTAGAATTATTCGAGAAAGCAATTAATGTGGCACCAAATCGAGCTTCAGTATACAATAATCGTGCACAGGTGTTTAGATTAAAAGAAATGGATGAAGGTAAGTTGTAATAATACATATATGTAGTACATACATATATGTATGTACAGTGACCGACATAAGTATTGGCACACTCATAGATTTTTTTAAAAAAGTAGTGAAACAGTCTGAATTATTAATATCAACTAATTTTTTCCAATTTATTTTAAATCTTCATTATTTTTATAAATTTTCTACAAAAAATAATTCAGTCCTGTTACATAAAATTTAAAAAAATTTATTCAAAGTCCTATTTTTTCATGGACAAAAGTATTGGCACAGTAGTATAATTTCAACAATTAGCTGCTTAAAAATCAAAATTAAACTAACAAAAATAATATGAATTACATTTATTTATTATTTTGTAGCATATCCTTTCATTTTTATTACTTCCTGCAATCTTTCAGGCATAGAATAACCTAAGAATTTCACAAAATTATATTTCAAAAATTTTACACTTTATATTCACTTATTTGAAATGGCAAGACATGAAATGCCCAGACATGAAAAATACGGCAAGACATGAACAATGTCCTGACATAAGTCTTGACATAAAAAAGTCTCGCCTGGACTCTTTATTAGGATCTTCTCAATTCCAATTTCATAAAAAAGTTTTATTTTTTATTATATAGGTACATATTTATTATTTTTCGTTGATATAGCCTGGATTTATGCAAAATTACATAGTTTCAAAATTCCACCTTTGAGGTAAAAATATTTACAACATAATATTTTTAGTATAATTTCAAACCATAGTTGCGGTGAAAAAGTCGAGATAGAATCCATATAATTCGATGTTTTTTTTTTGAACACAGTTACGATAAAATTTATGTTTAGCGAAAATATCGCAGTATTAATTTTTTCTTCTTGAAAAGAAAAATTTGAATTTTTATTTATTTGGATTTTTTTTTATTTTTCAAAACTAATTGCAAGTTGAGAAGTGTGACAGAAGCTTTTATGTTTAATCGAAAAGAAAATTGGGGTAATCTTTTTATATACACAAATTGTGTAAATTTGAATCCTTTTATTGAGTTCTTGCAAAAGTATCGGAAATTCTGGACACCCTTAAAATTTCATTTCATTTCATTTTATCAAAACAAAATTTTCAGTCCAGAAAGAAAGTTCTGTGAAAAGAAAAAAATTTCGATACAGATGATTCTGTTCCGATTAGAGATCAAAATTGGCCTGAAAATGTCTTCAGCTTTGAAATGACATGTCGTCGGTTTGAAACAAAAATGGCACAACTCAGAATCGAAATTTTTCACAATCGAAGTTTTAAAACAATGATTCAGTTCAATATTGTATAATAATATATAATATATAATATATACTGTTTAACCAGATACAATGCCTCTTTTTTTTTTGCATCCTCGATAATTCACGTTTTTGAGTTGTGCCACTTTTCTTGCAAACCGACGATGTGATAAAAATTTTACTTTATTATTTTATTCTTAATTAGAAAGGCAATATTGTGTATATCGCATATAATAGGAACTTTCAATTGAATACAGGTTTTATTAAGCCAGCTACTGGTGCCCAAAACTTGAAGCTCCCACCAAAGACGATTAATCCTTCCCATTAGAATTTATTTTAAATAGTACACATTTTTGAAAATAAATTAAATTATCCTTCACGTTTTTTATATTAAATTTAAAATAAATAATTGTCTTAATTTTTTTAAAGCTGCTTTTAAAGATTTGGAAAAAGCATTGGAATTGTCATCAAATAGCGGTCGTACAGGGTGTCAGGCATATTGTCAACGTGGAATTTTATATCGTAAAAATAATAATTTGGATGCTGCTAGATATGATTTTGAATGTGCTGCAAAATTGGGTAGTAAATTTGCAAGGATGCAGGTGAATTTTTCATATCTGAATCCTCTTTGCATTTTTTTTTAAATAGTCCTTTTTTCCACAGTTAGTTGAAATTAATCCGTATGCTGCACTTTGTAATCAAATGCTTAGTAATGCATTCCAGAAATTATCTTAAAATTGAAATTTTTTTTTATAGAAAATAAAATTAGCTAATTGTTCCATTTTATGAAAATACTAACACATTGTTTTATTATCCTTTTAGAAAAAAAGAAGAAAACATCAAATTAACTGAACGTAAGCTGAATTAAAGTATTTTGCGTCAAGAAAATAAAATATCGTGTTATCGTGTAAAAGTCCTTTCATATAATTGTGGCACATTTAATGAGAATGCTGTTTTCCCTTTACAAATTCAGAAAAAAATAATAGTAATTAATAAAACCCTATCAAGATCTTTAATCAAGTTTTTGACGAGGTTTGTATTTTTTGTTGTCGTTAACTTTTTGCAGTAATGCAAAAAAAAATTTTAAAGATATAGAAATGAACTGGAAAATAGGCTTTTAATTTAAAATGATATAATTATATGTATTAATTGTTTTAAAATTATTATACTAAAAATTCCAATGGGAAAATAAAACCAAAAAAAAAAAAAACAAAAACAAACACAAAAAATTAAATAAAATTAAGAAAAAAATACTTCTAAAAATAAAATAAGAAATTAAAGGTAAAAAAAAAAAAGAACCGATGAACTTGTCATGTATCACCTGCTCACTTATTTTTTCTGTGTACTTACAACGAGAGCGTACTTACTATAAACTTTTTGTACCACACTCAGTACTATAGTAGATGCATCTTACATACACTTGTTCTATATGTATAATATTGTATAATATTGGTTAACATAATGTACATATACGAGTACCTACTCGTACATGTTGTAAAGGTAAATAAAAGTCGCACGCGTTATAAATACATCGTTACCTCACCTTATATCAAAAATGTTTTTTTTTTTGTTCATTTTCATTTAACTTCATATAATCGATGTCTCAGGTTTCTTATAACGATGATGATGATCATTCGTTGAAATGGCTATCATTTGTAAAGTAAAGTTGAAATGTAATGTAGAAGATATTGTGCGCGTGTACATTCATATAGGTTGTAAATTGTAAGTTGATTAAAATTGAAAAAAAAAAAAAAGAAGTAAATTAAAAGATGTAGGTACCTACTAAATTTACCTACTAAAATTCACTTGATGATGATGATGATGTGATATGTGATGATGGTTAAAAACAGTTAAAATGTGCATGTGCTTTTACTTATACACACATCACTTTCTTTCATTTCGGAATTTTCTTTGATATGATATTTATATTTCATTTTAAGTATGTATATTCGTATGTATCATATGTAAAAATATTCCTTGTTATTACCAATTGGCAATTGATCATGAATGATGCTGAATGAATGTAATACCCTATCTTAAAATAAAAAATAAAAACCATGAAGAAGTAGAAACAAAAAAAGGAAAAGTTAAACAACAAGATTAACAATGTTACATACTGCCCTCCTGTCACAATTGTTTGCTTTTTACATACTGTAATGCATCTACTGTAGACTTGAGTACATCAGTACAAAAAAAAAAATAAAAATAAATAACAACAACAAAAATTCACACAGATAAAAATGTCATTGCCTTATCGAAATCCAATTATATGTTTTATTATTGCGAAATTGTCGCAAAAGTACATATATATTAAATTTAAATTTAAATGAAATCAAAAAAAATTGATTCGAAAATTGAACTGTTTTACTTGTAATTTGTCATTGAGAAAAATCATGAAGAAGACAAAAAGACAAGAAAAAAAATATTATCGAAAGTCTCTGCTGATAAAAGATTGACATTTTCGGTTGTTTTAATTTTTTTTTTCAGCAACTTTGTTTCAAATCAGGGATATTAAAAACATAAAATTGATTAAAAAATAAAATCAATTTTTGAAAAACAAAAAAAAAATTAAACGCATATATACATACATACATATGTACATACATAGGTACTCATCAGTGTATAGCAGGTGTAACATGTAAGTTGTGTGGCTGTCGCTATCAGTTTAGATTAAGAAAATAAAATTAAAGTAATTTTTTTGTTTTTTGAGTTTTTAAAACCTTTAATCTTAGAACAACAACAACAATAAGAATAATAATAACAAAAAATCCTAATCATATTATTTTTTTCCTTCGATAACATAAAATTATACTTAAAAATTGATCATATAAGAATCATCAGACAACTAAATCAAATTCTTGAAAATAAAAACGAAAACAAAAAAAACAAGGACCCTTTAAGAATCCATTCATAGATAAACTTGAATCATTTATCTTTAACGATTCATAATTTAGGGTCAATTTCCAAAAAAAAAAAAAGTCAAGAGTTTTGGTTGAAATTATTTTTAAAGGTTCATAAAAAACACGATTTTTTCGTCTATCTTTCTTTTTTCGTTTTTATGTGTGCGCGAATTAAAAAAAAGCTGAATTTATATGCCTGATTTTTTGGAATCACTAATCATATATGGAAATAATGTATAATATGTATTTTTAGAGATAATATATATGTATACAATATACATACATATATGTGTAAAAATATATTTGTAATTATAACATTTATTATGTATCAAAAGGTGTTAAAATTCACCTGCTCAAAGAGAAGCGACATATAACATGACGGATCTGATAAAGGTGAGTAAGAACACACGGCTGCATATAATTGTAAAAAAAATATACCTATAAATTTTTAAATTATACATAGTACATACATATATGTAAATAAATATATGTATATAAGAAACAAGTTTTATATGTACATACATACATATGTAATTTTTATATCTATAAATATCGATGAAAAACCTAAATAAAATTGCGTTTTAAAACAACAATTTAAAATAAAGGGAATACCTACTACATATATAGAATAGAAATGTACATTTTTTTACCGTTTTATTGTGTTAGGTCAGTATTAAAGTCACGAATTTGTACGTTATTGCTGAAAGGTGTGTTTTCGAATATGTTAATTCATTATATATATACATACTCGTATACTCGAACGTATTGAGAAAATAAACCAAGAATTAATAAACTTAATTTTCTTTATAAATGTTGGTATAGAAGATGTTACGAGGTTAGACACATAAAATTATATAAGATCCTTAAGGAAACATTGTACTTAATCCTGGTTTGTAATTTGTAATTTTTTTTATTTCTAAATAATAATTGGTTTGAATGTTGAACATATAGAAATTCCACAGTACAATAAGGGTAATTAAAAACACACAAAGAAAAAAAAAAGGAAAGAAAAAGTAACTTTTCAACATCTTTTCTAACGGAAATGATGGTACATTGATGGTACACAGGTGTGTAAAATATGTTAATAATGTTTTCTTAGATTTATTATCGAGATGTAAATAGAAAAAAACATTAATTACAACAGGATAATAAAGAAAAAACAAAAACAGAATAAGGGTTAAAAGGTTACAAAATATAAGCGGGTGAATTAAAATTAGTAAATATACGTTATAAATTTATTATTTTAGTTTTTTTAAAGGAATAAAAAATACATAGTGTCAACAATAAATAAAATTCTTCTAGTAATTTTGTTTAATGTACTCAATTAAAAGTAATAAAAGGATAATTTCTGCTTCCAATTGAAACACGCCTAAATTTTTTTCAAAATTAATTAATTCACACAAATTTACATGAAAAATAATTACATTATTTAAACATAAAATTTTCAACATTGCATTGGTGCATTAAATTTAACAAAATTAAAATATGTATATTAAATGGAAAAAACCACAAGACAAGGATTCATTTAAATATTAAAAAAGAAAAAAAACTCACATAAAACGTGGCTGAATTTTCTGATAAATCTGAAATCACCGCATTCATTTCATGTGGTTTAGCACTTGCTAACTATCATAAAAATAAAAATATTCAGGAAAAAAAAATTAAACTGAAACCGAAACAACAAATTACCGATAAAAATTGAATTAAGAATAAGGAAAAAGAAAATATAAAAAAAAATAAATAAATAAAAAAATAAATTCCAAAAATTAATGAAGAGAATTTAAAGGTGATCATCCTTATGTAAGCATTAAAAAACGCATATGCCGACATTATATTCTGACCTTCTACTGAATCTTATACGTGGTGTTTTTTTTTCTGCGTTAGTCAGTTAGTTCTTGTTAATCTGGTCCTTTTCTTACTTCAAATTTATAAAAATTTAAAAAATTAAAAAAAAAAATTACTTAGTTGATTTTATTCTCCTTTTTCACCTTACTTTCTGTTACTGTTTCGTTGTGTACGAGTATTTCATTTTTATGTTTTGATTTTACGGTAAGAAAAAAAATTTTTTAATCGAAAAAAAAAAAACAAAAATGAGCATGCAACTTCACCTAACATCATCAATAATACACTAATATCAGAGAATTTATTGGTAGTTGTGTTATATACATATACAAATTCTTGCACATCTTTTGTTGCACCTGTCATTTCAATGACCTAATTTTTTTTTTAGGAAGACTGGTTCAATCTTCTATATTTATCTTTTCGTTGTGTGTATAGTATCTGTTCTTATAATAATCAAAATTTTATTTTATTTCGATTTTTTTCTTTCTTTTATTTTTGATTACATAAAATAAAAAAAGTACAAAATTCTTATAAATATTCAGGAATTCAAGAATTTGAAATATAAAGAAAGAAAAAGAAAATAACATACACACATACACACACAAACACACATACGATTTTTTTTTTTAAAAATAAATTTGAATTATGTAGCACTTAATGTGTCATTCAATGACCCCAAAAGGCATAAAAATTGAAATTTATAACAACAAAAAAATGAAAGAAAAAATAAATAAATTGTAAAACAAAATTAAAGAAAATTATTCATCCGACATATTAAAACTTTTTAATTCAATCTGAATCCATATAAAATACGCTTTGTAACTGATTAAGAAAATCCAAGCTAAAAAGTGAAACCTTCTTTAAGAGCTAGAGTAAAAGCTAAATCACCACCTTTAAGGTAAAATATCATATATGTACATATTTACATGTGTACAACCCCCTTATTTGCTTGTCTGATTATATATCAATAAGGATTTAAAAAAGTCTAGGAATAGAACAAAATACATACAAAATAATGTACGTATAGATGTGTGTATAATTGTTATCGTCTATACATACATACATATCTATGCATTTCATAGTAGATATAAGAGTGTAGAAAAAAATAAATTTTAAACTAGGAAGTTAATTGTTTTTTGTAGCTGTCGCTAATAAACTTTTGTCCATCATATTTGCAATATAATTATGTACAATGTACATGTACAACGCATATATGTAGGTATATGTATGTATTATATATGCACCTATGTATCTTGAGGACTTTACTTAATTCTTTAAATGAGGCAAAGAATATACGAAGAAAAAATATTTTAAAGAAAGTACTAATTAAAGCTGCCAACCGATTGTCAAATCGGATTACCCTCAAAGCAGTTTCATTTGTTTTTTTTTCTTTCTTTTTTTCTAATATGGCTTAGATACATACATACATAGATATGACGGTTATATATGTACCTTACATAATAAGGGGATTCACTCTTTGGTGCAAATAGGTATTGCATCGTTGCATTCGGTGTATCGTAGCACGAATTTACAACGATACAACAACAATTTGCAACGATACAACAAAAATTCGTGCTACGATACACCGAATGCAACGATGCAATACCTGTTTGCACCAAAGAGTGAATCCCCTTAATATGTATGAATATCATATCATGCATATATTCAATCACCACATTCTTTCCAATTTTCACCCACCTCTATATGCCTTGTCTTTTTTAAAAGTAATTTTCTTAGAATAAAAAAAAAAATTTGTCTAGGATTTTTCTCTTCAATCTTCTTCTTCTTTTTTTCTATTACCATTTTTTTTATTACATATTATTGGTAGATGAATGTATTGTAATTTTTTTAGGGTTTCTTTTAAATAATACACCTATAGAATTCATTTTCTAAATATGGTTTTCTAATTTATTTTTGTTTTGTTTTGTTTTTGTATTTATATTGTTTTATAGTTTTTGCATTTCATTTAGTTAATTTATTATGAACCGATTAGCAATTTATGATATATTAAATGGGTGTTAAAACTGTATAATTATATAATTTTTGTATTTTTTTTTTATTTAGTTACGATGAATATACGGAAATGGATTATAGATAATAAAGTGAAAAATATGCTTAGTCTATGAGCTCGTTTTGCAAAAAACAAAAGAAAAATAATATATGTAAATAAATAAAAACAGAAAAGAAAATTCTGGTTTAATGTTAGGTTAACATTAAGAAGCCATTAAAAATTCAAATTGAATAAAATTCAAATAAAGAATAAAAAAGAGTGTGTATATTTGACATTAAATCAAATTAAAAATACGTTGCTATTATTTTATACCTGAAATTATTATTTTTAAAAAAATTTTAAAAATAATGCATGGTGTTTGGGCACATATATTTTCTATTTTTATTTATACTTTCAGGATTTGAATAAAACAGCATCGGTTTTCCTCCTCTTTTTGTCTATAAACATACCAAATAGCTCAGAAAAACCAGAAAGCAGAACTTTCTGTTCTTCTCTAATTGTTTTCAATCTAAAGCTTTTTCCACAGCCCAATCCATTTGAAAAAAAAAAGAAAAGTAAAAGCAATTCAAAAGGATAAATTCTACAAAAATTGATTTTTTTTTCTTTTTTACTTTGATGACGTTTGTATTTATCCGAAAAAAATCTTAATTTTAAGGAAAACAAAAACTAAAAACACATTTTTGTATAGGTAACGATTTTTATTTTTCATATCCTTTTTTAATTTCTTATATAGGATACCACATGTATGTATGTATTAAAGATAAATGAAGCACGAGCCAGAATCAGGTTGTCAATGCACCTTTCGGACGATTATTCAATCAGAGACTTTAATGAGGCTGTTCAGTTAAAGATTGAATACCGAAGTCAAAGATATCTTTTTATAAAAAAAAACAGTAGCGTCGAATGAAAATGATTGTGTGGGTCCTTGATTATAAATTGTTTTTATCCTTTTAAATGAAACACTAACATGATTTAAAATTATATTTTTAATAAATATTTTACAAGAAAGTTAAATCAAAGTATATTAAATTTGTTTAATCTACCGAAAAAATTCAAGAGAGTCAGATTGGTCATTTTTATATCTCAAATTACTGGGCCTAATTCATTAAGTAGCATTAACATAAAATAAATACAAAAAATTATTGGTATGTTAATTTTTTTAAATCAAACCTATTTAACAAATTTGAAAGGAGGATGTGAAAATATTATTAAGCCTTGTTACGCTACTGAAAAAAACAATTCGAGAAAAAGGGGGTAAGCAAGAAAAAAAAAATTATCATGTATAAAGCGCAGCTTTACGACAGGTGCAATCTTTTAAAAAGAATAATGTGTACACTTGTTTGTACACATATAACAGTAAGACATATTTATTCCAATCATCGTTACTGATCTTTCTCCTTTATCTTTTTATAGTATGTAGTATGTACATACATATATATCTGGGATATCGAAAAAAGGCTCCATTAAATCCTGCTGCTGCTGCTTTTGGAGATACTGCTGCTGGTGCATTTATAGTTTATATTTACAATAAAACATTATGTACATATGCATGTATGTATGTAAAATATGAACAATCATATGAAAACACATGACACGAGCCAAATTACATTTATAAGTTTATTTTCTTTTAATTTTGAAATTTTTTTTTTAATGATTAAAACTTTGTGTTTTTTTTTCCCCTTTTTATACCTTTTTTTTTTTTTTTTTATTTTTTTATTGTATCTTTTTTTTTCTACTTTGCAAGTGTTGAATTTTTATGTTTTCCTCACCCATATTATAATTTTTTTTTACATAAAAATTGAGAATTTTTCATATGCAATGTAATGGATAATAATAATAATTATAAACTTTCTTCATAATAATAATTATTATTATTTTCTTAAATCATTGATATTATTTTAGATAAAAAATTTAAAAAAAAATCCATATAAGATTATGTGGTAAATATTAAATATTTATCGTATAGTTTTTTAATAAGTATGTACCAGAGAGATACATAATTTTAGTGATCATATCTTAAATTTTCTTGCCAAAAAAAACAAAAATAATAAAATAATTTTAAAAAAAAATAATTAAGGAGATAATCTCATAATATATTTAATTTGTAACGATTTAAATGTATTTAGGTTAATTTGTTGTTTTTAAATGTTTTTTTTTTTTTTTGTTTTTTTTTTTTTACCTTTCACTTTTTATGATTGATAAGTAATTAATACGATGATGATTACAAATTATGTACTGTGGTGCTTGGATTTTAATCAAATTTATACAAAGTATAAAATTATCTTATTATTTACTCTTTTTTATTTTGGTGCAAAAAAAAATAAATAAAAATGTAATTAAGTTGTAAATTTATAAATCGTTTATTTTATGTATAAAAATAAGAAAACAAGTACTCATTGCAAAAAATAAAAACAATTCGAATATCTTATACATGTATTTTTTTCATTTAAATTTATTTTATATGATTTTTGTATTTTGTTCATAAAAATTTCATTTTTATTTTCTTCTCCTTTTTTTGTAATTAAAAAAAATTTAAAAAATTTATGCATGTGATTTAAATTTTATCATATTGTTAAATTTTAATTTAATTATAAAAATTTGTATATTATAATTTTTGTTGTTGTTTTATTATGTTATTTATTGATAACTAATTGGCATTTCACTTTATGAAAAAAAAGTATTCATAAAAAAGATACATTTTATTAATTTTTATTCAGCCCTATAATCTATGATCATACTTCCTATACAATACTATGAATATATGATACATAAGTGCACAAATGAAAGGTATTAAAGGTCTGCTCAAATGTATCTAAAATCTTTTACTAACACTATTAATTTAATCTGAAATATACCCGGAACGGGAATCAGGGCGCTATACTCATTACTCGAATAAGGAAACAAAGTTAAATTTATCAATTGGTTACTTGACCAAAAATGGAATTTCATTGAGTTTAAAATGTGACAAACATAAAATGCAATGTTAACAAAGAGTCTAGGACAGAGGACAGAATAAAGTTTAAAATGCGAATATTCTTTTTGTATAGTATGTATGTAGATTTTTTTGTTTTTTATTTTATTTTTCTCTACTTTGAACACCCGCACAACATTTTTATTTGTAAGATTGAATGAAATAGGGTGAACAATATGTTATTGATTTTTTAAGTAGAAAAGATACAAACTACAAAAATATGGAAAACTAAATTTTTGTATTGAATTGAAAAAATATAGGTATATACATACATACTATATGTATTATGTATATAAATTTAACAAATTTAATTAAGGAAATTAAAAATGGTCATTAACAATATGACTTACCCTATGAAAAATATACTTGTATCTTTGGTGAATTTAAACAAATAGGTACGTCTCGCGTAAAATGTTTCATTCTAAAATACATTTAGTAACAATAACTAAATATACACGTTTAGTTTTATTTGAAATAAAATTAAAGAAAATGAATAAAATAACGGCAGCATTGTTTTGTTTTTCTTATTTTCGTTATATTTGTTCTTTTATTTTATTTTTTTTTAAATATTATTTTCTTGGTTATTGTTGTGGTTAAGTGATTCAATATTCATTGTAATTGTTATATGATGACGCAGAGATATCGTTGCAAATTATTATTAAATGATTTTTGCAAATCTGGCTATCAAAAATTGACTATCAAAGAAAAATTTTATAAACACATACAATGTGAAATAAGTATATAGTGTGTATGTGTATATTTACAAAAAGTCATGATAATTTGTTTTTTTTTTGTTGTTGTTTCTTTTTTTATATGTATGATATTGAATTTATAAATTCATAAACAAAAAAAAACATTTTGTTGATCATAAAGAAATAAGTACCTATATACATGTTTTTTTTTTTGCTATATCATAGGCCTTTTAGGATTCGAAAAATTGTACAACGTTTTATTTATCAGTTGAATGAAATACGTATCAATATGTATATCAAATCCAGGTGCTGTGTATAGCTTTATAATGGTACAATGAATTTAGAAGAGAAAAAAAAATACCAATAACAATAATAAAATAAGTTTAATCTTGCATTTAAGAAATATTTATTGAACAGTTTCTTTTGTACAGATCTACAGACATTTATACGAGTACCTACAGCATTCATTTTCATATATTTTAACTATGGAAAGCCTTTATATCTACGAGAAGTAAAATAGAGAATAAGAAGAAACACAAAAAAGAAAATTATTTTGAATAGAGAATTAATTTGCATTTTGCAATTTTATTTGATTTTAATTGAACTACTATATCGGCCAAAGTGCATTAGGCGAATCCGTTCCACATGCATAAATATATATGTATGTATTGCATTTTATACCAACAACACAAATGTAAACTTAATTTAAAATATTGTATCTATATAGAAACAAAAAAGATATGTTGCGAATCTTTTTTTGGGGTCTTAAAGGGTATCTAATTGATTTTTTATTTTATTTTTATATCAAAATGTTAAAAGTTTCTTGTGTCACTATACGTACGTAGATTTCAAGTTTTATTTTATTTTATTTTATTTATTTTTTTTTTTTTCAAACCAAAACCATATCAAGTAAATGTTTGGCGCCCAAGAGGTTACCTTTGTATGTATATTCACACAGTTAAACCTATGTTACTTTTCTATATACATACTTTTACACAAAAAAAAAAAAAAAAAAATAGTAGGAGAATACTTTTGTGAGGATTTCACTGACTACATTTGGATGAATAGTGAACTAACAGAGATTTCCTTAAACGAAATTAAGTGATAAATCATCAACCATTTAAGGTGTGGAATAGTCGTCGGTATTCAAAATGTTTAATAGACGGACATTGTCAACACACAACACAATTGAAACACTGCCTGACATTATGAAACCTGAAAGAATATAATACAACTGATTACAAAAGTTTAATACTCGTGTATATAAAACTATATAATTGTGAATGTAATTTATAATATATGTTGACAACAAAATGTTATTTTTTAAATACGCTTTAGTGAAAATTAAAATATGTATGTATATATTAAAAATTTACATAAAAGGAACAAATTACAGTTATTTAAGATAATTTCCTTTTTTTTTTTTTTTTAAAAGACTAAATTGAATGGTGGTGGTTTTTTTTCCGGAATGAAAGCAATTTTATGTCACTTCATTTCCAACACATTTCTTATTCAATTTTTATTAAAAGCTTGAATTTGCGAAACTAAGTATGTATATAGCTTTTATGTTTACAATTCTCATAGTACATGGTTTGATTGGCTAGATATCGGTATGATAAAAAATATATTGGTAGGAGAATTATGTTAGTTGGAGCCATGTATCTATATGTATAATATGTGTATGTATGTGTATATATGTAGTCTAATTGTAGAAAGTAGAAATACCTACTCATTTAAAATATCAATTAAGAAATTGAAACTAATTTTGTTTGAACATAAATCTGTAAAATCGTATTTTCAGGAATCATAAAAATCTTTTTCTTAATTTATTTTAAATTATTCAATTCATTTTTTTTTTTACCACATAAATACATACTCTTAAAATATTTATGTAACATGAAATACAAAACAAATCGCATAACATGTTTCTAAAAACAAAAATAAAAAAAAATTACATTACACAAAACTCCGTTGTTTAATTATACTTTGCAAACATATACGTGCATTCATTTATATTTTTCTTAAAATTTTTTTTTTTAATTCATAAAATTTATGTTCGGCCCTGAAACATTGTTGCGTCCTTGTTAACATTTTTATAAATTCAAATCAAAAAACCAACAACAAGATACTTTTTAAAGAAGAATAATATAAAAACAACAACAATAAAAAATCACCATAATAATAAAACGTATGTATGTACGTAATATATAGGTATTTAAAAAAAAAAAGAAAAAAGAAACCACAACATGCGGCTTTTCAAAGTGCAACTCACTTGATGAAAATTGTTCAAAATTAATAATTACTCGAAAAGATGATTTTGCAGTAAACGGTTTTCTTAAAAAAAAAAAAACGAAGAACTGGAAATTTAAAAAAAATGAGCTATAGGCTAAAGAATCTGAACACGCATCATACAACTGCTTCTTCTTCTTCTTCTTTGACTTCTTTTTCTTCTTGGTTTTTTCAGTAGATACATATTCAGTCAGAAAACTCCGGTTCCTTCAACCTAAACGATGATGATGATGATGGTCGCGTGCCATTCACCATGAGTGTAGACTATTGAGGAGACGCATTGTGTTGTAACTTACCACATCACCACTTATTCTCTTACCCTTGTGTATGGTTTACCTGTAAAGGTATATACATAGGATATATGTATATGGAGGATATACGCAAAGTAAAAATTATAATCACATATTTTGATAGGTATGCCAGATGCCGGGTGCATTGCATTGGACATGGGGACTCTCATGGACTTATTTTATTATAAAACATATGAAATCAAGAAAGGCATGCGGTCAGACACACGTTGTATTTTTTAATAGCCGAAACCACGTTCGAATGTTTTTAAGGAAAAATATATGTAAGTATGTGCTATATTTTACGTATACATGTAAATAATAAGTAGGTAGTTGATGGCCCAACACAGCATCCACATAAATGTAAATATATACTTTTATTTTTAATTTTTCTTTTTCAATCCAACAACAATAGAATGCAACTTGAAAGAAAATTACAGCAGCTATCAAAATCAAAATGTAGTGGAGGATGTCAATTATTTATACACAAGCGATAATCTGATGATCCAATATACTTGTACGTAAAAAAATGAACTTGGATTGGGAAAATGACCAACCAGATCATCATCATCATCATCCGTTATTATTAAGAACCTCAATATTGAATGGACCATACAAAGGTCTAAACGTTTGAATGAATGTGGTAGCAATAAATATATAACACATATAAGTTATAAAGGCAACAAAATCTTCAATACATTTTGTATGTATACCATGAAATGTAGCAATAGCAGAAGTTTTGCATCTGATGTTATTATTATTTTTTTTTAGAGCAAGAGAGTTGTAATGAAGGATATAAAGGAAGGTTTAAAGATAAGGGCAATGTAGAGAATGTTATGAAGTCTGATTAAAATAAGCAGCCAGTATTTAATAGATCGACATATGTTCATTGAAGACCACAAGACGCCAAAAGGATCTCTACTGTTCAAAAAATTATTGTCTGCTGATGATGGTGTGTGTATGTATGTACATGTGTTTGTTAGTGGTAATAAAAGTAAGACAACAGTATATGAACTGTTATCTGTTACAGTTTTTTCTTGTTTTTTTGTAAGCTCGTGTTAATATTTTTTTCCTTCAAAGATCTGTCAGACTACTTTTATTTATCAAAATCAAGACACTACCTAGCTTTTAGAAGATGTAACGTATTTAAAGAGAGAGAAAAAAAAGGAAAATCTGAAAAACGAATTTGTTGCAATCAGTATAATTTCGAAACAGGAAAAAAATTGAAACATTTTTATAAAAAATAATGCATAAGACATTTATTAATTGTTTAAAGGAAAAAAAGAGATTTTTCTTACTGTAAGATACACAGACACACTCTTACATATATTTCTATGAGTCACAATGGGTGTATAAAAGCAAAATTAATTTATATTATATTTCTTTAGATTCCTTTTTTAGAAATTATATACCTACTTATGTATGTACATAAATATACGTAGTACATTTTTGTATCTTGTTCTTTTTCAGTAAAGATATTTTTATATGTCATTTTATGTGATACTAATATAATATTCGTAAAAATACCGAATAAAATTGAATGGAAGTCTAAATTATATAACAATGAAACTTTTTATCATTTTGGTTCATTCATTTTTTACCCCCACACTATTAAAATATTGAATTTTTACACACATAAATACATATTGTTGTTTTTTGCGTAAATATTTTTCTCATTCTTTAAAAAGAATATAATATTAAATTTTATTTTACCTGTAGGTACTGTTAAAAAATTTGCATATTTCATTTTACTAGTATAACTAAATATTTTTTCAAGTATAATATGTTTTTTTTTTCTTCTTATTTTATGAATTCAGATGTCTGTGACGACAACTGTTTTGATTACATTTATGGTAAAATGCCGTTAATTTTTCGACGCATATAATCATATTATTGTGGCATAAATGATTTTGATTCTAATTGTAATGGGACCAAGACTAAAAGGTAAAAAAAAAAATTAGTAAAGAAATGTAAAATAGATATTATTAATCTATTCAGTTAAAATATAAAATGGATTTATATACGTATGTATCTTTTAAAATGTGTACTGTGAATAAGATACATATTATTATATGCTAAAAAGATACTATTAGTTAAGCAATTCCCGTGCAACCAGTCGTGAAGTAACTTTGTCCAACTATGTAGATGTTTATAGATATTGCACGATATTTAACGTTATTCGAAGACATACAAAGAAGCTTCACGTTCTTTATCGATATCTAAATCCTGCTCTCAAGAGAATTATTGCAGACGAAATATAAAAATATTATGATATAGATCTATATCGATCCTTAACGAAGATTAAAGGGGAATATAGAACAATAACGGGAAATAAAGATAAACATTGCTCTCGATTAATGACGAAAAAATCTTTAAATATCTATATCGACTTACGCAGATATCGACGATAACGAAAGCCAACGACAAAATTTATATTGATTGTTATCGATTTTCAAAGTATTTCAAAGACGGACAACGATCTATAAAGAATCGTCAAGAATCGTTATCGGTCTTTAAACGAACAAGTTACCACGAAGGTCCGTGGTTCGAATCTCAATTGTAAATTTTTCAAATTGAATTGTTTTCATATAATATAAATAAATAAAAAAAAAAGCAAGAAAAAAAAAAGAAAAAACATTTTTTTTTAATTATGTCTATAAATTCC
This sequence comes from Bombylius major, assembly GCA_932526495.1. Taxonomy (NCBI): domain Eukaryota; kingdom Metazoa; phylum Arthropoda; class Insecta; order Diptera; family Bombyliidae; genus Bombylius; species Bombylius major. Next base: position 17,766,352 of record OW052044.1, on the reverse strand, counting down.
GACAAAGATTCCTATAACACTCTATACAGATGTTGAAACAAAATTCGATAAAGCTCTTCATCGAAATCTTTTATAGCTGACTTAGAATTTTGTGAATAAACTCGATGTCGATCTTAATCAAAAGTATCAAAACCTTGGTTTTTTCTATAAAGAGCTTCACGCAAATCTTTATAATTCTTTATAGCTAACTTTATAGCTTGGTTGCACGGGTTGTTGTACATTTACAGACAGCCTACATCGAGATCTTATAAGATGCTGTTTGTTGATGGCTGGACCAAGTTTGTACGAAAGTTTTTCAAAAAATTGTCGTTTTATTTTTTTTTGTATTTTGTGTGTATGTACGTATACAAAGTAGATAGTTTTTTTTTCATAACAAATGAAAGAGTAATTTCTAAACAACAAATATTATACCGCCAAATAATACAGGTTATACTATGTATACATATAATAAAAATTGAAAAAAAAAAAACATTATTGCACAGGTACTGATTGCTTTTGGTTACTACTTGTAATATCTATGACTTTAAAACAAACTTCTTCTCTCTATTTGGCACCGCCAACAATAATAAAAACATAGCAACAGTGTTTATTGCCCTTAGTTTTCAATTTGTTTTATATAAAACGTTATTTTATACATTTGTTTTATATACATATACATACATATGAATATTTAGTGTGTTAGTATACATTAGAAGGGGGTCTAAAAAGAAATCTTTTCTCTTATATGAACCTATCACATTTGTTTTATGTCTTTCAATTGTAATTCTCTTCTAATTCAGTATTGTTGCACATTTATCTTCTGTATTACACAAACATATATGTACATACATATGAATATTGTTGCATTTTAAACAATTGAAAAGTGTTGAATGGAATTTTTTCCTATATTAAAAATTAGTAAATTTTCAAATTTGTATAACATTAAAAAAATTTAGATTGAACAGAAGGAATGTTTCACCATTAAAGTTAAAGATTAAAGGTTAATGGACTTCTATATAACTTATTTTATACTTATCAAACAATTTTAAAGAGTCTCTTAATTAATTTACTTGATTTGCTTTCACAATAAAATTAAACGGAAATATCCTTAAGGACACATTTTCATGTGTTGACATTAAAAAGAGGTAAGTATTTCAAATCAAACTTTCAAGTTAATAACGAAGATAAATTTTAAATCTTTTTTTCCAGTTTTTGTTTTTTCCTTTGAAAATAATTTAAAGATTCAAATTGAAGAAAAAAAAATTTTTTTTTGTTATTTTTCCAAATATTCCAACTTTCTCGAAAATTAAACATTGAAAAGTAAAAAAGAAAAAGAGGAAAAATAAGAAATAAAAAGAAGTGCTTTGAAAATTTGTCGAAAAATACCATCACGTAAATAGTGCATAAACGCCAATTGAACGATTTTATTTCGTTAATTTTTGATGTTTTTTTCCCTTTTTATTTTTTTTATTTTTTAATTATTTTGTTTTCGATTTTATTTATTTATTTAGTGTTCTTTTTTATTACACAATCTTTAAATAAAATATAATCGATCAAGAGATTTTATCACGTTTACAATTTACCTTTTAGTTTATTTAATACAATTTTTTTTTCAGAGATAAATTTTTTCATATGATCATATTATGCCGGCATTGATATAAATTATTTGTTGGTGTTTTTTATTATTTACAATATTAACCAATACGATTTATAAAGGCGCTCCTAACCGTCATTTAAAATGTTTTATTGTAAATAAATAATGAATATAAGAAAGAAAGAAAAAAAACAAACTTAAATATGAAAAAAAAGTCAGAAAAAAATACACTCTTTCATTCAGAAGTCATTTTTAGTATGTTTCATTTCAATCTCATCCCAAAAATTGTTCATTCAGTAAAAAGAAGTGCAACAGAATGCCGACAATGAGAATAATTACAGTGTCGGAAAAGACGGCAAGTACAAATTGAGCACTTTCATGCGAAAAATTTGATGATATTATATACATACATATGTATATCTTTTGTATAGATTTTCTATATACATATGAAAGTATAAAAATCGAAAAGTAACGAAAAGTCTTAAAAAAATAATTTTTTCTTTTGATTTTTTTATTGTTTATTTTTGTAATGATTTCTTTTCAATTAATTCGCATTCAATCAATTTGTACACCCGAATTTAATGTTGCTCATATATTTTTATAAGACCTTATTTATTTTTTTTTTTTTAAATTCGAAAATTTAAAAATTTAATGCCGACATTTTACAAGATACATTGTATCTTTAACTGTCTTTATAATATATAAAATTGGGTTTTTTTTTTGTTATTGTACATACAATTTGTACTTAAAAAGTTATTTTGACAGATTTTTATAGTAATTTTTTGTCATCAGGTGCAAGTACTTGTTTTTTTTATATACATATATGTATATTGATTATAAAACCCATTAAAGAAAACGTAATGAATTTAAACTTATTTTTCTACATTTCATACGTATGTATGTATATGTACATAGAGAATATGATATGTACCTATAAATAATGTTCAAAATAATCTATACCTATTAAAATATTAAATAAAAAAATTAAAACATTTTATCGAATAGCAATTATTAAGTTAAAGTTAAAAAGATGCAAGTTTGTATCTGTTTTTTTTTTTTTTTAAGAAGAACGCACAGAGAAAAAAATTGTCGCGGTATCACCTAAACGATATTCAATTTCATTTTTAATAGTTTTGACCTTGTCGATTATACATATATACTGAGGCTACTCACTGTTGATGTTGATACGCACTGTCATTACGCTACCTGAACTCTTAAGATGTTTTAAACACGTGCCCTTTTACTAAATTAAAACTTTCAGCAGGTGACACTATCATGAATAATTACATGAATCGTACAAGTAAGTACATTACAAATACATATACTTTAGTATCTGTATTTATATAATATTCCTTTATATACCTATAGGTACATATATTTTATTATACGTATACATATGTATATATATTTCATATTGAACGTTGATTAAAAGTTATATATGTTTATTAAAAATTACCTATAATGTATGTATATAAAAAAAAAAAATTAAATAGCCTCTTTTATAATATATCTGACATATCTTATCATTATCAACAGAAGATGGAGCAATTTGCGCCTGTCAACGAATTTATTGATCAAGGACTAAAATACATCAAATAAACTTCTTTTAATATTAATTATAATGAATTGTAAAACAAAACAACAACAAAAAATAAGAAGAAGAAGAAGAATATTCCTCATGAAATAGATTGTTCATTCTTGTGCTGCTTCTTTTATTTTATTTATTTTTTTTCATTTTTTTAATCATGATTATGTATATATATTTACATCCTTAACACATTCTGATTCTTTTTCACATAACACCTTTTTGTATTCAGGTGCTACTGATGTGATATCTTTCTTAATAAACAATACACACACTTCATACATTGTTTTTCTTATATTTTAATAATACATATTAAAAGGTTGGTTGTTTTTTTTAAATATACATATTTTTTTTTTGTTCTATAAGTACGAGTATATAAACTGCTGACACCCAGACCACCCGATCATTATCGTCTTGTAATCGATAACTTTGATCTGTAATTGTTGCAAAAGTGCACTTGCTCATCCAAGTGCACTGAGAAATAAACAATTACACCAGAGGGTTTATAGTTTATACTAAATATATAACATATGCTCATTCATTTTGTACAATAATATTTATTACATTATGTGTATGTACATACATATATAAATAATGTACATATAAGAATATTTTGTTAGAGATATAAAAAATATAAAAGAACAAAAGTCACAAAAAAAAAAAAATTAAGAAAAGAAAGTAAAAGAAAAGAAAAAATATAAATACTCGTAATTTGAACTAAATTTTATTATTCATACTGAAATTCAAAGTGTTACAATACAAAACACTTTTTTTTATTGGCTAACATATTTTTTTTTTTCAGTTTTAAAAGTACTTTCAGTAAATTTTTTTGTAACCTGAACAAAAAACACACATTCACAAAAAAGCAGAAAATAAAAAATGTTTCAGCCGAAAGGCATTAATAAAATTCTTAATTTTTCTTCCTTATTTGTACAATTAAATAAGAGAATATTATATCAGAAATGTAATGAGAATGAAATGACAACCAAAAAGAAAAAAAAAAGGTTTACCAGAAAAAGAAATCGGACCTGAAAATTTCAAAGTAATACATACTACAAAATTTGTTGTATCTACTGCATTTTCAAAAATATTCATCCATATAAGAAATATACCATTGAAGTCCACATAACATGAATATGAGGTGTTTTTTTTTTCTTTCTTGTTTTGGTCAATGACATCTGGTCCAGACAAAAGTTTGGCTTTAATTGATATCCAATAAATGATGATGATGATGATGATCAGTGTGCGAACAATGATCGACATCTTATGATCACGATGTAAACGAATTGCAATATTTACCAATGAAATACCTGTCAATATGACAACTGAATAAATATTTCATCAATATTTAAGATATAATGCAACAACTTCATTTTGGTTGTGATCGATAATTCAATATCGAAATTGATAGCATATCTGAGGGAAAAAAAGTGTATCATTTTTTTGTTTAAAAACAAGGATTTTTTTTTTCATTATTGGATATTGATTTTATTTAACTTAATTTTGTGTTTAATTTTCTTTTATTTTTAACAAAATAACTGCTTATAAACCAGTAAAAATTCCAATCGATCAAAAGATTCAATCACGTATTAAATATTGGGATGAATTGACATGTGTCATGTTTGTCACATGTTGTGAATTGTTTTTCATGTTTATAATAAGTAAGATATTTTGTATATATGTACATAGGTATATGCATTTTTATGCATCGCTGAGATTAAAAATTATTACCAGAAAATCGAAATCAAAAAAAACAACAAAGAAATCAACGATAAAGACAAAAATTAAACTTTGTTGTTAATTTTTTTTGTGTGTCTTTTTAGTCTTTATTTTGATTAAACATAATATTCTTGTTATATTTTTAGCATGAATATACTTAAAATGAAGGTCAATAATAATTGATACTTTCAAGATCGATGATATTATCAGAATTTTTAATATTTTACATACATATCATATATGAACGCATATCATTACTATACTTATAATTTAAGACAAAATATTTTGTTTACGTATCGATAAATATGATTTGACTTTGGTTGATTTAAAAAAAAAAAAATTCCTTGTTGTTCAGTTCGATGACAAGTATATACCTATGTAAAAAAAAAAAGAACGTGAAAAATAAGTTCTTTAAAAGAATGACATTTTGTCACGAGATATACATATGTATATGTATAAATAAAAAAATAAAAAATTACATGATTTTCAATGTTTTCTCAGATAAAATTATAAGATATAATTGAGATAAATTTTATAAAAATTACAAAACAATTATCTACACATATCAAAAACGAAAAAAAAAGAAAAAGAAAAGAAAATTATCGATGATAAAATGTCAATCAGAATTCGGTAATAAATTTTTATTTTTTGGTTGTCTTTTTTTTTTTAATGTATTCTTTTAAATGAAATTAAAAAGATTTAAAATCAGATTTATCCTTGTCTCTTTTTTCCAGATATTTATCAGTAATTTTGCATATGAAGGTTAGTTGCGTTTTTAAGAATTTTTTTTTATTTACATAATTTTCTTTTTACAAAATAAGTAAATCTGGCATCGATTAAAGTTTAACTTGCAATTTTCAATATGGTTTTCTTATTCAAGTACAAAAGCTTTTAAGTTTTGAGAAATTAAATAGTATATCCTAGGTAGAGCTGTTCAGTACTTCAAGTAAAGTACTGGAAAATGTACTTCAATTAGATACATCTTAGTACTTGCAGTACTTCACTTAAATTACTTTAAAAATTCTGCAAAACTACTTCATACTTCAAATACTAACTGAATTTACTTGGTTCAGGTACTTGAAGTAAATGTTAAGTACTTTAAATATTAAAAAAACTTGAAGTAAACTACAAAGTATTCCACATAATATGTACATCAAATAGTTCTTTGCATTATGTTGAATCAAAACAAAACGTGTGAGGACATGTTTCCAAATTCTTAGAATAATTATTCGGTAGCTCGTGTCGATTGTTGTTCAATATTCTTCCTTCGTAAAGTGTACTTCACACTTTACGATTTATCATTTGATTTATCAAATGACTAGTGTAATTTGTTTTTGTAACAACAACAAATTACATTAGTCAAATGATAAATCAAATTATAAATCGTTAAGTGTGAAGTACACTTAAGATCACTAACACATGTAAGACATGCGCGAGATTCGTCAACTCATATCATTTTGACTATAACAAACAACATTTTATAATGTTTTCAAAATTGTGCTCCTTTTTACAATTCATCGTGTTATTTTTGCTTCAAATCACATTTACTATATACTAAAGTTAACTAAAGATAACTATTAATTCTCAGTACTTGAAGTAATTTTTAGTACTGAAGTAATTTTCAGTACTTGAAGTAATTTTTAGTACTTGAAGTAATTTTCAGTACATGAAGTACAAAAACAAGTATATAAAGGAGTATTTGAAACTTGAAGTACTTAAATTAAAATGCTCAAAGTTATTGTACTTTTTACTTGAAGTACTTTTTTCAGTACATTTACCTTGTTTATGCACAAAGGTTAAAACGTTTTAAACATCGTTTTGGGATAATACATTTTAATTGGTGTTTATGCGTAATACAACATTTCGTTCTCACTCAAAACGTTAAACATCCTGCGTGTGTAAGAACAATTACTTAAAACGAAGAAAGTGTATATACACACTTTAAATGCGCATTGAAATTTTAAATGCGGATTTAATAGTGTATTTACTCAAAACGTCGTAGAGTTTTAATGCGTTTTGAAATTTGGTTTATGCATCCGTATTTAGTCAAGACGGAGTGAGTTAATGCGAATTAACGCTACGCATATACGAGGTAATTGATTGGTTTAGTACTTTGAACAGCTCTGATCCTAGGTAAGAAAATGTACTGAATTTTTATTTTAATAAACTGATAGATAAAAAATAGAGTAGTCGTAAAAAGATGAACTCATATGATAGCAAACTGTGGATAGATACGGTCTACGAAGGTGGCCACTTAAAAAGTATGTAAAACTTTTGAATAAGTCGGGAAGAAAGTGAATCAATTTTATGTTCATTATAAGAAATTTATCGTGATAGTATAGAAACAATGATTTGATTCATTACATACACCTAAATTTAATTAATTTAATCTATATTTTCCTTTCAGTTAAATCACTTCAATTCTACAACATATTTTAAATTTTAAAAATTTTCAAAAGTCATAAAACATAATTTATTCATACATAAAATTAACATATTGAGCATAAAAACATTCAATAAATAGGTATATAAAAAAATTTGGAAAAAAAAACTACCAACAAAAACTGCATAGTATACAAAATGAGAATAACCACAAAAATTAAACCCTTACCATCGTCTGTGTTTCATCCATCGATATCTTTCTTTACGAGTATTATAAAAGAAGAATCAACCAGCTGTAGATTGGTGTCTCATAAATTCCTTACCTTAAAGCACATATGACGTCAAAATGAAAACACATGCCAAATGTCATTATTCACAAGAAAAGAAAAAAAATAAGGACGAATAAAATAAAAGGGGAAAAAACATTATAAAAATAAAAAAGCCCAAAAAAAAGCAAAGTAAAAAGAATGTTTTTTTTATTTATAGAAAAATAAAAAATAAATTTAAAACGAAACCACCACAAAATATTGAGTATTACATCTTTTAGGATACGTAATGAATTAAAATAACAAATATTAAAACACAGATAACAACTAATCAAGAGAATTGAAAAAAAAAAATAAATAAATAAAGGAAAAAAATTAATCAAAATGATTATAAAATTGTTAAGAAGAACAACCTGAACGTGAGTGATTTTTTTTTCTTTAAATAATGGCTTTTTGTACACGGCGTATTTCATTTTAGAAATAAATTTTTTTTTATTTTTTTTTCTGAGTTCTTTACTGTCGTAACAAATTTTTATCTTTTGAAACAGAAAATGCGGGTTCTTGGGGTCTCTGTCTATAGGCAATTTGAAAAATGTAAAAATAAAGCAGAAAAAGAAGTAGAGAAAAAAAAACGAATTCAAAAATATTTCAATTAATATCGGTGGCATAAAGCTTGACTATTAAATTGTGGGTAATAAGTATTCTAAATGTCATGTTTTTGTTTTTATCAATCTTTTTTATTTTTATTTTTTTTGCTTGTACAAACTAATATACATAAAAGTTCAAACCCGTGCCAAATACAAAAAAATGAGACATTTAAAATTAGTTTATCATCAGGTATTTTATTCATTTGGGATTTTGGTAAAGAAACAGCAAGGTGAAAAAAGATATGTATTTGATATAATATACCGACTAATAATATACGAGTATGTATAATGATACTAAAGAAGATATATCAATTACATACCGCCAGATGTACACTAACCGCCTATTTATGAATTATTTTTTCATATAGAAAATACTAAAATTTAAAATAAAATAAAAAAAAAAACTGAGGTTCAAAGAACAATAATAAGAACAACAAAATAAATTCTTTTCATTTAACTGCTGACGATAGTGGTGGTCAGTAGTTATAATATGTATAAATGAAGAGTTAAGAGTTCAATTATACACACCTTTATGAATACATATACAATACAAAAGATCAGGAAAAAAAAACAAAGGATATCAAAGCAGAATTATGTGATATATTTGAAAAATGTTTTTTTTTTTTTTTTTTTTAATAAAATAAATATGGATGTAGAAAGTATAAAAATTATGTTAAAGAAAAAATATCAAAAATATAAATTATTATTAAAATGATTGTCGTATGAATGATTTTTTTAAACATCTGGCTGCATAATATTCATTTTCTTCAATCCAATAATATTGTTGGATTGGTTGAAAATTATTAAAATTATTATTATTATGTTTTCCATTTGAATTTTCAGTGTATGCCATCTTTGATAAATTTAATTCATTTAGATATTTTTCATACAATTCCATAAATTGTTGTAAATATTTTGGTGGCATTATCCTTTTGATTTCTTGAAAAATTCGTTCTGGACATGATGATTTATCAATTACTTTAATAAAACTCATCATACCTTCTTGATATTGTCCATTTATAAAAAATGATTTTCCAACATGAATTTCTTGAAAATATTGTGAAAAATTCTCATTTAGTAAATATTTTTTTTTTTGTGTACTTGTAGAATTTAGTATGTAATTATTATAATTTAAAATATTTCTATTTAATGAATCATTTTTATATTCTTTAATTGGTATTTTCAAATTTGAAATAATCGAATTTGTTTTAATTTGTTGATATAAAATATTGAAAGCTTCATCTGGTAATTCATTTTCTAATGTTTCCAAAAATATAATTGGTTGATCACACAATATTAATGCATTTTTAAAATGTTCAGCACCAAGCTCATAATTACCATTTGCAATCAAATCTTCACCTTTATGTACTTCTTCAAGAAAACTTGTTTCTGATGATGATTTTGTTTTTTGTATTGTTTTTGTTGTTTTAGACTTAACATTTGTTGGTTTTTGCGGCTGTGCCATGACGACATCACTAATTGCTGTATTCTCTTCAGATGCTTGAGGTATTGAATATAATTGTTTTTTTGTTGTATTTATAAATTTTTTATTATTATTATTATTATAATTTTCAGGGTATACTCGATTCCGACGACGTTTTCTGTCAAAATAAATGCAATAACCAAAAAATGCAGCTCCCGTTATAAATATAACTAATTTACAAATATTTAATTCTTTTTCATTCATTTTGTACTTCACGTTTGTACTTTTATCTTTTTGGTAAATTTTATAAATATATAAATATATGTATTAAGTATATATGTATGTATGTAGAGATACATAAACACATTTTACTTTCACGGTTTATATTTTCAATTTGATGACAGGTGCTTGTCAAAAAAAAAAAAAAAAAGAAAAAAACAAAAATAAAAAGGATTTATTTTTGTTTTTGTTTTTAATTTAAATTAATATGCAAAGACTATACGATGAAGAACAGTGAAAAGTGATTTATTATGGTGATTATTATAGGGTAATTAAGAAAAAAGGTGGAAAATATTTTGCGATGATTGTTCGAATTGAAAAGAAAGTACTATTTAATTACACTGACATATATACATATAAATATAAGCTAAGAAAAAAAAAACTATACAATACACAATACAGTCAGTTTTTTGCAGTGAACGTTGACATTAAAAAATTAAAAAAAAAAAAACAAAGCATAATATATTACATATTCTTAAAACGAGATTTTTGAATGTGTTCAGAAAAATTTTTTTTCTAAAAACTATATAACTTATTGCAACTTAGGGACTTTAGTTTGGTCATTGATTTTTTAGAATACAGTCTTTAATTAAAAGTTTCTTTTATTTACAATAGCTGCGTTTTCTTTGCCAAAATCTGATCTGGATCAGATCAAAATCAAAGAAAACGATTCGGATCTCTAAATTTTTTTTTTAAAGTTTGTATAACTGACAACTTGTCAAATATTAAAAAAAAAATAATAGCTGCGTTCCATGGAGATTTTAGGCGTAGATGAATCTACTCCCATCTATGGTCAAAACAGCGTTCCATTCACCAACTACGCCTAACTAACGCTTATCTACTCCGGCGTAGCCGAATTGAACGCAGCTAATAATAAAAATACAAAAACAACAAATTGTCAGTTACTGGAAATAATTTGTTATTTTTCATAGTCGCCAACTTTTAGGAACTAAAAGTTCAACAAATACTGCCCCTACATTTGAGTATCGAAACGAAAAACCATATCTTGAAATATAATCAAAGAACCTTTTTGGATTTTGAGTTGTTGTTGTATTACATGTAAAACTATGATCTGATCCGGATCAGATCACAAAGAAAACGCAGCTAATATATTTTCCACATACATATCCCACATATTTTGAAAATTCATATCTAAAAAACTATTACATGTAACCAATAATGTAACATAACATAATCCTTTTCATATATGGAATCATAAGGTCCAGGAATATCATATCTCATCACTCAATCAAGCTAGATTAAAAAAAATAAGAATTAAAAAAAAACCTTTGTCAATTTTTCGGGTCAAGAATTTTTTTGTTTAAAAATGAGTTGAATAGGTGATTTCATTATAGATTGCAATATTAAAAATTCGGAGAACGTATATACTTTTTTTTTTTTCAAAATTCCAATCATGAAAAATTTTCCACTTCGAACCTCAGTTTTTCATGAAACTGTGAAATTCTGGAAAAATTTATTCAAAAATGGCATTTTCATATTTCGTTTTGCATAGGAATGATCTCAAAATAAGTAGCAGGATCTCTAATTCCTATTCATGTATAAATTTGGAAAAAAGGACATGAAATATACGATGTACGATCAAAAAATATTTGGAATTTTTCAAGAGAGATACATTTTATTTCATCTTATTACAAAATTAAGCTTATTTAAAAAATTTTCTATAGCCAATTTTTTTAAAAAGTGTAAATGATATAATAAAAAAATTGTTGACCGAAAAATCGTGAAAAATTACAGGTTTCCTTCTTAAATCTGTTTTTTGATCTGACGTTCAATCTGAAAAAAAAGCTTCTCTTTAGGCTATGAGCTGTTGAATTTTCTATTTAAAATAAAACCGATAAAATAGTATAATTTTATTTTTTTGTTTAAAAAATTAAAAACTATTAGGTGAAAATAATTATCTTATACCTTTGCTGAGAATTAAGTTGAATGGGCGTCCTTTTGATAGTTTTGAGTCTTATGAATTCAGAAAATGTATCGAAAACTTAAAATCGCATAGAAGAGTCCTTTGCAGAATTGGATTCACGACATCCCAAATTAGCGTTTCTAATCGCTAAATCGAATTTTTGAATTACATCGATTTTCGCGAAAAATTCAAAGGGGTGCAGCTGGTGTAAACCTTTTATATTTCTCGATTTTTGAGTCAAAATTTTGTTTGCCCAGAAATGAGTTGAATGGATCTTCTTGTTATAGATTTGAGTCTTATAAATTTAGAAAATGTATCCTTTCTTCGATACATCAATTATTTCGTGCAGTGGCGGATTTCAGTTCGACTGCGCTCTACTTTCCTTCCGATATGGCGCCTCTTTTGCTTTGTAGTGATGACTATTTCAATAAAACATCTAATTTTTTCGCTCTTAAATTTTTGCCGCCCTAAGCTCGAGTCTCACGGGCCTAAGCCTAAAACCATCACTGGTAATTTTATGAGAAAGTTCTGTCGTCCTGATCGAATTAACATTTCATTGATTTATTTTTTAACTTTTATTTTATTCCTTTGTCTAAATGTTACAAATTAATTAAACAAAACAGTTTATTTTTTACATATAGCTATACAAAATAAGAGAAACATACATTTAAAGTTCTAATTCTATAATTATTAAATATTTTATTTTTGTACAATTTTATGTAGTGTTTACCTTATTCGATTTTATTTAAATTTTTTTTTCTTCTTCTTATGCGTAGGTAGGTATGTATTATTTTTACAAAAATATTTCATAATTATACTGAGTATATTATTATTAATATAAACAATTTAATGATATAAGGATGTGTGCTTTTTATAGGTATGTGAAACATGTATAAATAACATTAACACATTTTTTCCCATGTTTACAATATACAAAATATAATAAATATACATGTTTGTTTGTATTTGTTTACATTTCATATACATATATATCAATATGATTTTATTCAATATCTATTAATGACAATCTTTGGTACTTTTAGCTGTTTCTTTAACTAATTTTAAACAAGGACAAAAATAGATTTCTGTTTTTTTTTTCCTTAATAAGGTGTTCAACTATTATGAAATAGCAGAAAAAAATATTTTCAAGTTAAGTGCACAAATGCATAAATTATAAATTTAAAAAAAAAAAATTAACTTAATGTTTAAAAAAGGTTTTTTTTTCTTCTAACTAAAATATTATACATCTATCTAATTGAACTTAAGTTTTTTTTTGTTTTTTTTTTTTGAAAATTTTGTATAATTATGTATTTTATTCTAGACTAGAAAATTAAATTTTTAAATTTTTGTTTTAATTTATTACAATTATAATTTAAAAAAAAAAAATTTTTTTTTTCATTTATTTTTCCCCTTCTAAAATTTAAATAAATAATTTAAGTAACTTATAAGCAAAGAAAAAATTTAAATTAATATTTAATGTGAAAAATTTATATTTACCAACAACAGAAATTATGAAATTTTGTAATTTTACTTAAACAAAAAAAAAAAAAAACGAATTATGTATTTACTTTTCATGTTATATTTCTTTCTCCCTAAATTAAGGTAGGTACATGTTTTTTTTTATTTATTTTTTTTTTAAATATTTAAAACTGTACATACATACTTACTACGTACTTTTTTTTTTCATCTTCTTAATTAAAAAAAGCGCTTTGGTTTTCAAAAATTATTTAAAATTATATTATACAAAATTTTTTTATTTTTCAAGCAAAAGTAATGTTTTTTTACTTAAAACTTTACTCAATTATTTTCAATATCAAATATAATTCATTTTGATTAAGTTAACTTTTGTTTAAAAATTTTAATTGACGTGGTAACAAAATATTGAAAATTCACATCGAACATAAAAATTCCTAAAAATAATTCCATTGTTTCCTATATTTTTTTTCTATTAGGAAAAAAATAAATGCTGTTTGTTAAATTTATCTAATTTACCTTTTGTTCAATTTTATCAATATTTATGTTTGAAAATTCACTATACCAAAAATTTTATAAGCTATACAAAATGTGTTCAAACAAAACGAACAATTTTATGAAAATAATTTTGAAGATTTTGTAGATTTTAGTGATTTTTAGAGAAAAAATAAATTAAATTTGAAAATATATTATTATTTTTTTTCTTACTAAAAATAAAAAACTTCAGTGTCGTCTTGTCATAAAATAAAATAAAAAATATGTTTTGTTGATTATTATCTGAGTTTAAATATTACTACAGAAAAAAAAAAATTTTAATTTAACCCTCGAAGTTTAACAGATTCTTTAGAATTCCTTTAATAGCCAATTTTACATTCAAAAAATTAATTTTCAGAAGAAAAACAATTTTTTTTGTATTTCATTTTTTTTTTTATGTTAAGGTAAGATTTATTTTTTTAAAAATCAATAAATTTCTTTTGAAAAATATTCAATTCCAAATGAGTATCTAAACTGATTTTCAATTTTTTTGTTTTTTTTTGTTTTCAAAACATTTTTTCTTTTGTATATTTTTCAATAATAAATATCATATTTAAATTTCAAATTTAGCTAACAACTACTTGTTACTTCAATTTTACTATTTGATAATGATGAAGTATTAAAATTATTTTCACCATCATTATGACGACTTTCACGATGCCTTCTTAAATCGACTTTCCTTTGAAATGATTGATCACATAGACCACATGCAAATGGTTTATAACCAGTATGTTTTCTCATATGTGTTATTAAATTCGAACTTTGGCTAAATGCTTTCAAACAAACTGTACATTTATGTGGTTTCTCACCTGTAAGAAAATTAAAAAAACAAAAAGATAGAGAAAACTAATTTTTCTATATTACTACATATATAACAAATCTTATGCTATAGGTACTTGGGAAAAAAAAATAATGAAAATAAATAAATTAATTTAAAAAAAAGCATTCTGCACTATAAGTTAATAAATAATTAATGATTGCAATCAACATGTTACTGAGGTGTGGGATAATAATTTTCAATCGTAATTCCTAATAACAATAATAATTTAAAGCAATTACACTAATTAAATCTGATTAAATGTTTTTATATCATCAATCCTTTTAATATACACATTATATTTCCCTTCTTTTTATTATTATTATTATTATAACATTTTATGTTTATTATAACAAAAAATTGAAGAAGAAAAAAAAAACAAAAAAAGAAAGAAAAAAAAATAAATATTTTATATAAAATATACGAAATAGGACAATATCAACAATATTGAGTGGCATAATAAACATATATGATTTTATTATGATTATTTTAATAAATATGTACATTTATGTGTGCATAATATTTTAATATACCATTTATTTAATTCATATGTAAAATGTATCTGCTTGGATGGTATGAATATGTATACCTGCCCTTTTTATTTTTTTTTTCTTTCAAGCGTACATGACATGTGTCATATAATATTTGTTATTGTATTTTAATCGTAATGTGTAATATCATTTTGATTGCTATTTGATTGCATTGTATAATAATAAATGAATGTATATCTACACTACTTGCAGGTATACCACCTACATTTATAGTAGTAAATAATAAAAATTGATAAAATGAATGTAAAATAAATTTTTATTTGCTTTTTGATTGAAAATTTATGTATGCTATACAGGTAACAACAAAAACAACAGAAACATTGAAAATATTGTAGAATTGTATGTGAGTAAATATATGTATATAAGTAGAAAGAGGTAATGTGACAAAATGATTTATTTATGATTTTATGTGATTTTCTGTAGTTATATGGCACATTATGTGTACGAGCATTTGCATTTTCATGTTATGCTCTACTGTTTTTAATTCATATCAATTAAATTAAAATATTATTGTTATTATTATTATTTCTGTTAATGTATGACAATTAAAAGGATTGTATAGCAAAATGAAGAATCAATAAAAAATAATAATTATTTTATGCGAATTATGTGTTATTTCTGTTTTTCTTTTTTTTCCTTTTGTTAGTGGTTTTCGAAATTATGCATAATAATTAAATAATATCAACAAAATTAATCTTATCAAAAATTTTAGTTTTACACAACAAATAGACATTAATTGAGCTTCTATGAATGTTATAAATTTCTCTCCCTATATCCTCTGGTGGAATTATGGAAATTGAAATTGAAACTTTTATTTAAATGCCCGGTCACTGAAGATTTCATATAGTACTTATTTAAATATGTAATATCAACTTTTGTATCTTTTCGAAATTATTACAAAATAAATTATTTTACTTTAAAAAAATATATGAATAGAAACAACACATATTCAAAAATGCAATATTGTTTTCTTTATGAACAGAACAAGCAATAGAAAAAAAAATGTAAAAAGCTTTTAAATATTTGCTAAGTTTTACTAAAAAAAAACTCCCAATCAATCAAAATTATATTTCTGTGAAGAGAATTTCGTTTTTGATTATGTATGCAAATATGAATAAATCTAGTTTCGATGAAAAAAATGAAAATTAAAAAATCATGCCTGGAAAACGTGTCTAAAAGACAAACATATCGTGTATCTATACCTAATAATGAATTGTTGTCAATTTCAATATACGAGTATTTATTATAAAATTTTAAATAATAAAAATGTGTTCAATTTTAATTTTTTTTTTTTCAATAATAATTTAAACATAAGTTTTTATTTGATGAAATTTAACAAATACGATATATATGAAACGAAAAAGAAAAAAAAAAGATTCGAGTTAGAGACACGCAATTAATATACATACTCTTATTTTTTTTTATTTTTTCTAAATTTCTTTTGAAAATTTCATTACTGTTATACAAATATATGTTTTCTGTTTCGTTTTTATTTTTTAAATAAGAAAAAAAAAGACAATTAAAATAAAAACAAACTTTAAAAAAATTTTCTGTTACCACGCATATCAATTTGAATAATAAAAAATACATTTGAATACAACCCTTTCAATTCGTATAATTGTTTTTAATAATTAAACAGATTTTGTTTTTTTTAAAAAAAAATTTTCCGATTGTTTTTTTTTAATGATAGTGATTGTTAAAGTAGTGATTCATGAATCAATTCAAAAATAAAAAACGAAAAAAAATAACAATTTTTTTTTATGTAATCAACTTGAACAAAGTATTAAACTTAGTAATTAACAACTTTAAAAAAAAAAAGGAATAAAACTTTAAAAGTTTTTTTTTTTTTTTTTAAATAATACTAATTTGATTTTATATGTTAAATCATATGTCAACATGTAATAATATAATCTTATTGACTTGTATACTAACCTGTATGAATATATGTGTGCTTTTTCATATCAGACTTTTGATGAAAACGTTTTCCACAATATTGACAAGGATATGGTCTAGTATCGCTATGAATTAATAAGTGAGTTGATAATGTACTTGATCTTTTAAAAGTTTTACCACATTGTTTACACTGCAAATAGAAAGAAAAAAAGTAATTTCAAATTAATTATTGATACTAGAAAAAAAAAAATAAATTAATAATAAATTAAGATTTAAGACATGTATTAGATTTCAAGGAAAAAAGGTGGATATAACTGTTAAAAAAGATTGTTTTGGTTTTAATGACAATTGAAAAAAAAAATGTGTGTACCTCACGTACAAATAAAATGTATCTATTCCACTTTTTAAATCATCTTTAAATATAAATCAAATATTTTTAAACTCATTTACTAACAAAAAAATTTAAAAAAAATCCTTTAATTCGGTCGATGACTCTGAATTTTTTTGAAAATGAAATTTCCATTAATCACCATATTAAGTTCCTAATTGAGGTTATTTTAAAAAGAAAAATAAAAAAATTAAAGAACAAAGAAATATTATTTATGTAAGTATGTATATGCAAAATAAGATTCAATAATCAAACGATTAATCACACAAAAACATATGTGCTTATTTAATAAATAATAACATATGCTTAGTTGAATCATATTTTTATTATCATCGACATATCATTTTAAAATGTCACAATTAAGAAAAAAACAACAGCAAAACAAAATCATATGTTTATTGAGATTTTCCTAAGAAATATAAAAACAGGTGAAAAATATTTAATTACAAATACTTATCCGTCTCATCATAATTTTATAAACCAAAAAAAAAAAATAAATAAATAAATTAATCCTTGAATGATTTTTTAAATTTAGTTCATTATAGGATTACGTAATTGCTAAATTTACTTCGAGAATGTTTTGTATTGATTGGAAATTTCCATTGAAATAAAATTAATTTATTATTATTCAAATGTACACATCAAACATCTAATCTTAATGTGATTAGATATTTTTCCATAATTTTTTCATATTTTTCTTTGTATTCTTCTAATAAAGTGTGTATAAAAATGGAATTTAATTTTATGTAGGTACATATTATGTATATGTACAATATGTACATGTATGTACATATATTATAATACAATCTATGTTTGTCATTCTGTGTATTTATTCAGGTGATTGATATTATTTTTTAACTCCATATTCTTTCAAAGTATAATAAAAATTTAATTTTTTCATATTTCACTTATCATAATGATATCTTTTGTTTATTTTTTAGACTTGAGAAAAAAAAATTATTTCAAATGGTGCGCCACGCGTCGAATTCCTATAAGAACAATTTTAATTACTAGGTGGTACGATATTATTATTATTATTATTTTTGTTTTGTTTCAAAATAATAAAAATTAAATTTAACAAAAATTTTGAAATTATAAGTAATTGAAATTTTGATTTTCGAACAGAAACAAACTTTTATAGAAAAAAATAATTTTCCACATATTTTTGCTGAATATGTTCAAGTTTATTAAACACAGTTCGAAGAACAGAAAAACAAGCTTCTTGTTTAAATCTGTTGTTTTTATAATTCTTTTAGCATTTAGGAACAGCCATAAAAAACTAATAGATTGAATTTTTAAAGTTGAAATAAAAAATTATTTTGAATCAATAAAATTTAGAATTATGTAATTATAATCCAAGGACATTAATTAATTCACAAAAAAATAGTGATTTGCACTTAATGGAGCGTTAAAATGATACAACCCGGAAATTATTTCAAATTTTCAAATATCGAATAAGTTTTGAAATAAATTCAATTTAAAATCCTGATTTAAATTTCCAAAACATTCATGTACTCTACAAAAACCTCAAAAATATTATTTTAAATCTTTACAAAAAAAATAAAAAAAACTTCCGACTTCCTGTACATTATTCAAAAACTAATAATATTGTCGCATCATTTAAAATTACATACAATTGTGTATTTGTTCTATGAATAATAGAACAAAATTAAACAGTAGTCTCAACAAATCATTCATATAAATAATGTCTCACTTTTTATTTAAACACATTGGAAATCCCAAAAAGACCACCGCAAGCAAATTAATATCCATGAAATTTAGTAGTACAAGAAACTAAATGAAAACTGACGTGTATTTACTCTAAATTTCAAAGAATATAATAACACCTTAAAAAATAAATTATTATTGTCGGTAAAAATACAAGTACAATATAATTATGAAAATATGTCACGTCTGATTTCAATAGATTTCATCCATTATACGAGTTTTGTATCTTTTCCTTGAAATTATCAAACAAACTCTTTTTTTAGGACAAACAATTTTTTAAAAAACCAGTTCATATAATATTCTTCATTTTTTCTGATAATGTATCTCAAGATGCCGTGTGACTTTGAGTAAATTTGAAAAAAAAAGCTTTACTTTCTATACAAAAAAAAAAAAAAAAGAAGATGTCAACGAATCTAAATCATAAGTGTACTCTGAAGAAAACAAAAATCTATCACATGACATTTTATTCAAACATATGTACATTATAATAATGTATATCACTGTAAAATGATTTCATTATTTCCATTTACGTTTTTTTTTATATTACACTTGTGTAAATAGAAATTTTTTAGTCCTTTCACATTTGAAAATTTTTCTTATAAAATTTATTTAATTGTTTTTGTATCTGCATATTTTGATACGAAAGAAAATGTAGTAAAAACAAAATGTAGAAAAACCTTCATGTAGGTATTAAAATACTCGCAACATACGTATTTGGAATGTGTTATCGTATGATGCATATGAACAAATGATAAATCTCTTTATTACGCAAATGATGTTTATTGAACACAAAGTATCTGTATCATCAAAATGATTGATATCTTCAATACAATATAAACAAGAGAAATTCTGAAAGTGTTACACAGTAAAAAAAAAAAAAAAAATTTAAAAATGTGTTTTTTATACTCAACAATTCATAAAAGTTTAAAGTAAAATAAATTAAATTTCAAACACCTTTTTGGTTTGATTAATTCAATTTTAAAAAGCTATACGAGGTAATGGTTCTGAAAAAACAAATAAAAATGTGATTGTTGAAGATATAGAATTTATAAAGTTCAACAATTGGTTCAAAATTAAACTAAGTACTATGTATATAATCCAAATTGATTTTTTTTGTCCATCCTACTGCACTGATCTCAAATATCGATGAACCCTTCAACCCACTTGAATACCTTATTATTTGAGCGATATTAACATTTTTTACAGTGTTTGAAGATGTATACATATGTATATCTTATTATTGTTCAATTTGTCGAAACATTCAATCTAAATCAATACCAATTGTTATAACAATAAACATTTAAAGAATTTACTTTACTGATTAGTTGTTTACTTTTCTCCAGATCACCTCATTCTTCACAAAATAAAAATATTATAATAATAAATATTGGAGAAAAATAAAACAGGATAGAATTTTTTAATTGGCTATGTTACTGAAATGACGTTAAAACGGCTACATTATTGCTAATATTTGTTTTCTTGATTTGAGAAAAATAAGCGTATTGCTGAGCGCCTCTTTATCTTTCATTTTTTTTTTATTCATTTTGCGTTGCCTTCTTAATTTTTGTTTTTATTTGTCAGATTTTAATTGACTTAAAAGGTGTAGAAGAAGCAAGAATGAAATTCTTGGGAGAATGTAAAGAGAAGGAAGATTGATTTTATACAAGAAGAATTTATTCGAAAAAGATTTTTTTGGGCATATAAAATTTAAAAAAAAAAATACTTATATTTTTTCTCATGCTTTGTTTTATAAATCTGAATTTTATCTTCGTTGTAACTCATCTATAATTTTTTAATGACTTCTCATTTTCGACCATAACAGAATGTATGAACAAAGTCACTGATACATGTCATATATTTTATTTTATCTGGTTTACTGACGTACATCTATGTATGTACATAATATGTAACTTAAACTTCAGAATTTGTTTTTATTTTCAAAAAAAAAAAAAATTTTACACTTGTTGAATGCGAAATTAAAAAGATTTTTAAAAATTATTACCAAATTCTACAATGTATTAGAATTTTAAATTTTATTGAGGCATACAATTTTGGAGAATTTTTACTAAAAAAATTTAATTATGATCTCATAATTGAAAAGCGATATAATTACGTTCACACACATACGTTTTTTTCTAGGTTTAAATGTGATTTATCAGCTTTTTTCAACACAAATAACATGACACTGCATCATAAAGCTCAAATATAAATTACCTTGAAAAAAAAAATTAAAGTATGTATACTTTAAAACGTACAAAAAGAATGAAAAAATAATGATTTTCGAAGATACGAAATTGGTGTATGTAGATATTGAAAAAATTGAAACTAGTCGAAAACATAATACGAAAAGTCCCTGTACAAATAAATAATTTAAACTATTCAACCTTCCAGAAAAATGGAAAACAAAAATTAGACATGTTGATAACATTTTGTTGATCTAATTCTTTACATATTAACTTTTAAAATTTTGTTTATTACTACGTACATACATACATACTTTAATTTATTTGCCAAAATTCTTTTTTTGGGACCTCAAGATTTGTTTCTTCGTCTCACAATATAAAAATAGCTATAAACATATAATATTGGTTTTATATAATGTCATCACAGCTCGAAAAAAATAATTTTGTTTTTCATTTAAAAATGAATTTTTTTCTTTCTTTTTTTATAAATTAGAATTTAAATGTTATTTCTTTGTTGTTTTTTCTTTGTATTATTTGATTTTGACTCTTAATCAACCTTCATTTTTACAGATGTTTTATTCAGACTTAAATACAAAATACGTATGTTAATCACATCTTGAACAAATACATACAATTTGTGTTTGTTTGTATATATTTGTTTATTTTTTGCGATTTATTGTACCAGTTTTATTATCATTACTTTTTTTTTTCTTCAAATTTAATATTTTTTCTCAAACAAAATTGCAAAACAAAAAAACAAAAAAAGATTTTACTTGGAAAAAATGTTGTCTTGCAGTGGAGAAAAAAAGGAAAAAGCTAAAACAGAAATAACAGAGAACAACTGTATATATACGTCTCATTTATTGAAGAAAAAAAAATTTAATCAATTTTCAATTATTTGAAAAATAATTTACGTCAAATAGCAAAGAAGAATTCTCTTATTTGTCATAATTTAAAATAAAGTCAATATTTATATATTTTATACGTATATATTAATACATATATACTATATTTTTATTTTATTTTAATTGAACGTCAATAAATAATACAAATTGCAAATTAAGTGTATGTCAATAAAAAGAAAACAATCTTTTGAATATCTAATGCTGGTTATTGTATTTTAAGTAATGAATAAACAAAAATCAATGAAAAACTTACTATTTCTTTCTTTATTTTTCGTTTTATTTTCGAATATTTACTTTTATGGATAGTAGATATCTATATTGTACAAATATTAATTTGAAAATCCTTAATAAAGCTTTTTTTTCAAATAATTATATTAAGAAACTAATAATTAAATTAATTGAAACACGAAAAGATATCTTTACAAATAACGGGTAACGTAATCATATAACCTTTTGACATGAATGTCCCTTTTTGTTTTGTTTTTTATTTGTTATAACGAATAATTAAATAGTATCATGAAAATACACGATTTAACCCTTTTTCTTTAAAACAAAAAATATATAAATGAAATTTATTCAATACTGATAGATAATTCGAAAAAAATGACCCATAAAAGTATAGAAAAAAAAAGAAAATAAATATCAAATTTCGAAGGATGAAAAAATTTCGTGCAATAAATGATTTATTTGTATAAGTTTAATGAATGTTAATTTTGCTTTCTTTTTTTCTTTTTTATTATTTCCTTAAAAGTCGATAATTGTATATTAGTACAAGGACAATTTAAATAATAATTATTTAGAGTACACGAAGATTTTCTATATTTATGTTTGGAGGATGGAGAATTTTATATTTAATAAAACTGTCTAACTTTTTTAATTTAAGTCAAAACGAACCTCAGAGGAACTTTCATTGAATTTATTAATGAACAGATCTTGAGATGAATATGCTGTAGCAGATTGTGGAAAAAAACATTGAAAAATGTAATAAAATCCAAAAAAATTAAAAATATTGTAAATATAATATCTTCGAAACACAAATTTCAATCATCAATCAAAAAGGCTATTTTCTTTTATGACCTACATACATCGTTATAAATTAATTTTCTCATGAAAAAGAGAAGGAAAATTAAAAATATCATTTAAGTGTTGTGTATCCTGTGTTATTTCCACGTGCCATTGCTGTTAAATTAAAATCTTCAATCGCCACTTAGTATCAAAACATGCATGTAATATCATCAATATAACCCTCTACTTACATACAATAATAATAATAATGTAACAAAAAAAAAATTATAAAAATAACAATAACAAAAAGTGACATGCACCAAAAAACACTTTTATTTTTTTAAGGGTTTGAATTTTATTGCCTTTAATTTAAATTACACTATTAAATAAATACCGGCACACGACAGCAGCTGATAAAGTCTTTAATATTTACCTGTTAAAATATTATACACCTATGTATGTATGTATGGCGTATGCATATAAGTATGTACGTATGCAATTGAAGTAATTCGATTGTTATCATCAACTAGGGTAAAACAAAAGATTGTGTATAATGTTTAACGACACTTGAAAGGTTTCCGTAAACAGCTAACTTTGAATATGATATAGGTATCTTTTGTTCGGGTTTAATGTTAGGTCTTAAGAAATATTTTTTCAACAGAAATTTCAAAAGCTTTCTTAGTCATCATTTAACAGAATTGGGCCTTTTTGGAATTTTACAGGGAACCAAACGTTAACTTTATGGTGTGAAGAATGGAGATAATTACAACAGAAAGTACTTATTTACTCGGTTGTGTATAAATTTTAGTTAGAAGTTAGTGGAGAATTGACTGATTAATCAAACAGAAGCGCTCTTTAATTGCCCCTATACCAGTAAAAAGAAACGGTGGTAAACGAAAAATGCTTTTAAGTAAAAATGCCTGTAATGGTTGAACTTTGGTGTCAAATTGTAGGGATAACAACATATGAATCGATGTCTGGAAGTTTTCCGAAATTTATTCTTCAGGGTTAGTAGTAGGCTCTCATATGCCACAATATTACATTTTTCCACAATTTTCAAATACATAAACTCTAAAAATCATCAAATAAACTTTAAAATTGAAAATTCTAATTTTCAAAATAATTATTCCTGTAATCCACTATAAAACATTAATTCTCAATTTTCCCTCTGATCTACAAGTTTTTTTAATTAAAATTCTCTTTCATTTTTATACTTTTACTTCACACTCGAAAAATAAAAAAAAATTACAACAAAAACAACGTCAAAGTTTAATTTCAAAATAATAAAAATGGAATCTCAACCAATGCACTTTAATGCTTGATGTTCAATCATCGTATGTTTTTTTTTATATTGAAATTCTGTTTTCATATACAAAAATATTCATATCAACGTTACTTTTTTAAAAAAAAAAAAACGTCTTGTATTTACAAGACGAAATAAAAAACACAGATTCATCAAAATACTACTTCCCTATTCAAATAAAATAAAAATTAACACATCATACCAACTAAAAATGGTAATTTTAGTGATTGGATTTTTCTTTAATTATGTCATGTGTAGACTGTCATTATCAGACATTGAAATTTGGAAAAGATACTTTACAATAAGAAGAAAAAAAAATTATTGACATATTTAATTTTTTCTTCGTCTTTCATATTCATTCCATTTTTTTTTTCATTTATAATTATTTAAATTACAGATGATGTTCAGTAAAATGCAGGTAGATACTAAAGTCAGTTAAACCAGATCATATAGTCAAAAGTAAACGAGTTAATTTTAAAAAAATAATAAAAATAAAAAAAAGCATCACTATTTAATTTTAAAAGCAATATACACAAATAAAAAAAAAGGATATTGAATGCAATGCATCACATGTGGAAAACAACGGTGATATGCACAAAGAAACAACAAAAATTTAAGAAAACATGAATCATATAAGGGAAAAAATACCGTTTATATTATCGAAATAAATAAAAAAAAATTAAATAAATTCAATATTAAAAGGCTGTTTTTAGATTATTCATAAGAAAAAATTAAAGAAGAAAAAAATAATAAATGTAAAACTCACCTGAAAACTTCTTTCTCTTCTTTTTTCATCATCGCTACCTTTAACAGATGTCACTAAATCACTAACTACAGCTGTTGAATCTGGACGTGTAATTTCTTTTTCATGAATTACATTCATAGCACTAAGATCATGGCACATACCACTGTTATTAATTTTATTATTAATATTAATATTATTATTGTTACTGTTATCTCTATTATTATTATTATGATTATTATTATTATTATTATTATTTTTATTATTATTATTTTGCATAACAAATATATCAGTTCGATTCTGTCTTAAAATTTCAATTTCACGTTGATTTTGTTTTAATTGTGAGAAAAATTCTAAATCTCTGTGATGAGGATGCAGATGGTGATGTTGCTGTTGCTGATTATGATGATGAAGATGATTTGTTGTGGATAATGTTGATCCTGATGATGATGATGTAGATGAAGAACCCGTTGTATGACGTCTGTTCGTATAAATTTGTAAACCATCTGGATTTGTAACAAGTGAAATATTAGATGACGTATTACGTTGTTGATTATATTCATTCTCTGTACGATTGTAACTTGATCTTCTGTCATATTTAAATTTTTTCACAATCGGATCAATTTGATGATGTAAGGAAGATGATGTTCCTATTAAGGAAGTTTCTTTTTCACACATACTGCCAGGTGACCATATAATAGCCTGATGATGTGAACGTCCATTTGATATGATCATATCATCATTTGGTGTTGTTATTGATGTTGTTGCTGTTGTTGTTGTCACTCCTGTTGTCAATAAGGTAGAATATTTCAACTCATCCTGATGTAATGGAGATTTTGGTGATGATAAGGATTGCAAACGATCATCTGTTGGACTGCTGCTACCTGTACTACTCGAATTAACTTCTGGATTCAATGATGGTTTTGTTGATAAATTTAATGGCATATCATCATCGGGTAAATCCTCTTTTTCTGGTGTTAGTGTGAATTCCCTACTATTCGAATATCCTGGTGAACGTGGTGTAGCTGGAGTAGAAGGTGTGGCTAAACCCGATGTTGATGGGAAAAAGAATTGTGGCCATAATAAAGCACTCGAATAAAATAAAGGATTATACAATAGCGGAAGATCTGAAAGTTTCAATAACAAAATTTTATCTTAGTAAAGCTTAAAGTATTTTCTACAAGATTTTTATGTTACCTCTGCCATTAAGTTTTTGACCTGCAGATGCTAAAACTGAATTAAATGCTGAAGCTCTTTGCATCAGATATTTTGGTGAAGATAAACTCATATCGATTGGATTGAATTGCATAAAATGTGATTGCTGTTGAGTTGATTGAGGTGATGGTGGTGGTGATAAATGTTCCATGTTGACTGGAAAACAATAGTATCGATTAAAAAACTTTTCAGATAAGTTCTGTATTGTTTACATGTAAATATTTCTAATAAGAATAATATAACGTTTTCACTTTAAGGAGTCCAGAATAAAATCTATGCGAATTTCTGGAGAAAAAAACTTGATTTTCCATCGGAACAAAGTAGAACTGGAATCACACTTTTTCAACGCTTTTTAAACATTTATCTATTTTCTAAATTATTTTTCTTTTCATTGAAAAGAAGCCTTAAAGTATAAGAAATGTTACAAGATCCTCTATTATTCTATGAAATAAAAATTTTCAAATGGGTTTTTTTTCCGGTGTATAATATAATAATTATTATTGTTAATATTTTTACAGCTGAAAGTTTTTTTTTACAAATTTAAGTTTGTTTTAACACAAAAAAAAATTTTTTATTTGAATTTCTGGGTTGAAATTCTTTGAAAAAACTATTGTTCCACAAAGTGTGATATTTTTATATACATATTTTCTTATTATTTTTCCATTGCAATAGAAAAAACGACACATTTCTTTTTTTTTCTTCAAAATTTCAGTTTATAAAATAAACTATCATTTAATATAATATTATGTCTATTTAAATAGTGACTGTTAAAAATAATGTAAATTCGCGTTTCTTTTAAAAAATAACTGTGCTACATATCAATTGTTACCTTACAATATGTTACTATTTGATCAAAAAAAATTAGTAATTAGGTATATGAAACAATTGAGAAATGGGATTACTTACAAGTGTATTTAGTTCTTGACAATATTTTTGATTATTGTCTTTTAAAATTCCCTTTTATTTAATTCATTATTTCCATCATTTGTTTATTTATTTTTATTACATTATAGTATGTCTAAAATAAATCAAAATGAAATAAGTATATTTCTTATCTTGAATCTAAGAATTGCCCAACGACACCGGTGATATTTTGTCTTAATTGTTTAAATGACATAATATGAGAAAGGAAAGTTGTGTAAATAATTCATTGATGATTAAATACTTTTTACGTTGTAATAATAATTATTTAATTTTTTTTATTATATTGTAGTGATTGACAAGAAAGATATATTCGATATTCCGTACGAAAAGGCACTTTTGTTATTTGGTAGAAAAATAAAGAAAAGAAAAATCAAAATAAAAAGGTATTTTACAGTTGAAGCAATCAAAATAATTTCAAAATTTTTATTGATAAAATTTTCGATTAAAAATTGATTTTTTTATTACAGAGAAATTACTTCACTAACCCTTTTTTGCGCATTTCTTTATATTTAAAAAAAAATTCTTTTGAAAATTTAAAAAAAAAAAAAAAACAGATTCTAAAAATTAAATATTTAGCAAATAATTAAAACTTTACCAATAATTTTTGAACAATTGATGTGAAATAATAGAAAAACAATATACTCGTATGTACATACATATATTTTATGGAGAAAAAAAAGATTAAAATTTATTGTTATAAATTTGTTACATACATACCTACTTTGAAAATTTAAAAATCGCAATATGTAAGTGAGTTCTATTAAAAATTCAGTTATGAATAATTAATAACCAAAAATTTTGAATAACTTTTAGTACATATAGCCTCTATACTCAAATTTCTAACGAAAACTAAATAATAAAAAAATATTTTCTCAAAAAAATAGAAAAAATATGGTAAAAATCAAAAATTAACGACCGATATATTAGAAGTTCGATCCTAGCTCGCTATTAAAAGTAATTTTTACTTATGTAGTGTTGGATTGGAAATTAACAAAAAAAAAACAAAAAACATTGAGTTGTTATAATTAAACTTACCTCTTAACCGTTTTCTTTCCTGTACAATTTTTAAAAACACCGTTTTTAAGTTGTCCAATACACTTTAGTATTCCTTTTAACTATTCAAATTGCAAATAATTTTTTTTAATAAGGTTTTTCCATCACAAGTATCCTTTATCAAGAATTTTCACTTAAAACATTTTTTATATTCAATTTCACTGTCACAAATTTCAACATTTTCATTTAATTAATTTTTCCTACACGTTATCATTAATTTTCTTTAAATAAATCCCAATAAAAGATAATCCATTAGTCATTTATGATTTGTAAATCTTTTGCACAATTTTTTTTTTTTTTTTTTAAATCCTAAAAATCTTTGAAACACTAAAATGTTAAATCCTTTCAAATAATTAACATGATTGAAAGAATCAAAAACAAACAAAAATATTCACAAAATTTTTATTATATATATTATTATACAACCGCTTCGATCGGTGCTTAGCACCTGACTGAATTGATAATACTTAACCGTCACTAGTAACTTAAAATCTAAATCTGATATATATAAAAAAGTGGGTTTGAACTCTACTTTTTCACTAACGAATACTTAATATCATACCTGTCTTTTCACCTATACCTATAGATTACAGTTGTTTCTTTTTAAATTTTTATTTTATTTTTCCATCATACACCTTCATCCATAATACAATAACACTATAGTATATTAAATGATTTTATTATCCATCGTGTGTAAGTAAAATATAACAGAACATGAGACGACTTCTCATAAGAGTCAAGTAAGCGCCATTCAAAGTTATACATTATAATCTCTGGCTCGCGCCAATTTAATATCAATCCAGGTGAGATAGATACAAAAGGGAATATAAAATAATGTTGATGATCAATGTTGTAGGTATGGTCTTTTTTGTTTTTATCTGTGGTCAATTTAATATAATCTTAATAAGACCTTCTGGGTATTTAAATAAAAAATATGTTCTTTTGTTGCTGCTGTTGATTTGAGGTGAAAACTTTTTCTTTTTCTGTACTTAGAGTGTGTATACAGAGGCAATTTTAAGAAAGGAAAGTTGAAATTTCACCATTTTTATTAAGCGGATTGTTTTTGTTTTTCAATGTACATACATTACATACATAGATAAAATAATTATTTTATGTTGAATATTTCTCACCTGTTTTATCACCCTCTTCCTAAAATGTATGTACATACATATATAGATGGTATGGGTACATAATACAAGAATAAAATTGTAGGTATTATACTTATTATATTGTTGAAAGAGTAAAACTGGTGGATCAACATTAAATTTGAGAATACTTATATGTAGATATACATATACATATATGCAAATCTATTATAATTATTTTGCGAGGGTGGTATTTTTATGTTAAGTTATGAAACTTTTTTGAAGGAGGATTGAAATAGTGAACAATGATAGGTTAAAATTTTTTGTTAAACTTGAAATGGAAGATTGCTTTACTTACCTATTGAGATTTTATTTTTATTTGTTGCTTTACATGTACATACAAAGTTTCAGATTCTCATACATAAAATATATATTAGATATTATATAGATTGGATATAGGTGTGTAGTAGTGATAAATTTGTTTTCTAACACAACTTTCTATGTGAGAATATATAAATCAATCAATCTGTTATTTGTCACATTAAAACACTTTCAATTATGATTAATTTTTTCAATAAACCGACAATTTTTTTCTTTTCAATTAGGTGCATACGAAGAAAGAACCTTCAAAAGGAACCTCTTTTTTTTTTCTTTTAGAAAAAGATTAATAAACAAGTTTATACTTCAACGGGAGTTATATTATAATGAAGTATAGGAGAGAAATATATTATAGGACAAAAATTTATGTAAATGTCTGAATTGTCTGAAATTTCAAGTATCAAGTCACAGGAGGCTTTAATTTGGCATTGAACCTGTTCATATACATACATATACGTACCTATATATGTACATACATAATCAAATGACCAGTTTAAAGCATGAAGTGTTGATTACGTTTTGTTTCATCAGTACTTTATCCAAAACTTTTTTTTATAAGAAAAATGTATACAATGTAATATTTTTGAAATATCGATAAAACGACAATTTGTGAAATAACTTCACTTTCAAAAAAAATTCTCTTTTCATTATATGCATATATACCTACAATAACAAAAAAAAGCACAAAAAAGATGAATTTATGTAATGTCCTGTGAAGACTTGAAAAATTAAACCAGTTTTCATATTAAAAAAGTATGTACAATTAATTTTATGTTAAAGTTTTTGTATATATAATTATTTTCACTTTTAATTAAATAATTTTTAATTATAACTTTTAATGCCTCTAAACAAACAAATAAAAATTTAAAAAAAAATTTTATTATTGTTGTAAAATCAAAAATGAAATCAACTTCTACTTCGAAAATGTCAGATGATCGTCTTACTACGCATATTCACGTGCAAATTTGTGCAATTTTGCCCAAATTTCAGCAATGCTAATGCAGGACCACATTCGTAAACGTCAAAATCACATCAACGCAATGGAAAAAATTGCAAATACGGCAGTGAACAAAATTACAGTGCGGCAATCGATTGCCATCAATTAATTTGTTGTGTAAGAAACAAATTAAAAATATGTAGCAGTTATCATATCATAATAAGAAATACTTATTTACTTGTTCTAATATTAAAAAAAAATTTTATTGGGAGAGAACTCATTTTTATTTCTTTTCACTGCGCAGGTAAACAAAAAAATTTAAAATTATAAATTGCATAAATTTCAAACATCAAAAAATATTTAAATATTAAAAAAAATATAATTAATTAATTTAATATTAAATTAAATACACCGCTGTCAAATATTTAAGATGGATTATAATTCGCACAGCACAAACATACTAAATTTAAAATTGGAAATTGATTGTTTACTTTCATACCCAATCCGTGAATTCTTTAACTTTCCTTAAAATTCCTTTTATATTTTGAAGATATCCAGAACACACAGTCCACCAAAGAAGTATATGGTTGTTAAAGTCCTTTAGACAGTTCTTTAATCATTTTAAATGAAATAGTTTAAGTACTTTTTGAAGAAAATAATTACATACATATTTCCTTCTAGTCCCATTTACATTATCAAAATTTTCATTGAAATTTTACCCGTTCAAATCATAAAAAAATTAATTTATATTATCGTCCTTGACTTCAAAATGGAATGTTTTTTCCAAATTATGGTGCGCGATGTTGCACAAAAAAAAGCTTTTGTGTCAATGTAGATTTCTCACATGAAAATTTCTTGAGCAATGCTTCATCTTTCTAGTGCATTATTGTTGAGTTTAGTGAATCTAAGGTCATCTTTGGAATTTAAAAAAAAATGAAAAAAAATTCAGCATCAATAAAATTTAAAATGGAATATTTCGGGTTTATGAAATATGCTCATATATTATGTAGGTGGTACATAGAAATCAATATCGTTTTCTAAATAAAGCTTTTTTTGGTTACTGTTCATTTCAAGATAATATGTATAATAAAGTTAACTTGTTATCGTACTGCCACTTGGAAAATCAGCTTAAATTTCTCAATAATTTTAAACTTTCTAAAAATTGAAAAGTAACGGTTACAAAATTTTGAAAAAAAAAGTTTTAATTTTATGTTTGTTTTTTTCTTCTTCTATTTTTTAATCTTGATGAAGTATCATCAACTTTTATCACTTTTATACATTCCTCTATACTTTCCCGCTTTAAATTCCAGCACATTGCAATTCATACACGTGTTCTTTACCTTTGAATTAACATTAAAATAGGGGTGACAAAACATAATAATATATTGCAGCTTTATATAAAATTAAGTAAATACACATTACATACATGGTTACATAGGTGCATACTTTAAAGTCAAAATAATCTATTCTGTGAATAAATGATTCGCTTCGCTTATTCTACAAAAGATGATACCTTTTTATTTCACGAAATATGTCTGCTCTGATAAATGAAACAAATTATAACGAATTCACCATATGCTGCCGTTTTATATTTTTCTATCTGAAATTCAAACAATTTATCAGATGCATTAAATATTAAATGCAAAAAATGCATGTTTAAATTGAAATCTTCCCACAAAAACCTCGCTGTAAGTAATTACACTTTGGTGAATGTAATCCCCTTTTTTATTTTTGAATAAATAAAAAACGGAAACTTCTGATTATAATAATAGTTAGAAATAGCTCCTCCTTGATGAAAAATAATGACCCACCGCTAGAAAAATAAAAATTTTTTTTTATCAATTGTTGCTTTTCATGCGTTATATGAAAATCATTCAAATGTAACAAATCTCTCATATGCTGTGTGTGTGTGTGTGTAATGAAGATCTGGTTTACCTACCTTATTCATGGTCTTTATCTGTTATTTAGTATCTGTTGCTTTTTTTAAAATTATATTTAAATTAAAGTTTGATTGCTGTCGTGTGTCTGTCACATGGCTAAAAATCACCTTTTCGGTTGCCGTCAGTCGTCACACTTCGATTGATATTACAATCACAAACTATGTGTATACATATAAATCCATACTTATGTATGGATGTGTGTAGAGGCACCTATACGTTCCGGTTTAGTTGTAGATTCATGTGGTGAATTTTTAAGTTAAACTTTTGTTTCTACTTTTTACCTGAGCAATGGGAGTGTTAAATGTTAATATACAGCAATCTTCATTTTGTTTTGATTATAATGAAAAACTTAATATAAGATCTATGGTAATGGGAGAAAATTGAAATCAAAAAAGGCGGAGCAGAATTGCGCAGCTGCAATAATACTACCTATATTATGTCAGAAAACGTATAGGTACAACATGTTTGATTAAGTTTGAGTTCACCGCGGGTGTTAAAAAATTAGGAATTTCAGATTTAAAATTTCAAATAAATTAAATAAACATTTTAATCAGAATAAGAAAGCTTTTTGCTTTTCTGGAAAAAAAATTAAAAAACAATTCTACAGGGAGAAAACTTAGTTTAAAGCACAAATTTAATTTTCGTATGAATGATTGGAAAACTTTATAAAAATCAAATAGTGAGTTCAAAATTATTTTGAATTTTCTGGGAATTTTATTTAAAGAATTAATTACACTGCCGCATGTTCAAATGTTTCTACTTTTAATATGTTTTCATCTATAACTAGTGAAAAAAAGTAAATAAATAAATAGAAAAAGTAAAAATAAATAAAACAAAGTACCTATGTATCTGAATAATTTAAATATTTAAAAAAGCTGAAAAACGAAAACATAAAATAAGACACTTTTTTTAAAAAAAAATTAAATTGAAACCAACTGTCAAAAAGTTGAGGTGAATCCAATTTGTTTAAAGTGAATCATAAATTTTTGTTTATAATTTAAAGGATTTTACATACTTTAGATTTTTACCAAATTTAATTTCCTTTTTGATCTAATATTGAACAAAAAAAAAATCAAATATCCTTTGCATTCCCTTTTTCATTTCATTTTTATATTATCACTTTTTTCCTTTTCAAATAAAATAAAATTAAATATACATGATCTGATGAAACTGGACACACGAATCATTTACAGCCATCAAACACATGTTCTTTTATTGGCTTCCCCTTATTTTGTTATCAGAGTTTAAACTAAAAACAAAAAAATAAATAAATAAATAAAAATAAATGTCGATATACTTTTGTGAAATTTAAAATTTTTTATTCCTAATTTCGCTTTCATATGAAAAAAATTCTGTAAATTCAAAGTTGATTTGTATTGTTTTTTTTTTAATGTTCCGCTAGCGCAACATATTCTCTGATCAATGATCATATATAGGGTGATGATGATCAACAAGGATCGTCAAGTCAGAAACTCATTTTTGTTTATCATTAAAAACATCATCAGGAATCAAACGACAGACTCATTCGTTATTCCGTCCCTTAATAAAAATGAAAATTTAAAAGATTGGGGTTATTGATAGGTTGAATCCTTAATAATATAAAAGTGTAATGCCGTTTACAGTAGATAATAATAAAATGTAAAAGTGAACATAGATACATACGAGAAGTGTATAAATTGTGGCCTACTTTATTTTATTCCATCGAAATTTTGATGGACATAAAACGTTTTTCATGATAATTTTTTCCTTTGGTTCATGAATTTTTCAAAAAAGAAACACTTATTCACTCAAACTAGGATATTTAAAAAAAAAAAATTCAAATTCCCCATTAAATTTCCCTATCATTATAAACTTTCTCATCTTACATGTTTTTATTTTATTTTTTTCATTTTTTAAGTCATTTCATCGTATGTTATGTTATTCTTTTATGAATCTTATTACAATTTCTTGAATAGAAACAAAATTTCAGAATATCTTTTTGTTGTTGTTATAGCTAAAAGTGACAGCCGGCACGCGTATTCAACCTTTGGAACAACGATGAGATCAATCAGGAAGAAAAAACAATTTTTAACATAAAAATAAAAATACAGGAAAAAAAATTAAAGGACGTTAGGAGAAAAAAATTTTATATGGTGAACAGCCGGATAGAATGGATTCTCAGTTTTTGTTTTTATGTATATAGGATACCTAATACGATACTTTCATCAAGAATGTATTAGTTTTTTAGTGTACGTATATTAGTTAAATGTCAGAGTACGCCGACCCCATAATATTTTTTCAGTTTTTTTCTTATGTTTTAGTTTTTTGATCAAAATGTCAGTTGTTAGTTCTTTATTGATATTCTTTCATCGATTTCAATATACCTACATTGAGAAAAAAATAATGAAATAAAAATAAAAAAACATCATTTTGATTAAAGTGCACATCGACAATAAAAAAATTGATCAACGAAAATGCCCCCAAAGTGAAATTTGTATGTATATGTATGTAAGTGTATTGCGCACCCTCATCGTAACTTGTCCTTTCCCTTTTGACTTTTTATTTATTAATTGAAAATAATAAGGGCTAAGGGTTTATTTTTCTATTTTTTCAAAAATATTCTGAGTAAAATCTTCTTGCTTTGTTATGCAGGTAAAAAGTGTTTGTATGTACTTTCTATACGTGATGGGTGTTTGAATGAGAACGGTCATCAGGTGGGAAATTACATGCTTGATTTAATCGACTTTGTAGTGTTTGATGTGATAAGGCGATTTCAAGATTCGATTTCTTTTAATATTTTTTTGTTGTCATAGTTTCGAAATATTCACGCATCCAAAAATCAGTATATAATATGTACACTTGATTCTTACAACAGCAGAATTTAAGCTGAAGCAGGATGTATATATACGCAAAATAAAAGAAAAAAAATTCAACTGAATGGAATTTTTTCTTTAACTTTCACACTTTATTGAAAACAAAATTTTCTATTTAAAACAACAATTTAAATAAAATATTCACGAATAGATTTTCTCCCAAAGTCCTTATAAACAACATTGAGAACATTCATTGATATTTTTAATCTTAAAATCTATAATTAAAAGAAAAATATTTAAATTAACAATTGACTCAGCATACTCGCCATTAAATTTCAAACTTACTCTCAGAAGTTTCACAATTGTGATTTTCCATGAAACATTCATTTGAAAATAATTTATAACAATTTCCATTGAATCCACAAAC
Organism: Bombylius major; assembly: GCA_932526495.1. Taxonomy (NCBI): domain Eukaryota; kingdom Metazoa; phylum Arthropoda; class Insecta; order Diptera; family Bombyliidae; genus Bombylius; species Bombylius major. The sequence continues at coordinate 17,730,281 of OW052044.1, read as the reverse complement.
GGGTTTTAGGTCACGGAAACAAGGTTTCAATTCACATTCTTGTCCACTGGTGAGTCCTGAAAATAGTAAGAAAATTTTTTTTAAAATCCATTTTTGTAGTTCGTAATACGAAAAGAAGAAAATTAAGTAATTTTTCTACCGAAAATAGCGATTAAAATAAAAATAGCAGCAAACTTGAAAAAATTCATCATTTTGATTTTTCTTTTTATTTAATTAATTTTCAACTATTAAAATGAAATTGTGTTCTTAACTGTTTTAGAGTTTACGTTCGAATTAAATTTTCAATTGAGTTTTAAAGCTCTTTATACTTGTTTAAGACAATGCAAAAAAAAAAAAAAATTTTTTTTTTTATTTTCCATTTTTATTATACTTGCACTTGAACTTTGTCGTCAACGGGAACTACATGCATATCTTGCTTATGTACATATTTCCACATAAACACATATTTTTCATTTCCTGATATCATAATCGCATATTTTGCATATAAAATTGCCCTCACGATAATTGAAAAAGAACTGTGTGGTTGTGTGTAAAACAATGTGAATAAAAACTTAAAAAAATAATCAATTTATATGCAAAAATGAAAAAGAAAAATTATGTTCTTTACGACATTTTTATCAGATTTATATAATGCAAGAAATATAAAAATGCTAATCATGTGAATAAAAAAAGTGTACAAAATTAATTTTTATAAGTTGTTTGAATTACATTTAAAGTGTTTGAGGTGTGTGACAATATTACTTTTATCTTTTTAATTTTATTTAACTGCCAAAAAAAATCATTTTAGGCCATTTGGGCCGTGAAAATGAATTGATTTAAAAAAATAAATGACCGACTTTCATGACAGTTTTTAAAGACATGAATCATATGTACTATACATATCTTTATTTGCACATACATATGTATGTTTTTAGTTTAAAATATTGAATGTTTTGCTAAAAACTCAGCGAACCTTTACTTTAGAATCGAAGGTCCTTTTCAAGACTAATTTAAAATCAAAGAATATAGATTTATAACAAGAAAAAACACTCATTTCCCCTTAAAAAGCATGTACATTTTGTTGGTGTATATTCTAGGTCGCATACAAAAAAAGGGGAAAGTGTCCACACTTCATAGTATAGTATATACACTTTGTTTAAAATCCTTGTATAGTCAGTCCTTCTATAGTTCATTCCATGTTCTAATGGAACGTATTAAGGTAAACTTATAAGTCTACAGCAAACTAACTGTTTTTTTTAAAGGTATCTAAACCATTTTTATCCAGAAAGAATGGCTAAAAATAATTCATCAATTCTGACTGAATGCTTTGTAGCTGGATGGGAAATGAATACTGTAATGGATATTTCAAAAAAAAAAAAAAAAAAAAAAAAAAAAAAAAAAAAAAAAAAAAAAAAAGATGCTTCCACTTCCACAATACATATTATGAAAGAGGAAAAAATATTTTCGAAAGTATTAGAATTCGTTTTTTAAATTAAATTTTTGGTTTTTTTTTCGAAATTGAAGAATATTTTCTGAATTTAAAAAAAAAATATTTTCGAATTTTCTAAAAAAATATTTTTGAAATTATCGAATAGTTTTCCTCAGAGCTTTCTTCGGAAGTTACACGATATCTCATTTTTCTGAATATTCTTTCACATCAAAATATGTAGCTTGAGCAAAATTTTCATTTTTCAGGACGAATTTTCACAAAATAATAAAATTTCAATACACAATATTAGTTTCACCAAAATATCTAAATTCAAATTCGATGTAACAAATAACGGTTATAGTTTCGAAATATATAAAATGTATACAACTATCATCATTATATAAAAAAGAAACAAAAACATAAAATTTGTCGTACGCTAATTCCTTTCTTTAAAATAGGTACTAACAAATAAATTTAATGTGTAACATGAAAAGGTAGGGTGCTCATAGTAGGTATAGTAAAATGCAAGGTGTATAAAATTTTATATCTTATGGCACGTGGTAATACACGCGTCTTAAAGTCAAAAGGTAAAATAAAAAGGCATAAATTCACTGTTATACATCTTCAAAATAAAACAGAACAGAAAAATACGTAACGGCATAATAAGAAACATGAAAAATAATAGCCCTAAAGAAAATTAATAGAGGGAACCCTTAGCTCTTTAAGTTCAGCCAAGGAAAGAAGTTACAATAATGCAGCACCACAGCTAATAATAATGATAATAATAATAATAAAAAGGACGGTGAAAATAAAGAAATGTACTTTCGTCGTCTTATATGAAACTTTAAGCTGCTGCTACTTGCTGGATTTAAGACTATTGGAGCAATTGATCATTGCACGGTTGCCTTGGTACGTGGCATCCGTCGTCTATATAAATATTTCTTTTTATTTTTTTCCTTTCGATATATTTTTCTGTTTTGGTTTTACATATATATTTGTTGATCATCTTGATCTTATTATATTCAAGAATATAAATAATATGTATCTTCAGTTAAATATCATCTTTTTTATATTTTATAGGATATCACATATACCTTTTTGGAATTACATATACACATACATAAATGTACGCATTCAGAGACACATTCAAAAGAACGACATACGCCTGTTGCATCAATTTTATCAGTTTTTTATTGATACTGTTATGTACTCTTGTTCCCGTATGTTGTTACTCGTTCTTTTTTTTTTTTTTTTTTTTTTTTTTTCTTTAAAGGTCTTTTTTCAAAGGACAGGTGCACATTTGTTGTTAACACAGACATTATAGTCTGAAAAATAGCTTTTACCTGAATTTTATCTCATCAATAAAAAAATTGAAGTAAAAAAAAACAGTTTTTTTTTTTATAGTTTACTCACAATCTCAAATAAAAGTGATTTAGGTCCCTAAACACGCAGAGTATAGTGCACAAGTCAAAAAAAAAAAAAAAAAAAAAACGGAATACTTATGAAAATTATTAAAACAGAAAATATTTAAATTAAAATAAGAAATTAACTCACTCAATTAAAATAAAAATTGCAACGTCCTTTAATTTATTAAAATTTTCATATAACACGAAACTTATCCTGATAGTCCTTTATAAATATTTGCTTAATAAATCAGAAAAGAATAAATTTTTCTCTTTATGTGCAGACGGTTTTTTTTTATCATATTATGCATAAATGATGTTGCACATATGTTTTTGAAAAGCGATCTACAACTGCAATTTCTTTTTATGAAAAAATTTATTCTGCTGTCGTTAATGTGTACTTTTTTTTCTTCAATTTTATTACTTTTTTTGCAGTATGATTGTGTAGATATAAAATTTAAAAATAAACAACAAAAAAACCTATAAGAAGAATGCCCTAAAATAACCTAAGAAATTGAAAGCACATATGTCTCTTCTCATCCTTATATACGCGAGGTATTTAAATTTAAAGAAAAAAAAATGATGAATTTTTTTTTGATGGTGATACACTTTTATATTAGCCTCAGGTATCATCACACAGAGGACAATGCACCTCAAAGAACTCAAAAAACAAGAAAGAAAATAAAGTCCTTTTTTTTGTGTTTAACTTTTTCATCGAAATTTTTGTTTTTTCCCAATCATTTTTTCTCGATTTCTGTTTTTTTTTTTTGTTCAAATAATTAGCGATTGTAGGAAAGCGCAAGGACTAGATTTGTTGAACTCATACAGTTTATTTTGAATTTTAGATAAAATATCGTAAATTGAAATTTTTCTAGGATAAAAACGGCTATCGTAATATGTAAAATTGAAGCAGTATAGGTACTCAAAGAGGGTGAAAAAGAAAAATGAACAAAATTTAATTTCATAGTTTGAATTGTTAAATTTATAAAATGAAGGTGGTATAAAGACACATACATACATATATACAATTTCCTTTTGTAAAAACCTGAATAAGCACCTACGTTACTTTTATTATCATTTACTTTTTATTAGTTTTTCTTTTGATTTTTTGATAATAATGATGATTCCCTTTTTCCGAACTGGCTTACAAAATACAAAACAGCTGTCGGCCAGAAGGATAACAGACGAAGTGATAATATTTAAAATAGGGGACGTCGACGTACATCTTCTTAATTTTTTATTGATTAAAAAAAAATACCAAAATTTCAATCAAATGTCGAAATGTTTTTTAATATCAAAATTTAACATCATAATTTCCGAATCTAAATTTGTAGTTGTTGTTGTTGTTGTTGGCACAAAATAATTCATTACATCAAAAGATGTACTAGTCGAATTTATATTGAAATTTTCTTCAATAATACGATTTTCCTCGAAATCTGCAGAAAAAATATTTTGTTTTGTATTCAAACGTACTGGAGTATTTCCATCATTTTCCATTTTTCGAAGAAATTCATTTGTATCTTCATCAAGTAAATTATCCACACGATTATAACGGATATCATATAAATTTGGTGTATTTATTAGTCCTTCTTTTAAATCGATTCCTTCGTCTTGACTTGGATCTCGACTTGTTAGAATTCTTGAAATTTCATGATTTTTTTCACCAATTTTACAAAGACTACATTTATTTTGTTCTAATTTTTGTTTTAATTCTTGTAAATGTAAACGTTCCCTGGATAATGCAAGTCTATCTTGTGATAATTGTGCTTCACGTTCTGTAATACGTCGCATTTGCATTTTTAATAATTGCATTTTTGTGGCAATATCTTGTTCAGCAAGACGATTCTTTTGATGGAAATCTTGAAGTTGACGTTCTTTTGCTTTTGTCGAACATATTGCAGCTTCTAATTCATCTTGTTTACTTTTCAAAATATTTTCATGATCATTAATTTCACGTTTTTTAGCTTCGTGTTGTCGTTGCATTGCATAATATTTTTCACGTTCTTGATCAGCTTGTTTAGCTGCATCTTGTGCAACTTTTATTGCAGTCTCTAGTTCAGTTTTTAATAATTGTGGGTCATTTGTAACTTCTAATTTTTGTTTTGTTTCTAATTTTGCTTTTTCGACAATTAATAATTGTTTTTCATCTTTAATTTGTTGCATTAAACGTTGATATTCATCCATTTGTGATTGTTTTAATTCATCAAGATGTTTTTGATCTCTAGCTAACTGATCTCGAATGAATTGTTTTTCACGTTCAAATGATGCACGTTCCACTTCTAATGAGGATAATTTCTGCTTGAATGTCCATCGTTCTTCTGATGAATCATGCTGAAGTTGAACCAATTGAATCTCTAAAGTCGTTACAAGTTCAATAAGTCGTGATTTTTCTTGTTCAGAAGCATCTTCATTAATTTTTAATCGTCTTTCAGCATCTGAAAATTGTTTTTATAAAATATTTAAAAAAGATACATACATACATAATTTGAAAAACAAAATTACCTTCTAAACGCTTCTCTCTCGATTGTAATTTATTTTCACGTTCCTTTTGTTCAATATCAATTTTTCGTACCATTTCATCACGAATTGTCTGCATTTCACCAGATAAATTTTCTAATTGCCCTGATGCACTTCTTAATGTCTCCAAATACGATTGATTATCTTGAACTGCAGCAAATTCTAAAAGTTTTGATTGTCGAATATTTTCAATCATTCTTTGATGATCGTCTTTCATCATTTTCAAATTTTCTTCATATTGTGTTTTCATGTTTTTTAATTCAGTCTCATGGTCATCTTTTAATTTTTTAAACTTTGCTTCATAATTTGAAATCAATGTTTCCTTTTCATTTTCAATTAAATCAATTTTTTTCGAATAAAATTGTTCTAAAGATTTTAGCTCATTTTGTAAACGTTCTTCTGTTATTTGTAGGCTATCTTCTAATACTTTTATTTGCTTTCTATAACGGAATTTTAAAGTGAAATTCAAATTTATAATTAGAAATTTATATTAAGATAAAAAAAATTTTGTTTGTCATACTTATGAGATGATTCTAGAAATTCAATCTCTTTTTCATGATTTGCATTCACGTTCGATATGAGATCTTCTAAACGTAATTTTTCTAATTCAAGCCGCTTAACTTCAGCCTCTAATTGAATATCATCAGATTTTTCATTATTATCAGTTTCATTTATGGTGCTTTTTTTATCTGTTTTTAATGCATCTGCCGTACTAAGGTGAGAAGTGACGCCTGTTTGGGACATTAAAAGTTGAATATGTGCATTAATCCGTTCTTGTTGTGATCTAATGTTCATTTCAAGTTGATTTTGCTTGATAAGTTGATTCTGTAACAGTTCATTGAATTTAATCTCTTGTTGCTGAAGCAATTGTTGTTGGCGTTGTTGCATGTCGACGAGAGCAGCTTCCTGAGATTTTATTTGTGTAGCCATCATCACTTGTGCTTCTTGTTGTTGTAATGTTTGTAATACATTTTGTGCTTCTAAATTGGCTGTAGCCATTAAAATTGCACTTTGATTTGCTGATGATGTGGGTGCAATAACAGGTGGTGGTGCAAATAAAGTGCTAGACTGTTGTTGTTGTTGTTGCTGTTGTTGTAATTGCGGTTGAGCAGATTGTTGTTCATGTACGATGTTTTTGTCAGCAATCGTTATTTGTTCCTTTTGTTGTTGTTTTGGTTCTGAGTCCAATCCTAACCAGTCAGCTGTTGTTCCTTTACGCCTAACTTTTAGTGTTTCTTTTAGGACTTTGTTCTCCTCTAAATTTTCTTTGCTTTTACTGGTTAAATCTCCACCGAACAAACTTAAAGCTCCTGCTTGCTTTCGACTGGCAGTTTTTGGTCGTTGCATTGAAGTTGTTGGCAGTGTACTATCTGTAGTTTCAGTCGATTGACGAGATATTACCTTTAATTCATCTTTGACAGGAACATTACTTCCGGTAGCAGCACTACTTGAAAATGATGAACGACCTCCTCCTGTTGCAGCAGGAGTTGATTTTTTTGGTTCGTTGCCTAATAAGTCATCTAGAATTGATGTTGTAGATTTTGTACCTTTTGGCTTTTTCGGATCAAATCCCAAATCTGCAAGTAAGTCGTCAGCATCATCATTCGAAATGGTCGTTTGTAATTTTAAAGGGGTTTTTGGTTTTGCTGAAGGCTCTTGTTGTACCTTTTTTACAGTGTCGATTCTAGATGAAGTATTTATTCCAAATAAATCTTCAATTTTTGTTTTTGATGATGAAATTGGAGTACTAGTGAATGATGTTTTTGTTGTTGTTGATTGTTTTGCAGTTTTAGAAGAACTTTTTGGTTTTGTGCTTTCAAAAAAACTATCATTACTACCTTCACTTAAAATATCACCCAATGGATCATCCAAATTAAAGTCCATAACAATAAATTATACTAAAAAATTAAAAAACATCACATTAAATCGCACAAAACTAAACACTAACAAATATCAAAATGTTTGTGTTTTTCCAATTTTCAAATGACAGTTACCCTGGTAACGGATTTTGAATTGTTCAATTTCTGAGTTGAAAATTTTTTTTAAATCTTTTCCGTTTGGGTTCATGACTGAGCTCTAATAAATTTTCTATGTTTTTGGTGAAATTTGAAAATGGAGAATTACGATTTTACGATAAAATTTTATTCACCAAATCAGCTGTTTGGCGGTGTTCAACATAACCTCAATAGGCTCAATTCTCATTTCATTTGGATTTGATGTTTTCTTTTTTAAGGACAAAGTGGAGTTAATTTTTTTTTTTTTAGTTTTAATTAGGATGTGTTCAAATTAAAAGTGAACATAATGTTATTCAGGACATGTGGTTCAACAAGGAATATTTTTAGAAATATTATCTCTAGAAATTTTAATTCAAGTCAATTACACTTTCGTTCGAAAAGTGGAAGTAGTCAACAAGATGCAGATGCAGCCAAAAGAATCAAATTAAGATCAACACTTTATTATGTGACTGCAGCTGGAGTTTTAACAGTTGGGCTTAGTTATGCGGCAGTTCCTCTTTATCGGATGTTTTGTCAGGTAAAAAATTTGAAGTATTTCAAGGTATTTTTCATATGAATTTCAATTTTAAAGAGTTACACTTTTCTACATTTTTAGGCGTACAGTTATGGCGGTACAACGTCTCAAGGACATGATGGTAATAAAGTAGAAACAATGGAACGTAGAGAAAACCGAGTATTAAAAATTCGTTTTAATGCTGATATTAGTGCTTCAATGCGATGGAATTTTAAACCGCAACAATATGAAATTAGAGTGATACCGGGTGAAACAGCATTAGCTTTCTATACAGCTAAAAATCCAACAGACCAACCGGTAATTGGAATTAGTACATATAATGTAGTGCCATTTGAAGCTGGTCAATATTTCAATAAAATTCAATGTTTTTGCTTTGAAGAGCAACAATTAAATCCACATGAGGAAGTAAGTACTTTATACTAAAGTATGTAATTATTTAATTATTTTGATTCCTTTTTACAGGTCGATATGCCAGTGTTCTTTTATATTGATCCAGAATTTTGTGATGATCCAAAAATGGAATTCGTTGATACAATAACATTATCTTATACATTTTTTGAATCAAAAGAAGGCTTAAATTTACCAGTACCATCGTTTGTGAAAAGTCACTAACGACAAATTAAATTTCGACTAATTTATTTTCATCATTATTTTCTTTTTTATCATGTGTATTTGTGATTTTGCAGGTACTGTAAGAAAAATAATTAGTTTTCATTAAATTATTTAAGAGACAAAGTAATTAATTGTAGTTAATTTGTAAGATTGTGACCATTTTTATTAGTTTTTGATCACAAAAATTGAAATTATGTTGATATGTGAAAAATATAAGGAAATCTTAATATGAGATTTCATATAACTTGTTATTTGCTGCTTTCTATTGAATTGGGCTTTTCTTTAAATCTGGAAAAATTTTATAAATTTGTCTTCTATTTCGAAGAAGCTAGTTTTTGGTAAAGAAAAAATACAAGCTTTAGATATTAGCTGTTTTAAAATGAATATCCGATCTGGAGTACCCTAATTATTTTTTATATGATTTGTTCCAAATATTTTTGGATAAGACATTGAACACATCTAATTTTTACCATTTAATTTTAATAAAAATTAAAATAAAAATGAAATTACTTAAATTTTTAATAACAATTATTTCAAATTTAATTTATTACTTAAAATTAATAAATTGTCAATCAGAGAGTACAATTTTTGGAGAAAATGATGCAAAAATTGGCGATTTTCCAGCGCAGGTTAATATGTATAAATTTTTTTTTTTAAACCAAAAAGAAAATTTTGAAATTAAATTTCAAAAGTAACAATTTCTAATTTACTTTTAGGTTTCTATACTGGACGAAAATTATACTCATATTTGTTCTGGGACAATTATTAGAAAAAATTACATTCTAACGGCTGGTCATTGTGTTTCTGCGTATTCAAAACCACTAGAACCTCATCAAGTACGATTAAGTTTCCAATTTTTTTTTCCTAAATTTTTGTATAATTTTCTAGATAAACTAAAGTCGAATAACACAGAAATTGATTTTCGTCCTTGGTGTATCTAGATGCCAGAATGTACTTATTTTAAAAACTTTTTTTGCTTCAGTTGAATGTTATTGCTTGTGATTTGAAATACAATAGCGAAAAAAGTAAAAATCGTCAAGAAAGACATATTGAACATATTTGCTTGCATCCTGAATTTAAGACGTTGAGTGATACCTTACGAAATGATATTGCTATTTTGCGTGTGAGTTTTAATTTAATATATGTAGTTTTCCTTGAAAAAAAAATTAGCAAATGACTAGCTGCTTTTTTTAAAGGTGTCTAAACCATTTTCTTTTACAAAAAATTGTTATCCAGAAAGAATGGCTAAAAAGAATTCATCAATTCTGACTGAATGCTATGTAGCTGGATGGGGAATGAATACTGTAATGGATTTAAAAAAAAAAAAAAAAAAAAATAGATGCTTCCACAATAATGAAAGAGAAATTGAAGAAAAAATCTTTAACAAAATATTTTTGAAATTATTGAATAGTTTTCCTCAGAGCTTTCTACAGAGGACCACACGGAAGTCCTTTATAAATACATTTAGCAAAAATTCTGCAAGAAAAATCAATTACATGTTCAACTATCAGTGGAAGCATCTATTTACTTTTACTACCATGTCTATGTGTTATCCTGTTTTTATTAGCTTTTAATTAAATACATTATTCAATGAACTCAGGTAAATTCGTCTTTTCCGAGTACTCTTCAAAAGTCCAGTGTAAAAATTGTTAATGATAGAAAATGTCGAAAATTTGGTAAAAAAAATTATGGAAAATATTTTCATGAATCCATCTTAATTTGTGCTGGTGAATTACAAGGTGGTCAAATTAAAGCATGTTATGTAAGTTGAAAAAAAAAATATAATACAAATATAAAATTAGTATATTTTTGTAAAATCGGAACTTAAATGTAATTTCAAGGGAGATAGTGGTGGACCATTAATTTGTTACAATGAATTAGAAGGAATCCATTCACTTGGATCAGATGATTGTGAAAGGCCTTTCACTATTTATACACGAGTATCTATTTATAAGGAAGATTTCATAAGACCATATGTTGAAACAAATTATTGTGAAAGGTAATAAGGATTTTTCAAACTATGAGAGCATTAAAAGATATTCTTTAAATTTTTCTTTTCAGTGAGGGTGTTAATCCATATTATTTTTATACAACTGGACATTTTTCGTTTATAATGATTTCTGTTTATATAAAAATATTTTTCATTAGAAATGTATTAGTTTAAATCCTGTAAAAATTTAATAAATCACATACATTTCCTCAAAATCTAGATTTTATTTTTTTTGGAATAGGTACTGCTTTTTCGCCATGGAATAACCAAATACAATCCATTAGTATGTCTCCCGAATTTGAACATAATAAGATATTTGTTTGAGCTTTTAGCTCGAAAATATCCAATTTGAAGACGTTTTTAAAATCCAGCTCTTCCTCTCTTATCTTATTAAGGATTTATTCTGTAACAGTCTTCATAATTTAATTACCATAAATTCACTTTATTTTTTAGTTTCAAAATATACCTATGCGAATAATTTATGTGAAAAACTTATTTTTAAGAAAAATATTTATTTTACAGGAAGAACTTTTTTTATTTTTTTTTTTTAAATTTACATGTTTTACTTTCGAAAGATAAACCAAAAGAAAATGTTCATAAATCTTCTTTTAAGGAACTATCAGAAATGTATCCAAAAAATTCATACAAAGTTGATAACTTAGAAAAAAGAAAAGAAAAACTTTAGAAACGATTATAAATCTCTCGATTTTTCATATACATATTTTTTTCATAATAATTTTAAATTTAAATTTTATGTTTTATGTATTCTCGTTGTATGTAGTTGTATCTACATAGTAAATACATATATATTTCATAAACACCTACCACACATCAGTACCTAATAATTTTTGTGAAATTGTGTAATGCATATTAGTCTAATACTTAGAATTTTCTTGCACTTTTCTATATTATTTTTTAAAGTTTTCAATTTTTTTCTCTCTTTGCTCACATCTACACACCAAGATACAAATAATGAACAAAAAAGAAGAAGCAAGATATCCTTATACATTTTTCATAATAATAATAATAATAATATTTCCACTCATATAAGTGTTCAGGTCCAGTGAATTCACTTAAATCTTCTAAGCTTAAAATTTTTTATCATAAATCTTTCTTCGTTTTTTTTTCTTCAGTTTCATTTTTTTTTTTGAAGGAAAATTTCATGATTTTAAAAAAATTTCTTAAAATATACATATTTTAGATTGTACACGCAAAATGGCATTACCTTATACTCATACAAACATACACACATAAAGTATCGCATTTTATTTATTTTTTTTTTTAAATTTTAAAATAAGATTTATAGTTGACATCTCTTATTTTCAATTTTCTAAAGTAAAATTTCTTAAGAATTTGATCCAAACATGACATTTAAAAGAATAAAATATTACAGAATTTTATATAAATATATGAATGTGTGTGTGTGTACATATTATATAGATACATAATGTATGTAATGTATAATTTCTTTCTTTTCAGTGGTTACGCATTTCAAAAATATTTTTAGTTAATTTTTTTTTCTACTTAAAGTAAAAGTGAATTTAAAAAAAATTCAGTTTGCAAGCATGGAAAAGATTGCTTGATTTTTGAATTTAAAATGCAAATAAACTTTTTTTTATATAAAATATCCTTTTTAGAAGCTAAAATACTGTGTGAAATGATTTTTTTCACGCTTTTTTGAATACAAATAAAATTTACAAAGATTTAAAAAAAAAAAGAAAATTTTCACTTTGAATTTGAATACTTTGTTTTGAGTATTTTAAATTGTTTGTCACACTTGAAATTTAACTTTTTATGAAAGAATATTTTTCTCTTGAAAGATATCAAATTTTTCTTCCTCTGCTCTCTTTTTTAACATTCTAAAAAAAAAAATTTATGAAACTTGAAATTTTCTAATCAATAATTTAAAATAATGCATAATGCATTTTTGGGCAAAAACGAATTGAAGTTACCCCATTTTATCAACAACAAAAAACATTTTAAGAGATGGAATGAATTTACTAACCCACACATTGCTATTCGAGCTCAAAATAAAATATTTCCAAATGATTTGAAAATTTTTAAAAAATTTCTGTCCTAAAGTTTTTATAATTTTGTAAAGAAAACAATTTCATAGATTGTGTCTTTCATTAGAAACTTTCCTGACTTTCCATAAATTTTAGAAATTAATACAAATTTCTTAATTATTCTTTCATCATTACATCATCATTTACTTTTAACTTCACAAATTTTCCCTAAAAAAAAAATTTAATAAAACTTTTCCATAATTTTATTTTTTTGAAAATGACTTCACAAAAAAAAAAAGAAAAACCATTTCACCCTCCAATTTTAAACGTCCAAAAAGAAAGAAAAAATTACTGTTGTATTGTAAAAATGAATTTTTGTCACTTTCAATAAAGGCAATTTTTTGTGATTTCTTTTCTTTACCTTTTATATTTTATTTGTGTGAATTCTTCCTTTTTTTTTTCAAATATTAAATGAAACTCAATAACAAGGGAAAAAAAAAAGTTTGTACGTTCATCGTATCCCTCATTTTTTTTCTTTTCCTTTATTATTTTCTCTTCTTTTTTATTTTTACAAGCTATAAATTTTGACACAATTCATTCACAAATTAAATTCATCAATTATCTTGTAAATTGCAAGAAAAAAAAAATATATGTAGTAAGTAGAAGGTGGAAGAAATTAAAATAAAAAATAAAATTACAAAATATTCACAAAACAAAGGTAAAGTTTACTTCTTCTTCTTTTTTTTCGAATTTTATAACGAATATTTAGGTTTTATTCAGAAATGTACAGGTATGACAGTATATATTGGCTTTGTTTGTACACTAAGGATTCATTACAGATTAAACTCAATAGGGTCGTTTGAATGAATCTAGTTACTGTACTTACAGGATCATTCTTTTTTTTATGAGCTCCTAGAATTGTGAATGTGAATGTTCCATAAAATTTCTTTTTTTTTCTTTTTTCATTGTGTTTTTCCTTTTTTTTTTTTCGTTTTGCTATAATCATCATCAACAGGACATAAAGTGTTATCTTAAGAGGAAGAATTTTAATTTTAACACGTTTTTACATTTCACTCATCTTAGTACATAGATTTGAAGAGGCTTTACGTAATCTAAAATAATGAAATAACAAAAATGTAAAAAAAAGCGAATAAAAAAATTAAATTAGAAAATCCTATGAAAATGTTAATGAAGAATGATGACGACGATGAGAAAGCATAAAAAGTATAACAATTACAACAACAAAAACAATAATTGTTAAAGACAACAAAACAAGATACTTTTTTAAAAAAAATCATCGTATGACAAGGCGAATGTTTTATTTTTAAGTAAAATTTTATATGACATGAAAATGTAAAAGAACAAAAAAAAAACAATGAAAGAGGAGGATACAAAAAGGATGAAATACAAATATTAAAAAAGAAGAAAAAAGATAAAACAAAATATTAGGATGATGAAAATTGAAATTTTAAATTAAAAGCTTATATGGATAAACATTGTCAAAAAGCATAACATTCTTCTTGAATGTATGGAATAAAGGTTAATGATTTCTTTTCTTATTTGTTTGTCCTTTATTTTTTTAAAGTAAACATTATAACGATATGGCAATAAACTTGTTTGAAGAATATTGATATTGATGTAGAGTAGTAGTAGTAGTATAGTAGTAGTAGTAGTAGTAATAGTATAGTAGTCGAGTACATGAAATGAATAAAATCGATCAGTAATGGATAATTTAAAAAGGACTAACGAAAAATGATGATTGAAAATTTAAAACCCATGTCTACCAGTATATCCTTTTTATTGTGTATTTTGTTATTTTTTATTTTTTCTTGTCTTCATAATGATTATATCATGTCGTTGTTATTTTCTTCAATGTATACATATACACTGTTAAATAATAATAACTAATGAGAGAATAAAAGCAAACACCCACAATCGTTTCAAATGATTGATGTGGACAATACTTAATTTGCATTTTGCTGACGGCTTTTTTATATACTAAATTAAAAATATATACATACATACGTACATAGCAACAACAAAGTCTAGATAGCAACTATTGTACAATAGTACAAAAATACAATATATTTGTATGATATAGGATAATAGACTCATAACTGAAGTTTAGAACGGATACAGTTTTTTTCTTCTTTCTTGATTTTATTATTTTGTGTGTTTATTTCTTTTTAGTTTAATACACTTTACTCCTACATACACTTGAAGAAAAACTACAAATGATTTTTTGTATATTCTGAGAAAATATCCTGGTATTACTAATTTCCGAGTATCTTGTAAATATACATAATAATATTTTAAGGATATATGAGCAAGAAGAAAATTCTGTCTGAATTATACATGTTCTATTTATAATGTGAAAAAGAACACATGTTCGGATGGGAAAATAAATAAATGATGAAAAGCTTTATGTTGGCTAGTTTGTTGGAATGATTGTATTCCTTTTTTTTAATTTTTTTTTTATATTTAGTATCCTTATACATTTTCCTTCGGTATATAGAATGAAGAGTTCAAAATTTCAATTTCAAACTGATTGTCATTCTCGTTATCAATTTTGAAGACGGTTGGGTGTCCACAATCCCTTTTTTGATTGCTTACTTAATCCATAGCTGACACGTACTAAAACCACTTTCATGGAAGAGGCACAAATTCTAATGATAGATCACATAGAATTATATACCATGATACATGTACCTACATATGCATGTTAAGCATATATTTAACAGGGTGTTATTTTGAATCAAATTCTTTACTCAGAAGAAATATTTTGGTAGATAAAAATTGATTTTTTTTATCAAGGTGTTATTTTTTTTGTATTTTTTTTTTTTAACTTGTAAACTCTTTTTTAATCCTGTTGGTTGTCAGTGTTGTAGAAACAAATTAAATTAAATTTCTAAATGTTTAAACCATGAAATTTTTGAATACATACTCCAAGTTACTACAGTAATATCACGGAGCAATATAATTTATATAGTCATTGGTAATATTAAATCTTAATACTTACAGAAAAATATTTACTAAAGAAACTTAATAAATAAATAATAATAAAAAATAATAAATAATACTGTTACTTGGCCTTTAAGCTTCAAAAATAATAAATAAATATTGCTTTTATTCAACTTAGAACAATTGGTGGGATTATTTTCTATACTTGATTTATTAATTGAAGTCAGTACAGGCAAGATAGGCATACTTTTCTATATTCTTTTACATTGCGTTTAAATAAATCTGTCTCGTGTGTGGGGTGATCAGATTTCACTTTCAATCTAGGGAAATCTTTTAAATTAAATATTACTAAGGGCAACAAACTCATCGGGTACTGCCTCCATAAGCACAATACCGATTTCGATTTATAAATCAAGTATAGTTAACAAATTATTTTCATTTATAACGATTTTTGTACAAATTTATTTTATTTCGAACACCCTGTTACCGTTTTTATAATGTACGTTCACATAATGCTTTTCTTTATTATCCTTTTTCATATAAATTACAACAATACACATTAGAAAAAAATTTAATTTGCCTGTAACTTTCATAATAGGTACTCGTAGAATATGTACATATATTTTTTGTTTTAAAAAAAAAAATCGTTTTATAGTGGAAATTATGTAAAAATATGAAAAATGATGGTTGTAAAAAACATTATAAAATTGTTACGTTCTATAATATAAAAAAAAATTTTCTCTGATGCTGTCATATTAAACCGCTATTTGAAATTCATTTCATATATTAGTAATCAAAAAAATATTAACAAAATGAAAAAACAAAACTTTACAATTTATTTGAAATTTCATAAATAGCATTAAAATTAAATTCTAATTTAAATGTAATTTATTATTTATACTTTTTTTTTTCTTCCTGAGCAAAATTTATGTTAAATTTAAATTTGCATTTTATTATTTTAATCCTGTTAAACAAAAAAAAAAAGTTTTTGTTTGTTTGTGTAGATACAGATTTATAATATATGTATTCATAAAAATATTACTACCTACATAATTTCTAAAATATTTTATCAAAATAATTAAATAAGAATTAAAATTAGAAAACTCATTAACTAAAACATATACGACAGTACAATATACATATGTATGTGTACATATGTATATAATATTAGTATTTAGATGAATATGTACATACAGATATTTATGAAAATGAGTGTTCCTTTAATTTGAAAAGTTTTTTTATACTACGTCAGGTGTTTAATATTTGCTGAAACAATTAATCTCTTTCGCACTAAAAATAAATATTAAGAAAATACACTATTTTAACAGATAGGTAAAAACATAGTACAAATAATATATGTATGTATAATTTACATAGCGTAGTACCTATATAGTACATGTTGTTGAGTTATATTTAAGTTATTATTTTTTTTTTTTTTAATCTGTAATATCTTTTGATCTTACCTGTAAAATAAATGTTATCATAATTTATTTTGAGGCACACATCTTTTACTTTTACAAATTAAATAATATGCAGATACAAAAGTATCTTAGATACAAAATTTTCATATGAGATAGAAATTTATATACAATGTATATGAAACCAATTAAAAGTATATACATCGGTACATTTGTACGTACGTTTAAAAATTATTTCAGTGTCTTTTCCTTGGGGTTTGTACTGAATTTATTTGTGTGTTTACATATGTATTTATTTTTCAGTATCTTAAATTAATTTGATAACGAACGTGTTGTTATTTTTTTTTCTTTAATCAAAATTTTATTATTTACATGAAAAATAATAAAAAATAAAATGTATTCTATTTGAAAATGGATTTTATTAATAAATAATAGTGATTTTTGTCGGTAACTGGTTACATTATAAATTTTCTTATGATTTCTATACAAATAAATAAATCCTTTCTTTTTTCTCTCTAAATAATATTCAACCAGTAGTGGCGGTCTAGTAGAATAAAATTTTTTTTTTGTATTATGGGTCAACGTGCTTATTTTTCGGTATTCAAATTAAACATTTTTCAGGTGTTCAATTTGAAAAAAAAAATATGATTATCCTTTGTCGTAAAAATGTATAAACAAATCACTATACTTTAATATATACTATACTTTATACTTTAATAAATTCAGCGGTACACTTTCACATGAAGTTTTTAGGAAATGGATTATCGAAGAATGTTTTCACATAGTTTTGCCGCTTTTGAAATTCAGTATGTATATGAAAAACTTTTATTGTTTTCGAAATCGCTACCTTAAAGGGTCAAAATATTCTTTTATAAATATCGTTGTTTTTTCTAATATTACTCAAAATTTCTAAATAGCGTAATTTGTTTTGTGATAAGATTGATTTTTATTTAATTTCTAAATATAGAACCCATTCAAAAATCTGCATTTTTTTAAAATTATATTCAAATCTTGAAATTTCGTAAATTTTTTCTCTTTGTTTTTTTCTGAACGTGCATCTCGAACCTTTAAAATCACTTGACAACGAATAAACATATCTTATATAAACAACAAAGTGAATCAATTTCTGTTTACTTGTTAAAAGATTTATTATTTTTTCATTTATTAAATATCTGCTTTGAATTTCAATCCAATCAAAAAGATTGTCAAATTTTTCTTCTCAAAAATTAATTACAAAGAAAATAGACATTTGACTGTTTGACAATCTGGTATGTCATTATCCTTGTTCATGAATTAAAAATAGCTTTTAGGGGTCAAGTTGTGATTGTTTAATATAAAATACAAGATTGATTTTTCTTATAACCTATACAAGCTATGCATACTTTCTTATGTATACACAGTGTACACGTATATGTAGTCGAAAAGATACATTAAAAATCAAATTTATCGAATAAATTCCAAATACGCTTTATCCAGTGAAAATTTCATTATCCTCTAATCTGTAAAAAAGCAGAAAAAAAATAATTCATGTAGTCAAACACCGAAATCGAAGAAAGATAGCCCAAGGATATATACAATACACATAATCCTTATTTTGTTGAATGTCATACAAAATTGACTGTGATATGGATATATAGTCTGTATGTACACATACGCTATAAGAAAACGTAAAAAAAAATGAAATAAAAATAAAAATCCAATTTGAGGTTCGATTCTTAATCCTTAGATCCTTCATTCCAATTATGTCTGCTGACTAATAAAACCATTTATGTTTATATGTTTATGATTTACTATATATACGAATATTATCAAGGATACACTATAATAATAATAGTTCTCATTTTCTCATACAGTATAGCATATATCAGAATTCAGAAATCTCATACTTTTCTATTATTTATGTACATATATCTATAGATAGCTATGATAATATGGATTTTAAATGAGTTGTGAAGTATCTACTGTATCAACTAAAAAGTCGTAATCATGTATTGTACCATGTTACGCCTACACACGTATGATGGGGGCAGACAGCAAACTTGTATTTCATCATACATACATATGCATATTCATGCATCATCATTATTATCATCAATGATATATTTAAAAAAAGATTGTTATGGCGACAATTTGTTCTATTGCTTTATACTCGTATATATTATGTAGGTATCTTTATCTCCTAGAATTACCCTTTAGGATTATTTGATGCTCATTCTAATGCTTGTATTCTATAATGTTATGTTGTACAGCACTGAGAAAACAGATGAAGGTATATGCATACAAATCTCTGATATCCTGATCCCGGAAACTAAGTTCAAAACTGAGTAAATTTTCAATAAATAGAAGAAAAAAAATTGCCCTATTTGCACACTGCATATATACAGTACATATCATGTAGTACTCGTAAGTCGTACTTCATACATATGTATATGGGCGCATTATACAAACATATACAATATATATACATATTACACATTTTATAATATATACAAAGGCTTTTTTGAAAGAAATATAATGGTTATATGATTTTGTCTATTTTTAAAAGGGAAATTAGTAATTTGAACAAAAATACGAGAAAAGGGTTGAACGTGGGTCACCACCAAAATAATACAACAACAAAAAACAAAAAAAATTTGGCCGGAAATAGGCTATGTCTAAAAATGGATTGCAAATTTATATGGTGTCTTTTTTTTCTTTAATTTTTCTAGGACTACTGAAGGACGATAATGTATGTACATAACAATATTTTTATATTCATGTCATTTTGTTAGATGATGTGGAGGGTGTTTTTATTTTACTGCTTTATAATTTTATTTCACATTTTTTTCTTCATTTAGAAAAGAAAGGTTGATTTTTCATTAAAATATACATATACATATATGAAAATTAAATGTGGGAGTTTTTATACGTCAATATATATATATGTATGTACTTGGGAAATATCTAATTATGGTATCCTTTAGGTGTCCTTTTATGAAAATGTTTTTTAAAAATATTTTTTTCATTTTAAAAAATCACTTTTTGTAACTGATTGTAATTTAATAAAATTGCACACAATGAAAAGTGCTTTTTTTTTCAAAAGACAAAGCTTTTAAAATTTTAAATTTGATAATAAAATTATTTTTTTTTACAAAAGAAAAATTTTATGATTTCATAAAATAATTAATTTTTCAATTTAAAAAGGCTGTTTTCGAATATGAATGGTGTTTTAGATGAAAAAAAAGGCTTTTGCGATTTTTTAAAAAATTTTTAAATTATACATATACATATATGTACAATGTACATATGTATGCACGTATATGTAACCCATAGCAGATAATAATTATTAAGAAGTGGACTCATAAGATTTTTTCTTATTAACACCTGCAAATTTTAAACACGTATGCAAATATGTATAGTTTCAACTCAAAAAATAATCTTATTATTGAAAAATTTTAATTCTAAAAATTCTTGCTGAGAAAAATCAGGACTTCAATTACGCTGTCATTCGGTTGCATAAATCTTGGCATTGCAATGCAATGTAAGTAAAAGCAAAAAAAAAAAAAAAAAATACATTTTAAAAAACTTCAAAAACAAGTTTAGATTTATTATTTTTTATTGAACTTATATGCTCCACAATATTACATACATACGTTTTTAGTAAACAACTTTTAAAAAACAAATAAAAATAAAATTAATAAATTATTAAAATTCATTATGTAAATTGATATTAATGTATTCTGTCGGGTATGTTTACACCAACTACCATTAATTTCTTGTATATAAAATAATTTTTTGTACGAAGACATTTTGAAACTAATATCAATTTTAATAGTAACTAGAAGGTATAGATAAATCTCATAATCGCTATATCATCATCATATTCAGGCAATGTATGTACATACATATGTATACATTTCACTTCTCAATCTTAAGTTTGTCATCAATCATTGTCAACCATCCATATTATCCTGTTTATGAATAAAATTGGTGAAATCTTTTACCTCAATAAAATAATAAAAATTCTAAATGCTATGATACAAACTGTTGGCTATTTACAGCCAAGTAAGTTAGTAAGTAACAAAACATCCTCCTGTCAATGAATTTGATGCATCACGAATATCATAAAAAAGAAATGTGTAGAAATGTACATAGATAATATGTAGAGAAAATTGTAAGAATTATTGAAGCATTTAATGCATGCAATCTAACAATTCCAGTGAAAGGCATACATACATTAGATTTAAATACACTGTGGGGAAAATTAAAAGAACATATTTAAGGAAAGACATTAGAAATTAATATGATAGAATGAATTAAGAAGAAGGAGTGAAACTTGTGTAAGTAGGTACCTATGAAAAATAATTATGGTTCTCGTTTAGCTTTCTTGGAACCGTAAATCCTTTCTTCGATCGAGCCATTCTAATCATCTTTGGGCAGTTTTTAAGATATTCTTGACCGTATTTTTGCGCTGCCCGACCTCCATTTACAGTTTTAGGTGGACCGGGAACTTTAAATTCGTTGATAGAGAACGAATGTTTTATATGTTTGGCAGGGCTGGTAATGTGGTTCGATGTTTTGATTACAAAATGTGTTAGAAAATCCTATTTCCTAATTACATAAGTATGTATACCTACATATGTGATCTTTAAGAAAAATATGTTACTAATTTCAAGACTTGAGAATCAACATGAAAGCTGGTAATAAATTTAAAATCACTGAAAAAATTTTGTATACAATCTTTTAAAATTTGGAAGATAAATTGTAAAATATCTTTTCATTATGTTCTGAAGTGTACAATAGATTTAATAAAAAAAACACAGAGTAATGTTTGTCACCCTCATAGAAGTGTGGATGAATGAACGGATGAAGTCAGGCGAAACCTGTTCGTTAAATAAACTACTAGTAGTTGAATCTAACTACTAGTAGTTGAAAAAACAAAATTAAAAAATAAAAAGCAATAAGCACATACAAACGCCATGCAATTTACAAAGAAGAATAATAAAATTTAACACAGAGCAGCAATTAAGAAATTTTAAAAATAAATTTACACTAATTGATGGATGACTTTATTTTCATCTATATACATACGAGTACAGTACGTGTATGCATAATAATATACGTATAATGGGAAATTAACGCCTAAAGTAAACATCATATTTTTTTTGTATACATAGATACATGCATCATATATGTATGTATAAAATAGGGAAAAAGATTGAATATACATCACATATGAGTTATGTGTTATAAGTCGTTTATCATTTATAGATTATATGAAAAATTGAAAAAGATATTATCATCAGTCAAGGAAATTGGTATAGATTGAAGCAAATGAGTATGCAATTATGTGTGTTGTGCTTGGTATGATTATATTTTTATTTTATGTAAAAGGAATAAAATACCGGATACATCTAGTAACATAAATCATTTACTGTGATTCCATCCTGTTAAAAGTGAAAACCAAAAAGAAAAAAGAGAGAAAAAAAAAAAAAAACTTTGATCAGTTCAACTTTTCAAGAATATTATTTATATACTTTTTTTTATCTTGTGGTTTAATCAAAAATTTTCAGTATTGTATCTTGTAAAATAAATTTTACAAAATTGTGAGATTAATTATTATTATTATGAAGTTTTAAATTGAGTTTATACGTTTATAGCTTAACTGGTTAATATAACAATTTAAAAAAAAATGCTTCGGGAAATGTGCCAGTTTGTTTGAAATTATGAATTTTCTCTTTAAAAGTTTCCAAGTTGCAGTAGCGTTTTATTTCAGACTTCTGTTGATTGCGTACTAATTTTGCAATGAGAAAATGATAAACACGACAAGTAGGTACTTACAATTTATTTTTAGTTACCAATTTTAATCGTTCCTTGAAGGACTAATGTTTTACCGAAGAACAGATTTATAAGGCCTATAGGAGATCTGAGTATTCTTCATCAATGATTACGTATAGTAATTAAGAACAGTGAGCGACATGGCATCTGATAGTTTAATTGGTAGAACAGTGCCTAGGTAAGATAAGGTCTTGGGTTCGAGTCCCAGTCGAATCGAATGTCGGTGCCTTATTTTTAGTCTACTATAGGTCATTATTCCATGAGCCTTTTGACGTACATACATACATATACATATGTATGTATTCTTACAATGTACGAGACGAGGACATACTCGCTTTATTCCTCAACATTTCTTTCAAATTCTTTGTTTCAAATGAAAAAAAAAATAAAGTGACGGATTTCCAATAAAATATTACCATAAAAATTGATTGAAAAATCTACAAAATAATCATGCGTAAAAGGTGAAAATCACGAATATGCTGTCTAGCAGTCAATTGTGATTTTTTTCTTCATTATTTAAAATGTAGACGACGACCAGACTTCATCCGTGCTAATTTTATTATTATTTTATTAAAACTATTGTTATTGTAATATATAATTGAGTTGTTTATGTATAAAATATATTCTGTATCCACACGTAATATATCAATGACTCTGGTATTTAATAAGTACACATATTTATATAATCAAACAACAGCTAACTAGTTAATAACATTTTCAATTTTTTTCTTTGTGCAATATGCTTAGCAACACTACTGGAAAATGTTTATTTCTAGACCACAGATTTACATTACATCGTTAATTGCGACATATTTGCACATTGGTGCAGAAATACTCGTGTTGTCATTTCATATTAGCACCATAGTCAATGTGTATCTATAATCTATATCTAATACGACCGATAGGTACATATGTATGTACGTACTTATATGCAATTTTTAGTGTTTTTTTCACACATTTTTTTTATTTTTTTTTATTTTGCAGCACGTTTAATTCACATATTAATTTTATCCGTTTCTATTTCAATGATCACAACTGATGTAATCGAAGCGCCACATCGAACAAGATTATTTATTTTGAAAAAAAATATATATATACATATGTATACATGTATGCATCTTAATATTTATGTTATTTAAAGCTATGTATATGGTGTTTAACCCTAGGATTGCCTGATCGTATACAAACGTATACACGCGGACTTTGACCCTTAATAAAATATGATCCCTTTGAGCTAGGACCTTGAAACCCTCACCAATTCCTCCATTGGAGGGTTCTCTCTATACACCCAAATTTTCAAGGTCCTAGCTCAAAATCGATAGAACAAAATATCCTCCTTTATGCAAAAACACAAATTTGGCCGTGAGTGTACAAATGTATACCATACATTTTATATGGAAATTTTGAAATTTTTTTTTAAGAAACGATATCTCAGCATCCTGTCAAAAAATTACGGTTTTTGGTCCACGGGATGCTGAGATACAGCTCTTTTAAAAAAAAATTTCAAAATTTCCATATAAAATGTATGGTATACATTTGTATACTTACGTCCAAATTTGTGACATTCTCGATCAGGCAATCCTAGGGTTAAAAAAGAAAGTAAAAAAAGTAACAACAAAATTGTAGCACATTGCATTATTATCAAAATGTGCATACTATTTTAAAGAAAATTAAAATTTAAATGAAAAAGTCTTTGCTAGACGATTCATATAATTAACTTCTCAAAAGAATGGTTTTACATTTTAAATAGTCAATAACGTTTTGTAAAGCTTCACAAAGAATCAAATCTTGGAATAAAATATATAGATAATATTTTTGGATTAAATTTAAACTAAAACTACAAAAAAATTCAATTCAATCATCTTTTTATCAGTTAAATTTACGTACTACAAAGAAAAGAATCGAATGTCATAAGAAATTCTAAAATCATTTCAATTACCCATTTTATTAGGTTTTTTTCTTTTCTAAATTCACCATATTTGTGTATCAACCACACAATATCGAAATTTGTTCATATACACAAGATGTTAAATTTTATATACTGTAAAATATCTTTTGAATAAATAATTTGTTAAAACATTCAAAATAAGCACCTTTAAAATCTTTTATTCAATAGCAACAACAAATAAAAAGTTCATTATTATCTTAGAACTTTTTATTATATCTTTTTAAATTATTTAAAACGTACGCTATAAATGCTTATATTCAAATCTTGTTTTTGAAATTCAAAATGCTGTCCCAGAAAACATTTTTTTTAAAATAATATTAAAAGGTATCTGATTTGATATGCAGAATACGTTAAATGAAACACTGATAGATTTAACGCAAATATCACCATAAAAGATTTTAAAAATCAATCTAAAAATTGTATGTATCACTTTCATGAAAAAAAAAACAACTTTTTATGTACAACAATCACACTACCATCACCATGATGGTTCTGTATATGGATGATGATGATGATGATGATGATACATTGGTTTGATACATTATACAACAATGTATGCAAAAATGATAAAACGGAGGAGATGAGACAAAAAAAAAAAAAAAAAAAAAAAATCAGAAATATTCAAACTTCAAAATATAGGTGCATCATAAAGTATAGATACAATAATAAAAACAAAAAAAAAAACTATATATGGGAGTCATTCTTCATAAATTAGCATTCTATACTATATGTAAAGTTTAAAATATAACAGAATGTTTAATGTTCCTTTCCTGAAGAAATATGCAAAATACGTTAAGTTGTCAGTTTCATAGAACACGAATAGTGTGTTTTTCAGTTTTTTTTTTCTTTTCAATTTGATCAATACTCTTTTATATTATTTTCTGTATTTTCATGAACTATAAGGAAAATCAAGAGAATATAACATCTGTCTTTCTTACATGCATATGATGCATTTTTATATAAATATATAGCTATATGTATATGTATGTATAGTACGTTTATGAAAAAGTCTTCTTCTTATGATGATGATATATTTTCATATCCTGTTAGATGTTGTTGTTGTTGTAACTGCTGCCGCTATTTCAGCTATCAGGAATAAAATGAAAATTTAACGATATAAAATGTAAATCAACAAGCGTAAGAAATAAATTTTGCATTTTCTCATATAGCGTATATATGTATGTTATTGGATTTATGCAGACGCATAATATCCATCAGAGAAAAATAATTCGCGCAGACAAAAGACAAACATCAACTTTTCTGTTTAAAAAAAAAAATAAATAATAATAAAATAAAATGAAAAAATGAAAATAAAAATCTATTTAACACAGAATAGCATTTTTGATATTGCTTCTGAGATACTATACTGTTCGTTGTATCTTTTTTTAAAATCTTTTTCCTCTTTATTTTTTTTGCAGTTATGCATCAATCTTTTGAATTCTTAAAAATAGATATGATTTTTCAATGCGTGTTATAGATAAATTTAACTTGAACTTGAAATTGAAAATTACTCTAAAAGAATACGATTTAAAACAATATGAAAAAGAAAAAAAAAAAAAAAGAAAAAAGAAGTGTATCTATGAACTGTTTTACACACAAAATAATTTGGGACCACTTTTTAGTCAAACTCACATTTTGTATACACGCGGTCAACATTCAACAATCTGCTGAAATTAAGAGCCTTTTAGCCCTTAGGTTCAAATTCTCCTAAAAACCTACTGTTTCAATATTTTTGAATAGAGCTGAAGTCCCACTACTTAGTATTTTCTAAAAAAATAGCAAAAGAAAAGCTCTGCACACTAGGACAACAAATTTTATTATGTATTAGAAATAAAAGTGGATCATTTCAGGTCGATCTCGATCGACGAATACTGTGATTAGAATGCAACGTGAAAATTGAAAATTTATCTTATAACAGTTTTTTATTCCTAAATACATACATTTAAAAGTATTACCTAAAAAGTTTCAATAAGACATAAAACGTGATGTGTTCTGTTTTAATAATGATTTAAATTAATTCAACTTTTTTTTTGGATCACGTTTTTTAAAATGTTTTCTAGATGAAAATAAAAAAAAATGTCATTTTTTTAATTCTAATTTTCATATGCATAATAGACACGATCTACAAACATTTGATTGTCAAGATTTTTTAATTATTATTAAATTTATTTTTTTCAGTGTGTGTTTTTCATCTGATAATAATGGCAAAAAAAAAAAAAATGATATAGAAAATCTGCATACAAAGTGAATATCTGACTAAAACTACATTGCCTGCCTATATACAATTTATTTTCATTGTGTATGTGTGTGTACTTTTTTCTATTTTCATTTAATGCGGGAATCATTTTATATAAAATGGCATGAATATAAAATGTAAAAATTTTTATTCGTTTGTCTTTTCTTTTGAACTTCTATCATCAATTTGATTGAAGTGTTTCCAATTTATTATACCGTTTGAGTTCAAGTTCAAAGAGAATATAAAATATTGAAGAAAAACAACATTGAAGTGGAGTACATACATATATGTATGTATGTATATGTACATAATAGTTACAGTTGTACTATACGAGTATATGCAAATTCAATGAACAATTGTTGTGAAGAATTTTATAATTTTTCTTGCAATTTAAAATGAAATACTGTTAAAAAAAATGTCAGCCAGATAAAAGAAATAAGACGCCAAATCTAAGATTTTTTTAAATTAAAAAAAATATCTTCGACATTTTGATATAAAACTCAAATTTACTTACTTACCTTTGGTTCATCATTTCTTTGAAGGGAAAGATATTTCTTTTTTTTTCTTCTTTTAAACTTGCATTTATTTTGAATAAGAACAATAGCCGATGTCAATGTATTGTGAAATTTAAAAAATAATCCTTAGAGGAGAGAAATTTAAAAAAAAATGTTTAAACATTCAGTGGATATTTTTAAAAATTTTATCTGGTTCAAAAAGTCTTCAGGATCAAATACAAATTTTGAATTTCAAACTTTCTGATTAACAATCTACACTGAAAAAAAAAATTTAAAAAAGTTTTTTTTCCAAATTTTCCTAATTATTATATTATTTTTTTTCCGAATGTTTATTTAAATATATTAAATTAAGATATAAATTCTCTATTTTACACAATCTAATTTAAATTATCTAAAGTTTTAATTTTAAACACGAAATTCAATCAAAACAACGATTTAATTAAATTTTTCAGTCTCAAAAAGTAACTAATATCGAATAAAGATTCAAAGATTACTGAATTTTTGATTCCCAATTAAAATGATGTGTAAATAAAGTAAAAGAAAAAAAAAGTATCTGATTAATGATTTTTTTTCTTTTACTTCCAAAAACTTTTGAAGTAAATTGAAATTTTCTCAGATTGGTATGTTGTGGGATAAACTAAACCAAAAAGAGAAGAAAAAAGAAGATGAAAAAAAAAACAGTTGTAACTAAATCTTTTACATCATTTACCTGTGTGATATTAAAGTCAAGGTATAAAATGTCACCTATGAACAATCGTTCATCGCTCATTTTATTTTATTTTTTTTTGTTTTTTTTTATGTGATCACATTAAAATCAGATATATTTCATTGTGGTATCCATACTATATACAACATTTTCGTTTGTTAAGGTTCTGTGATTTCATGTCATTTATCTATCAACCGCATCTTAAAATTGAAATACTGTGCTGGTATATTCATTGTAGAAAAAAAAGATAGGGTGTTACACAGGTATTTTGAATTATTGTTGAAGGACAGAGATCGAATTGAAAAATACATTTTCCTTAGTGGGTGAATGATGTGTATTTAAGATGCAATTTAAAAATTATAGACCAATATCATTACTAAGCACTCTGGGTAAATTGATTGAAAAAATTATGGCAATAAGATTGCAAGAGTTTATAAAAATTTCTAATGGCTATGATAAAAACCAATTTGGATTCCAGCAGAAAAGTAATACTGAATCTGCTGCAAATGAAGTTTTAATTGCTATAATTGATGCGATAGAAAAGAATTTGTATGTTAGTGTGGTTTTCATAGATCTACAAAAAGCTTTCGATACAGTTAACCATGAATTGTTATTGAAATTCTTGCAAGAGTTAGGCCTAAGAGGCAAGAGCAATGACATTTTCAGAAGTTATTTGTACAACAGAAAAGCTTGTACTAAAGTAGGAGTCACAATAAGTAATGAACTTACACTAAATACTGGTGTACCGCATGTATATAAACACTGCTGTATATAAACAACATACAAAATGTTCAACTAAAAGCAGATTATAAAATTTATGCAGACGACACGGTGTTAATCTATTCGGGTAGAAATGAAGAAGAATTGCAGTCAACTGTTAATGATGATCTGGCAAAATTCAAGAATTGGGTAGATGGCAACAAACTTACATTGAATTCTGAAAAAACAAAAGTTATGTTCTTCAAAACAAGAAACAAAAAGGATATACATCCACAAGTTATTATAGATAACACGATAATAGATCGAGTAGCTGAAATTATGTATTTAGGTATAATCATTGATGAGAAGTTGACTTGGTCATCTCATGTTATCAAGATCATTAAAAAAGTATCTCCAATAACTAACTGGTGCAGTCAAACGCAGTAATTACAATGATAAAAAAATAGCTAACATCATTTATAAATCATGCATTCTTCCGCATATTAAGTATTTAATTACAGTTTGGTCCCAAACTACAGCTAACAATATTCAAAGAGTTAAAAATATTCTAAATAAATCACTTAAGAACTTATATGGTTATCATTGGAGCACAAATTCGAGAAAAGTTTTAGAAGAAACAAATAATATCAGGCTTAATGATATTATTAATGTTGAAAATTGCAAACTGATTCACAAAATCATTAAACGAGAAATAAAATTCAACACTTCTCTCAAGAAAAATAAAGACTTACATTCATATGACACAAGAGTAGCTAATCTTATTCATATTGAGAAATTTAGGACAGTGAAAGCCAAAATTGGAATATTAAGGAAAGCAACAGCAAGCTACAATCAACTTCCACAGAAGATTAAGGATATATCAAATTTGAAGAGCTTCTCCAAAAATCTCATAATACATGTACATATAAATAAAAAGTACAAATATTAATAATTTAACATTCTACTTAATTTATAATACATTAAAAAAATACAAATTACACAATTTGTAAAATTTGTTAAAATCTAAAAAGATCTTTGTACTGCTCCTACACCAGCTATTAGCTGTTTGAGCAGACAATATAGTATTTAAGATGTATATTCATATATACTAGATCTAAGTTAACTTAGGCTAGTATAATTATAAATAATTGTAAATTGTTAATACATATATTGTAAATTATTATTTGTAAATAAATAAATAAATAAAAGAAGACTAGGATTACTTTTTTTTTTTTTAGTTTTCAATTACAGGTTTACAAGACACTAATGTTTTTCTCTTGTATTTCACTTTTCTAAAAAGTTGTAAAGATCCTTTAGACCTTTTCAAAATACGCTTTTGTTATAATGATACCCTTATTCGCTCCAATAATTATAAGAAACTGTATCAAAATTTTACGATATAAGATTGAATCCACCCTGTATAAAGGATTCATGCAATCGTATACATGTACCAAATACAAAAACCTTTTGTTTACCTACCTGTAGTACCTATATGATTTAATGCTGCTTGCTGTTAATTGATTTTCGTTTAAAAGAAATCAATAAAAATGAAATTGCTTGTGAATTGAAATTGGTATATACATGAAAAATTTACGTAAAAAAAGGTTTCATATTATAGCGTTGTTGTTTTTGATTCAGATACATTACATAAACTTAAAAAAACATCAAGAACAGCGAAGAATAACGAGAAAGATTGAAAATATTGATTAGGGAAATATACCAATTGTGAACTTGCTGGTTTTCTTTTTTTTTTGATTCATCTTCAAGTAATCATTTTTTTTGTTCATTGTTTTTTCTCCTTTTTTATTGAATTATTGCGCTATGTTATTTGTATTGTGAGTGACAAACATCTTCAAAAATTGTGTGGGATTCAATCGATTTCAAAAACAAATTTATGTAAGTGAAAATTTTTTGTTTGTTTGTTTGTAAAAATGATGTGTGAGTAGGTAAACATATCACATACCTTTTTCATATAAAACAAATTACACAAAATAAAAATTGAAGGATTCTTTTTTATCATTTTTATAAAATCAATTTTTATTACTTTTTTTTTTTTTTTTTAAATGAAAACAAAAATTGGAAAGAATGTTGGCGTATATTATGTGAGTGTAAAATCAACAAAAATGAAAAAAAAAATGTATTTATTTTTTCTTTTCCAGATTGAAATCTGAATATTGTTGTTAAGCATATTTTTGTTGTACCTACATATTTTGCAAGAGAACTTTAATAAAATTTAATTTATGTAATTATTTTGTATTGAAAATTTTTAAGTGGGTAAGAATAAAACAATAACTTTTTTTAATGATAAGGAAAAAAAATATAAGTATAAAAGAATAAGTGTAGGTACTTATTTTCTTGCAATTTATTTCTGTAAGAAAATAAAAGAATAAAAATAGAATATTACTTACTCATTTTCCTTTTTCACGCTTTCATTTCCGCATTCACATTTATTATTTTTTTCCTTTTTTTATTCGAAAACAAAACAAAATTACATTATTTTAATGCGTACCTTCACATTTTAATGTTTTCTCTCTTGAGTATCAAAAAACAGTTTATAAATATCTATAAAATATTTGAAATTGCATACAGGATGTTTCTTAAGGATAATTATTGCTTAATAAAAAATCGAAAATAACATAACACAAATAATTTTTATGAAGTAAGTAATAAAGAATAAACTTTAGATTTTCAATTTTAATCGAACAAAACTAAAACAAAACACCTTGTATAGTCATTTTTGACTTTTCAAATGAAAAACAACTTAGCTATTTCACTTAAAAATCTTTTACAAATTTTTTCCATTTTTACACAAACCATCAAAATAGGAAAACAATGAATACCATTAAAAATACAAAAAACCTGGAAAAAAATCAAAAAACAAATGGATTTTTTATCACAAGTACGTAATTTTTAAGAATTTTTTAAGGCATTCCTGTACAAAAATATATATATTTTTAAAGTGAGCCTTTTCACAATAACAATCTATTTAGAATTATGTACAAAAAACTGAAGAACAATGCACTGAAAATTCAACTGTGATGAGGGATTTTGGTTTTCAATGCACCTGAGTTCTTAAAAATTGAATTGATTAAACTTTGTCGTTATGAATATTTAACAAAGTACACATCAGTTTTTTAGTTCTTTCTGTGTTGTGTCGAAATTGTATTCTCAGAAAACTGTGTTTTAAAAGACGTTTGTAATTAAATAAACAGGTATGAGCGGAGCGTTGTCATCGTTTTTTCGAAGTAGACTGACAATTAGACAGTTTATAAGAGAAAAAATAATCCGAATTTAAACCGAATTTTTGATTAAATTGGGAGTACTCTATAAACAGTAAATTGGGATTAAAATAATACACGCAACGTTGATACTTTTATACACGTATAGTATACATATTCTCCTTCTTTCACATAAAAAAAAAGGAGAAGAACGTGACAGCTTCACTCTCACCATAAAAATTATAATCCGCCATATTGCATTTTACCTTACACATACATACACAAAAATTGGGATTAAACCCAAATAAATTGGGCTTAAGCCAAAATCCGAATTAGCGAGTTTATAGCAGATAAAACTGGGAGTAAACCAAAATCCGTATTAAAAGCGAATTACGTATAAACCTATACAATGAGAGAAAAAAAAACGAACAATTCAGAAAAACATTAAGAAATCTATGGTCGTAGAACATGGGTGGCGAATAGATTACGCTTTCTCCTCATCCACACAACTGGTGGAGAGTGGAGACAATAATTGAATAGGTTAAACTTCAATTTTTTTTTTAGATGTTAAACAATTAAAAATGAGATAATTAAAACAACAACAAAAATTAGCTGCATTATTTTTCACCTTGAACAAAGCTAAGCTTGAGAATAAAAAGGACACCAACATTAACAAAAAAATTATTAAGCTTAGTTTAACCGCATTTTTTTCCCCCAAAGCATTATGCATATTTGAAAAGAACATTTATAAACGTAAAGCACAGTAGCAAATTTTAAGCAGAAAACAAAAAGCATTATGTTTTTTATCAATATTATTTTTCTTATTATTTTTTTTTTTTTTTGATTTCTATTTTTATTTAAATTTTTAATTTTTTAGAATTTACATACATAAAATTTTATACTTTGTTTTTGTTTTTTTGTCATTTTAAAATGATTAATTAAACAATTACTATTTTTGTTAAATGTTACCGTAAAGACTATGTTTGTAATTTTAAATGTTTTTTTTTTCATATTTAAATTTTATTATTTTATGGGCTTTTTTAAATACTAAACATTTTTTTTTTAAAATTTGTATATTGATTTTTTTTTGTTTCTGTTTTTTTTTCTTTTTTTTTTAAGTTTTAAAACTCGACATACATTCATATCATATATTTTATATATTTTTTAAAAGTTTATATTTATTCCTTTTTTTTTTTTTTTAATTTTTAAATTTTCGTATACAAAAAAATCTGTGAAACCAGATAAAAAAGTCATTGTATTTGTTTGATAATTTTAATTTTTACTCTTTTTTATTTATTTTTATTTTAAAAACTAATAATATTTATAAAATATTTTTATATTAAAAATCATACATTTTGCATTATTTTTGTCAATAAATTACGTATTTCGTTTTACAATTTCGTTAATTAAATTGTACTTATTTTTGTTTTTAGAGAGCAAAATAAATTTAAAATTGGAAGAAAATAAAATTCAAGTAAAATGAATAAAAAAAAACGCTTAGAAGCACAATAATATTTAATTAATTAATATTTATAATTAATTTTTTTTCCTTTCTTATATCATTTTTTTTTTTTTTTTTTATTATCAATTTATAAATTAATGATTATGTTTTTTTTAAGCTAATTTTTTTTTTTTTTTTTTTGCTCGCATGAATTGAAATGAATAGAAAAAAAAATTGTATTTTTACACATCGATCCAACAAAAAATATATATATATTTTCTAGAGCACTTATAATTAATAAAATAATTATCTAATAAGCATTAATTAATAATTATTTTTTTATACTTTTTGTAATATAATAAATATAAGCATGAACAAATTGTATGTAAGTAGTAGATTTACAAGCGTTTATCAAATTAATTAATTCAAAGAAAAAATTGTTTTTTTTTTTTTTTAATTACGTATTTAGTGATATTTTTCTAGATGTACTTTTACATCTTTTTTCACCTTCTTTTTGTACATTCATTATAAATTATAAGAAAATAATTTTAAAAAAATTACCTTAGAAGAAAAAATGCACTTTAAAAAAGAAATTTTGCCGAAAAATGAATTAGGCTAAGAATAAAATTGAAAAAAAAAATAAAAATAAAAATAAACGTCGCTTTAAAAAAATTGCATACTAACACTCACTTTAAGTTTTTAACAAAAAATTAAAAATACTTGTAATTGCACATGAAAAAAAAAGGACTAAAACAATAAAAAAAATAAAATGGCAAATTTATTGGTTTTTTCAGGAAATGAAAATAAAAAAAAAACAACAAACAAACAAGATTTTTCAAAAACAACAAAAACAACAAAAAAAGGGAAAGAAGAAAACAAAATTATTTAAAAAAATAAAAAATAAATAAAATAAAACCTGTTGTTTTTTTGGTATAATAATAAATTTTTCTTTATTTAAATTCTTTTCTTTTTTTTTAAATTTTTTTTAAACTTAAATGCTATCGTATAAATAAGTATTTTATTAGTTTTTTTTATTTTAATTTCAAATTTTTTGAAATATTTGTATTAATTTAATTTTTTTTTTTCGTTTTGATTTATTAATTTCGTATCAAAATAGTATTATGATAATTTAATTTAAAAAAAAATGATTTTAATTCATATTTAATTTTTTTTTTTAAATAAAAATATTTATAAAATATTTAAATCACAATTATATTTTACAATTTAATTTTAATTATTTAATTACACAAATAAAAAAAAACTCTATAATTAATTAATTTATTGAATTTCTTTTGTTTTTTTCATCAATTGATTATAATTAATTAAAAATAATAATTAATTTGCGCGTTTATTTTATTTTTATGTTAATAAATTTTTTTTTAATTTCTTATTTTTTTGAATATTATTGTATTTTAAATTTTAATGACACGTGGAATTGTAATTTTGTTTGTTTCTAAAACACATTAATTTTTTCATCTATCATTTTATTTTATACTTTTCATTAGTATCTACTTTTTATCTAAACTATACAAAAATTTATCATTTACAATACAAATGAGTTAGAAAATTTCTAAAATTGATGATAATTTATTTTAAGATTTTCTAAAATTTCGTGTTCAAAAAAAAGGACATATAAAAACGAATAAATGCAATATAAGTAATTAGAATTAGAAATTACTGCTGAGCCGAAAGAAAGCTGAGGTCTCTTGTCAATTGGTTTTTGACTTAGTTTTAAAGGATGAATAGTTGAACCAAAATCCTTTAACATTGAAAAATTCAAGCACTATGACCTTTTTGCTTGACCTTTGCCTATTATTTTTTTTTTCAATTTTAATAATTTTCACAGGCTTACCATGTGTATAAAATTATAAATTCAATTACAATGGTCTCACTAACCAATTCTATCCATTATACGAAAAAGATATTTATATTACATTGATAACATAAGTAGTTAAGTTTCTACTTTTTTTTAAAGAAATTTGAGGTTATGTGCTCTGTTAACTGAGTTTGCGACACCAACTTTGCAATCGCAAATTTTGATGGTTAATTTCCTTACTTGCGAGAGCAAAAATAATCGAGGATACCAATTCTATCATTTCAGCTAGCAAGTCTTGCTTGCTTGCTAGACGATTGAAGATGTCCCCCATACTCTGATAATTAGTCAGAAAATTGTCATTAAACATTAACTTTTCGGGTAGGGCGCGGTTTTTTCGTCTTTTCTTCTTCTCTTAAATCATTCTATATTTTTTTTCTAGTGGATATCTCTATATATCCCATTTTCAAAAATTTACATAACTTTCTAGCTTTATTCATTTTAACGTTTTTTTTACGTAATTTAATTTTTTTTCGCTTTTTAAAATTCCAAATTAAACCTAAAATAAAAAAACTAATTTAAAAACTTCTCAACTCATACAATCACATCTAATTATATTCATAGTTAATTTTTACTTATTTCTTCATTTTGTAAAATTCATTATTTTTTTTTTTTTAATTTACTGTTTTAATTTTTATAGAAAAAATGTTTATTACTGTTCTATTTGCTTTTTTGTTTTTCTAAATTAGACATGAGTAATTTTTTAAAGAATAGTTTTTATTTTTAAAAATTTGTGTTTATTTTTTTTTCTCGAAATTCTTCTACGTACATGAAATTTTATTTTAAAAATTTTTATTAATTAATTTTTTTTTTTTTTTTTTTGTATAAATAAATTACGAATTAATTACTATTTTTTATAAATACCTGCATTATTTCAGAAAATAATAATAATAATAATTTGAAAATTTTACATAGATATTTTTTTTTCTAAATTCTACAATTTCTACTTTAAATTTGTTTTTACGTACATTTTTTTTTCTTTATTTTTTTACAATACATATTTTTTTTCTTTTTTAAATTTGAAAAATTTGAGAATATAGGAAATACTCGTTATTCGCTTTAGAAATAATTTTTTATACAAATTTTTTATTATTCAAGAATCAATTAAAATTCAAGAATATTTTTACTTGATATTTTGTGAATTTATTAATTTTTTATTGTTTTTTTTTTATTGTATAATTCATCATTTTAAAAAAATCTAAGAAAATTTTTTATATTTTTAACATGAGAATGAGTTTTTTTTTTTTTTTAAATATAGAAAACTTTTGTTGTTGTTGTTGTTATGTTTTGATAAAAATGAATTTATGCACATTTTTAATGAACTAGTGAAGAATAGCTAATTAACATATTATTTTCTTACATTTTTTTGTTTGTCATCTCTTTTTATTTTATCAGCCTTTATTTTGTGTATAAAAAAAAAAAGAAAAAATTCTTCTAGTTTGTATGAAAAATTTGGCCATTCCTACGATTTACTTTTTATAAAATTTCGATTGTATTTGTTTTTTTTTTTTCATTTTTTTTTTTTTTTTTTTTGTATTTTGGCAGTCTTCAAGAACCTGCTTCAACAATATTTTTTTTTTGTAATATTTTATTTTAGATAAATTTCAGAATCAGTCTATGCCATTTGGAATTATTAATTTCATAATAATTATTCTCTGGTTCAGGGTTCTCTTTTAATTTTCAGTTTTTACTTTATTTAAATTTTGTGTGTGTGTGTGTGTGTGTGTGTGTGTGTTTCTTAATTGTTTTTTTTTTAATTTAATTTTATTATTATTTTAATTTTTTTTAAATTGATTATGCAATTAAATAAATTATTACACTTAATCATTTTTTTTATACTTTATTTTATTAAGTAAACGCTTTTTTTACATCACTTTATACAATTTCTTGATTATAATTCTTTTTCTTCTTCTCTCTTTTCATTTTATTTAAAAGTTTATTTAATTATTTATCGTTATTTTGTATTTTATGTCGCTTCAGTCATTAATCACACGGAATAATTTCTATCTTTATTTTTTCTTCCTTACTTCATTTTCTTTTAATTCTCAATGTTTTATTTTTCTTGAATAAAAAAAAAATTTTTTTCTTTAATATTTCTCAATACTTACCACTTAATATTCTAAACTTTTAACTGGGCTTTTGTTTGTTCTTTTTGATTATTCTAAATGTACATTGAATTTTTTTTTATTGTATTATAATTTTTTTTTTCTAATTTTAATCTTATTGCTATTTTATTTTTTTATGTTTTTTTTTTGTTTTAAATTTATTTAAAAAAAAAAAAACTATTATTATTTTTTTTTATCAATAACTTATTTTTCTAAATGCTAATGAATTATTTATTAACATATGTAAGTATGTATAATTTTTAAAAGTTAAAAAAAATGTTATTGCATTTCTGATTATTTAAAAAAAAATATATATATATTATTACATGGACTAGAAGTAAAAAATTAAAATGCTAGGCTGTGTGTTTGTGTTGTGTGCGGATAAGAATGGGGTATGGAGCATCTACTTCTTTTTTTTTTTTGCGTTTTTTCTTTTTAATTTTTTTCTTCTATAAATTTTTTTTTTTAAAAATATTTATCAAATGAAAATTTCAAGTGGACTTTTACAGTAAAAAATGTTGTTTTTCTTTTGTAAATTTCGGACGGTTAAATCGGCGTAGTATTAATTTTTTCTGTTAATTCAAATTTTTTTTATTAATTAAAAAAAAAAGCAAAAACGATTTGTTTTAAAAATGAATTTAGTATCCGCCCAATTTTTAAAATTAAAATTATATTTATACAATTTTTTTCTTTAAATTTATGGTCCACTTTCATTCTTCATCTTATTTTTTTTTTCTGTTTTTTTTCAAACAGTTTTTTTTTTACTTTCATTCGTACAATATAATATTTAAAGTTGGCTAAAATTGCTAGTGGACACCCATCTGGCTGTATCTGGTCGAACTGTTAACTATATAGGACCGTAATCACTGAGTGCTTGACCATGTTGAGGACCTGGTAATGTTACAACAACAGAAACTGCTCGTGGATCAACAACAGAACCTGGACCACTTAACATACTACCTGGACCGCCACCAACTACTCCGCCACCGTTAACTGTTGTACTGCCAATTAAGCCCGGAGGACCACTTACTCCCATTGTACTACTGCTTACACCCGTACTCATTATTCCGCCACCACCAACTACTCCACCGCCCACAAGACTACTTGCACCACCTGTGCTGCCAATTGGTAGACCCGTAGAAGTGCCACCAGACTCGCCAGGTCATACATGACTCGCCTGTGGCTGCTTCAAAACATGGTGGTGAAGATGATGGTGGCTTGTTGATGCAACGCTACCTCCTGCTTGTGTATAGGGTGTTGCAAGTAATGAAGCTGCCGCCGAACCTGGTACACCCATTCCAGAACCAGCGTATGGATGAGGTACGGGTGGTCTTTGTTTAATTAATGCTCGGTTCGCATCTGTTCTATCTGGATTACCAAATATTCTTCTCCAGAATCTTTTCCATGATTCTAAGGTTTTTCCTGACCAAATCCATACACCAGATGTAATACCGACGGCAAGAGTCATGAAATATTTAAGCATTAATACTGAATACAATGGTTTTTGACGATGACCAGTCACAGTTGAGCATGGGCAAGCCAAGGATGAGATCCAATCTTCGAAAAATGCTGCTTCATACAGATAGCATCCAATTACGATTGTTGCTGGAACTGTGTACAAAACGCTAAAGATCCCAATACGAATCATTAGTTTTTCCAATTTATCAGCTTTAGCTCCAGCACCAACACCACCTTGCTGTTTTATAACTGATCGTATTCTGAAGAGTGATACAAATCCTGCCATTAGGAAGGTGGTGCCCACGACTAGATATACAAAAAGGGGAGCCAAAACGAAAGTTTTTAAGTTATCGGTGTTCAGATTCCCAACGTAGCAAATACCAAGTACAGAATCACCATCAACAGCTGATAGCAAAAGTACTGCTACACTTTGTATAGTTGGAACTAGCCAGGCGGCAAGATGAAAATATTGAGAATGCTTTGCAATAGCTTCGTTGCCCCATTTGAGTCCAGCTGCTAGAAACCATGTAAATGATAAAACCACCCACCATATCGATGATGCCATACCGAAGAAGTACACCAACAGAAATACAAGAGTACATGAATTTGGTCCAGTTGAAGCTTGTTTTATTGCTCTGCCTTCACAAGCAATCTCTTCATTTCCCAGAAACGTTCTCGATAAATAGCCCATAGCTACCATAAAATAGCACGCTGACAAGAAAACTATTGGTCTCTCAGGATACTTGAACCTTTCGGTGTCGATGATGAACGTGGTGAGTGTCATTAGAGTGCTTACGAAGCACAGGCCCGACCACAGTGCTATCCATATGCCCGCGAACTCTTTTTCGTCGTTTGTGAAGAACGGGCCCCTGCACGGAATCCCGCAATTTGGAACGCCTGCGACCTTTCCTACAGTTGTGTTGTACCATAGGTTCTCCTTCCCCAGGAGGATCAGAGGTGGTCTGCAACTGCAAGCGCACTCCTTTGTCTTTTCGCCCCCTGGGGTGTTTTGGCAGTTTTTTGAATTTTTACCTTTGCAGTGTTTAGAACCTGTAGCAGTTGATGGCTGAATTTTCTTTGGTGATTTTGAACCACCAGAAACGGTTCCACCACCCATCGGAGAACCACCTGCTCCTGACATATGACCAGTACCATCTCCTTCAGTATAACTCGGCTGTTCCATACAAAGATTATCTGGATCACCATGATATGGTAATTGTTCACAAGCCATTCTCTCAGGCCAATTAAAACTGTATTGCTGCATTATTGGTGCACATCCAGAACGTGCACGTTCACAAACCGATCTGCATACTGGCAATGGTTTATGATAGTCCTCTAAACAAATTGGGGTATACATCGAACATAGAAAGAATTTTAAATCTGGTGAACATTTAATTTCAACCAATGGCCAAAATTGATGAACTTCTAATCCAGCTTCTTCTTGAGTCTCATGATTCATTTCATTTGGAAATGATGTTAAATTGTAACCAATTCCTCTACACATTGGTATCGTAATCTCTTCACATCTTGAATTCGGATCTTTTGGTAATGTTGGTAAACCAACAGCTGGTATTGGACTAACTCCCATTCCTGGTCCCATTCCACCAGGTGCACCACCTAAACCAGTATCTGTCATATGTTGCATACCATCACCCATCACATTATTCGAAAACATTGAAAAAATTAATAATAAAATTTGTAATCGTCGTTTTATGCCCGCCATCTTTACAACAAGATGGCAGCAAAACTGTGTTTTATTTAAATCGTTTTCTTATTCAAAAACAAAATATTTTTTTTTCGTTTTCAAATCTAAATGATTTATCAAAAAATTTGATTTAAAATCTTTTCT
This sequence comes from Bombylius major, assembly GCA_932526495.1. Lineage (NCBI taxonomy): Eukaryota > Metazoa > Arthropoda > Insecta > Diptera > Bombyliidae > Bombylius > Bombylius major. The sequence goes on along the minus strand of OW052044.1, from coordinate 17,689,572 downwards.
CAGTTAACTTCTATGTTTTCCGTTCTTTAAATTTTCTCCTGTTGCTTTATTTTTTTTTTCTTCGTTTTATTTTTCGTTTCTCAAAAAGATGATCATCTCGTCAGATGCATTTTACTGCATTCATCTGGAAATAAATACAAGAAAAAGAAAAAAGTCAGAAATAAATAAAAATACATAAAAAAAAAGACAGGACCACCATAAAAGATAATTTGAAATGAAATAAATAAGTTTTCAATCAATCACTAAAAATTAAAGAGGAAAAGTTTTAAACTTTTTTATTTTTCTAAAATGAATGACAACTTAAAAGGAAATTTTATTCATTTCCTTTTTTTTCTCCTTCATTATACAAAAAAATTAATTAACTAGTATTTCAATTTAGGTAAGTGATGTGGAAAAAAAATTAATGAAAGAGTTAAAGCATTGAAAATATGAGATTTTTCAATAAGAGAAAAAAGTTTACGTTCATTGCAAGCATCATCAAGTGCATAAAATATATAATATATCTTTTATTTTATTTTTAAATGTTTTTTTTTTTTTTTATCAATCATTGCTAATTGTTTCTGACAGCTTTCAAGTTTAAGTAGTAAAAAAAATTTAAAAAAAAAGATACATACATATAATGAAAATGTTAAATTCTTCTACAGCCAGAATTCAATTTTATTTAACACAAGTTAATAACATACTGACCTAAAAAAAAAAACAGAAAGAAATTAGTATACAGAGGAAAGAATTGGCGTCATTGAGTTTTAATACAACCGGCGTGTAGACTCACTTATACAACAACACAAATTTAAATAAGTGTTTTTAAAATAATTTTGTATTTCTTTTTGTTTTAACGTTTTTCTCATATTTAAACATAAAAAACAATTTTTATGAATTTTGACTTTTGACATGATTTTTCTTGGTAAAATGATTTTTAACAATCAATACTTTAAGACACTTTATTACTTTTTTTTCGCCTTTTTTTAATTTTATGTAGATTTTGTTTCGAAAGTTTTTTGTTTTTTTAAATTAAGTCATTTATGGTTCATAAACTGAATGCGATGCGATGCCGTTGCGTTGCTTTGAAATTTTCTTATGACACATTAATTGTATACAAAATAATGTATGTGAAAGATTTTTATTAGAAAACGACAAAAAATAATAAATAAAAAAGTAAAAAAAAAACGAAAATTAAATGAGTCGATAATAAATTTTAAATAAAATTTTATTCTCTCCAAAATGAAACTCTTTAATAAATGATCAAATACTAAATAATGTATGTATATTTCCAAAAAAAGAAATAAAAAATGTTATTTAATCTTTTTTTTTTCTTAAATTTTTTATCAAATAATAAAAAACAAAATTTACATAATTTCACAATAATGGTGTTAACCTTCTCACTTAACAACAATTTAATACCCAAAATATATTTTTTTATTTTGCATTTATCTTATCGCATATGAAATTAATTTTATGTATTATTCCATGAATATTATTACAGGGTATTCCATTTAAAGAAATTTTGTTTAATTTTCAATCAAATAAACAGATACAGTACGTAAAGTAAATTTTTAGAAATTTCGTCAAAGTGTAAATTCACAAAAAATTTGAGATTGTTTTGTTTCTGATTCCATATGTTGTTTTTGCTATTCAAACCTTTCAAAGAATATTCAAATTTCTACTCACTAGGGAACATCACACCTTTTGTAGAATTAATATTGACGCGTGTACGTAAAATGTAGACGAGGTCAGAGTGTCAAACTTTTTCAATTCTTATCATTTTCCACAGAAAAAACACCATGTTTTATAAGTAAATTAAAATTCAAAAAAAACTAATGATCAATAAAAAAAAAAGGAAAAATACAAAACACCAAAAACACCAAAATTGAATTGCAAATATGTATTTTCAAAGAATTTAATTCCTACATCTCATTAACATTGTTTATCAATGTCGTTTACACACATACATCAACAATATACAAAATAAAATCAAATAATATAAAAAAAAAAAACACAACAAAAAACGAATTCGTTAAAATATTTATTGTTTTTTGTATGAATATTGAACGTATATTAGATTTGATCAACATTATGGATCAATATGACTCCCACAATTTCAAATAAAAAATGTGTAAGAAGAAAAATTGGAATTTTCAATTTCAATGTATTACAAGATGCCGACAATTTTTTTTTTTTGTTCATAATTTATTTTATTTATTATTTTATTTTGTTTTTTCCTTGTAAATTGTGATTGTGATCATTCGAGATCATAATGCTTGAAAAAATAAAATGACGTCAAAATTATTACATATTCATGGCACCTCCCGAACCTGTCAATAATAATTTATCGACAATGATAGAATAGCAAATTTTTTGCACAAAAAGAATAAAAATTTAAAAAAAAGAAGAAGAATAAAAAAAACAGTTTGTCGTCTTATATTTATAAAGACATGATCATGTGTGTTCATAAATTACATGATATGTGATCTTTTCTTTACTTATAAAATATTTATTATAATAAATATTATGAATGTAGGCACATTATATTCTTATACAGACAGTAATAAATATCGTATATTTTGTTGTAAATATAATCATAATAATTATTTGTAAGATTAATTTGAAGAGAGTAGGTATCTTTTTTTTTTTTTTTGAAAATAAGGAAAAAAAAGAATCTTATTTTTGTAATAAAATCGATCGATAAGATATAAATTTATTCAAGTAGGTATTATAGATACTTTAGATAGAAACTTGATCGTATTCGAAAAACGAATAAAAATCAAACAAATACAAAATACGCCGGAAGTTACTCTGATCCTCGTTGTATTGCTGCAATGCAATATTCTGACAAAATGTTCAAAGATCAATGATCTTGGACATAAATCAGTCTTGTTTTTCATCATTACCTATTTCTTATGTATATGTATATTTTCCCAGATGTTGCATTGTCAAGATGTACAATGTACAATGTACATACATACATAATATGAAACAGGAGTGATAGTGCTCTACAACACACATTATTCTGCAACAAATAAACAAGTAACAAATAACATTCAATGTACATTCTTAAAATGTAACATGTAAAATAAATTTCATCTTCTGACAATATTTGGGTGGTAGTTTGGCATCAATTTAAACTGATAATAAACTTGATCTTTTTAAAAACATTTATGAGCGTCATTTTAATTATGTATATTCCAAAAAAAAAAAATTTTGTTTTTGGAAAATTTCAACTAAATATAAAAAAAATCTTAGGCAAATACTTGCATATGGCTTCTATAAAATTTATGAATTTAAATTTTATGTTGTCTTTCAAAAAAATCTGTGTTATTATTGAATTTAATCGTATATGTTATGTACAATATCTATACATATATATGTATCAATGTATCTATGTACAACAAAATACATAAAATTATGATCATCATCATTCGAACATATCTGGAATATAATTTTCCATGTGTGGGAAAAGTAAAACAATATAAAAACAAGAATATAAAAGAAATTATTATGGATCTTTTCATACGTGTTTCTTACTCGTATACATATGTACATATATTACTTATATATGCTACCGATTATGTCTACATTCAATAACAATTTTTGTATTTGTACACATATGTGTTCCGGTGCCAGGAATCATTTAACATGACAACCTAACAACTTTATAGGCTTTAAAAAACAAAAAGAAAAAAGTAAAAAGAACGAAGGTGTTAACAGATTTACACGCCTCATACTAATACTAAAAATGTTTTCATCATGAATTAATGATTTTAATAGAGAAAAATTATTTCCGTTGTAATTTTTAAGAAATCTCGTTGAAAACAAAACAAACAAAAAATTGACGAACAAAAAATTAAAATTAGAAAATATGAAGAATTTTAATAAGTTAATTTTTTTTTGAAAAATTGGGAGTTACACAGAAGAAAATATGTGGACAGCTCATCATCATATTTACTTTACTAGAAAAAAGTAGGTATATATTGAATGGAATTTTCAACATATTTTGAGTTATGATAGGTTTATAAATCATTGATTTGAGGGTTTAAAAAAAAACAACAAAAAAACAAAGAAATAGTAGTTGGAAGACAGTGTCCCCCATAATAAGAAGACATTTTGATTAAAGCAATTCATCGTATTTCTGTCAACGAGTTAACCGTAGATATAGATTCCATAGTGAGCTTGTGCCATTTAGATGACAGTTTTGAGATATCTGATTTATAAAAAACTCATTCTATAATTATTCTTTCTGCAATAAAAATTTATGTGGTGACAGATTTCCAGGTTAAAATATTTTTCCGAATCACTATTAAATTCTTTTTTGTAATAAGTTTCAGTATATTGTTTTACGTATAAATTTTCCCTCTGAGTTCTACCTTAATAAGTTAATATCCGTATTCCCTTTTAGAATATTTTAATTCTATATTGTTTTATTATAAAAAGAAGAATAATAGGAGTATTACTTCGTTTGCAAGTTAGCTTCGAAAAAAATTCAAGACACGTTTTTTCACTGATTATTTTTTCGTAAAACACATAATTTTCATATTTCCTTTATCCTTAAACAGCATTCTTTCTGTCTTTTTTCCCCGACCGTTTTTAATATTCATAATTTTTATAAAAAAAAATCTTTTCAAATTTTAACAATTTTTTTTTTAATTTCAAAAAAGACCGGCATCAATTTACAACTAAAAGTAACTAACCATATATGTTTCCGTTATGTAATACTTCACAAGAGAAAAAGCACAGTTAACAACAATAAAATATCATACACTATATCCTGTCGACATCATTATGATGCATTCTATGAATAGCCTGCAGTAACTATTTTGCACTTTCTTCTTTCTTTTTTCTTTTTTTGTTATTCAAAAAAAATTTTCTTTTTGTTTTTTTACACCTTTCTGTTGACGATTTTTCAAAAGCTCTTAAGAGGCTTAACATGCCACATTTAATTCCACTTCATAATATACTGAAAATGTCTTACAACAAAAAAATTTCCTTTTTTTACTTTAAACTTTTACATCATGTGACACGTACTTGTTTTTATTTTTTGCAATTTTTTATTTCCATTATTTCAAATTTCGTTCATTTTTACTTTACTTTATGTGACAGATACATAATCATGAAAAAAAGGATAAACGAGAAAAACAAAAAATAAAAAAAAAATAATAAAAAAGTTATGCATACACTTTGACAAATTTTTATAATTCTTTAAAAAAAAATGAAAAGCAGGTATTTACGTGTGTTTGAGTGATTAAAACGGATTTTTCTTTTTCCTTTACGCAGGATATCCTTTGGAATCCTTTTTTATGTATATGAAATTCAATCACATAGATTAAAGTTTTTGTAGAGACAATAAAAGGTTATGAAATGAAAAAAAGAAGAAACAAATTTTGGAATTTAAAATTTTTCAAGATATTTTCGCTCCAATTAATTTGAAAAAATAATTATGTTTTCTTTTAATTTTCACTCCTTTTTTCCTTTTTTTTTTTTTAAACAATACGAAAAAAGTGATTAAAATTTAGTAGTATTTCTTTTGCTTTATATTCCATAAAGTAGGTACCTACTCTCACATTTTCAAGGTGTTCAAAAAACAAATACAAAACTGTCAAAAAGCCATCAGCCCTCTTTAGCCTGCTAGTTGCTCCTTTTAATTTTAGCCAATGTTTAGAAAAAATCCAGCAACAACAACTGGTAACTGGTTTTTTATTTATGTTATTTATGGCAGTTAAAAAACATCACTAAGTAACTGTATTACAATTAAACTTTTATTAAAGGTAAAATACAATTAACCTTTTATAAACTTTTTGAAAAAATGAAAAAAAAAAAAAAACTTTACATCCTTCATTCTGTAGAATTTTAATACACATAATATAAAAATCAACAGTACATACAATATATCACACACATACCAAATAAGAACGTGTAAATGTAAAAAAATAAAACAAAATAAAAAAATGTGCAAACCAATCGTCTATCTGTAATGTAAACAACTTGCACTTTAAAATGGTAGTGTACTTTAAAAACAAAAATGTAACAGAAAAAAATTTTATATTGAACTCGACTTTTAAAGAAAAATAATAACTCACAACACACAATCAGCCTGATGCAGTAAAAATTCCTTTGATACCATAACGAAAAATTGTAAGATAAAACTGGATCTGATTCCTATAATATATTATATGTACATATTATATCTTTTTATAGTGCAAAAATTTCAAATGAAGTGTTATTATTGTGTTTTTACCCTTTTTTATATTATTTTCGCTATAACAATGCAATGCCTTAAAATGTGCTTCCGGGCTATATGTTCATTCCAATTAAATAAGGAAATTTAAAAATAATTAATGTCAATGATATTTATTTTTTGTAGTTCTTTAACAATTGCAAGAGGATTTTTGTTTATTTGTAGTTTCTTCTTTTTTATCCTTGCAATGTACTCTTGAATTTAGAAAACAAGAACAACAAAAAAAAAAAATAAAAAATTTAATTTTAATTTATTTTTAAGAAAAAAAAATGAAAAAAATTAGAAAAAAAATCTACAAACTTAATTTTCGGAAACACTAAAAAAAATTTTCACAAAGTAAATTTTCAATACAAAAAATAATCCGTTTTTCTCCGTTAACTTTTTCATTTTGTTTTTTTTTTCAAAAATGATTTTCACAAATTTTCATTTAAATGTTAAGTCAAAGATCAAAGGACATAAAAACATTCTAAATTCTGATGAGGAAAATGCAAGTCAAAAAAAAAAAAAAGGGAAGAAAAACGAATGAATTAAATAAATGAGATGTAGAAAAAAAAATTATAGAGTGACTTTATAGTGAAAGCTTTTACGGATCTCTTTTACGTTTTCTTTGGTTTTAATTTTTTTTCCTGGCAAAATAAAGTCAAAGACAAGCAAAAAAGTAGTAAAAAAGGTTACGTTAAAGAGAACGTGTTACAAAAAAAGAGATTAAAATGAATTTCATCGTTTTTTTCTTTCTTTCTTAATTTCTAAATGTTTTAGACTTCCTTTTTATTTTACTTTTTTTTACAAAGCGTAAAAAATATGTGCTTATATAAAAAAAAAGTTATATCAAAGAGTATTTCGGTTTTACTTTATTAAAGGGTTTAAAAGAAATTATTTTAACTAGTTTTTTTAATTATTGTTTTTTCACTATATAATGTAGTTTTGTAGTAGAAATTTAAATATTTCTACTATTCAAATAATTTTTTAAAGTACCTAAGTACCTAACCAACTTTTTATAATTTTTTTTTTTTTTTGAATAGCCTATTTATGAACATATTATTCAAAGGATTAAAATTCATAAAGGAAATAAATTTATAAAAATGTATACATTTTTAGATTTTTATTTTTCAAAGTTTACGTTTTCAAAATATTCAAAATTTAGGTTATATAGGTACTCTTAAACTACGGTGAGATGATTCATTGATGCTTTTTGTGAATTTTTCTCGAATTTTGAAATTTTGAACGACAACTAAAGGAATTTTGTTATGTTATAGATTTAAAAATTATGGCTTGAATATTTTTCTAAAAATTTAATATACAATTATACCGACTTTAAAAAAAGAAATAAAGCTTAAAATTCAAAATTAAGATTAAAGTAAACTTTTCAGCTACAAGATTAATCTTTTTTTCAGGCTTAAAAGACTGTTCGCTACTCGTGATAAAAATGAATTGGCGAAAGTGAAAAAAAAATTATTTTCAAAGAATTGTTAATTTTTCATAAATTAATTATTTCAAAGAAGACTAATGACGGTCATTATATGTTTTAGATAAACACAATAAGAATTTAATCGAATGCACTTCAGAGTTTATTTTCATATACAGAAAAATATTTCCAATAAAATTTTCTTCATTTTTAATTGGAACTTTAAATCGAAACCATATATTAATTTAAAATAGGTAGGTACTTGTTCATTTATAATCATAATGTTCTTATATGTTTGTTTATAATGAAATTTATACAATTCTCAAGTGCATATATATTATTTATTCTTATGTTAAAGTACTCTGATCACTTTTTCAATCTGAAGAAATCAATGTTATAAAAAGGTACATAATATTTGCTATTATCATTTTTTTTTACCTTTTGCATTTTAATAATAATGCAAGAATGATTACCATAACAAGTCATCTGAAGAGATAGATATATACCAGATGTTAAACGAATCATCATCATCATCTTCATCATTGTGTACAAGTAAGTAGTATTACACAAGTAAGGTAGATATTATGAACCAATGTTAAATTTTATATGGCTACTGGCATTAGCATTCTTTGCAGTTGGAGATTTTTATTTTTTTATTTTTTGTTTTGTAATGGTACTTAAAATCTTGAACAGCAAAAGCAACAATAACAAAATGTAATACATATTAACAAATATAAACATAAATTGTAATATATAACAAGAAAATAATATAGTTTGCACATCATCACTTAAATTCCATATAATATGTGTAAGAATAAAAAAAAGATATTAAAAAACAAAAGATAAGATAAAAACGACATCAGGTTTAAAGCACCATCAGAAAAGAATCATACAACACATAGATAACCTTATGCAAAACTTAAGAAAATAACGCGTCTGTAAAAACTTAGAAAGATTTTTCTTAACATGGTGAAAAAAAAAAGCAAGAACAGATATGTACATAAAAATGTAGAAAAGATATTTCCCAGTTCACTAGTTTTCATTATTATTCGTCATCACTTATCTATCATCATCAGTATTAAGTTATATATTGAGAAAAAAAAACCATGGAGTACCTAACATACTAGATTGTTGCATTACAAATATGATCAAAAATATCTTTCTATTTTTTTTTCTATCTTAATAATTTATTTTAAATATTCAAGTGTATATACCCTTGTTAGGATCAAGTCAAAGTCTAAATTGTATATAAAATGGAAAAAAAAAAATGTAAGTAACAAACCATCAAAGTCAATAATGATGATAATGTAAAAAAAAAATTAAAGATGAGAGGATACACATCATCTTGATTCTCTCTTCACCAAATCATCATCATCATCATCATCATCATCATCATCATCTTCCAACAAAATATCATAGTATCGGACGACGATGTTATGTTATATTTTTTTTTATTGATGAATTTTTCCATTGAAGTGGTAACATTAAGTAGATATGAGGCACCTGAAAAAGGTGAATGAATAATAAACTAAACATAGCATATTTTTATAAAATAATCATTACATATACGTATATAGTATGTAGATATGTATGTATCTAACATAGTACATGCATGTTTCTTAAGAACTATAGCACCAGTTGTACATCATATTGAATGATTGAAGTTTTCTCAGGAAAAAAGACTAATAAAAAAAAGAACAAAAAGAAAAACTTAAAATGAAGTAATATTGTAAGAAAAAAAACAAGAAGATCCTAAATAAATTTTGTATTCGATATCTGTTTTATGAAAGTCCATATGTGAACGATTGAGTCTTTCTGTATTATAATATTAGATTTATTTTATATCTGTAATCACATTTAGATACATACAATATGTATGGATACTCTGATATAATACAGAGAAAAACCATAAATGGTAAAAAAATAAAGAAACAAAGGAAAAAAAAAAAGAAGTATTCGAATATATTTAATTCTTATCATCGATGAAGTGATGATATTTTTGTTAAAGATGAATAAACACTTTATGAATATCAATTAAGATAGATGAAGGAGGCAAAACTGTCAAGGATGTCATTAATTTTGGGTTTTTATTTAATATTGATGTTTGTATGAATAAATATTATTTTCTTAGATATACATACATACATATATGTATATAGTTATTGTTTTTTTTCCTATAGTTTTATCAAAACGTTGTTGTATTAAAATATTCACTTGATTTTTATTTTCTTTAATATTTTTCATATACATAGATATTTGTTTTTTTATTGTTTTTACGAGAATAGGAAATAAAAAAAATAAAGAAAAATAAAATAGAATTATTATTAAATATGAAACGGACATTAATACTTTCATTGATTGACATTAAAAACTATTCAAGTTAATTGAATGAATATCCTTCAATGCACTTCAACAATAATGTACGTATTTATAAGAGTGTATATGCATATGATGTGAGCGAATATGTCAATGCATTAATGAAATTTTAAAAAGAATTTGAATAAATTTTTTTTTACAATAAATAACTTTTTTTTTTAAATAAAAAAAATTTAAAACCATTTATGTATTCTTCTCACTTTGAATTGCAAAAAACTGTGGAGAGAAAAAGTGTTAATGATTTAAAAATTATACATTGTTTTGTAATTCAAATCAGATACAGATACAGAAATGGTAGAATTATATATTGTATGCGCATATAGTTAACACGAAGTATCATCAATCTAAGTCTGTCAAATTCATCACATCATATAGGACCATAGTTGAATCTGCGTTAAATTTGCATATATAATTTTGGTATTTTATTTTTTCTCTCTCCATCTATATCTATCATACTTTGTACTTTGTCAAAAAAAAAAAAAATTCCATAACTCACAAATTTGTCGAATATTTTAAAATTCAATTATGTCACTTCCATATGGTGTGATTATATTTTGTATTTTTGAAATGTGTTCCAAACATCATACATACTCTTTCAATGTTTTATAAATCGTTCAAAAATGTGTTTACTATGGATAAAAAAAAAATCGAAAATTTTCCAATATGTGGCAGGATAATTTAGTAAATATTCTATCTAAATGTTTATGTCAACAGAATCTTCTGATGCATTTTAAGTCATCATTTAAGCATTTAAAAATTTAAGAAAAAAAAAAAACCTGGATGCAGTCTTTGTAATTTAAGTATCAAATGACATTTTTTTCCTTTTTTGTTGTTGTTGTCTTTGCTTTCTATTACAACATGGGGTTTATTTTCCCAAATAAACATTTTCATGTATGTTACACTTATTATTTTATGATAAAATAATTATACAATAACGTACACATTTTTTTATAACACAGTACGATATTGTATGATTTTTTTCCTTTCTTCTTTTCTTTTATTGTTGTTGTGAATATTTCAAAAAAAAAATCATAATATAAATTAATGGGATTCTAATGTATGTATACAATAATAATACAAAAATTTCTAAAGGAAAATCATAAAGAAGGACATTTTTTTCTCTCTTGTTGTATCTTTTCAATTACAATTTTTCTACCCTAATATACAATAACTGTGAAATTATGATGGCGCGTACAGAATATACATATGAGATACTTGAATATGAAATTATAGGGATGTAATGACTTTCTAAATTTCATTTCATTTTACATTATTTTTTTCTTTTCCTTTTCATAAAAATAACCTCTTATATACATATGACAAATTTTTATGAATTCTTACGCTTATAGCTGTGAAAATGAAAATTGTATTTTCAAGTAAATTTCATGTTAGTTCATAATCATCATTCATTATTATCCTGTGTGTAATTTTTAATCAAACAAAGAGAAAAAAACACAAATCCCTGCAGTTTAGATTTACATGCATTTAACTGCATTATATGTAAATAAATGTGAAGTATCTATTAATAATTTTTTTTTATTCGAAGATTAAATTATTTTAAATTAAGATATTTTTCTGATCTAACGAAATTTCATCTCTACTAAGATGAACACTTGAAAAAATTTAAAAAAAAACAATTATGAAATCGCTAAAAAACAAAATTTCTTTTTTTTCTTCTTCAAAGTTTCGAAATTATTCCCGAATTTCGAAATTATTAGCCAAGGATTCCTCTGAAGTCTTCAGCAAACGCTTTTTTCGAAGTTTACCAGAAGATATTTCCATAAACGTCCACATGAAGCTTCTTCCAGGAGAATTACCCCTACAGCTGATCGAAGCCAATAGCCACTGAAATACAAATTTTTCTCTCACCCCATCTACAAGAAAAGTCAGTATTTAAAAAAAGTGGGAACGTTAACTACTCCATTTCATAGAAATGATATACATATGTATGTATGTAGAAATTTATAGAAATTGTTCATTCGTACATACTTATTTACATATATACTGAGCGATCTGGGTGAAATTTAGAACATAATTATGTATTTTCTCTGGACAAAGACAAAATCATTCAGTGGAAAAGTTTTTGCTAATGCACTCATTCTTTCGTTCAGAAAATCGAAATCCGCCATTTAATATACAGGCAACTTTTGAATGAACTTTTTTCGAACCAAAAAGCTTTATTTCTATTATTAGAAATTACACACATAGAAAAATCATGGGTACTATTTTTATTTTTTAGTGGTTTATTTAGCTATTATTTTATAATTCGTAACAATATTTTTCGCGTCTTGTTTTGTTATTGTTTTTAACTATTAGATTAAATTGAAAAAGGGGGTCATTATTAATTTTACAGGGGTTTTTCTTTTTTATATCAACAACAAAAAAATTATTGTGAGAAAGTAATAAATTTTTGTAGTTTTTTTAATAGGTGGTTTATGCATTTTTATGTGTTATGTTAATTATTTTGTTGTGATAGAAAATCTTTACGATTATTTTATTAGATTTCTGTTTGGGTTGACTATTATTTTATTATCTTTTTTTTATTTTTTATTCTCTTATACGGTCTGATGTAACTGATAAATGCAGTAAAAATAAATTTTTTTAACACTTTATGTGTCAATCTACGAATGAAAGGAATTTATTGTTATTTATTTTGGAAAATTTTATAGCTTTTTTTCTTAGTTAATAAATAAATTTGGAGTTAATCAAAAAATGGTAAAAATAAATGTTACACAAATTAAGAAATTGTTAACGTGTAAAAAGACTGTCATATACAAGATGTCTCAAAAATAAAGATACATGCAATAAGAAAATATAATGAATGAAGAAAGTCATTTAAGAGTTCAATGTTTTTTTTTTTTAAACCATGAAGTAAAAATGTCTTGTAGAACAGCTTCTTTGAATTTCTTCTCACAAAGCATCTTTAAGTATCTACATATTCTAATTTCAAATTTAGTAACTGTTTGTTTCAAAACAAGAATTATATTTTTGTTACTACATAGTAAGAGTAACAAATTTGAAAGAGAAAACATTAAAGTAAAAAAAATAAAATAAAATAAAAGCCGTAACATAAACATAATCTCACGATTATTTTCCAGACATCCTTGGTTTAGTTAATAAATCTTATACACATATGCATACATACATATGTATGTACATCTAAATTTTTGTCTGTTTATCTTTGATAAGGTTACTTTTTTAAATTTTTATTTGATACACGAAACAAGTTTTTTTTTTTAAACTTCAGAAGGACTGAATATACTAACTACTATTCAAATACTTGATTCATATTATAACAAGTGGATTAAAATATATAGTATATCGGAGGAAATCTATCTCTACCTTTTAAAGTTAAGAAGTTTAACAGCATTAAATAAGAAACAAGAATGAAGAAAAAAACCTTTCAAGGAAACACGATGACAAAACACGAACTTGAAAAACACGCAAAACATATAAGAAATTATTAAGGTAAAAAGTATCTACAGGAGATTATGCAAAAATTAAAAAAGGAAAGAAAAAAAATGTTTTACCTGGACTTTAAATAATTCCCAATACAAAAAAGATGAGCCACACAAAATTAAAACACATATTATGTATATATGTATATGTACATGTCTGATTCAGTTACGTTTATAGTGACCAGTAAATATTTGTTGGATGTTTAACTTTTAGACTTTAAATTCAACACTTTGTAATCAAAAATGTTACTGACCAATGTTTGATTAAAAAAAAAATTTTAAAAAAATAAATGAAAGATAAAAATCATTTGAAGAAAAAGAAATGCATTGGAAATGTGTGTATTTGTAACTTAAAAATAAAATGAAAGCAAGAAAAGATAAAAAACTTAAGAAGAGAAAAAAAAAGAAGAAAAGATTATCTGAATACAAGAGATTTTTATTGTTAAATGTTAAATCACAACAAAGTATCAAATAACGCATGCTAATGACGATAAATCGAAGGAAAAAAATGATTTCTTTCTCGTCTCCATCTTTTTTTTTTTCAGTTGTTTGTTTTTTCTGCCGACTTGACCATAAATTAATAAATTCGAATTTAAAACATATTCAGTTTAAAAAAAAAAATTATTAATAAAAACAAAATCAAAACATTCAGAGAGATAAAAAAAAATGAGATGCATTTATAAAAGAAATTCAAAGAAATTTAACTGCGATTTGATACATGATATAAAATGTAGATAAGATAGAAGTTTGTTTACACAGAAGAGAAAAAAAAACAACAAAAACAAAATAAAATTTTTCAAAATTATTATAGGTATAAGGTGTTCGTTATGACACATCAAGCATGTCATTTAATGCATCAACAAATAATAATCAAAATATTAAAGAGTCATATTAAAAAATAAAACATGATAAAAAGGAACTGGAGAAGTAAAAAAAAAAAACGGAATTCAATGAAGAAGATAAAATGTTACCTTAAATTTCAAAACCTACATATGTACATTGTACATACATAATATTAAAACATGAAATTCAAAACTTTTACAGATAATGAACATTGAATGATAATATCAGGCTAAAAGTATTCTAGCAACAGCAAGCCAAACAGACGATGTAATAAGATATGTATTTACTTTTTTTCTTCTCTCCTTTTTAATTTTTGTCATGTTTTTTTGATAAGAATATTCTAAAGCACATTAAAGGTAAATATTAAGTCTTTATTATTCCAATATGTATGTATGTAAATTTCATGTGCATATTGACGGATAACACATGTAAAAAAAACAACAGAACAGAGAAAGGTTCTTTAGTTTAGAAAGATAAGATATAAAAAAAATGAGATAAATTTTTATAAATAAAAATAAAAAGAATCTAGTATAACACAAAAAAAAAAGAGCACAACTTTCATAAGAACTTACATTGAATGGTGTCCGGTTTCTAACGAAGAAATAATAACCATCCGTTGTAGACGACAATATTTTTTAAAGATGAATTCAAACAATGTACAAGAAGTAAATCCAAGGTGATCTCAACGTGATATCAGGTGTACAATATTTTATTGAATGTAATTTGATATTGGTCAAGTGACAATCTGTAATAAAAATAAAAAAAGAAGAAAAAATAAATTTATTTTTGGTAAATAATTTTTTCTTTTATTGAAAAATTTGAATAAAAAAAAAATTAAATCTTTTAAAAATGGTGGAAATAAAAAAGCAAAATAAATTAAGTAATAAAAAAAATATTCAAAAATGAATTTTAAATTTTAAGTATTTTTATTTAATTTGTTGTTTTTTTCTCAATTGGTATTTGTTTAAGTGACAAATAAAAAAAAAATTTGGGAAGATTTTCACAAGATAGATCAGACAGGATTCTTTCGAATATTGAACAAATGGTGTTACCAGCCCAAATTTTATGCATCTTTTTTACTGTTTTATTTTTTAATCAAAAGCTTGCTACTACATATATAAGTAGTTTATCCCATTCAATTTTGCTTGCATTTCTATTCATTTCCACGTCCTTTTGAATCTTGAAGGTCTTCAAAATATTAATTTTATTTTTATTGTCTGGAACTATATTTCATTCTTTTTTCCATCACATTAACAATTCGACAATTTGATTTATTTCACAAAGAAAAAGCCTATAAAATTATTTTCGCATGTAGAATTCGTAATCTACACACGATTAAAAAAAATCTCACTAAAAAACCAAAAAGAATTCGTATAATTCTTAAACAAATTAATTTTCAATTTTAATTTATATTTTTCTGAAAATGAACGGAAATAAATCTTTTATTAATGACTTTTTTATTTTATCGAATGACTGGTTTTCTTTATAATAAAATTTCTTGTTTTTTGCTGTATTTTGTTTTGTCTTCGAATGACATTATTTCTGCTATATAATTTTTTTTTTTTTTTTTTTTTTGACTTTTTATCAAGTTAAATCGGTGATTTATGATGACATAAATTTTTTTCGTAATTAACTCTATCGTTAATATCATTGTAATAGACTTACAAGATACAAGATACTTAAAATTTCCTTTTTTTTATAAAATTTTATATACTCAGAAAAAATTAAAGAACTTCCAATCAGATTCATTCATTTCTTTTTATTCATACAAATGAAAAGAACATTAATGGATTAAAACACAAAACCAATTTTTATTATTTTTTTTTTTTTTTTTTTTTTTTTTTTGTAGTAAAAACTTGTATAAGAAAACACAATTTTTTATTGTATGTATGTTTTTTTCAGGACATAAAAAAATTAATGTAACATATAAATCAAAACGAAATGTTTGAATAAATCTCATACATTCAGAACATATTGAATATAAAGCAGAAAAAACAAATAATCTCACCCACAAAACTATATCTACACCATAACTGAATACATACAGTATTTTTTTTTTAACTTAAAAGGACATAAATTTCACTTCGCCATAAACCACACATCGTTGGCGGCCTCCCCACACAAATATAGATATGTACATTTATGTATATATAGAACGTATACGTATGTATATCACACCGAAAAAAAAAAAATGATGTAGGTATAATATTGAATAAGAATGTAAAAGAAACGATATGTACAAAAAACCAAGCAAAGAAAGGATTTGTTACCTATAAGAACACACACAAAAAAAAAATCGTGTACTTATTTTGTGGTTTTCCATGAATGACGACACTTTTCAAGCACCACATTTTCTCCTTTTTTATGATGCCGCTCGGTTTCAGAAATGAAATGAAAAAAAAAACGTAATTCTTCAGAAAAACAAAATAATAAAATTGGAGGATGTGGGTTGATGATGCTTGCTTATAACAACGGTTATATCTTCCCTGAATATGATGATGATGATGATGATGATGATGATACATACATATAACATACATAGGTACTTCTAATATATAGAATAAGACATTGTATGATGCGCGATATTTCTTGTTCGCTTTCCTTAACTTATTATTACTTGTTCATTTATTTTTTCTATAAGTTCTATAAGAAGTGCGATATAACTCATTTATTCATAAACCAAATTCAAATAATAATAATAAAAAATTAAGCATACTAAGTATATATACACACATAAATTCATATATGTGTGCGACAATGACAACGACGACAGTCTGTCAACGATGAGTTATGTGACATGTTTTATTGTCAATTGCAAGTACACAAACATATTACAACTCCTTAAAATATATGTAGGTACATCAGCAAAAAATAAATAAGTACAATATACCAAAAAATATACACAGATAAATATTTTTTTTATTAAAACGAAAACATCAGGATTCACGCAAAGCCACAATCAAAATAAGGAGATAAAATTCAAATAAAAAATATTCTCTACACAAGAAAAAAAAATAATAATAAATAATCAAAAGGAATAAATAATACAAGTAAATTTATATTTTAATCGCTATCCAAAGAAATTTTTATGTTGTATGTTTGCACAAGGTGTTAAATATATGAATTCTCAGTTTTATTCCTTTATTTTTTTTCTTTCTTATTTTGGTTTAATTCATACAAAGTTTCCTTTTTTACTTCAATTTTTGGTTTATTTTTGTTTTTTTTTTTTTTTTCTTTTAATAAAATTTATTTCTGGTCAGTTCTTATTATAATATCTTTGGTTAAAATCTTGCAAATAAATTTTCTGTTGCGTGACACAATCCATAAAAATTTATGTAGTTTTTTTTTCGCATATTATATTATTTCTGGTATTGCAGTAATACCATTATTTTTATGTATTTTTATTTCTTTTTCTTATTTTTATTTCATTTCT
This sequence comes from Bombylius major, assembly GCA_932526495.1. Taxonomy (NCBI): domain Eukaryota; kingdom Metazoa; phylum Arthropoda; class Insecta; order Diptera; family Bombyliidae; genus Bombylius; species Bombylius major. Next base: position 17,671,828 of record OW052044.1, on the reverse strand, counting down.
TGATCTTAATTTATTGTATTATTTTCATTTGATTCAAAATGAATCATTCAAGCCGAATTAAACCATTAATATGGAGAATTGTATAATGCCACAAAATATATAATGTATCACTATACAAATCACCCTGTGAATATTTTTGTGTAATTATTTTATTTTATACTATTTATTTGTTGTTTTTCTTTCTTTTACTTGTATATGCTTCTTACAAACATTAATTTTTCATGTGTAATTTAGTTCGCATCTGTTTAATTTTTCTTGCATGCAAGTAGTTAGAATCAGTTCAAAAAATGAAAACACCGAAGAAGAAATAAAAAAGTACAATATTTTCTGTATTTTTTTTTTTTTCGTTTTTCTTACCTTAAATACTTTTTTTTCCTCTTAAAGATATTTTATTTCTTGTTATTTTTATTTGAATTTTATATTTCATGTATTAATGTTGTTGTTGCTGTTTATCTCTTGTTTGGCATCTTGAGTTCATTAATTAAATTGAAATAAAAATGGAAATAATTTTTGTTGTTGTTTTTTGTCTTTTTATTTCGTTAGAAAAGATTAAAAACAATTGATAAATGATACAAGTCGCATGAATATCGATGAATATTTTCTTAGAAAAAAAAACGTGTTTAAATAATAAATGAAATTTTAAGAGTATTAAAATATTTATTTGTATTTTTTATTTTGTCTAATGAAAAAGACAAACACAGTTTTACAAGAAAGGTAGAGAAACAACAGTTGAATTTATTTTTAATTAATTGATTAGGAATTCTGATTAATCTGTTTCTGTTTTTTTTTCGAAAATAAAATTAAAAAAAGTGGAAATAAATTTTAAAAAATTAAGAAAAAAAAGTAAAAGTTAGATTTTTTGTTTAAATAAACGAGTTTTTGGAATTTTTTAAATTTTTGTTTGTTTTGACGTACGAGTTGTCAGTGGTGTTTAATGTGCAAACAATTTTTTTTCAATAGAAAATAACTTATCAGATAAATTAATTTTCTTCAATAAATCAGGTAAATGATGTCCAATCAATAAAGAAAAATGTTAAATTATATATTGTCAATAAATTTAAGTGTTCAGCCAAACTGGAACACAAACATTAGGGCAGATAACTCTTTGAATGTATAAATGAATTTCCCAAGAAAGCAATTGGTGGGAAAATTCTTAGTAAATCAGAGCTGTGTTAAATTATCTTTTTTAACCCTTGCATGAATCCTTCCTATACAATTGTATATATTTAAAATTGGAGCCTTAATTTGATCCTGATCCTATTCATCCAATTTCATTAAATTTCTCCTGAAGAGTTCTGCGAAACCACCCTTTTTTTCGAAGTTTTAGCTAAAAATCAATAGATAGGATTTTTTTATTTTGCAAGGAAAGCCTCTTATTCACTTTAAAATACGATTAGACTAAAACAAACATAAATTATGTTTTTCTTCCTATAATAAAGTAATAAAAACAATTTTCTGGAATAATCCCCATGTTCTATTTTAACATTTATTATTATCATAAAAAAATTATCATTATAAAAAAACACTTTGTGAAAATCGATATTGTAATTTTTTTTTGCCTGCATAAAAATGGTTAAAATAGGACATAAATCTTCTACAATATTTTTTTTTCTTTCAAAATTTTATTTTATTCAGTCCTTAAAATCACTTTTTGCCAAGTCAATTTTCACCCAAAAATAGAGCAAGATTAAATTGTTAATGTTGAGTAGGATAAAATAAAGCAATAAGTAAAAGCATTTTTTTTTTCATGTATGTACACAATACATAAATTAGAATCAGCAAAAAAGCAAATACATAAACATTAAGGCACATAATAAATAATTTTTAGAATGAACTTACCCTACAATCAATCATATATATCCCCATAAAATATCCCTTTTTTCCACAATCATCGTTTTTTTGTCTTTCTCCGATTTTTTGTTGTTATATTTATTTTTTTTACAATGCTTATAAAATTTGAAGAGATAGTAATCTTAATGGGAATTCTTTTGTTTTATTCAAGGCCGTTTGGAGAAATTTAATGGCAATCGTAACGCCATAAAAAGTCATTACCAGCCTTCGTTAAACCATAAAACAATATTCCTTATACTATTTCTATACTATATCATAAAAACAAGACAAATTTTGTGAAATTTTGTTTTCATTCCAAAAAATCCTTTTTTTACTGAGCATAGACGTGTAAGATTATACAGACAGTACTTAATTTATATATCTACACACATGTACATATGTATGTAGTATTTATACACAACACACAATATAAGGTTATAATATGAATGTTATATGATATTTACGTACAATACAATTTTAGTTTATTATAAGAAACAAAAACAAATTTTTTTTACACTTTTTAAACACATATTCAACAAGGATAACACGGATAATTCAATCTAGAGAAATATAATCCCACATACAATTTCTGTATATGTACACCTACAACTCATAAAATATATTTCATATCCTGCGAGGCACTAAAGTGTAAAATTACACTTGAACTTTGTTATCTGGAATAAAAAGGATATATTTTTTTTTTTTTTTTAGAATTTTAGATAAAAAAAAAACACTGTTTTATGTATGTCAGAATCATGAAAATTTACAGGAATAAAAAATGAAAAAAAAAAAAAAAATAAATAAAAAAACTATTTTTTTTTCTCAATTAATTACGACACTCTTGCACTTTTATCGTACCGTACCGTACTAAATAAATTTTTTGGCGCTTTCGTAAAACACATTAACTACATATATTTTGTAGATACTCGTTTATGTTATAATAAACGGAATAAAAAATTTCGTTATAAATGTTAAAAAGAACATCTTCTCACATGGCAGACTCAACAAGAACTGTCAGTATCAGTTCTGTTTTTAGTACGATTAACCATTCTCTACTTCACAAAATTTTTATATACAGTAATGTAATGCCTATCATATTAGTTTCTTCTTGTACAAAAATGAATGGTGGTCGAAAGTTGAATGGTGTGGTGTGGAATGGGGATAAAAGTGTATGAAAAAAATAATACTATCTATATTCTATACATGTATACAATACAAGTTTCCAGATAAAGTAAAAGGCTATCTTTAGCAGAAGCAGATGAAGAAAAAAGAGAGGCCTGGTATCTAATAAATGGCAAGTAACATTTAATGCTATTTTGGCAGGAGTACAATTGGTAATAATAAACTCAAACTCCATAATACATAACAACAACAACAACAAAAGCAAAGAAAATAAGGAGAAAAGTATTACTTTATTTGATTGTGGGTAGAGAACTATGAATTGGACATTATAAGTTTTGAATTTTGAATCTATTTTTTTTTGTACAGTAAATTGAATGAATATACAAAATCTGAATATGTACTTATGAAAAGTTGTATATTCGGACACAAATAATGCTATTAAAAATAGAATACAGGAAAAAAAAGGATTTCAATGATAAGGGATGCCATGCCGCATTAAGATAATGGATTATACTGTTGTAATTTTTATTATTTTCCGCATTTTTGAATTGAAAAAAAAATGTACATATTTTAAAGCATCATAATTGCGCAATTACCACAATTACTTAATTTTTATGGGATTCATAAATATTTAAAAAAAAAAAAAAAAATTAAGTATCCTTAGAAGTGAAATGGGCTTTTAATTTTGAGAAGAAAATTTTTCTGAAATTTGCTTTTCAAATTGCTTTCACAAAGTTAAATTTCGTTTCAATGACAAATTCTATATCTAAAGGGTAATTCATCACACTGCACTGGATCATTAAAAAATGTTTTCAATTACGAGATAATGATGTAGCATGTAGGAAATGTAAAATTTCAAATTAAAGTAACTTGATCGTTTCTAAATTTTTTATTTTGAATATTTTCGATTTTTTTTTTTATTAAATTCATAAAGTAAAAGAAATCATTTTTCGAATAGGTACAGTTTGTTTGTTTTTTTTTTTTTTTGTCGTTTTAGATTGGTAACCCGAAAATAAATACTTAAAGAAAAAAAATAATGAATAATGATGAGTACATAGCACATTTATTCGATTTATAAGTTTTTTTCTCCATTTTATGTTCTCATATATAAAATTCAACAGACATAATATATAAGCGTCGGTTCCCTGCGGAGATGAATATCCAAAAATCATGTCTTAGGTCTGGACAACATTTTTCAGGGATACAACCAAAACAACAACAAAAAAACAAGAGTATTCGTTATTTTTTCAGGTTTTGACTTATGTTGTATGTCATTCTACAAGAAAAAAAAAGTAAGAAAATAAAAATTTTGTTTTTCGTTTATGCTTACTTTAAGAATTTTCCCCAAGGTAAAAAAGTACAATAAATACATCTACAAAAATGTAATCTTTCATACATACATATATACAAAATATATACGTAGTCATATGCAAACACACATAAATAATATTGTCACCATCAGGATCAAAAATCAAAAAACTTTAGACAACAACAACAACAATATACAACGTCAAATATTTTATCCTATATGAAGAGAATTTCCAAGGATTTCGTTATATTAAGTGAAAATACAATATATAGTTATATGTATATAAATATCCTTTGAGTTAATACCCTATAAGTCCTAAGATTTAACATTAAAAAGGAGGCGATATATTAATATGTATCATGGCACCTACACAATATTCTCAATGTCTTCTTAACTTTTTTTTTTGTTTTCGATTTTTTTTTCTTTCTTCAATTGATTTGTGCGATTGTCCTTTAACCATAAAAAGGCGTGCTGTGACTTTACAAACAATCTATAGAAATAAAAAATAAGATTATATACGGATGATTATGTTGATGATGATGTAGATGAATTGTTTAATATATGAAACAAGAGTTTTTGCTGTAAATTTAAAAAAAACAAAAAATTGAGAGAAAATTTATGAACGACAAAAATCATAATATACATATATATGTACGTATACTATACATATTTTATTTTCTTCTGAAATGCTAAATTTAAACATAAAAATTGGTTAGCATATCGCATTTTTAAATTTCAATTTTACACCACCTGTTGATTTTTATGCAGTAAATTTTTCTTTATGTGTATTTTAAAAGTAAAAAAAAAAAAAAAAGTAAAAAATTGCACAATTTATTTAAAACATAAAATTGAATACATAGTATATGTATAATAAAATATTAAAGAAATAAATTTAAGAAGAAAACATAATTAAGGATATTCATGGCTTGTTAAATTTTCAAATAAAAAATATATTTTAACTTCTACTAAAATTAGTCAAATTATATATTTTTATTTTTTTTTTTTGAAAAAAGCATAAAAAGATACTCGTAAATGTGATTAATTATTATTTATTTGTTTGTTCTTTATTTTCTCTTTTTTTTTTAAATACATATTTTTAATGTAATTACCTTTTAAACACATAAAAAAGGCAAAATATAAAATAAAATTCATTTGAAATGTTTTTAAAAAACTTTTTTTTCAAGAAGAATTTAAGAGGAAGGAAAAAAATTGTTTTTCAAAACGTTGAAGAGGTAAATATACAGTTGCTATTATCATTCTCAAGCCATTCAAGGAAAACTTTATTTTTGTGATTTATTATTCAAAAAAAAAAAAAAAAATTGTTTAAGAAGATTTTAAAACACATGGTGCATGTTTTGTAGAGTATTCATTACGCTTAATAGGAAATAAAAAAATAATACAACAACAACAACAACAACTTGTAATCATTTTTGTACTTAATTAAAAGTTTCTTTTTTTTAAAGTAAAGTATCTTGAGTAGAAAATATTCAAATTTGAAAGTTTATTTTACTTCCATGAAGTTTATTATTTGTACTAAGTTTTATTTTTGGTTTTCTAAGGAATCATTATTTTTTTCTTCACATCAGGTTAAATACTAAAAATAATTTAGTTTTAAAATTAATTATGTAATTTTACAGAATTTTATTTTTATAAGTTTGCACTTTAGATGAAAATTTTCAGTTGAAAAAGGAAAAAAAGTTTATACACGGAAAAAAAAATGCTGGTTGAAAAATTTAGTAAACAGAAAACAAAAAAAAACGTTACTAATTAAATATATTGATTGGTTGAAACGACAACAAAAAAAAAAGTTCAAATCAGGGATGTGTGATTTAAATGATTAAAAAAAAACAAGAAAAAATCATGTCCCAAACAAACAAAAAACAACCTTAGATTATAGAACACGTATAAAAGCAATTTAAAAATTATCGTTCAGCAACAACGGAAGACAAATGTTCGAATCATCGACTCAGAATATTTAATAAAAAACCAGGAATTAATTTGTTTTTTTTTTCTTCTTCTCCCTGTTACAAAAATTCTTCCTTTTCCCATACAGAAGTCAATCTTTTATCTTCATCATATTAATTTTTCCTGTCATTTTTTTCGATAATAAAAAAAAAACAAACATAAATATTTAACTATTTTTATATGTATCTTTTAAGAATTTAATAAGTTATTTCTCATAAAAGAGTTATCAATTTCATAGAATCTTTCAATGTTTTTTTTAAAGGTGAATTTTTCAAAACTCTCTATTACATGAATTAAATTTATTTAATACGAAAAAAAAAATAATAATAATATAAATACATATATGATATCTTGATTTTAATTTTTTGTTTTTTTGTTTGTCTGTACAAATAAATTAATGTAAGATTCAATAACGAACAGATATTTAACTCTGATAACTTTTTCTATTATTTTATTTTTCATATTAAAGAGTATATAGAATATCACGAGAAATATTTAAAACATTGTTACAAGATACTGTATTTATGTATCTTATAAAATATCCGTTCTTTGGTCATATTAAGTGACATATACAACAAAAAGATAGTGTTGGGTTTTTGTACATAGAAGAAAAATAAAATCAAAAAAAAAAAAAAAAAAAAAAAAAAAAAAAAAAAAAAAAAAAAAAATAAAAAAAAACCCTTATATTAAAGACTATGTCAGAAAAGATAAAACATCGTGATTAATGCCTTCAAATAATTTTTGTGTTTTGCCTGGTGTATTAAATAGTGGCTTGAGAAAAACCTTAAAAATACATTTATGTATATCTTAACTATAAAGAGTATAGACTTATATATACATATATGTATACAGTAAAAGAAAATATAAGGAAAAGTCCTCAGAATTAAATGACATTCTCTACATCTGAACCGTCATGATCGTCATCATCAAAAACAAACAACCAAAAAGTAAAAAACAAAAAATTAAATACCTAACAAAAATAAATGATTTTTAGTCTTCTTCTTTTTCTACATTTTAAGAGATCGTCTCTTACTGATAAAAAATAACATCATCCCGAATCCCAGTAAGGATTATTTTATTTTACTTTATGTGTATGTATATGTGTATGCTTTATCTTTTTATGAAATTGCATGTTTCACTTTTTTTTCTTCCTTTTTTTGTTTTTTATTTAATAAAATCATGTGAGTTTCAAATTACACACAAACACCTCATTCAGATTGGTCAGTCTGTTTTAAATGAAAATGAATTTAATTCAAGTAAGTACACTAGAACAAAAACAAAAAATCAAAAAAAAAAAAAAAAAGACACAAGAAGGCGACATACAATGTTGAGATTTTCAGTAATTTCATATATGAAATGCTTGAGAAAAATAAGATCTTATAAAAGTAATACATTTAAGCATCTTCAGTTTAAATAAATATTTTTTTTATATAGAAAACAAAAAAACAAAAAAAATGAAAAAAAAGAAAAATTTGATACAAGGAAAAGATTGAAAAATAAATAAAATATAAAAAGGTGTCCAAGAAGTAAGTAGTTATGGTACAGCACCAATGTCAGGTTTTTTATATTTTTGTGAAAAAAAATAAAAACACAAAAATAAACGAGCTTTGACTTCTATGTCACGAAAATTTATAAAATCATGACTATGATGTGGTGTTGCCTTAGAATAGTTTTAACATGAGAAATTTTGAAATAAATATGAGATATTCGAGTAATAATTATGAAATATGATAATTTAGACTTTTTGCAATCTTTTAAGATGCAACGTACAATTCAAGTTGAATTCGAGATAATCTTCTTGCTAAACAAGGTTTTTTAAAAATTATGAGATTTATAGTAAAGTTTTGCACAATTCACTTCAAAAATGACATATTTTTCCTGCTGGAACGGCGAAATGACACAATAGATTCTCTACACTTATTCCATTGCAGTCTGAAGGCATATTCAACTACAAGACGGTGTCTGGTGTCGTTCATTTGAAGAATTGCTCTAGTTTTTCCGTGAATTTAGATTAAGTACATTTAATAGATTTTCTTTTCTTAAATTTCAATTTCAGAACATCATTTTCACACAGAACACTATTATATGCAAAATGTAAATAAAACAATTTCAATGTCTCGCATATTAAAGTCTGGCAACTCTAAATTCCATAAATCAACATGAACTTCGATTGCCTACAACATGTCCTGCATTTTAAGAAGATAACGAAAAACAACAAAAACAACAGCAAAATAAAAAAAATAAATTGCATGCATGCAAGAAAACAAAACGAAATGAAAAAAAATTCTTTTAAACAATCAATTTTAAGTAAATTCTCTTCTCTGATATACGATAGCTGTATTTTTATATAAAAAATATAGTTACCTACAAGAAAATACTGGTGACCAAGTTCAAGATCGAGTGATAGGATAAAAGGACAAAAAACTATTATAAATAAATTCATAAGTACATATTCTATATTGCATATAACTATAACTAGCTACAGCAACAAACAGCATTAAGTCAACTATAATTTTACAAAATATTCAAAGTACAATACCAGTTAGTAACGACGAGGAGTAACTTCAGTTGAACACTTATATTATTATCATGGAAAGAGCGTATAAGAGGAAGTCAACAACATATTATAAATATAATACAAAAAAATAAAATAAAAAATAAAATAGAAATAAAAGTCATGCAAACTGCAACTTTCTGAGTAAAAATATGTACAGCAGAAAAGAAATGAAACCAAAAAAAAAAAAAAAAGATAATAAACAAGCAATGGAAAAATATCTAAAATATAATAACAATAAGGAAAAAAACAAAAAAATAATAATAATATATAGAAAAGATACTGGACAGACGCAGTATGTATATAGAAAACTTACACTATTGACTTTAAGAATACCCTAAAGAGAAACAGCTTGAGACCGATCCTTAAAATGCAGGCATGCACCCATTTATAACAGTATGTTGTTGTTTTTTTCAATAGAAAAATGAGGAGACATGTTGCAACAGCTCCAGCTCGCACTAACAACACACAAAACACACATTCAAAAGTTGTTTTAAATTATGCTCATGTTGTGAATAAAAAGTATAAAAATTAAAAGAAAAGATTTCAAATAAAAAAAAAAAGAAACTCATAAGTTGCATCTATTTTATGTGGTGAATAAAATATATGTAGTATCTTTTATAAGGTCTAAGAATTTTACCTTTTGGGTACAAAAAAAGGACAAGAATAAAAAAAATCTCATTATTACAATAAACACATCTTTTCGTTCTGTATAAAATATACATTTTGTATATATTTACTTGCGTGAATTATGGATGGTGGTCCAGTTTAATGGTCGATAAAAAATTAAAAAAACAACAATAGCACACATAAAGTAAACAAACAAACCATTAAGAACGTAAAAAAAAGATTTTTCTTCAAAAGGTTAAAATCGTTAAAGGTATAAAAAGGATATGAAAAGAGGATTATTATTATTGAGCAGAAAATTTACCGGCCGGAAGGTGTCATTTTCTCTTCTTTTACATATAAATGCATGCACGTACTCCATCATCATCATCATGATCATCGTCTTTTATTGTATTTTCTTATACGTATAATCTTGAGGATGGTTTAGTATATTCATGATGAAGTACAGGAAAGAATTGAAACATTAACCATCATATGTTTTATGAGTTGAAAAGAAAAAGAAAAATGAAAGAAAACACACAAATACTGCCACTGAATAAATAAAAGTCAACAACATATTAAACTTTTATTTTTTCGAAAAAAAAAAAAATAATAATAATAATAGGACTTTGATAAATTATCTATCGAATGAACATTTGTGTAAATTGAAAATATTAGGTGCTTGAATGGTTTTTCATGCATAAAATGGAAATATTAAAAAAAAATAAAAATAGATAGATAAAAATATTAGTAACCATTGAAGATTTTTGTATTATCAATCATAAAGATAGAAAATACATAATATGTATACACAGGGTGTGCAAGAAGTTTTTCGAAAAAGTTCCAAATTTTTAAACATCCAAATATTTAAAATGTCTAGATGATCACGTTGAAAGAAATGGCAAATTTTCTTTGGAGTGTTTTTTATTACAAGCATAATTCGAACCCCGAGCACTTTTTACTTTGTATCGTGACCAGAATGATCATAGTGATATTATGAAAATAACTTTCAGGACATACGAAAATAAAAAGAGATGTATTATGCGAAAGGAATGATACTGATTGAATATGTAAAAACTAAAAGTGCAAAAGGCGTAAATCATAAAGAACTTACTACATACATCAAGGACTAATTTTTCATCAAGTTGAAAACGCTTGATTTTATAGTGTACCATTTCCTAGGTCAATTTAGAAAAATTCAAGCTATGGCCCAAAAGAACAACATTAGTGCACAACAGTGCAAAAAAAGTGCAGAAACGTGCTTAATTTGAATTTTTCGAGAACTTTTTGAGCGTCCTTATTCGTATTTGTGTGATGATTATTAAGGCGCCATTCAATTTTACAGGAGTCATGTAGGAGTGTAAATTGTTAGCCATCATCATAATACATATGGATTTAAATGTTATATATTAACTAAAACGTACATATATATGCATCCATATACAATTATATACAATTACAACAACAACAATAGAAAAATACTTCTTTATTATAATAAAGATATATAATAAATATGTATATATCGCGTATCTAAAAATGCTTTTAATATATGATATATGAATATCTTTAGACAAACAACAAATTGTCAGTAAATTGAAAATCATTTATTATAATTGTGTTTAGATGCATAAATTATATGAATATAAATTTTCATTTGTTAACTTTGTTCAATTTTCAATTTTTTGATTTCTTTTATTTATTTATTTTTTTAAATTCAGTAGAATAACGATAACAATGAATTTCGATGCTATTACTCACATTCAATTCAACAGAATATATTTTTGTAATGATATCGCAACAAATTTTTATGTTAAATATTACAAAAACAAAAATAAGCTAAATGGATAAATGTTTTTTTTTTTTTTTTTTCAAAAAATTATTTTATTAAATTTCACTTTTTTTCCATTTAATTTATGAAATATGAAAATTGAGACAATCATGACTGATAATTTGTTTTAACCCTAGGATCGCCTGATCGACATTGAAAAAGTTTTGGCCATGCGTATACGTATACCATACATTTTATATGGAAATATAAAATTTTTTTTCAAAGAGTTGTATCTCAGCATCCTGTGGACCAAAAACCGTAATTTTTTGACCTTGATATTTGTTGAAATTTCCATATTTTTATTCCCAAAGCATATGAAGAGGAATTGGTGAAATTTAAGGTCCTAGCTTAAAGGGGTCATATCTGAATTTATTCTCAAAGTTCGAATGTATTATACATTTGTATACGATCAGACAATCCTAGGGTTAAATATTTTTTGCGTACAGTCTGTAAAGAAATTTAATATTATTTAGATGCATATTTCCAAAAATACAAAAAACAATTAATTTAAAAGATAATTATTTATGATATTTGAAGTTATGGAATTAATTTACGTACAATATTATGTTTAAATAAATTTGAACAAAATAACATAAATTTAAATGTCACATTATCATGAATAATGGATCTTATCGCAGAACTCTTTTATTTTATTATTCTACAATAATGTGAAACTGATACTAATTATTTATTAGTCATACATTTAGTTAATACATAGATTATAAATTATATTGAAGATTTTTTAACATAAAAGTTGAATTTTAGAAATATTTACATATTTAATAAGTTTGTATTACAGAAAATTCCTCTGCGGCTATTTTTTTTTTATATTCAAATTTCCCTTTCATTTTTCTTCTTTCGAAATTAATTACATACTTTGAAAAGGATATTAAAAAAAAGAAGAAAATAATTTCTTTTTCTTTTTAAACTTTTCATGTTATTATCGATTGAATTTTACAAAAAAAAAAAAAAAATGTCTTTTACTAACGAAGTTGTAGACTTTCTAAAGTGTTATTCAAACGAAAAATATATTTTATATGTATTTGTAATAAAATAACTGATAATTGAAGACTTCAATTTCAAATAATTATTTTCAAGTGTTAAAAGTAGATAATTTGATTTTGAACAAAATATTTGAAATGTCACAGCATATCACAATCATTTTTTAATCACTTCAAGACGACACAAAAATAAATTTTTCTCATTGTTTTTTGTTTGTTTTGTTTTTGTTTCAAGATCCCTTATTCCCTTCAATCTTTCAACACCATTATATTTTTCTGTCATCTCTAAAATTAAATTTTTTAATTAACTTACAAAAAATAAAAATAAACTTACACAAAAAAGTTTTTAATTAATTCAAAATAATTAAAAGAAAAATCTTTGTACACACAAAATAATCATCTCTTTAAACAATCAATTACTAACACAAACCTTTCTTTTCTTTTTCTCTTTTTTTTTTTTTTTTTTTTTTTTTTTTTTTCATTTAAAAAAATGTCTTTTCACATTTTTATCATCATGAATTTATGAAGTGTAATAATAAATTGCCTGACTACTTATGTATATACATACATACATATAAATTACATTTCATTTGCAGGCACAATCAATAAAGATTTTCAATTTTAATTTTCTTCTTTTACTTCTTGTTTCTTTGAATTTCTCTGTTAATTTCTGTTGTTTTTTACTTCATTACATTTTATTAAGCGCCATGTACACAACTTCATAATAACATTATTGATTGACAATTGTCCATTAAATTGTCTGAAAGGCGTTAAATTAATTTTTCAGTTATGTACATATATTATTATAACATCTTTCATAAATATTGCAGTGCAGCATTTTCCATTATTTTAACAATAATAATAATAACAACATGAAAAATACCACACACAGACAAAATGTCTGATAAGAAGTGCTTATTTTTTTTAAGAGAAAATGTTTAATTAAGCCAACAAACAAACAAAAAACTGTGCTTTTTAAAATAAAAAAATAAAAAAACATTAAATAAATATTTCATAAAATATCTGAATAATAATAATTTATGAAATTTAATTTTCACATCAAATGATAACCTTTTGTCCTCACACTGATAACCTTTTTATTTTCTTGTTCTGATTTATTTTATTTCAGATTTTTTTTTTTTTTTTTTGAATAAAATATTTCATTTAAAATTCAAATAAATAATTTTTGCATTTTGTCTCTTCAAGATGACTAATTTTTTAAAAAAAAATACACACATACTCGTATACGTATGAATATGAAGAAAAAAAAAGATACTTACTTTGATAATGTTTTACACATGACTTGCAAGGGAATATGTATGACAAACAAAAAATCGATATACTTATCTTTTATAAATTTTTAATGTGATTTATGTCAGAATGTAGGTGACCTGAGTATAAAAAATATATGTATATGTATTTTATTTATATTTATGTCCTCTTTTTTTGTATTTTTCAGAAATCTCTGTTTTTATTTTTTGTCGTACTTTTTTTTTCAGAATAAATAAATTATACAATAATCTTATTTTCAAGAATATCTAGTTAAATTCATAAAATATATTGATGGTCATTTTTATATTGGGCATTTAAATTCAATTGAGTAAAGTTAGATTGAATACAAAGAAGAAGTTATATTAATAAAAAAAAAGTAATAAAAGATTTATTTTGCTTGAGAAAATATGTCAGAAAAAAATTGAAAAATAATGGAATTAAATTGAGTATGATATTTTTCGAATTTTTATTTAACTGTTTTAATATGAGATAAAACAAAAAAATTATTTTATAGTGTTTTTTTAATTATTTTTTAAAATATGTATACTCCTATAACAAATACAGGTTGCTTCTGCACAACACTATTAATAACAAATTGGTCTCGACAAAAAATTGTTAGAAAGGTCTGGACTAAGCGCGTCAAAATTTTTCTTCACTCTTTACATAAGACATACCTTTTAGTGTCTAAATGGTGGTGCACTGTATCTTTTCTTATCTATCATTTTTTTATATATCATAGAAAACTTCTTTCAGATCATAAACATTAATTTTAAAATTAAAGTTTTAAAATTTTCAATTTCTTTTGATTTTTCTTTGGATAAAAAAAAAAATAATTCTTAAAAAGTAAAATACAAAGCATGAAAAGTTTCTATTTTGTTTTACTATTCCAAAAAAAGGTATTGCTGTTAATAAGTTTTCACTCAAAAGAAAAACAGACTGAAAAAAATATTATTTGATTTGTTTTAAACTTTTTATCAAAAAAATGTATAAGAAAAAGTTTTTTTACTTTAAATTTTTTCAAAAATAAAAATATAATTTTGAAATTAGTTTTTATGCTTTTTGTATACTGGAAAATGTTATTTTATAAAAATGATATTGTTTTATTTAAAAAACTTTTTTTCAAACTTTGTAATTAAGTTTGACAATGAAAGGAAGGGAAAAAAAATACGTGAAATTAAAAATAATAAAGATCAAAGAATACAAATGCTATTTAGTTTTAATTTATTTTAGAATCCGTGTATTCTTTTTATTTTTTTTTATTTAATCTTTTTTAAAAAAATAATAACTATAAGTAATTTTTTTGGAAATTTAGCTGAGTTACCCACAAAAATTTATTTGGGATAATTGTTCTAACTTGAAATAATTAACACCCAAATTTTAATAGGTCCTTTTGCAATTAAAGAAGGTAATAAACTTCCAATAAATCTGCTAAAAAAATATGTCAAATTCTGAATATTCTGTCAGAAATCTCATTGATCAAATGTTTAAGTTCATGCGCACTTGAGCATCCTTAGTTTTCAAAATTAAAAATTAAATCACATCTATGCCATGTTGAAAATATTTACAAAAAAAATTATAAAATAAATTACCTAGTTGCAGAAAAAAAAAGAAAAAAAAAACAATAAAATAAAATTTATGAAAAAAATAAAAACCACCGACATGCAGATTGACGTTACGATCCAAATAACCGAATTTATTGACTTTTAAAAATCCAATGTTTCTCATAAAATGAATTTTAAATATCGTTTCCAAGATTTTCTTTATTTATTTTATTCTAATTTCTTTTTTTTTTAAACAAACAATATTTTATCGCCTCCATATTAAAATAAAAAAACACAATTTTTGAGTAATTTTTATGAGACAGTATAACATTAATAAAGTTTTTTTTGTGTCTTTTTTCCTTTTTTTTATTACTTCTTACTTTCTTAGTCACACACAGACACACATTCATAAATTCATTTTAAATTTACTTATATACAATTTGCAAAAAAAAAAAATGTTAATACATAAATAAATAAATAAAAGCAAAAAAAAAGCCAAACTTATTATGAAATGAATCTGTTGATGATGATGACAGTACAATGAAGAAAAATTTATATAATTTTCTGGTGTGTACTGTTTTCCATTTTTTTTTTCTTTTCAAAGAAGAAGAAAAATTTCCAGACAGTCAATTACAATCCTTGGGGACATATTCACACTTCCTAAATTTTTTACGTCTACATATATTTTCTTTATTTTTTGTTTGAATTAAAAAGCGAATGGAGTACAATTTTTGGTATCACAAAAACTTTCTTTATTGACTGTGTAAAGTTGTGAGAAATATAAACTTTGACGCTTCGAATCTAATGGACCGATAAGAAAATGGAAAGTAAAAAATTAAAATACAATGAAAAAAAAAAATTAATAAATAAAACAAAACGAAAAAGAAAAAGATTCTCTATGAATTTCTTGTTGTTATTAATTTTTTTTTATTTTTTGTTTCAATCACCCACAAAAGGCGCCTAGAAATCTCAAAAGCAATAATATTTCTTTACGATTTTTTTATACAATTATTTCTTTATACAACAACACCAATAACAGTTGAATCATATTGAATCTGCCGGAACCTCCAATGGCATTCCTTTTGTCCTTTAAACGTCCTCATTCTCTGGACCAGACTTTTGCTTTATTGCCTCAGACTGCCTGTATTTATTTCTGTATACAAGTATTAAAAATCGTATACATATATTCGTATACATGTATGTGTTTGTGTGTTGATATAAAGATGCTTTTTTACTTTTCTCTTCAATCGCTTTTTTTTCAACATTTATATTTTACTTTTTTTCATACATACATGTATGTATAACATTTCGCTAACTTTTGTACTTTGCTTTTGTATTTTGCTATAACACCATTAAGGATCTTTTTATAGTATATTACGGGTGTTTTTTCATTTTACTCTATTTAGATGTGCTCCATAATTTTTTATTTTTTTTTATTTCTTTCATTTTGCAATTCGCTTTGGCAAAAGTTTATTGTCCTCTTTTGCATTTTCAAACAATTTATGTTATATACTACATGAGACTATTAAAAGCAAAAGTATACTTATTCCATGATTTTGAGAAAAACAGGAAAAACGTATAACTTTTAAATTAAATGCAATTTTAATAATTTTTTTATTTTATATGAGAACTCTAAGCTTCTGAATTTAATTCAAACATGGATTTTTAAAAATCAATGTTTAATTTAGTAAATATTAGTAAACAAATTTTGGAATATAGTTTTAGTTTTGCTACCAAACTGTGGAATAGATCGAGTTTTGCATCTCACTGAAGTGGAATAACGATAGTTTTGCATCTCATTGAAGTGTATAGTTACGTAGTTTTGCAACAAATGTCTTACTAAGAAAAAAACATTTTTTTTTTAATTGTTTGATAACTCGTGCCTATTTGTCGCCAGTTATTGAGTTTTGATACGAGGTATAGAATTTAAAATATTTATTTTAGGAAAAATATCTAACATAAAATTCAAATTTGTTAATACATACATACATTGTTAATTGAGTTATTAAAATTTAGTAGTTTCATTTTATCACAAACAGCACTCAATTTGATTTTTTTATGAATATGTAAATATTGGAAATACATAGGTACACTTATATTAATTGTGTAATAACTCAGAAGCAGTTGAAGATTTTTGAATGCGGTCAAAGGCAAATACAAAGAGAAGAGAATAATCTTTTATTTTGAAATATAAAATATAAAATAATAAATATACCTAAAGTAAATTCTCGACATATTTTGCTTCGAAGCGAAAATTTTACAATTTCGCAAATTTTGCAATTGAACTTTGAATGCTGATAATTTTTGAATGATTTGTCGTAGGGCGATTAAATTCACACTGCTGTAAAAGCAATTAGTTCCCTTTAATTTAATGGAAACTTGCCTAGTTGAAAATTTTCAAACGCTCGTAACGGGTAGGGGGTGAACATAGACCCTACCTTGCCATACAATTTATTTCCTTTCTATGTCTTCTTATGTTTTGTAGACCACTCGTGAAACATTTGGTTGCCTGTAGAGGGAGTTTTTAAACTTCAATGGAATAGTAACACTTTTGCTACCAACATCATGTTGGAATAGTTTAAGTTTTGCTTCCAATGCCAAATTTTACAACCATTTTTCAGGGACATCAATGCAGTTTTCAAAATTGAAATTTTTCAGATTAAAAACCTTCAACACAACGAACATTTTGCCATCATTAACTCAATTTTTTCAAAAAGTGGAAAAGATCAACTTTTGCTTTTAATAGTCTCACATATATAACAGGTTTTTTCTTTAACATTATTTTATACTTTTTTTCGTTCTTTTATTTTTTTTTAAATGTATCTAATAAATGGAAACAATATAAAATATAATATCGAAATTGTACGTTTATTTATATGCGGTTAGTTACACATATTCCTTGATATATAAATTTTTTTTTATAGGATTTCTATACATGAATACTACGTATCACAAATTCACTAAGAAAATTCTTACTCATGAAGAAATATATTTTTAAATCGTCATGTAACCACCCGCACAGTTTTTTCCTCGCCATGTAAAAGAAGAAAAAAAAAATTTGTTGTGAAAAAAACCTTCGAGAAAAAGAAAAGTGAACGTGAGTCAAGTGAAAACAATTTTTTTCCTGGGAATTAAGGATATAAGCATTTATGTAAGGTTTTTTTTTATTTCTTTTGATTTCTCATTTTTAGCTCTTGAATGGCTTTTTCATTTATTTTTTTAAGTTACATATGGGATTTGTGGAAAAAAAAGTAGAAGCTCATTTGTTCTTAATGATTTTTTGTATACATATTTGTAAATGTTGGCCTTTCATTTTGTAGAATTATTCATTACTTTGATTTTATTACAAAAATTGATTAGTTTTTAGAAATAAAAATTCAAAGCTGTAACTGTATTTTACGAATCAAGAAAAATGATTACCATAAGTGAAATATGTAACAAATTAAAAGAGACTGGTTACATGGGCAGAACTTCAATAATTTATTTATGAGAACTTTCCAATTTCTTAAATTTTAATTTTGAAAAATGAGACGAATAATTAATTTATGAGAAGCGACTAAAATCGGAATTAAAAATATAAAAGGTTTATGAATTTAAATTATGGTTGCATACGTGCATAATATTAAATTACATTTTTCACAAGTTACATTGTTTACACAACTTGTGTTTTTTTAGCGCAGTAGAGTTAATTAGAACAGATTAAAACTCGATGTAAGTTGTTGCGCCATTATTATAAAAAAGTATAAAAAATATGAATTCAAAATCGATAAATCTTTGTTGAAAGTTCACAAACTCAAAGCTTCCATAAAAAAAAATTCCCATCTTGATATTGTATTACTTAACTTTTAAATTTTTTTATGAACACACTGTAGTATTTCAACGAAATTTTTTTTCCTCCGTAAAATCATTTTTTTTTAAAGTTAACTCTCTTCAATCATGTTGTCATAATATCAATTTAAAATTCTGATCTACAATTTATTTAGTATGGACAACAATTTAAACAAGTTACAGGGTATAAACGTGATACGCATAAACAATAAAATTTTGAAGATAAAAAACAAACAGGTACACAAAAATTCATCACGGTCTATAACTTCAGCTAAAACAAAAATAAAAAACTAAATGTGAAAAAGTCAAAAATGACAAGTAAATAAAAAAAAACACAAAAACAAAAAACATTAAAAATAAAAGAAAAAAAAAACACCTACAAAATTTTTATTCAGGTAAAATCGCACCCATTCAAATCTTTCAACGTTCGTTTTACATTTAAAAATTGTCGTCGATTAAACAGTTTTCTTCTTCTTGGGTATACATATATATACATATTCCATAAGCTCGAGAGAAAAACATAACCTTAAATTGTACATTTACGAGTACTACACAACACAACAAAATTTTATTTCAAAAAACATCACCTTATCTATCGTATTTTTTTTTTATTATTTCCAAGAAAATTTGAATTTAATTCAAGATAACCTCAAATCGATTAGTAGTCAGTCAGAGGCACTTCTACCATGTTTCAAAACACTTTCTTTTTTTTTTATTTCTTTCTCAAAATGATTCTGAATCTCTTCCGTGAAAAAATATCTTCAACATTTCTATTTCTTATTCATGATTATTCGCTTTTCGCTTTTTTCTTTTTTTAATTTTTCATAAACCAATTTTTTGTCTATTTTATGTATGTATGTCTTCTGTGTTTCATGAAAAAATATAGATACGTTTTGAAAACACATTTTCCACATATTTTGGAAAATTTCTCTAGCTTTTGTAAGAACAATTTCATTTTTGTTCTTCATATATATATTTTTTTTTTGAAAATGTGATACGTGATACACATTTTAATCTGTACAAAACAAAAAAAAAACATCAAGTGATTTTGCTATTTATTTGATGTTCAGCCTCCCATCATAGCATATAGCTACATAATGAAAAAAAAACATTTTCGAGGTTAATATTCCCGGGTGTGACCTACCACTTTTTTTTTCTTCTGAATACTACTACATTTTAGATTGTGATAGTCGAAGAAATAGGTTCCCTTTAATAATAATAAATAGAAAATGTGGAAAATATTATATGATAGATATTGTTAAATCAATGAAGAAATAATAATAAAATTCTATAAAATGAATATAGAAAAGGATTCGTGTTTTTTTTTATTATTTTAATTGGAATTTAAAATTGTATGTTTTAAAAAGAAAATAAAATTTGATAGTAGCATTTAAAATTGTATAAAAATTCTTATAGATACTTAAATGAAGATTTACTTTTTATACTTAAAAAGAAGAGTTAAACATAAATTTTATTAAATTACAATAAAATATAAGTTGGTCTCTTGAGTTCAAGACCTTTTTCAAAAATTGAAAACTAAAATGTGATTTATGATGATCAGACACTAAAAAGATACATCGTATTTAGTATTATACATACGAGCATACGTGAAAGATACTTTTTGTTGTTTTTGTTTAGACTAGATACTATACATTATATGAGATTTGTTCAAGTACACAAAGCACGTGTGTATCAAGTACCAAGTTAAATATTATGTTAAAAAAAAAACATAAAATACTAAATTGGATAGAAATCTTCAATAAAAATAAATTTTTAAAAAAAAACTTAATCCTTCTCTTCAATTCTTTTCATATTATTATCATTATCTTTTGCTTAAAGCCATCATGTGTACGAGTATAAATAAATACTGTAGATATAACATTTAAATAATATAATTCAGTATATAATATACAAAAGTGGTCTATTTATATTGTATATTGTTCAAGTTTTACCACCAATTAGAATCAACACAATTTATCGTAATCCAAGATGATTATAGATTGTAATTTACTTCCTTTAACTTTGCTTTATGGGCTATCTAAAATTTCTTTTGAATGTAAAGAGTTACGATAACCCATATTGTGGTATTTTAATTTGATATTTTCTAATGTTATATACGCTTTTATACCATACATAATTTTGTTATGTATGTAAATATGTATATTAAAGACATATACATATGTACATACACAAATATTTCGTTATACATACATATAATGTGTGTTAAAAATGAATATTTGCGGTTGCGTAATAATTAAATTTATAAACCTACCTTTCTATTGTTGATTGTTCCAGAGAATTATTAAATATGCCTTTAATGTTGAATAGTAAAGATCTTATCTGGAAGAGAAAAAAATATTTAAAAAATAATGAGATACATATATTAAACATTAAATAAGTTAATGAAAGAATCATAAAAAATATTTTTTGGTTTCGCCTAAACTTTACGGCTATGCACAGTGGTCCAACGTAGTACAAAAGGCTGACCAAAATTAAACTTTTGATGTCAAAGAATGGCATAAATGGTGTTTGGGTTTTAAATATAACATTCCAAGGATCCTAAAACTGCAGCAGGATATAAAACCGGGCACACAATTCAATGTAATCACTCCTTGTTTGAAGCGTAAAATGTTAAGTGCTAATTAGCATACGTGTAAAACCAAAATTTGTCTTCAAAAGATACAAGTGAGTAGAAAAAAAATGTATTTTAGTTTTTCAAATTCTATGAAGGATAGGCACATAATCAAGGGGAAGAGCGTAATAACCAAATAATTCTTTAAAAAAAATACTTGTTCACTTTCCTTTTGAGTTATAAAAAAGATTCCCGCAAATTCACGCCTTCATATTTACATAATATTAAAGGTAGTTATGTATACTAAACAAAATTAGCTGCACGTTTTTGCACCTTTTTTTTAAACAGTAAAAATTACATTTTTTGTACCTTGGCAAATATTTTTGCGACTTTTTTTTGTAAAACACCCTGTATTTTTGTTCTCGCTTATTGTATAGCAATGATACGCGAATCTTACAAAAGGGAACACTTTGCACTTCCAAATAACATAAGCACCATCTCTTTAGCCTTCTTACTACAGAAATTATTAGCGACCAAAGTCAAAAATTTGCAATTTTTTACTTAAAGTTTTGAGAAATTTTCCTTTTTCATGCAAAATGCATTAAATGTTGAGCGAACACGTAGTTTTCAATAACAAAAAGTGAAGAGATGACTTTATTGCAAAGACTGTAGCTTCTGAACCAAGGCAGATAGAGTCATACTGTAGGAAGCTAATTTATAGAGAAATAATTGTGCTTTTTATTTATTGTAAAAAAAAAGTATATGTTATTATTGGGTTTTTTCAAGAAATCAGGTATGAAACACCCTGTGTATATGTCTCTAACACCCTGTAATTATTTTACATGAAAATTAAAAATCTTGTTGTTTTGTTCATTTTTAAGTTAAATTCTATTCTAAATACAAAAATTGTATTAAAAATAATTTTTTTCGAAGATATATAATTTTGACCACAAAATGACCCTTTTTCGACCACTGTGCTATGCTATAATAAATTAATAAATACTCCTATTATAGAAATGTATCTTTTTCAGAATAATAAATAATTGAAATAATTCTGTAAAAATATGTTCGTCCTAAATTTTTAATTTTTTAAAACAGAGAAAATAAAAAAAGCATTACTCTAAGATCGAGAAATGTATCTTTTTATCCTTTATACACTTTTTTTCACTTTCACACCTTATATAAACTTTCGTATACTTAAAGCTACAGATATGGTATGGTATGGTATGGTATGAAGGGCTGTTCGCTTCGGGAGAAACGATTTCACTCGGAGGCCTAAAGGCCCATTGTGAATACCCTTTTTGTTTTGGATGTGGGAGTTGGCTTATCCTGAAAACCATTTCGATTTTTGTATGAATCTATTTAAGTCTTTTAGTGCTATCTCAGCTATGTCGTCCAGACCGTCGAAGAACCTTGCTCCCAAACAAGCGAGTCTTCGTTCTTTTAGAGCTGGACATTCGCAGAGTAAATGCACTATTGACTCTATTTCTTCTTCATCTCTACAACTTCGGCAGAAATCGTTCGATGGTATGCCGAGTTTATTGGCCATAGCCCCTATAAGGCAGTGTCCAGTAATCACACCGACAAGTTCTCGAACTTGTTTTCTTTGAAACGTTAGTAGAGCTGCGGTCTTTTTTCCGTTTATTTCCGGCCACATGCTACGGGTTATGGAGCAACCACCAGTAGTCTTCCATTGTTCCGCAGCCATGTGTTCGAAATAGCAATCAATAAGGTATTTTGCCTTGCTGAGAGGAGGGTCTATCTCTACAGCAAATGGGTCAAAGTTTGTGTCGTATCCTTTTCTAGCAATTTCGTCAGCCTTTTCATTTCCCTCCACGCCGACGTGACCAGGAACCCAGCAAAGTCGAACCCTGTGCTGTGTAAGGACTTTTAAGGCTTTGACGCATTTTTCGACACATCTTGAATTTATCTCATTGGAGTTTAACGCTCTTAGTGCTGCTTGGCTGTCCATGCAAATTGTGATTTCGGCGGGCGAAATCTGCATTTCATGAACAGCCTGTGCAGCTTTCATCACCGCGTATACTTCTGCTTGGAAAATACTGCAGTCTTTAAGTCTAAAAGACTTCTTGATCTGCAATATTTCTGAGAAGACTCCTGCTCCCGTGCTTTCTCCTGTTTTCGATCCGTCAGTGAAGATGGCGAATCCCCTAATAATGTTATTAGGAGTTGTCCATTCTTCTCTTTTAGGTATGAGAACAGTGTATGGTTTTTCAAAGTCATATTTGGTTTTCCTGTAATCGGTTTTGGGTGGTAATCCAATTTGACTGAAGGTGTCCAAAATGACTGAATGTCCTTTGTTCTGTGGTTTCCAAAAGCCGTTCTCTCTTAGTCTAAGAGCTGCTTTGGCCGCCACGCTTTTTATAAATAGCTCTATGGGTTGCAGGTGTAAAATAGTTTCCAAACCTAATTGTGGTGTGGATTTAAGTGCACCTGTGGTACCCAAACACGCTAGTCTTTGTACTTTTCTTAAACTGTTGAGGTAGGATTTTGTATTTGCGGTTTCCCACCAGATCAGTGCCCCATATGTAAGAATTGGTCTAACAATCGCTAAGTACATCCAGTGTACTATATGCGGTTGCATGCCCCAGTTCTTGCCGAAAGTTCTTTTGCATGCATAAAGTGCATTTAGTGCTTTCCTTGTTCTCTCTTCCGTATTCCGTTTCCAACTTAGTTTGGAGTCGAATATTATGCCAAGATATTTGGCTTCAGGAGAGAGTTTAAGGGTGATACCTTGGAGTCTAGGAAGATCCCATTTAGGTATTTTGTACTTTCTTGTGAAGAGGACTAGTTCTGTTTTATCAGAATTGACTTTAAGGCCACTAGTCTCTGCCCATAACGCAACTTCTTTTAGCGCAGAGTTCATAATTTCACTAATAACTGGTAAGAATTTACCTGTTATTAGTATGACTATGTCATCCGCATAGGCCACTACTTTGATGCCCTTCTGTGCTAGGGATTTTAGGATCTTGTTAAGTGAGATATTCCACAAGAGAGGCGATAGCACTCCCCCTTGAGGTGTACCCTTCTTAACTATTTTCCTAATTGAAAATTCCCCCAAACTGGAGTTGATAACTCTGCTTTCTAGCATAGTTTTTACCCAGTGTGTTATCGTATTTCCACAGCCAGTGTCTTCCAAGGAAGCGACTATGGTTTCTATTTTCAGATTGTTAAAAGCTCCTTCTAGATCAAGGAAAGCTGTCAGGGTGTATTCTTTTAGGCTGAGAGATTTCTCAATCGTTCTTGTAACCTCATGCAGTGCCGTCTCAACGGATTTGCCTTTGGCATAAGCGTGTTGGGCGTCGCTGAGGAACTTGGTTGACTCGAGATGTTGCCTGAGACACAGATCAATTAGTCTCTCTAGTGTTTTTAGTAAAAACGATGATAGGCTAATAGGTCGGTAGTCTCCTGCTTTTGTGTGACTGGGTTTTCCCGCTTTGAGAATGAAGGTCACTCGTACTTCTCTCCAGCTTTCTGGGATATGTCCTAACTTGAGACATGCCTTGAAGATTTTCGTAATCAAGGGTGTAATACTACTTAAAGTATATTGCAGCATGGCTGGTATAATTCCATCAGGTATGAAACACCCTGTGTATATGTCTCTAACACCCTGTAATTATTTTACATGAAAATTAAAAATCTTGTTGTTTTGTTCATTTTTAAGTTAAATTCTATTCTAAATACAAAAATTGTATTAAAAATAATTTTTTTCGAAGATATATAATTTTGACCACAAAATGACCCTTTTTCGACCACTGTGCTATGCTATAATAAATTAATAAATACTCCTATTATAGAAATGTATCTTTTTCAGAATAATAAATAATTGAAATAATTCTGTAAAAATATGTTCGTCCTAAATTTTTAATTTTTTAAAACAGAGAAAATAAAAAAAGCATTACTCTAAGATCGAGAAATGTATCTTTTTATCCTTTATACACTTTTTTTCACTTTCACACCTTATATAAACTTTCGTATACTTAAAGCTACAGATATACATGCGTTGAAAAAAAAAGTCGGAATTCAAGAATTCACAATCTTCATTTTGAAAAAAAAAGACTGAAATTTTACCTTTGAAAAAAAAAAGGGAAAAAGAAAATGTAAATGAAGTAAAATTATGTTATCCTAGGTCAGTACAAAAATAAAAATATTATTTACAGTTTTTGTACTTATGTACATAATACGATCTCATTACAAGAACATGTTTGAAATTTTTATTAAAGCGAAAGCCAAAAAGAAAAAAAAATAATTAAAACAAGATAATCGTCAATATAATAAATGACTTGCACATTGTTCTTATGATATTAAATTGTATATAATATATTGGATCAATTCTTTAATGTACACGCACAAATCTTATCTTTTTTTAAATTTTCATTTGTTTTTTGCTCTTATACCATATAGTATTTTTGTGTGGTGTTACTTTTATTAGGAGTATAAAATATACATATACATACATATCTGACATTTTATAATAATAGTATAGTATATATACCTACATACATAATATATTATATGTTTTATTGCTAACACTTACGATGAAAGATAATTACGGACTCTTTAAGTATAGTCGAAGTGAAAATTAACTCCTTCCCGTCACGGTATATAATTAGGAAATATAATACTTACAGGTACGTATTACAATATATATAACTCACTTCATGTAACTATATTACACGTGTTACATACATATGTACATAAGTATCTGTAAACGGTATGTATGTATAATTTTATAGATATTTATATCACGTTTAAGACAGTGCAGTGTAAGAGAATATGTATTCATATCACTTTTGATGTGTTAATTATCACTTCCAGACTTTATTTATTTAGTGATAGATATGTTACAGTATATGAAAGAAAAAAAACTGTTTGAAAATTTGATACAGCACGTGATTTAATTATTCATATAAGTTATAGAAAAGAAGAAAATTTAAGTAATAAAAAAAACACAAAAAAACAACAACAAAAAAAAGAGTGTAAACGAAATTAATAAAATTGAATATTCTTGCGAATAAACTAAATTATGAAAGTCAAAGAAAAAAGCAGATAATAAAATTCCATGAAAAATACTTTTTTAAATGAATCACGAAATTTAGGAAATTTGATCATGTATCTAATTTTTTGCAAAATTAACTCTTGTGTGATACAGGTGTAAAAAAAACTGGGTCGGAATTAACTTTTATTTAGAAAATAATATATGGCACAAGACTTTAATTTACAAACTAGTTTTCAACCTCGATGAACCATTTGTGATCGAAGCATATCTCCATCACATAACATTTCCGACTGGAGGACTTTTTATTTTTTCCTCGTAAAGTACCCTGTAATTTTTTCTAAATGATGAATCGTTTCATACTCCTAAAAAATTCAGATTTTACTAAAATGCCTTTAAATGGATATAGCAAGCCTTTTACAATAACCGAAATTTTTTGAAAATATTTTCTATAACATTTGGAAAAAATCGTGAATTTTTCAAGAATTTGATCTAAAAACATACAACCATACATACAACATAAAGGGTTAAATTTTCAACTATACTATTTTTCATTTTGAATGTCAGTACAGGCAAGATAGGCATACTTTTCTATATTCTTTCACAAATTGTTTGAATAAATATGTCTCGTGTGTGGGGTGATCAGATCACAGTTTCAATCGAGGGAAATCTTTTAAATTAAATATACCAAGGCAAAAAACTCATCGGGTACTGCCTCCATAAGCACAATACTGACTTCCAAAAAGAAAAATACTATAGTTTATTTTGATTCTGAAACAAAAGAGATTTTCTTTAAATAGTAAAAAATAAACAAAGAAATTATAATCAAAATTATGTTATCTTAGTATCTAATAACGCCCAACAAGAACAAAACTAAAACAAAACAAAAAAGATACTTATAAATGATCAAATGTCTGTGTGTAGCCTATGCTTAAATAATTCAATCAGCATGAAAAATCAAAAAAAAACTAAAAAACACAAAAAAAAAAATTACAAAATTGAAAAATTAAAAATAATAAACAGTTCAAATACTATTCAAAGAAGTTTATATGTGATCGGTAAAATTTTTACGAGAATATCAAAAGCTAAATAAAACACCGCCTTAATAGTTATCTTGTTTAAGAAGATATTAAAAAAAGAAGAAGCGAAAAAAAAGAAAACAGAAAATTTTTTAAAAACATAAAAAAAAATAACACATAAGGTACACGTTAACCAGTATCATCTCATCTTATATTTATACACGAGCTCATCAATCATGACTTGTTTATGAACTTTTTTTTAATATCTTTTTACAAACGATATAGAGAAGAAACAGTATATTGAACGTGTGCACACAGTGAACTACCCCAGGAACCTCATAATCATTAAATATTTACTTCATACTCCACCCAAGTTATACCATCATGATGATGATGATGATTTCAAGCTCCTTTCTTTCTTGTATCTATTAAATTTTACATACATACTTAGCTATGTATATGTACTTATGTATGCATAGATATCTATATATGTACCTATATATTTGGTTATTCTCAAGTATCCTCTCTTTTAGCGTTTTTCAAGAGGTTCTGTAGATAATTGTACTTCTCGATATATAAAATACCTGTTAGTATATAGGTTAGACTGTCCCTTATTTTGTAAACTTTCAGATTCTCAGGGTCCTACCCCCTAATTTTTTTCGTTCTTCAATTTAAAGTAGAAATACCAAAAAAACAGGTAAATTGAACATCATTTACCCGTGCCGATTTCAATGTGATTTTTTTGTTTTTTTCAAAAAATGACGATTTTGTGCACTTTACCCTCTACCTTTTGCCCTAGTTAACGATTTTTTTTTCATTCGTTTCGTTTGTGTGGAAGAGAACCTTTCAAGGAATATCCTGGCCACAACTCAACTTCCTACTGCTCCGGGAACATATTTTTTCAAGGGCACGAAAAGGTCTATAAAAATTTCCTTAACATAGATGGAAGGAGTTTTTTTCTGTGGTGCCTTGTAGCTCGCTCCCTGTTGCAGGGATCTTTTTTGTTCGAAAGAAAAATTTATAGGAAATGACAATAAGAACGCCCTGCAAAAGTTCCAAGTTATTTGGATCACGAAATCCAGAGATATTCAAGTTTTATATCTGATTTTTGAAGAAAACGTGCTAACATATACTAACATATGTTCAATTTTACTACCTGCCATATATGTCGAAAAATTTTTGAAAACCATTTAGTGCCTTAAAAAAATATGTTCCCGAAGTAGTAGGAAGTTGAAATTTGGTCAGTATATTCCTTGAAAGGTTCTCTTCCACACAAACGAAACGAATGAAAAAAAATCGTTAACTAGGGCAAAAGGTAGAGGGTAAAGTGCACAAAATCGTCATTTTTTGAAAAAAACAAAAAAATCACATTGAAATCGGCACGGGTAAATGATGTTCAATTTACCTGTTTTTTTGGTATTTCTACTTTAAATTGAAGAACGAAAAAAATTAGGGGGTAGGACCCTGAGAATCTGAAAGTTTACAAAATAAGGGACAGTCTAATATAGGTATATACATACTAATGTATCTATCTACCTTTAATTTGAATGCTGTGTGATTTTATGATTTTACGATTGTGGTCCCGCATCAATAAAGTTAGTCTAATATGATTTTAAAAAGTGTTACCATTTTTACATATCAGGACTGCAAATTTTGTACTCTGTACTCTGATTCTATTTAATACATTAAACGAATTGTTACTGTTCTTATCTTTACAGAATTTCGAAGTAAAAAGAACGAGCTACACTTACTATAGAACTTTTATATTCTACAATAGAGAATGATCACCAATTACATTAAATTTATATGTTCATTCAAACAGAAGTCCTTGTATAACGTACCTATAATTTGTTTCAATGTTTTGTCGGATATAAGGATTATCTTAACATATATGAAAAATACTTTACTCGTACGATACATGTATTTTTTGTTTTTATTATTTTTTTTACCAATTTTCTTGTGTACGAGCAATATCATCCAACTAACAAATCATTTTTTTTCTTCCATTTTCTTCTTGAAGTTCAATGCAAATATAAAATGTGTGCTACATACATCTTTTGAATGTTATACGTAAAAATTATAGATACTTGTACATATGTAAATCGAAAATAATAATTTGTTATTGGTAGCAAAAGAAACAGGAAAAAAACTAATGATTTTTTATGGAAATAAATAAAAAATATGATTGATTTAGATCAATAGTATGTAGGTATATGACTCCATGTAGGTAGCTTAGATACAAAATGTGTTTGAATATATTTTTTTCTTCTCTGTGTTAAATGCCGGCAAAGTATAGAGTACTCTGGGAATATAAAATATATGATGATTTAAGTTCTATGAAATATTGAATAAATTTTTTCTTTTTATTTTTTTCACAAAAAAAAAAAAAAATTGCAAATATTTTTGCGAAAGGAGAATAAATATAAAAAATCATGTAAATCTAAAAAATTTCTTGAGTGTTTTACGTTATTTTTATATAAGATACAAAATAAAAAGTTTAGAGTATGCTTGCTTGTCGGTATTTATTTTATAGAAAGAAAAAAAATATGAATAAATAAAAAAGCGAAAAACAAGGAGCGTTGAAAAAACTAAATTTTCTTTAAAATTTAAAAATCTTAAGGAATATTTTGCACATTATAACATCTGGGACACATATTAAAATAGCTTATACAACAGTGTAAGATAATGTTCCAATAAAGTGAAATCAATATTACTGTATATGAATGTATATTTTCTGTATCAATTATTATGGATATTTTAAAATCATCTCAAATATATTCGGTCTCACATTAACTATTGTGTTAAAATTTACAACAAAATCGGGCCTTATTCCCAGAGTGGCGTGACGTAATGTGAGAATTGTATTGTCGGTCTCACTTCACCTCAGTTTTTGTATTCCCACTGTCACATCATGTGACGTGATGGAACAAGTAAAAATGAAACTTTTATATCTGTCAACGGAAAACTGTCAAAGGAAACGAAACGGTTGATTTTTTAAAGTTCTTCATATGCTGCAAACTTCCGCATATTTCATGCTTTTTGCAATTCTTTCATTTTTTTTCCATTAGTTCAACTAGACACATGAAATGGTTTTTAGTTGTCACTTTTGTTCTAAAAATATGAAGAATAATTAAAAATAATAAATGAATTTATTTGAAATAGTTTTCGTAATAAAAAAAAATTTTTAGAAAACAAAAATGGTGAATAAAATTCAAATTTGCTTCGTATTAAATAAATGTTTACTCATTTTTTTTCTTCATTCATTTTATCTTTTTCTTTGTCACTTTATAAACCCTAACCGACAAATGTTCGCTTTAAAGTGAGATAACTTCACTGTCACATGACAATGGGAATACGGGTGGAACGAAACAGATGATTAAAACTCATGTCACGTGATGTTAAGAATACCAATTTTAAATTTCGATCTCAAATGACATCTCACATCACGTCACTTGACTCTGAGAATAAGGCCCCTTATTTCATGTATTCTATACCTATATATGTATGTATGTTAATGTATGAGAAAAATTATTCTGTAATTATCCAAAACTATTATTTATTCCACGATATTATATGTGATTTTAAATTACATAATATTTTTGGTAAAATTGCCTAGAAATTCGTTTCAATTCAAATTAAAAACAACAAAAATAATAGCAATAAACTTTTTGAACATAATTAAAACTCATAAATTGAATTTCTGATTTTATTAACAATTTTATCTATATATGTATATACCTACTGTAGTATACATACATTTGTTTATTATTTCCGTTAAATGTTTCGAAAAAGCATTATTATGTTCATAAAAATTCAAAGTAGACAAACAGAGGAAAAAAGGGCAAAGATTCAATTGAGATCAGAGGGCAAACCGTTGTGCACAAATCAAAATACATATAAACAAACTATATCTACAATATGCATATATTCGCCTTTACATAAGTATATGTGGGTATATGCAAATACATAGTTACATGAGATCCAAAGAAAAAAATATAAAATGAAGTAAAACACAAAGAGAAAAATCCGTAATTAAAACTTATCGATTTTATTTTGCATACTAAATGCAATAGATTTTACAAAATTCAATAAAAATACAAAGAGAAAAGCAAAACAAAAATTATGCAATTCAGAAAGTCATTAAAAAATTGTATTAATAAAAAGCATATGTGTATCTGTGTACGGAAAGTTGTACAAAAAAAAATGTAAAATATAAAATATGTAAAAATATCTACGAATATGTTCAGAAAATAATATTCAATTATGCTAAGAATATTATATGTAATTATGATCCATAGGGATAACGTTCTTAACAGTTCAAATGAGCAAAGCAGTTTTTATTTTTTTATTTTTTAGATTTCCTGGTTTCATATGCAAAACACATTCAGTAAAAAATTATTGTAAACCAATTTTAAATACTGAAAAAAAAAAACATATGGAAAAAGAAATAAGTGATTTTTCTTTTAATCGTCTTAACTTAAAATTATTTTCTGTGCTTTTTTATTTTGTTTTTTTAGGTTAAATAAATTATGAAGCATTTTTTGTGATGAAAAATAATATTTCCGTGTTAAAAAAGAAAAAAGTATACAATATGTTAAACATAATTTCATGTTTTACCCTTTTCAACCTTCTTAATTTTGAAATGATTTAGCAGATTTTTTTTTTTTTTTGAATTTTAAAATACCTTCATGTATTCCTCTATAGAACAACAAAACTTTTTTTTGAAGCTTGAAACGCGCAATCATTCGAAACTCCCTTAAAAGAGACTCTTTTTGCATGTAAGAGGAAGCTTATGATTTTTGTTAAAGG
Organism: Bombylius major; assembly: GCA_932526495.1. Classification (NCBI taxonomy): domain Eukaryota; kingdom Metazoa; phylum Arthropoda; class Insecta; order Diptera; family Bombyliidae; genus Bombylius; species Bombylius major. The sequence continues at coordinate 17,639,558 of OW052044.1, read as the reverse complement.
CGAAAGGTTCATTTTTTGTTAGTGTTCATATTCGCATATTATGAAAAATTGACACAATTGTGTCAAATTTCATGTAAAATCGAAATGTTTAAACAGGAAGTATTTTTTATATATACAAATGGACTAAATCACGTATTTTAGAAAATAAAATTAAATTTAAATTTTCTTTTTGTAGTGCGAAAAGTATGTAATTACAAATTTCTATTTTTAATTTCCATTCAAGCACAATTATAACTATTTGCTCAGTTGCTCTTCTTTTGGTTTATTATGCAGAAAAACCAGTTCATTCACCTTTGAGCAAATACCAATCTTTTGAGTTTTAAAAATTACTCAAAATGGAAAAAAATCGGTGCCGAGAAATTTTCAAATCTATTACAACCTAATATTAAAAAAAAAAAACAAGAATAAGTTCATAATTTCAATAATAAATATTAAATTCTAAACAAAAAAAATCACCTGAAAATTTATACCTTGATAATGTAATTTATGTCAAGAAAACTTTCAATTAATGTTCTTCATTTCCATTTTTGGCAACATGGATAAGGCAAATTTGTTATGATCAACACAGAAGAACCCAACCTGAAAATCAAAATGATTAATCGCCAAGTAGGAAAAAACACAGTACAAACTCGAAATAACAAATACACGCCCATATTCTTAACGAAATAATTTGGTGTTCACTTTTTTTTTACTTCTTTATTTATTTGTTTTCCTTTTATTTTTTGTTTGTTATGATGTTAATTTATGATTCTGTTTTGTCAGCAAAAATTTATGTGAAAAAAAAACCGGAATTGGTTTTCAGTAGCAACAAAAAAAAGAGCAGAATTTTAAATTAGATACTTTTTTCTTTTTTTAAAAAAAAATTCATAGCAAGTTACCGCAACATTTTGCTGAAAAAAAGCATGATGATTAAGGCTCTATGTTTTTTATTTTAATTATTATCCTTTTTAGAAACATTCATTTCAAGACGATCCTTGACTTTTTCAACTTTCGTTCAAACGAGAAAATTTATTGTGAAATTTATCTTATTTTCTATAAAATAAAATTCTTGTTTAACAACAACGAAAAAAAAGTCAAGTTAATTTAAACGAAATCAAGTAAAATTTAAGTATTGGATTGCATTTACAAAAAAAAAGAAAAGAAAAAGGCAACAAGAACGAATAAAAGTCCAACTAACATCATAATGAAGAAGTTACTTTTTTTTTTTTAAATTAAATTGAAAACTTTTACGACAAAACTATACGAGTAGGTATACAAAAATAATTTTTTTTTATTAAAAAGAATCTCATTTTGTCGAGAGTAAAAGATACAAATTACAATTGTGGGAACTACTGTGTATTTATTACTTGTCGTTGTAGATACTCTGAACTTTCGTAAAAAGAAAAATAAAGGAACAAGGAACTTTTTCAACTAAGTATTTCATGAAAACTAAAAGGAATAGTATAACGGAAGCTTAAAATTGAAAATTGAACTAATTATATAAAACATGACATTTAAAACTTTTCAACAAAAATTTGTAATAAAAAGTACTGTGGGGGTGTTTTGTGAAGAAAATATAAAATAAAATAAAGATAAAAGTCACTTTTCTCTGAATAAATTAAGAAAAATTATTTTTTATTTTTTTTTCATTTCTGATGCGTTAGTTCATTTTATTTGTTATTTTTCTCATTTTTAATCAATGAAAGACAAAATTTAATGAGATACCACAGTCGAATTTATTAATTGTTTTTAATTAATTTACTTGTATCACATTAATTCATGACGTGTCTTTTTCTCTATTTTATCTTTTCTTTTCTTTTTTTCTGAATAAAAGATAGTCAAAATACTAAAATTTAATCTTGCTTAATTACAAAAAGATGAAAAAATACAACAAAATAAGGTAAGAGAAGATGAAAAATTTTTTTTTAATACTTGAACAAATCGATGAATAAAATACATAATTGAATACATGTTTGATAACTACTTCTAAAAAAGATGAAAAAAAAAACCGTTGTTACTTTGGAAAATAAAATGCTATAAACATACTTTTTTATTTTAGTTTTTACTCCTTTAATTAAAGTTACAAACAACAAAGAATCAACACTTCAAAGTAAGTGTTGCGATTTTTTTTAACAACAATCATTGTGATGTTTATGCACCTCAAAACACATACGTATGTATGTATAGTAGATATAGTTGACTTTTACATATATGTACATACTACATATTTGCACTTTTTTTTGTTTTTGCAAAAATATGAAAAGAATAAAAAAGAGGAAAAACAGGAAGAAAAAGAACATGAAGAGAATATTTAAAAAAAATGAATTTTTCTACACTTAAGTATGTATATTCATACATATATTCAAGTGATAATCCTTTTGACTTGATACCTGTACTTATATAGGTACACACGGGGACGCTGTTTTTTATTACATATATACAGTTATAGGTACTCCTAGATATAAAAATGATGATATGGGACATGCAAAAAATACAGTCGCTATATCATCGTCATTTACAAAGTATTGTTTACATCTTTTTTTTTTTTTTTTTTTTTTTTTTTTTTTTTTTTTTTTTTTTTTTTTGAAATTATCATAAACTTTGAGTTATTTTTTATTTTTCTTTAATTCAAATATACGAGTATAACAAGTACTATGTACGTATACACATTGTCTATTTATATGTATGTTTGTAAACATGTAAGCATATTTAATAAAATGCATCCATTTAATAACAGACACCTTCTTCAATTACAACACCTTATTCAAACCCTAAATGATAAAACCATTTGCGGTATTAAATATGAATTCACATAGCTCAATAACAATGTATAAAGGTTAATCGGAAAGTTTCCGGATACATGGTGTTTTTAGATGAATCTATAATCAACTTTTTGAAGTAACTTTCAGTTAAAACTGATTCGAAATTTTATGAAATAAAATGAACAAGCTTAGATTGAAAAAATTTGTTTTGTTTTTTGTATTTCTTCAGAATTTCTGTGAATATACATATTTTGTTGACATAAACATAGAATATTCGTTGGAAAAAATTTAAAAATACTTTTCTACAATACAGGAGTTCTTAGAAGAAAGTTTAAATATATTTACATACATATTTCCATTTTAAATTGATACACTAAAATAATGGTAATCTCATATCAAATAATATAGAATTAAAAACACACACATAAACACAATTTTCAATACAATGACTAAAACATTCTGAGAAAAATTTCAAATTACAGTCTGAAAACTTTTTGACACACCTTTACATATAAAGTTTTGAAACAAAACAAAAAAAATTTATATCCTTTGAGAAAAATCTGAAACCTGATAGTTGCTTGTTTCATATTCAAATTATAATGAGATGAAAAAAGGGGTAAAAAAAATTGAAAAACAAAAAAAAAATAAAAAATAATTTTTCTTTCTACATATTAAAACTCATTTACTTAACTTTTCAAAATGGATTTAAGTACTTATACATATTGCATTCACATATCATTATTAAAAATTTACCATAAAACTATAAACCCAAAAGCACTACAAAATTAACAAAAATATAAAAATAAAAGGAATTTAAAAAATATAAAACATGTCAGATTTGCGAAAGTAATATACCATGTACAGATTTTGTTTTTATTCAAAAATTCTGAAACAAAAAACGTTCAAAATTAATTTTATTTGCCACTGTAAATATGTATGAGGTTTGGTATTGAAACAGAAGAAAATAAAACTTTCATGACTTTATAATCATCATAAAAGGGAGTTTGCGCTCTGTATAGTTCATAAAATCCTACTTTTAATACACCTGTAATTTTTTTTTCCTTTAGTATATTATATGCATTTTCAACTTCATTATTTTATTTTATGTAGCAATTTACAAAACAAGATAAATATAATAAAATTAAAAAATTTAAGAAAAAAAAAATACAAAATAAAAAAGATAAAATTAACAAGCATTTTATTATGTTATGATTCATAAATAAATTTACCTGCAAGAAATACAATTAGTTCTATATGACCGTTATATGTACACGTTAATTTTATAATTAAATAGGTACAAGAAATATCCTTATCAAGTTATACAGTTTTCTAATTCTTAAAGTCATATGCCAATAAACTGTAATTGCAATTTATTTAATTGCAAATTGTTGGTGTACCTATATGCATTAAAATTGTACATGATTTTTTTTTTCTTTAACAATTAAGTATGTACTTATTTTTTCTTGTCTTTTGTTTTGTCTAATTTCAAGCCTTTTGGCATTTTAAAACACCTTACACAATACAAATTCCATACATGAATTGGAAAAAAAAAATTACAATAACTTTTATTCTATTCCCTTAGGTGTTAATTTAACACGTTTTAGATATTTACTTACATATTGTAACACCATCTTTTTTCTTTCCAGTGTGCTTTTTAAAAAGTGTAATGTAAAGCAGCTGTAATGTTTTCTTTTTTTTATTCTGAGTTATTTTATATTCATTTTCTCATTCCTTGTTCCCAGCTTCTTCAATTACTTGAATTAAAAAAAATTAAAAACGAAAGAAAAACAAGACGAAAAGTACCTATATAATAAAGAGAAATAATAAAATGTATAGAGGTCGTAAAATATATGGAAGCAAGGAGATTATAGTATATGTAGGAAGCACATACAATACAGCATAGTATAAGCACGGAGCAACATAAATAGAAATATATTATATATAGTCTTTGGTATAAGAATGAAGTGTTGAAGCTTAGCGTGTAATTAATATCCACACCGACCGAACGTAGTTTGTCGATGAATGACTATACATTGGCGTTGCTTGCATTGCCTCCTAGCATCCAAATCAGTTTTCTTCTTTTCTTTTTTTTTTTATATAAAAGTAGTATAACGCCCGTTTCCCTTTTGTTGTGACTTGTTTGGTTCGTGTTTTATTGCAAATTACCAAGGGGCAGTGTGGGGTGAAATCACCTTTAATTTTTCTTTTTTTTTTTTTTTTAAATATGCATACTAACTTACTTGTATTTGTACTAGCTATTCCAAAACCCTCTATAGTATTTTTATTTTTGGAAGTCAGTACAGGCAAGATAGGCATACTTTTCTATATTCTTTCACAAATTGTTTGAATAAATCTGTCTCGTGTGTGGGGTGATCAGATCTTAATTTAAGTCGAGAGAAATCTTTTAAATTAAATATTACCAAGGCAAAAATACTCATCGGGTACCGCCTCCATAAGCACAATACTGACTTCCAAAAATAAAAATACTATACAATAAAAGCCTCCTACTGGTGTTGTGTATGTATTAGTAAGAAGTGCCATGTTTTGTTTTGACATTTTAGTTTCTTATGGTTTCTTAATAAGAGTGGTGGAATATTAGTGTAAAGAAATAGTGTTTTAGCTGAATATTTTTGGTTTTTTAAATAAAATATTGTTTATAAAAGTTTTAAAATATAATAAATTAACAGTGTTATAATTTTTAAAGTGCACAATAGTCAAAAAATTAAATAAAAAGGTGGAAAATATTGTGCGTTCTTACCTACTTGTAAGAGAAAAATTAAAGTATGACTACATAGTACATACCCAAGATAAATTGAGAACACAATAAGGTATGTTCTGACGGGCATCGCTCTCTTCTCTCATGATATGACGTCATTTAGTTGAAATATTTGAAAACGACATTTGAAAAATAAATTTGTAGATAATAACCATTTTACGTGGAAATAAAAATAAAATACAATGTTAAATTACATATGTACAATATTTTTTTTTTTTTATTTTATGAAAAATTATATGTTAATGATCTATTCAATTTTCTTATACGAAAATATAGCCTACATCTAAAGAACAATGTTTTAATCTTATTGTCTAATGGAACCAATATAGATTTATTTAACAAGTTGTCCATATATCCACTACAAATAGTTAAAGAATTTTTATTTTCTTCATTGAAAATTTTTTCAAGAGTTTCTAAATTATTTAAAAAATTTTCCTTAGGCTTTATAAGTCCACGCTCACTTATTACATCTAGATCTATCCATGAAAACGCACTACATTCCCGTTGTTTATATACATAATCATTATTCAGCTGTAATTTTTTGGCTATAAATCCGGCCAAATATTTTAATGCGTCTTCATGGAACTCGTCGTCATCTGCGTTTGGAACATTTTTCGAATTTTCCACCAATGTAATGCATTCATCTTCTTCGTCTGTTGAATTAACAGAAACTTTCTTTGGTCCATTATCTTTTTGAAAAATACTGGAAAATAATCCTGTTGAAAGAATTTTTTCATTAGATTATAAATGTTCGGTGTTTGAATCAACACTTATTTGCAAGGTACTGTCTGATCTTCCTGTGAAATTTGGAAAAGATTATGGTAGAAAATTTGTGATTTATAATTAGTATTATTTTCCCATTTATATTTATGCATCTACTACCAAAAAACTTACTTCAAATTTGTGATAACTATAATTAGAAAGGACAATCACGAACATTTATATTAAATTACTATATAAAGTTACCCAAAACAAACGATCGCAGACGATATTTAAATTCTATCGCTGATGGATGATCGTTTTTTTATTTGTATAATTTTTACAAGAACTTACTGCACAGTTCACCATAATTAGTATATTATATTATATAAATTAATAAACTAAATACTTAAATAAACTTCAACTTTAAAAGTACATACGTTTTGCTCACACAGTTTGTTTTTACTTTTTTTAATTATTCCTTATAAAACTTCACTTTCTAATATTAAAATTCAATTTTATAGTTCACAAATTAATATTCATAAAAAATTCATATATGTTATTAACAAATTAATTTCTTATTTATTAAATTTAACACGATAATAATAAACCACCATAGAACATAATACAACTTTAATTTTCAACCACGACAAATTTCAACTGGCTGACGTTTGTGAGAGTCGAAAAGAGACAGAAATTAATTTCTATACGAATAAGAACATACCTTATTGTGTTCTCAATTTATCTTGGTACATACCTATCTATGGTGAGGTTATATTATTTATATGTAATAAAGTGAATAAATTGATTTGATTTAATAGAATTTAATTTATTAGTTATCACAAATTAAGTGTCTATTTGCCTTCATTACACAATAAAGATTATGTACCAAAATATTTACTTTTTCATAGACTTTTTTTATATAAATTTTTGTGATTATGTTATGATGTGAGAAATTGATTTGATTCAATAATTTAACAATTAATACAAACTTATAAATAAAATTTTATTAAATTAAATGAATTTGTTCTGTATTTCGTTCACTTTATTTTTTTTTTTCATATATTTGTGTTTACATTTCATTTCAATTTATTCACTTTTATAATATAACCTCACCATAGGTAATGTAGTCATTAGTCACATGTCAATATATAGGTATAGAAGAAAAAAGTTTATATTATTTATTATTCTTTAAACTTTAATTATTCATATAAATACATATATGTATCAGAATTATTATAAATTAAATTTTATTAAATCAAATCAATTTATTCACTTTATTACATATAAATAATACATATAACCTCACCATACTTTAATTTTTTCTCTTAAAAGTAGGTAAGAAGGCACAATATTTTTCACCTTTTTATTTAACTTTTTGACTATTGTGCACTTTAAAAATTATAACACTGTTAATTTATTATATTTCAAAACTTTTATAATCCATATTTTATTTAAAAAGCCAAAAATATTTAACTAAAACACATTTTCTTTACATCAATATTTGTACTACCAGCATTGAATGTTTTGACGTTTCAACACTTTTATCGTGTTTGATTGTGTTAGTGTAGAAAGCCACAACTCGGCTTGTGATATAGAGGGTTTTGAGCTATTCACTATAATTTTATGTTGTCTTTTCTACCTAATTCTCAATTCTTTTTTCTTGGCTTTCAACATTTTTGATGTTGCATTTAATCTTTGACTCTTTTTTAAATGCCGCTTTTAATTTAACCGTAGGTCAAAATAAAAGTTAAAAATTTTTACGATTTATATAAAATGCTTGTAAACATTAAGAAATACATCATTAAATGAATAATTATTATTCTATGTGATTAACTGTGAAATTTCGTAAAGAGTTATAACAAAACAATCATATCTATATTATACGGAACTAAGTATTTAGCGTTTTATGACCGATAGTAAATTTGTCACTAAATAAATCTTTTTTTTTCTCTCTTCTATTTTGAATAATGATAAAATTATTGATATGTGTTGTTAAATTCCTTATTAACTAACACGGACGGCGGTTTTTTCTTTTGAATAACTAAATTTGAAATTTTTATAACGGTACACAATTATAGATAAAATGTAAATTTTTGTAATTTAATTGCAAAATATCAATCCAATTAGCAAAGATGACAATCGAATATTTAATTTGTAATTAATTACAATGCAAACAGTTATTGTATCTTTTATCTTTATTGATCTGTAAGGAAAAACTTTACATCAAATATGCCAAAATATTTGCTCAAAAAAAAAAAAAAAAAATAGGTATGCTTAGTAAATATCAAGAGAATAGAAAAAAATAATAAAACCAACAATTAGACAAATTAATTTTAAAAATATCGTCGATCATTAATCGTGTAAACCTATTCTTGAATTCTAACTTCAACTTGAAAAATCCACAAAAACAAAATTCCACACACATTAGTCATTTGACTACTGAAAATATGAAAAGTCTATTTATGTAGAATAAAAATTATAAAATGAAATATTACATAATAGTATATATTTATACTATAATCGTATTATAGTCAATTTTCAAATAATTTGTTGATTGTTTCGTATTACAGTAAGAAAACAAAATACTGAACTGTAAAAAAAAAATTAATACATATTTTAAAAATCTGAAATGAAAAAGTATCGGAATAAAAATACATAATGTAGGTACTTATCTACTATTTTTCATTGGAAAGAAAAAAATATAAAAAAAAAAATCTATTGAGGCCAAATTTACGTTACCAAAACTAGACAACGAATAAAAATAAAAAAAATTTAGTTCTTTTTTTCGAAATAAATTTTATTGAATCAAAAAATAAAGTTATACAAATTTATAGACAGCAAATATTCGTACTTACAATTTTTCTTTCACATACTCAACTAAATTTCAATTGTCAAATTAATCAAAAAAAAAAAATTTTTGTTTGAGATTCAAATGAATAAACTTAAAAAGCAGCAATAAAATGCCAATAAAAGTTTTTATCGCAATACCAACTGATAAACAACACTTCTCATGTATTGTACATTTTGTAGATATTGTCGTTATTGTTGAATTTTATAAATTATTATGTGTGTTCACATGTAAAGGATACCTTATCTCATTCAATGTAAATTATATCAACTACATTTCCCATTAGAAAAAAGTTGTAATGCCGTCAAAACTTCAGATTAAAAAAAAAGCACTTTTTAACTTTGTCTTTATATCTCAAAAACCATTTATCCGATCAAAATGAAATAAAGTTTATGGATAAATTTCCTAGTGAGTATTTTTAGGCTTAGACAACAAGAATTGAACATGCATGCAATAATTGTATTATGGAATGTATCAAATAATGTTAGTCAATAAAATTTACATACAGAATGTTTCCGTTATCTACGACCAAAAGGATACCATAGATAGGTCAAACAAAAAATCGTATTGGAAGGGGGGGGGGGGAATCCCAACGGTTTGGCCGCTAGAGGACGTTGAAGTTTTTTTGCACTTTTACCACCAAACACCCAATAACTTTTTGCAGAGGCACTCTAGGGTCACTTTGTATTAAAAGAAAATATAGAGAACCCTTTGTCCTTTCTAATGATGCCTTAATTGTTCCTCTATTCCTAACTTTTAAAAAGATATACGCCCTCAAAATCAAAATTTTGTGAATTTTTACCCATTTTTCGTGTTTAACCCTGCTTTACTCAAAAAAGGCTTAAATTAACCCTCATTTTGTATCGCATAAAAAGAAGGCTCAATTAATTTTGCATCGATTTGCTATCTTCAATTTTTGCAAAAAATGCATATTTTTCGAGATATTAAGGAATACCTTTTGAAAAAACTGAAAAAATAAAAATAAGTCTGAAATTCATTGGTTTATTGGACACGTGTTTTTATTGTAGGGTAAATTGAAAATAGGAGCTAGAAGTGCTAATTTTCAAATGCAAATATCTGAACACCTATCTGATTTCTGAACACCTCCAATGATCTTTATTGTTACAAAGTTGCGAAGAAAACACTAACTTAAAGAAAAACAACTTAAATTCACAAAAGAGCACATCAATTGGTCTGTGTAAAGGTGGAGGACGTTGCTCTTTTCAGACTAATAAAAATTTAATTTAAAAGGTTTAGACGGATCACATCACGTACCAAGAGGATAACGATTTAATTCAATTAATTCAAGATACTGTAAGAGCATTGTTAAGCATGGTGGCATGGTGGGTGGTAATATCATAGTACATATGTATATCCACCGCATAGAAGGTATAATAAGAATTGAATATAAAAATATTCTAGAAAATACAATGATACCCTATGATGGAGAAAAACAATGATACTTTATGCTTAAGAAAATATGACATTAAGATGGCGTTTTTAGCATGACGACCAGCAGTGTTTAACCGACAACGGAATCTGTGGACTAGCCTATACAATCTCCTGATCTCAATTCCATATAGAGAATCTATGGGAAATTGTAGATCGAAAAATTCATGCAAATAAAACAATTATGATTGATGATCGAAAAATTGGTATCGAATACAGTAGCAATACAGTATTGATAACAATGTGATACATAGCAGTGATACAACATTTTATTTGTGTATCCGAAAAAATGTGGATGCGCTAGTTGCTTAAAGGATGCGTCAAATATACATTTTCGATACATTTTGAAACTTGTGGCAATAACTGTTTTACCTTAGACGTTTTGAAACTTGTGACATTGTATTAATACGTTTCGAAACACAGCCTATCATTAATGTTTACGTAGTAGCTAAGAACTGCAAGCGACATGACATTCGGTAGCTCAATGGTAAGAGCACTGCTCCAGCAGACAGGTAGAAAATAATCGAGACAATTGATCGAGAGTGGAAAAGAATGCCACAAAACGTCATTAATAACTTGGTTGAATCGATGCCTTGGAAATGATACAAGGTTATTAAACACAAAGGCTACGCTACAAAATATTAATAATCTACAATTAGTTTAATATAGTAATTTAAAACATAATAAGAAATACAACTAAGTAAAGTTGCTTTAGTTTTGTCAAGCTTATAAAATTATAATGCTTAGTACTTTTGTATAATAAAGTACTTATTATTCTATGAAATATTGGTGTAAAGTGTTCAATTTTTTTGAGTAAAACACTTTTCAGTTTAATTATATTTATAAATTATGTTGCAGTTTTCGATGTATGTACATACATATATACAGGGTGTTTCACAGATCGTATGCCAAACTGAGCAGGGTGGTAGATCTTGGTGAAAACGAAAATTATTTCTAAAGAGAACCTTCAGGCCTTTCAAAAAATGTCTTTTACAAAGTTTTATGTTAAATGTTTTAAAAGTTTATTGTAACTCAAAGTCAAAAAATTTTGAAAAAAAATCGTCATTTTTATGTTCAAGGCCGAATATCTCGAAAAAAACTTTTATTATTTTCTAATTTTTTTAGCTTAAATGAAAGCTTATTTTGTTAACTCTAACATGGCTTTTGTTTTATTACAATATTTTTATTATATACTTTTTATCCACTTACTTTTTCCTTTGTGGGTAAGAGTGTTCCTCGTGACGTAATTGAAATTTTGGAAATAGTTTTAGGGTAGTAAACGTGAACGGATTTCCATGGGATTTTCGGATTTGGGATGAGTGAATAGAATGCTTCCTGTCTAGAATCGATCCCTTTCTTGAAAATAATTAAATATGATGGAATATTCGAAAAATATGAATTTAAAGAACGGAGAAAGTTACTGAGAAACTTCCGAAACGTCCTCGAACAACTCTTTACTTGAATATCATCGTAGTTACAGAGGCTTTATAATCAATTTTTAAAAAGTATATGTTATAAAAGTTTTTTTTAACCTTTAAGCTTATTTGTTCATAATTTATGAATCATAATTTAAGGGCAGTTTTTTCAAAATTAGTTAAATTTGTTGTTGTAATAAAGAATTATTCAATTGACTTTTGGAATGTTTTATTTGACTCTCTGTGTTAATTACTTTGTATTCCTGAAAAGAACTTATTCTTGTCCTGGGTAGAGTTATTTTAGTCCTAAAAAGAACTTATTGTAGTCCTGAGAAGGGGTTATTGTAGTCCTGGAAATGACTTATTGTAAAAAGGGGTTTTTTCCGAGATATTCGGCCTTGAACATAAAAATGACGAATTTTTGACTTTGAGTTACAATAACTTTAAAACCATTTAACATAAAACTTTGTAAAAGACATTTTTTGAAAGGCCTGAAGCTTTTCTTTAGAAATAATTTTCATTTACCTCTTTAAAAGTGAAACTGGTTACTTCTCGAAATAAATTGTCTTTGACCTTGAATATCTCGGTAACTATTGAAAATAGACCAACCCGCCCATACGATTTTATTCGTTTCTCTCCGAGATCTACCACCCTGCTCAGTTTGGCATACGATCTGTGAAACACCCTGTATATTAGCGAAGTTTCAAATATCACAGTATATTGTACATCACTTTTCAATTTTGTTGCCTTGGTTTTGTCATACATTGTACATATACATATTTAATTTTTAGTTGTTAATACTGCATTTTATTGAATAAATTACGAAAATCAAAACGAACAGTAAATAGACAAGTGAAGATGTTAGAAAAATTATAATAGCAATGAAAAATGGAGGAAAAACTATAACTGAAATAAGTAAACTCGATCACATTCAACAATTCGAACAATCATGACAAAAGATCCTACGTGGAATTTTTGTTTAAATTCTTAAAACTGATTATAACGGTAATGTTATTTAATATTTAACTAAAATTTTATATTACTAACCAAAACACACAATAACAAAAATTTTATTAATTTCAATTTTATAATAGCACTTTTTAAATGAATAAATACGACTGCCTTTATATGAATTTCCCCTTAAAATGTAACACAAATTACACGTGATAAAGGTAAATGACAATTACAAAATGACAAGATAACAGGTTTAAAGTGCATAAAAATGAAGTAGGAACAATAACACATTAATTAGTAAATCATATTCAGTCATGCTACACATCACAACAGTTTCATGTTCATAAATATACATATGTATGTATGTATGTAATATGTATGTATTTGAAAAAACATTACTGCTTTTATAAGAATTTCCTCCATTGTATTTATAAACAAACGTAAAATAAATACTTATTATACTGTGCGCTCATTTTTTGTTTGAAAATTTTCGACTTTTTTATGTTGTGTTGTAATTTTTCTAATTTTATTTTTGTTTACGTTGATTTTTTAATATTTTTATTATGAACAAATACATAAAGCTTTATTTTGTACCAATGCTATGGTGTTTTACTCCGTTATTTAAATTTTTATGAAACTTTGAAATGAAAAAATCACAGTGTACGTTAATTTTTTGTTCTGGTTGTACATGTACATATATTTTTCCACATGTGCCACAATAAATAAAAATAAAATAATCGTCGAAATGTAATTTCGAATAAAAATTTATATCTCTGAATATTTTCATCTAATGAAACAAAAACAAAAAAATTATGAAATATACTTAAATCAAAAAATTATAAAGGATAAGGGATTATGACAAAATATCTTTATACGTGTGGTTCTCGTTGAAAATAATATTCATATGTATTTTATTATGGATCACAACAAAAACGGAAGTTTATTGATATTTTATATGATTTGTAAGCATAAACAAGGAAAATACAAAACAAAAAAAGGAAATTGGAATTAAATATTTGAAAAATTAGGTAATACAAGAATATAAATACACACATATGTCAATAGAGTTTTGACGACTCTCAATTTGGGGATTTCATACTTGTTGTAAAATAGAGAGAAAAAAATTATGGTCAACGAATACGTGACTATTTTGCATGTTGAATTTGGAATCATCTATCAGTTTATTCATATATGACAAAAAAGTTTATGTAGTCTAGTATATTTTACACGAAAAACGGATTTATAATAGAATATATACACATATTTAAAATGGAAAAAGTGTATTCTGGCAATATTACGAAATTTTAATTGCAAAATTTGGCTATGAGACTTCTGTAGGTTTGGTAGTGCTTTTAATTCTCAAATTAACGAAAATTAAGTACATATAATTTTCTGTATAATCATATTTTTAAAAATATCATGTAAAAATAATGCTTTTTTTTTCGAATGAAGACTTTTGAAGAAAAACACGTCTTCAGTAAGAGCTTGTACACTTCTATAGAAGTGTAGAACATTATAATGTTAATTTCAAAATTTAATTTCTTACAAGAAAAAGCCCTTGAAGAAAGTGCTTAATTAGGTTTACATTACGATGTAATGCAGGATATACTGTACTGGGCTGTTTGATAAGTCTTTGGTCTCCCTACGAAATACTGGTGTCGCGTTTGCTCACACCAGGTCAAAACCAACGATAATAATCCAGCTCTTTCATCGGCAACAGCAACAGCAAAATCGTTAGAATTACGGTACGAAGTGCCACATCTTGGACGCAGCTTTAATTCTAATAACGAATTAATAGCTGAAACAAAATGCATACTCGTATTTTTAAGACATTCAAAAATCATATTATACTGAAGGTATTAAAAACCTTCAAAATCGTTGGATAAAAAGGATTGAATTAGAAAGAAAATATGTTGAATAAAGATGTAAAATTTTTTAAAAAAATGCGTTTTTTCTTACCGAGACCAAAGACTTATCAAACAGCCTAGTATATTTAAAAAAAATCTTCAATCTACAAATCTACATACATAGCTCCAAAATCAATTATTTATAACCTCATATGAACTCACTTCTCATTTTAAATAAGATAGGAAAAAAAATGTTATTTTCAGCACAGTTGAATTTGAGAATTATCTACAAACATCAAAAATCTTTTTTAGAATCTTAAAGTACAAATTAAATACAATCACAGTATTATACGTACATACTATTACATTGCATTGCACTGAAATGCAAATTTTCTAATGATATACAACTACTATTGTATTTTCATTAATAAATATAAGACAATGCATTGTTTTTATTTCATAATAAATAATTATGTTTCAATTTAAAAAGCAATTATATTACAATAATTTCAAAGTTGAAATAATGAAGTGGAACAAAATATAAACACAAAGAAAACAAAAAATACATTATTATAAATAATGTATGTACATACATACATATGTATGTATATTCAAATTTCTTTTGTTTTTATATTTTTAAGTTTTTTTTTTCGGTAAAGAACAAACGTTTTCAAGTGGATGATTATCATATGAGCTCATCTTACATAAATATGTTTTTTTCGTGTATTATATACGTTACACAGGAATAATTTTTTTTTAAATTTACCTTTGAGCAATATAAACAAAACAAATTGTCACGTTTCTTATAAATCCAACACCGTAAACAATCTATCAATTTGAATCAGGTTAAAAAGAAAGTGAATTAAAAAACATCATTTTGAAGAAAGATGCCTTTAGATACATTAGTATGCCATCTAGATACTTCATATAAAAGCTATTATAGCAAAAAGTACGACGAACCAATGGTATTGGTATAACAATTCTTATATTATGGGTAAGTATAAAACGTATGTATACAGTGCTGTGAAAAATTAAAGGTTCAACCCAATATTGCGTTGTACTTAACTAGTAAATTGAGTTTACTGTTAGATAAGACTATATGCTGGAGCTGGAGTGGCTAAATAAGCATTATATGTATTTAGTTGATGCAAGTGCTTTGTTGTAGAAATAACTAATAAGAGAGATATTTGTGAATAATCCTTTTTTTGATTAAAACTGAGTGTGGCTGTGGCTGGTTTTTTAATTTCAAAATTTTACTAGTTCTTAGACTTTAGGAATTCCTTGAAAATTTTGTTTTAAAATATTCTTGAAAAACCAAAGAGAATATAACTTAGAGGTTTAATATAGCCAAGGAACAAGTAAGGTATCGTTTAAAAGAGCAAAGGGTCCTCTAGATTTTTTCTTAACACAAAGTGACCCTTAAGTGCCCCTGCAAAAAGTTATAGGGTACATCGTGAAATAAGAGCAAAAAAAACTTTAGCGCCTTCTAGCGGCGAAACCGTTGGGATTTGCCCCCTCCTCACCGATACGATTTTTTGTTTGTCTTGATGGGACCTATCACTGATATCAACATTAAGCAAACCAAACGGGACACTCTGTATTTACACTTTTTTATACTGCACAAATAATTTTGCACCACAAAATCATTGCACAAATAATTTTGCACATTGAACTTTTGTTTTCGTACCGTTAACTTTGAATGATATTTTTTTTTTTTGAACTGTGAATTTGTGGAGAACTGTCTAAGCTATTATTAGAGAAATTTTGAAGCCGATATACATATTTATTTTTATGGAAGATATACCAAATCAAATACGACTTTATATAAAAAAATTGCTCTGCACAAATAATATTGCACACCACTGTATGTGAATTTTGTATGAAATGGAAAATAAATATTTTTAATTTTCTTCTTTTTTAAAATATTCTGCTTTTATTTTTATACATATTGCATTCTTTAATTCTTATACATAAATTAATGATAATTTATTTAATCGGATATTCATTTCGCTTCTTTTCATCATTTTTTTCTTTTTTGTCGAATTTTATGTTTTTTATTTTTTTAACTTATTTTTATTCTGAATAGAAGGTTTTTTTTAATTTTTTGTAGTAGGTTAATATGTAAAATGAGAAAAATGACTAACTGGGTAATTAAAATATTAATTCATTTGTTTCGGAAATATATGATATTTACCAATAATTTTCAAAACATTTAAATAACGAAGTGAAACAGAAGAAGAAAAAAAAACTTAACTAAAAATATTGTTATTAGTACAAATTTTATTTTGCAATGAACTTTTCCCTCCATAATAATAAGAGACATTTGTTGCCAAATAACATTTTTATCCCATGTATTTTGAAGCCCAACCAGAATAACTCTTCATAAAACTGGTAACAATGGTTTTCAATATATTCATTCAATGAAAAAGAAGTAAAAATATACATAACAGTGTAACCTCGATAATTTGAACTAATTTCAAACCGACAATGTTAAAATTTGAAAATTTATGTAGAAACCAATTTACACTTTCAACACTATTTTATTAAACAAAAATACCACATAATGCTGTAATAAAATTCATTTGCATTATTAAAAAAATAATTGCAAAATTGATTATGACGATTTTAAAATTAATTTTTTATTGCAAAAATCAGTGATTGAAATTAGGTACAACATAGTCAACATATTTAACTTGTTTTTATTTCATTCTATTTCATAAAGTAAAATCACGAAACACCTTTCAACAAAAAAACAAAAACTGAAATTACAGAAATTTATGTGTTGAAAATAAAAAGGATCAAATTAACGATCAAATAATTTATCTAAAATAAAATTCATATTTATATGCATTAGAAATTTGTGTTGTATTATTCGTTTTGAACATTTTCTTAATTCTTACATACTTATGCTGTCTACTTCGAAAATATACAAAACAGCTGATTTATATTAGAAAATTCAAATCTAAATTATCCTTTGTACAAAATGTATTCATTTACTACTACACATAACGGCCCCTATTCTGCTATTCGTATCACTTTTCGATCACTATCACGAGATGTATCACTTAAATTCAAAAGAGGTATTACAGTATTCATGTGATACTATAATATGAAATTCTAAATAAAAACGTTAACACTGTTAGTTGACGTTTAATTCTTTTGAATATTTTTATTTATTCAAAGTTTAAGTGTGATTGAAAAATAAAATTTACTAAAGTTTTAAACTGTTTTCTATTAGGAATTTTCTTGCTTTTGTGAAAAAAGTTTATATTATCATAAAAAGAAGTAAAATTTAGTCTGAATGTATCTTTTTTTTCTTATCTTTTGTTTAAACTCATCATCTTCACTTTGATTTTTTCCGTGATTAAATAATCACCTGAAACAGATAAAATGACAGTTCTATGTGAATACCAGAATAGCACAAATAATCGATTTTGTGATATTCACCACTTGTCGATGTTCATCACTTAAATCGAATACGGTAATACCATATACGTAAGATCACATCACATAACAAGTGATACGACTATCAGAATAAGGGCCAACGTCTTCGTCTTCGTACTTCAATTTAATTCGAAATATCACATATCCCTTCTGATGCAAATGTACAAAAACTTAGAGCACGATGGTAGATTAATACATCGTATCAGTTTATTGTAATTTCCTAGTTTTTTTAATTAAGAAAATCTTATAAGATATTGTGATAAAAAGCTTAGTATTCTTTGTTCTAACAGAGTAAGATTTAAAAAACAATACCCTTTTTTTACATTCTTATATCGTAAAATATACATTTTACATTAAAAATTCAAACGAGTACTCCCGGTTGAATAAGTATTAAATTCCACGAAAATGTCACAAATTCAGAAAAACAAAAAACCCTTAAAAATTTTTGATCAAGCACTTCAAAAAACATACATATTATTAAGTTGAAAGAAATGATAGGATAAAAACGGTAAGATTTTTGGGCTTAAAAAAAAAAAGACTTCCTCTATTGTTTTTTTAAATGTAATTCTTCAGAAAACAACTATGTCTGGAACCAAAACATTGAATACGAATGCAAAATTCTTGAATTTTGTTAATTATGTACAAGCTTTATTAATAATAACATTTACCTTCTGAATTATAGAGTTATGAGATCATTTTTAAAATAAAAAATTTACAAAGAAAATTATTATTTACTTCTGAGTTTCGCTTGTAAATATAATTGCAAACATAAATTAAATAATATTAAAAAACTAAATAGTTTAAAAACTTCTAGCAAACTAAAAAGTGACCCTTTGAGAACAGAGAGAATTTTTTTTTTTTTTGGAACAGGTTAGTCGTCTGTGTAACATCATCTACATATTTTATGTTTTCACTTTTATCCCATTAATATTTTGTGGTTAAAAGTATGTATCCTCTAGAAAGGCAGAAGGACCTTTTCTAACTTTTTCAAATAATATATAAGATATCTCTTTCGTCGGAGTTTTTTCGATAAGATTGTTGAAATATTTGTTCTTTTTCCAGCTTTATTGAAACAAATATTATGTAACTTTTTAAAAGTACTACAAATATTAAGTCCTACTCTTTCTAAGATATAAGATATTTTTTTTGGTGTAAAAAGTTCCTTTTCAGCTAGGAAGTGTTTTAAATAATTTTCTTTATTAAAACACAGCTTATGAAAACTTCTTAAAATAGAAGAGGCATTATTTCCTGCCATATAAACTATTTTAGATAAATTACTCGTTGTAAAACCAGCCCTATAAAAATCATCCAAAAGCTGTGTTCTATTTCCTGCCTTATCAAAACAAACATCATGAAAATCTTTTAAAGCAGAACAAACATTAGCTCTTGCTCCATGCATTATCCTAGATATATTACTAAGAGTAAAACCTTCTTTTAAGTAGTGATCTAAACAGTTTTTTGCTTCTTCTGTAGAACAAAAATCATGGAAACTTTCTAGACTATCCGCTGCCCCGGCTAGTATTGTACATAGATCATTAAATCTAAAACCTATATCATAGAAATCATTTAAAAATTTTGTTTTTTCTTTTTTATCATTAAAACACAAACTATGTAATTTCTTGAACGTAAAAGAAGCAGAAACTCCCTTACCACATAACATACAAGATATGTTACTTGGCTTAAAACCTACATTATAGAAATCATTTAAAAATTCCGTTTCGTTTCCCTCGTCGTCAAAAAAAACACTATGTAATTTTTCAAAAGCATCTTTAGCTTTTGCTCCTGATCCACTTAAAATACTGGATAAGTTACACATCATGAAACTTTTTCCATCTTTTTCCTCGATAAAATGCCTTAAATGTTGTTTCTTATTTCCATGCTCATCAAACCATATGTTATACAAGTCTTTAAAGGCTATTGCAGCATGAAATCCTGCTCGATGCAAGATACTCGACATAGTGGTTAGAGATATTACTTCTTTTTCGAGAGTTTTTAAATATTAGTAGTACTCACAATGTGTGGAAGTTGATCGAAATCGTAGAAATAGTAGAAGAATGGAAAAAATCGAAGAAGAAACTTCCACCTCGAAATTATTTTATATGATTTTGACACTTTTCCATTCTTCTACGATTTCCATTGGTTACACCATGTTTTTAATCGAAAAATCGAAAAATAGAAAAAAGTCAGCTGATCTGCATTATAGCAAATGTCAATTCGTGTATGTTACTTGACAGATTGCTGACAGTTTCAGATTTTTCGATTTTTTCCACTTCGACTTCTACATATTCGAAAAGAGTCCTTCATGATCTGACTCACTTCGAAGTGTTTGATGTTCCACAATTTCGACTTCTACGGTCAACTTCTACCGATTGTGAGTACTACTATTGTGTTTTATTTTCTTGCTTATCAAACCACAGATCGTATAAATCTTTAAAGGCTTTTGCAGCATTAGCTCCTGCTGTACTTAAAATACTGGACACAGTGGTTAAAGATATTCCTTCTTTTTCCAGAGCTTTCAAATACAGTGATTTATTCCCTTGATTATCAAACCAAAGGTCATATAAATCTCTAAAAGCTTTTGCAGCACTAGTCCCTGTTCTATTAAGAATATCTGATATATAAGATAGGTTTATTCCTTCTTTTTTCAAAATTTTCAAAAATTTTGTTTTATGTCCTTTTTTATCAAACCATATGTCATATAAGTCTTTAAACGCTTTTGGAGCATTGGATCCTGCTCCATGCAAAATACTTGATATGTTAGATATGTTTATTCCCTCCGCTTCTAACGTTTTTAAATATTGCGTTTTACCACCTTCTTCATCAAACCACAGATTATATAAGTCTTTAAAGGCTTTTGGGGCATTTGGTCCTGCTCCACCTAGAATACCAGACATGTTGGACAGGTTAATTTTTTCTCTTTCTAAAGTTTTTAAATATTGCGTTTTACTTCCTTGTTCGTTAAACCAAAGAACATATAGGTTTTTGAAAGCTGTACAAGCTTGAGTCCTTGCTCCACCTAGAATACTGGACATAGTTGACAGATTAACCCCTCCTTTTTCCAGAGTTTCCAAATATTGTGTTTTTCTTCCTTGCTCATCAAACCAAAGCTTATATAAGTCGTTGAAGGCTTTTGTAGCATTTGACCCTGCTCCATGAAAAATATTGGATATATTAGATAGATTTATTCCTTCTTTTTCTAGAGTTTTCAATATTGTGTTTTATTTCCTTGCTCACTGAACCATGTGTTATAAAGTTCTTTAAAGGCTTTAGCAGCATTCGATCCTGCTCCACCTATAATACCAGACATGTTAGAAAAGTTTATTCCTTCTTTTCTAGAGTTTCTAAATATTGTGTTTTATTTCCTTGTTCATCAAACCAAAGGTCATATAAATTTTTAAAAGCTTCTGTAGCATTTAATCCTGATCCATGCAAAATACCAGACACATTAGATAGACTAATTCCTCCCTCTTCTAGAGTTGCCAAATATTGTGTTTTATTATCTTGTTCATCAAACCACAGACTATATAAGTTTTTAAATGCTTTTGTAGCATTGTATCCTGCTCCATGCAAAATACTCAACATACTAGGTAGGTTTATTCCTTCTTCTTCTAAAGTTCGCAAATATTGTGTCTTATTTCCTTTTTCATCAAACCACAGATCATACAAACCTTTAAAAACTTCACAAGCATAAGCTCCTGATCCACTTAAAATACTTGACATATTGCATAGATTTATTTCTTCTTTTTCTATATTTTTTAAATAATGTGTTTTATTTCCTTGTTCATCAAACCATAAATCATGTAAGCCCTTAAAAGACTTAGAAGCATTAGCTTTTGCTCCATTCAATATACTTGACACATTAGTAAGATTTACACATTGTGTTTTAAAAGTTCTTAAATATTTTGTTTCATTTCCTTTTTCATCAAACCATATATCATATAAGTCTTTGAAAGCTTTTGTAGCATTATTCCCTGCTCCATGCAAAATACTGGACGTACTAGATAGGCTAATTCCCTTTCTTTTCAGGACTTGTAGATATTTTTTTCCTTCTCCTTTAATTAAAAATTCTAAAAACGGATGAAAGGCAGATGTTCCCTCTCTGCCAACCACACTTCTAGCAAATTCAATTTCTTCTACAATGTCTTTATTCCGAACTTCCTGATAACTAGACCTATTACTTTCTATATCTTCTAGAAGACTTTTCATTATTTCTTTTGTAATTTGGCCAAATGTATGAGATTCTAACCAACGTAACGCTATTTCATGTAATTTTTCGTAATTGCATGGAATTTTAAAAGACTGATTATCTTTTTCCACCTCATTTCTAATAACACTATTCAAATTTTCTCTATCAGGTTGATTAACTGCAAATATTAGCTTATATAAAAACTTCTCTTTTATTTCCTTTTCATTCTCACCAGATAGTCTTCCTTCTTCTTTTTCTTTTTGCAAAGGAGGAGGAAGCTTCAATAGACTCAAAAGCTTCTCTGTTGTTTCTTCTTCCCGTGCAAATTGATAGAGGCCTTTCTCATTTATACACGAGCAATCTCTTAAAATTTTGTACTTTTTCTTTCGAATGTCGATACTATTAAATTTTAAAAGATAAAAGTTTTTAGATTGACCTTTATTTAACACCTTTTCTTCTGTAAGATCTAGACCTACATTAGTATAGATAATGAAATATCTAATATCCTTTTCTAATGCCTCAGTGAAAAGTGTAAAATGCTTATTAATAGAAAACGAATTATTTTTTCCCTGCTGGTTGATAGGAAATAACTGACTATAATCAATACTACTATTTGTATTATGGACCTTCACGTACGTAATTCTATCTTTATAATTGATAGTAACGTCATTAGACATTGTATGACTTTTTCCGTCATAATTTATGGAAAACATGCTTTTATGCAAAAACATCGAATGCAAGAAGGAAATTAATAGATTGAATTCATATGTCATCTCAGTAATGTAGTTACCAAGCTTTTTATTTTTTAATGAAGCTATTAAATCAGTTAAAACTTTTTGTTGTAATTCTATATAATCATCTTGGACTTTACTATTTCTTTTTATTTCGTTTCTAATAATGCTATTTAGTTTCTCTCTATTAGGTTGATTAACTGCAAATACTAATTTATCTAAAAACGCTTCTTTTATTTTTCTTTCAAATTCCTCAGAAAATTTTCTATCTTTCATTACCTTTTTTGCAGCTGACGAAAATTCTAATCGATTTAAAAGTTCTTCTCTTGTTGTTTTATCTCGTGAAAACTGATAAAAACCACTGCTTTGAGTGTTATTATTTGTATTTAAAAAACTTTTAAAAAGCCACATGACTCTATATTTAAGCTTTCAAATTTAAAAGGATAATAATTTCTCAATCGTCCTTTTTTCAAGTTATTTTCTTCTGTAAGATCTAAGCCTGAATTAGTATAAACAACAAGATATTCTTCATTATTTGATAAATTATCTGATTTAGAGATTAAATGTTTGACAAAACTACTAAAGTAACTATTAATAGAAGAACCTCGTCTTTCTTTTGTGAATAATTTCGCATAACTTATATCATTATCTACATAATATTTGTCTACATTTTCAATTTGTACATGAATAGATTTATCTCCATGCCGAATAACAATGTTATTGAATTTATCAATTTCAGAGTCTTCAAATACTAATGTTAATGAAGGATATTTATGTTGATACTTCAACTTCCTAAGTGAGCAAAGTACCGATAAATCTAATTGGTACATAAGACTAATCAAAACACGAGGAATATTACTCCTGTACTGATTGATTTGACAAGAATTGAGCAATTCATCAGACGAATCCTGTCTAATTTCATTTTGTAATCCACTGGGCCTTTCTGAATCTTTGCACACTCTCTTTGGTACTACATCAGTTTTGTCTGTCACAGAACGTTTACGTTTGCTAGAGCTATGCCTAGCTATGCGAGTTCTCCTAACTGAACTCTGAAAAACTCCTTTTTTTGAATTAGATGGTTCCAACATATCTTGTATATAAGAAAACAAAATTTTTTATCCTGTCCAGTGTATTTTTAAATTACTACCAGCAACCAAAACCAGTTAGCGAGACAACACTTTCAATTATTAAAAATTATTGCTAAGAACAGGAACTTACTCGTCGAACATCTTCTTCTGAAATGAAAAAATTAAAATACATATGTATCTTTATTGTTGCTCAGTTGTGTTAAAGGATGAATAGATATTAGATACATATAAAGACGGTAAATTGCTTTCGTGAATTTAAAAAACAACTTTCAGTTATTCAATTATTTTGAATTCTGAAAAAATAGATTCCACGAAAATGCCACAAATTTAGAAAAAGAAAAGAAGCCATCAACAATTTCTGATCAAGCATTTCAAAAGACATATTAAGTTGAAAGAAATGAAAGACTGCAAACGATTACTTCCGGGCTTTAAAAAAAAACTCCAACTCCATTGTTTTTTTTTTTAAATTCTTCCAGAAAATAATTGTGTTTGAAACAAAATTTGAACATGAATACAAAATTTTCAAATTCTCTGAATTATGTACAAACTTTATAATTTATACCATTCACCTTCTAAATTATAGATAGGTATATAATAACACTTTTAAAATAATTAATTAAAAAAAAATTTCTATTATTAACGTCTAAGTTTTTTTGTAAATATACATCCAACCAAAAACATAAATGTGAAAAGGGGACCAAGTTCTTATTCGTTAACTGTTGGGCTAGCAAAAGTAATAAAATCTGCATTAATGCCAAGTTCAAAGAATTTTCCACATAATTACAAAATAATTATGTACAGTTTGGAACCAAAAAATACATAATACATTAGTCGTAAAACTTCTGGCAAACGAAAAAGTAATTCTTTGAGAAGAATTTCTTTTTGGAATAGGTAAGCCGTCTATTATACAGTGACCGAAATTCAATTAGATCCACCTTATTTTTCTTCGTTTTAAAACAAACCATTACCTGTTTTTTTCAAATGTTTACTTATTTAGCAAGATATTAGTGCCATATGGCTATTTAATTACAGAAATTCTCGTTTTAAAATTTTTAAGAGTCGTAATTAGTAAAAACTTTAGTTTTCACGCATAAAAAATGCGAAATTCAATTAGATCCACTCATTTTAAAAGTATCATAATTGCAAATAACGTTGGATATTATACTAAATTTTGGTGTAGTTATTTAAATTGATGTTCTAAGTCTTGTTTTATTTTAAAATTTTTTAAATTTCCAGACACTAGTTTTCCATAGTATAGCAATGGGTAATGGTAATATCCTTACCTCTGAAGAGCGTGTAAAACTTGAAGCCTATAAAGATGTGGGGCTTTCTAATAGACAAATTGCTAAAAAAGCTGGGCGATCTCATAAATATATAAATAATTTTCTTAAAAATAAGAAAAATTATGGGCAGAACTGTCATTCAAGAGGAAACCAGAGGATCTCGAAAAAGGACAGGAGAGACATTTTCGGGCTCGAAAGCAAAGAAAATATGACATCATCACAAATACGATCAGCACTAAACTTTAATCGTCGAGTACAACAAAGTATTTCATCATCTGAACGATTTAGATGGGAGAAATGTGCAATGAAATCAACATTAAAGTATCATTACAAGACAAAGCGGCTTGAGTTCGCGGAAAAGTACATCACGTTTGGTAACTAATGGAAAAATGTAATTTTTTCAGATGAAAAAAAGTTAAATCTCAATGGTCCCGATGGTTTCAAATTATATTGGCATGATTTGAGAAAACAGAAAGATGTATGTATGAGCCGAAACTTTGGAGAAGGTACTGTACAGGTTTGGGTCCCATTATTTCGTTGTTATTATGTTCGATTTCCACAAAACTGACAAGTCAAAAATAAGTTGAATTGCCGGATTAAGTTCTTATTGACTTTGGAGAGCACAAACCTACAAAAAAAATGGATGTTTCAGCAAGATAATGCGGCCATTTATAAGGGATCTCCAGTAATAACATGGTTTACCGAGAAAAAAATAAAAGTTCTCGACTGGTCAGCACCTTCTCCTGCCTTGAATCCTAACGAGAACTTATGGAGAATTTTAGCCAGGGTAGTTTACGGCGAAAAAAACAATAAAGCACTATAAATGAGTTATAGACTTCAATTTTTGCACGTTTTTCAGAGATAAGGATATATTACCCTTACCCATTGCTATACTATGGAAAACTAGTGTCTGGAAATTTAAAAAATTTTAAAATAAAACAAGACTTAGAACATCAATTTAAATAACTACACCAAAATTTAGTATAATATCCAACGTTATTTGCAATTATGATACTTTTAAAATGAGTGGATCTAATTGAATTTCGCATTTTTTATGCGTGAAAACTCAATTTTTACTAATTACGACTCCTAAAAATTTTAAAACGAGAATTTCTGCAATTAAATAGCCATATGGCACTAATATCTTGCTAAATAAGTAAACCTTTGAAAAAAACAGGTAATGGTTTGTTTTAAAACGAAGAAAAATAAGGTGGATCTAATTGAATTTCGGTCACTGTATATGTATATTTTATTTCTTCAATTTTATCTCATTATAATTTTGTGGTTAATCTTTATAAAATTATCAAATAAGAAATATTTTGTTTACTTGATGAGTCATATTTGAAATAAAATTTTGGTTTTTCTTGAAGAAATAAATACTCTTGGTTTTTTCTTACTCACAAATTTTCTTTAATTAATTTTCGTCGTAAAAAACAGTATGTAATTAATAATATCGGTTTTCTTAATTCATTTCAATTATGTTGGTTTTAGTGCAGTATTGTGCTTGAGCGAATATGTCAATAGAGTACCTATATTAACGATCCTAACTCTTTTTATTATATTTGTGGTGAACTGACTTTCAATAAACAAAGGCGAAATTTTACAGATATCTGATATTGAAGTGTTACCGCGAGTATTTTTCTTTTCCGGTTGCTCATCAATAAAATGCATAAAAGTAAAACACACAGTTCAGTACCCTAATTTGTCTTCAGCAATAAGACCTGTCTCTCATAATATCAATTTACGGTAATGTACTTCCTTCTGTTCCAGTAGCACACGGTACTAATTTTTTGGGGAACCATAAAAGTGAAAACTACAAAGAGTTGATTGACGAGCTCCTATTGGCACACAAAGCTGAATTGTAATATGTCACTTAAACTATTTTCTGGACTCGCATTTGGATTTTTTCCTTGAGAATTTGGGGGCTGTAAGTGATAAGCATGGAGAAAGGTTCCATCAGGTTATTTCAAAAATAGAAAAGCGTTATTAAGGTAAATGGAGTCCAAGGATGTTGGCCGACTACTGCTGGACGATCAAAAGGGACCAACCGGAAGCCGAAAATTCCAGAAAATCATTGCATCTTTTATTAAACCGGAGATCTTGTGTGCACCTTCTAATATAGAATTTTAGGATTTATCAATAGCCTAAATCTATAAGAAGCACGGGCTGTACAAAAGATCTTTACTGGTCGAAGTGCAATTATAGCCCATTACACATCTATCTATCTATGAGAAGCTTAGTATACTACTATTAAAAGTATTAAATGTAATGACACTGGATAAAAATGAAGTCTTCCATAATACCTGTACTGAAAAAACTTTGTGAACAAAGTATAAGTTTTGAAATATACGATGTTTTGTCATCACTGTATGCGGTTGATTTTGAAATTTTTGACACTGTATCATATGTAAGTGAGACGTTTAGAAATTTTTTTTTTTATTTAAATTTTCATAGTTTTTTATTTTTTAATTTAACTGCTGTTGAATTATTATTATTTTGTTTTTGAATAAAAACACACTAATCAAAAATTAAAAAACTTGTTTTATTTATATTAACATCCATGAAATTAGAAATTATTCTTTGAAACAAAATGAACAATTCTATGGTAAATTTTATTAATTGGTAAAGAACTCAAATGGATTTAAAGACAATTTAACGAGTGACTCTAACACTCAACAATATTTTCAAACGCTTGATAAATTCTTTGAAATTTTAGTACATTTTCAGCTGTTCCGGCGCACATTTTAATTTTTTCTCGTTGAATCTCTGCTGTAAAGTCATCAATATTATCTTACTTTTTTTCTTCATCACAATAATATTCAGCTATTAAAATCATCTAGAAAAGTAGCAGGACCTTTTCTAACTTTTTTATATACTATATCACATACATTGTTCGACGGGTTATTTTTGATGAGATTGTTCAAGTAAGTTGTTTTGTTTCCTGCTTTATCAAAACAAAGATCATGCAATTTTTTAAAAGTAAGACAAATATTGATTCCTATTCCATGTAATACCTTAGATAAATTTTCCTGTGTAAAAACCTCTTTCTCGGCTAAGAAGTGATTTAAATAATTGTCTTTATTGAAACACAATTTATGAAAATCTGTTACAATAGAAGTGACATTACTTCCTGCCATGGATAACACACGAGATAAATCATTCGGTCTAAATCCAGCCTTATAGAAATCATCTAAAAGTTTTGTTCTTTTGTTCTTGTCGTTAAAACAAACGTCGTGAAAATCTTTTAAAACAGAACAAATATTATCTCTTGCTCCATGAAATATATTAGATAAGTTTTTCGGCGTAAAACCTTCTCTAAAGAAATGATCTAAACACTTTTTCTTCTCTCCCGTAAAACAAAAATTATGAAATTCTTCTAAACTATCCGCTGCTCCACTTAGTATACTGCATAAATAACTCGGCCTAAAACCAGCTTTAAAAAAATCATTTAAAAGTTTCGTCGTCTCTCCGTTGTCAGTGAAACAAAGACTGTGGAATCTTTTTAAAATAGAAGAAGCACGAACTCCTTCTTTACATAATATACAGGATAAGTTACTTGGTCTAAAACCAGCCTTATAAAAGTCATCTAAAAGTTTTGTTCTCTTTCCCTTGTCATTAAAACAAACATTATGCAAATTAACAAAAGCATCTTTCAATTTAGCACCTGCTCCACCTAATATACTGGACAAGTTATACAGCGTAAAACTTTTTTCCTTCTCTTTTTTCTTAATGAAATGTTTTAAATGCTGTTTTTTATTCCCTTCCTCATCAAACCACAGACTATATAAGTCTTTGAAAGCTTTTCCAGCATTATTTCCTGTTCTACCTAATATACTGGATATATTAGCTAGATTTATACCTTCTTTTTCCAGATTTTTTAAATATTGTGTTTTGTTTCCTTTTCCATCGAACCACAGACCATACAGGTCTTTAAAAGCTTTCACAGCATTAGTTCCTGCTCCACCTAATATACTTGATATGTTGGCTAGATTTATTCCTTCTTTTTCTAGAGTTTCTAAATATTGTGTTTTATTTCCTTGTTCATCAAACCAAAGATCATGTAAGTCTTTAAAGGCTTTTGCAGCATTAGCTCCTGTTCTATGCAAAATACTGGACACGTTAGCTATATTTATTTTTTCCTCTTTTAAAGTTTTTAAATATTGTGTTTTCTTTCCTCCTGCATCAAACCAGAGATCATATAGGTCTCGAAAAGCTTTTGCAGCATTAGTTCCTACTCCACTTAAAATGCTGGACATGTTAGCAAGATTTATTCCTTCTTTTTCTAGAGTTTTCAAATATTGTGTTTTATTTCCGTCTGTATTGAACCACAGGTTATATAAGTCTTTGAAAGCTTTTACAGCATTATTTCCTGCTCCACCTAGTATACTGGACATGTTAACAAGATTTATTCCTTCTTTTTCTAGTGTTTTCAAATATTTGGTTTTATTTCCTTCCACATCAAACCACAAACCATATAAATCTTTGAAAGCATTAACGGCATTAGCTCTTGACCGATGCAAGACACTAGACATACTAGCTAGATTTATTCCTTCTTTTTCCAGATTTTTTAAATATTGTGTTTTGTTTCCTTTTCCATCGAACCACAGACCATACAGGTCTTTAAAAGTTTTCACAGCATTAGTTCCTGCTCCACCTAATATACCAGACATATTGCATAGATTTATTCCCTCTTTTTCTAGAGTTTTTAAATATTGTGTTTTATTTCCTTTTTCATCAAACCACAGATCTTGTAAGTCTCTACAGGCTTTTGCAACATTAGCTCCTGTTTCACTTAAAATACTTGACATATTAGGAAGACTCACGCCTTCTTTTTCTAGAGTTTTTAAAAAATGTTTTTTATTTCCTTTCTCGTCAAACCAAAGATCATATAAGTCTTTAAAAGCGTTTGCAGCATTCGCTCTCGCTCCATGTAAAATACTTGATACATGAGTTAGATTTATTCCTTCTTCTTCTAGAGCTTTCAAATGCTGTGTTTTATTTTCTTGTTCGTCAAACCATAAATAATATAAGTCTTTGAAAGCTTTTGTAGCATTATTCCCTGCTCCATGCAAAATACTGGACGTACTAGATAGGCTAATTCCCTTTCTTTTCAGGACTTGTAGATATTTTTTTCCTTCTCCTTTAATTAAAAATTCTAAAAACGGATGAAAGGCAGATGTTCCCTCTCTGCCAACCACACTTCTAGCAAATTCAATTTCTTCTACAATGTCTTTATTCCGAACTTCCTGATAACTAGACCTATTACTTTCTATATCTTCTAGAAGACTTTTCATTATTTCTTTTGTAATTTGGCCAAATGTATGAGATTCTAACCAACGTAACGCTATTTCATGTAATTTTTCGTAATTGCATGGAATTTTAAAAGACTGATTATCTTTTTCCACCTCATTTCTAATAACACTATTCAAATTTTCTCTATCAGGTTGATTAACTGCAAATATTAGCTTATATAAAAACTTCTCTTTTATTTCCTTTTCATTCTCACCAGATAGTCTTCCTTCTTCTTTTTCTTTTTGCAAAGGAGGAGGAAGCTTCAATAGACTCAAAAGCTTCTCTGTTGTTTCTTCTTCCCGTGCAAATTGATAGAGGCCTTTCTCATTTATACACGAGCAATCTCTTAAAATTTTGTACTTTTTCTTTCGAATGTCGATACTATTAAATTTTAAAAGATAAAAGTTTTTAGATTGACCTTTATTTAACACCTTTTCTTCTGTAAGATCTAGACCTACATTAGTATAGATAATGAAATATCTAATATCCTTTTCTAATGCCTCAGTGAAAAGTGTAAAATGCTTATTAATAGAAAACGAATTATTTTTTCCCTGCTGGTTGATAGGAAATAACTGACTATAATCAATACTACTATTTGTATTGTGGACCTTCACGTACGTAATTCTATCTTTATAATTGATAGTAACGTCATTAGACATTGTATGACTTTTTCCGTCATAATTTATGGAAAACATGCTTTTATGCAAAAACATCGAATGCAAGAAGGAAATTAATAGATTGAATTCATATGTCATCTCAGTAATATAGTTACCAAGCTTTTTATTTTTTAATGAAGCTATTAAATCAGTTAAAACTTTTTGTTGTAATTCTATATAATCATCTTGGACTTTACTATTTCTTTTTATTTCGTTTCTAATAATGCTATTTAGTTTCTCTCTATTAGGTTGATTAACTGCAAATACTAATTTATCTAAAAACGCTTCTTTTATTTTTCTTTCAAATTCCTCAGAAAATTTTCTATCTTTCATTACCTTTTTTGCAGCTGACGAAAATTCTAATCGATTTAAAAGTTCTTCTCTTGTTGTTTTATCTCGTGAAAACTGATAAAAACCACTGCTTTGAGTGTTATTATTTGTAAATAAAAAATCTTTTAAAAAGCCACATGACTCTATATTTAAGCTTTCAAATTTAAAAGGATAATAATTTCTCAATCGTCCTTTTTTCAAGTTATTTTCTTCTGTAAGATCTAAGCCTGAATTAGTATAAACAACAAGATATTCTTCATTATTTGATAAATTATCTGATTTAGAGATTAAATGTTTGACAAAACTACTAAAGTAACTATTAATAGAAGAACCTCGTCTTTCTTTTGTGAATAATTTCGCATAACTTATATCATTATCTACATAATATTTGTCTACATTTTCAATTTGTACATGAATAGATTTATCTCCATGCCGAATAACAATGTTATTGAATTTATCAATTTCAGAGTCTTCAAATACTAATGTTAATGAAGGATATTTATGTTGATACTTCAACTTCCTAAGTGAGCAAAGTACCGATAAATCTAATTGGTACATAAGACTAATCAAAACACGAGGAATATTACTCCTGTACTGATTGATTTGACAAGAATTGAGCAATTCATCAGACGAATCCTGTCTAATTTCATTTTGTAATCCACTGGGCCTTTCTGAATCTTTGCACACTCTCTTTGGTACTACATCAGTTTTGTCTGTCACAGAACGTTTACGTTTGCTAGAGCTATGCCTAGCTATGGGAGTTCTCCTAACTGAACTCTGAAAAACTCCTTTTTTTGAATTAGATGGTTCCAACATATCTTGTATATAAGAAAACAAAATTTTTTATCCTGTCCAGTGTATTTTTAAATTACTACCAGCAACCAAAACCAGTTAGCGAGACAACACTTTCAATTATTAAAAATTATTGCTAAGAACAGGAACTTACTCGTCGAACATCTTCTTCTGAAATGAAAAAATTAAAATTTATTGTTGCTCAGTTGTGTTAAAGGATGGTTAGATATTAGACATATGGACAGCGGTGAATTTCTTTCGTGAATTTAGTAAAAAACTTTCAGTTTTTAATTAAATATTTTAAATTTTGAAAAATAAGTTGCACGAAAATGCCACAAATACAGAATGAAAAAGCCAACATATTAAGATAAAAAGAAATGAATTTGGATGCGGACAGAAGAAAAGCTTCTTGTTTTGCAAACGGTTTTTTAATTTTTTATTTTCGAATTTTTCTAATAAAAATTTTTATTACAATAAATTGTTTAATCCCGCTTTGAATTCACTTAAAAAGATGGAACTGATACACTTCGCTGCAGTCTGCGATTGATCTTCTTTTTACTTCTTTTGCCAGTGTTGCCAATACAACCAATTATTTATTCAACCAATCAAAGGCTCCCTGCAATTTGATAGCGACATAAGAAGTAAGAAGGCTGTCGTTCCAATAATTTTTAGAGTAGTACAAATGAGTTCAAAAGAGTAGTTTTTGTAAAAAACAGTAGTATCAGGGTAAAAATTCACAGAAAATATTATAAGCCAAATTTTACAATAGGACCCAAATCTTCTCATATCAAGGGTTGATAAATAAAATGTCTAGGTACGTATTTCAAATAAATTTTTATAATTTTTATAATAAATAATGACATGATACTACTCTTTTTTGTTCCAATTATTTATTTAAAACAGAAATAAAAAATTATCAAAAAACAAAAAAAAAAAATTAAATTCAAATATAAAATATTTCTTTAAAATAATATAGTGTATTTTCAAAAATGCATCGCTGCACAGTTGATGCAATGCTGATGCTCGTCACAAATTCAAAAATGCAACGCATCTTTTATGATGCTTTGTCACATATTCAAAAAAGCATCAAGTATTCAAAATTCCCTGTAATATTCAGCTGTCATGTAATAGCATTGCATCGCCAACTTAAAACATTGCAGTGTCATAGCAACAAAGTAGTGTTTACGCATCACGAACAGAAGACCATTAGCATCACCAAAGCAGCGATGCATTTTCGAAGAAGCACATAATCAAAATTCTTTGATTTAGAAAATTCTAAAATAAATAAACAAAAGATATTTAAAATTAAATAACACAAAAAAATTCAGTCGATTTATATATGAATATGATAGATAAATAATTCTTATATCTCTTTAATGCATTTTTGGACGGTACCCAGTCAGCTGCATCATTTTTATTTAGAAGCTCCCTTACAGCCATTATCGTATTAACGGTACTTGTATGTAAACGGTTTCGTTTTCTGTCTTTAATTAACGCAACGTTGAGAAAATACCCTCTCAGCCGCTGCGCTACTATGAGGATGCACATTATATAGTTTGTCCCAAAAGAGTTGAAGTTTCGTATTGTACTACGTTGGCATGCGCAGAAGAAAAGATACTTACACAAGAAGATCACTACGCCATGTAAAACATGCGCAATGAACCTTCAACTGAAATAATTTCAACTATAGTACTGACTAATTCGCGTAGTTTTGGAAACCACGGCATACACATAACAAGGCAATGTAAATATCGTAGTGACCGTTAGCATTGTGACGTCATCCTGGTCGTTTAATATCAAACAAGTGAATAAAATTTAAAAAAAAAAATTCTATTTTATTTACAAAGACGACCTGAGTGACGTCACAACAAATGAAAAAATTTCTTTACATTGCCTTGTAATGTGTATGCCGTGGGAAACATTCTGTCATTCATGACATTTTTTAATTCAAATATAGAAGACCAAAATGCCTCTAAATCTAATTGTTTTGAAACTATTGTTTGATTTCCATAATTCGCCATTCGGCCGGCATCTATCTCTTCAATTTCATCTTTCTGAACTAAATGTGGCATTATAACAAAAAGTTGTGTGGCATTTTTCGGCTAGATAAGCAGGATTTATTCCCTCTACAGCTTTCAAAATTTTGTCGTCGAAATTAAATCTCTTCAAAATTTGTTAATGTTAATTAATATTTCCTGCAACACATTTTTATTTCGTATTTTAAAATTAGTACTACCAGGAGATCTTAAATTATATATCAAAGTTACAGGTACAAGTATTGAAAATATACCATATCGTACGAATTTTGTAAAAATTAAGAAACGAAGTATAAAACTGTGATTTTTTGAATAATTTATCAACTTTGTTATAATATTTTAAAGAAATTAAAAATTTGAAAAAATAGTAGTATAAAATTGAAAGGAGTAGTATAATAGTATGACAACTCAAAAAGTAGTAAAAAACTACTATAGTAGAACGAACGACAGCACTGGACATAAGGTTTTACCAGTGTTACTATCATATTTAAATAACAATTTACAATTTTAAATTTTATTTATTTTTCATAAAATTTTCATAGTTAAAACAGCTTTTTAGAACAATAACACATCCATGAATTAAAGAGAACGTACGGTAAAAGAGTATTTTAACAATAGTACAATATTATAGGTACGCAGATTTTCATTTTATATTATTGGAATTTTTTGAATATTTGTTTAAGGACAAATTTACTGGAATTTTTATAAAAGCTTTTTGTAAAAGGTGAATAAAATTCGCATTTACAGAAATTTTTATAAATATTCGCATTTGCAAAATAATAAAAAATAAAAGTCATAAATCACTAGATATTTTAAATGAAATTCATATGGCATATATTAGCATTTGTATGAGAATATATGAGAATATTGTGAATATTTATTCAAATTCGATTTAATTTCGATCGAAATTCAGAACATGGTCATTTAATTATTTTGAATTAATTAATTTATTATTTATAAATAATTAATTCATTTTTTTATTTAATTATTTTTATTTTTTAATTTATTATTATTTTATCTAATTGTTTTTAAACTCAAATCGGCAGTTTTCACTTTTCATTCACACGCAAAAATGAAAAAGCATATGCTTTTGTCATAAAAATTAGGGTTTGTTCTAATTTCAAAAAAGCATATGATTCTAGCATATGACTGATATATGACAGATATATATAAGTTCACAACGTATGAGTTACCAAACATAAGAAAAAGCATATGCTAAATCATGTAGTATGAAGTTAGCTTAAGTTTGTATTAAAATACGAATAAAATGCAAAAAAAAATTAACTATTTTTTTTAAACATGAAAGTCCGAATTATAAAATGATTAGATACCTATTTTTTTTATATTTCATAGATATTTCGATGAAATCATCATATTATTCAGTACATATGTATATGTTTAATTTAAAACAACAAAACTTTAAGATAAATAAAGTTTCATAACTGTCGGACACAAATAAAACTTTACTTTTGACTTAAAAAAAAAACAACACCTCTCAATCTCTGAGGCATATAGTTTGCTTATAAAAAATCATAATTATTGTGATCATAAAGAAAAAGATATAATACCAATCATGGTCATCATCATCATCCACACCATTTATATATCAAAAGCAAGATCACAAAAATGATACTGGAAAGACAAATAAGAAAATAAAATATACAAATTATTTATTCTTTTTCCTGATTATTTTGTTTTGTTTTTGTTGATGATCCGTATTTTTCAATAAAAACTACTAAAATCATATAATTAATTGAATAATAAAATTATTTGACAAATATTCTACAATTTTCAATTTGACAATTTTTCTTTAGTTTTAAAAAGTAAATATGAAGATACACATGTAAATACACGTACAAATACATATACAGTGGTATTCATAATAAATTCCACTTTCAATGTGCTTATATCATCTCAAACATCGCACTACTGATAATGACGTACATATCTATTTGCATGACTTTAAAAGAAATCAGTTAGGTACTTCTTTGTTTATTGTTAAAAACGTGAAGTGTAATAAGTGAAAAAGTGGTAAAATGAGTGCTAAATATAAGCAACCAACTCGGCATTAAAAAGTGCAAATTTTAACTTTATTTGGTGAACAAACGAAAACTCTCAACCTTCAAGGCGAAAAATAGGATCAGGACCAAAAAAAAAAATGTCTGAAAAAGATGATAAAGATGATCCAATTTCGAGGAGAATTGCCTTGTAAGACTGATTTAAAAGCAATTTTTAAATAAGCAGTGAATTAAGCAGATGTATAAATATCAATAAAAGTAGTGCTACTGTTTGACGCAGGCTCTGTGCTGTTGGGATTTATAGTAGAAAGCTTAAGAAAAAACATATTCTTACGACAACAAAAATGAGGGCTCCTAGGTATAACTGGGCCAAAAAGTACAGCAACTGCGTCCTAGTAGATTGAAGAAGAATAATTTGGTCCGACGAGAGTAAAAGAGGCTGTGTTTTTTGATTATACGAGTAGCATCCCCTTTTTTAGAAAAATATATTCAAAATAAAAAGTGCACCAGGTTTGTAGATCATTTACATAACTTAATCAAAAAAATTTTTGATAAATAAAAAATATTTAAAAAATGAGGTATTGCCCTTGTTGTGAACACGACTGTATATCATTTTGTTTATATGAAGCTGGCAGCATTTTATTCCCCGATCGAGTGTTATCATTTTACATTCTTTTTTTTTTTTTTTTTTCAAAAAGAAATCTGCAATATTTAACGATAGTAACACGTATGCGCAAGTATAAGGTGTGTTGTAATGTAATTGAGGTACATATTGTTTTTTTTTTTTAATTACAAAATATTTCGACTGAAATATATTTTTTTTAAATAAAGAAAATCTGTGTAAACGTCGGAAACGCCAGATATCGAAAGGCGAAGTTCCAATCGCATCTGTTGCTTTTCCCTTTTAGAGCTACTATTATCGCTTCTCTATCTTAGTACTACAACTATACTCTGTAGCTTTTCATAAGCCTAAGAATGAATTAAGATAAGCCAATAAGATTTGCACGTTCAAAATAAATCTCCCATTATGAGTTCTGATATTTCTTCAACACGGCTAATTATACTCAATAGTCTTACAATTTTTGATGAATAATTCCAAACCACTTCCATCACCCAACTCATTAAAATTATTTTTCGTCATACAATTTCACCAAAACACCCTATATGTACATTTAAAGATTTCAATCTTGAAATCTCGTTTAAAATTGTTGCGCACAATGTTAATTGTAAATCGGCTATAACATGAATGAGAACCACAAATAATAAATAAATAAATGTTATGTACTTGTATTTAAGCATTAATTTTTATTACATGATACAAAGTGGATAATATTTTATGTTTTAATATTTAATTTTTTTTATTTTGTTTTTTATTTGTCATTTTATTTTTCAATTTATTTTTCACACTTATAGTTTATAAAGAAAAATGAATATTAAAATAGATATGAATGTATATGATTATGTATTTGCATCTCATTTTAATACATATCTTTTTTTTTATATTTTTTTATTTTTCAGTTATGCGAAGATCATTTAAAATGAAGATAAGTTCATTTTCCATTCCTATTCTGTTTTAATTAGTTTATATTTTTAAATTATATAATTTTAATTGGCTTACGGATAATTTGTATGTATAAATATTTATTTTATTTTGTATTAGTAACATTAGTTGTAATTACAATGACAAGGATTATAATTTGTGTTGAAATTTACTTGAGAAAAAAAAATTGTAGGAAAAATCATGAAAAGAATTTTACAATAAATTAAAAAGATACAATTACTTTTAGAATTCATTATGCATATGTATAGTACTTTATGTAGAAATAGTTTAACGTGTATGTTTTTGAATACCTAATTTAAATTTTCAAAGAATTTATACATATATTTTTTAAATTAGTAATTAATTTTTTTTTTTTACAAGAATTTATTATTTATTTTTATTACATTTTAATGAATTATGATATTAAAACTGTAATAAAACTCTTGTTATTCAGACTTTAATTTCAATATCAATGAAATTAATAAAATAATTGTAAATTATATGTACAAATAAATTAATTTTTAACCCATTCATCATTTTATAAATAAAAATGTAAATATACTGAGAAAAAAAATGTATGTATTCATCAACAAAAATTTATAAGTTACTTTAAACTGTTGACAGATTGTAAAATTTTTAAAATCGTTGATCCTTTTTTTGAATTCATAAATTCAAAATTGTAGAATGTGAACGTTAAAACAAAATAGTATAAGGACTGAGCTGAAAAGTTAGAAATGTCCTATAAAAATAAAACAATTTTTTAATATCCTTCTATCACCATTACTTAGACTCTATGTTGGATGTCCTATACAGACTAATGATTCTCATCTTTTCATTTTCAATAATTCAGAGAAAAATAAAAAAGAATCACTACTAAAAAACCTAAGATTTTTTTTTTTTAATTTTTCACAAATATTTTTAAAAACTTCGATCTAGATATAATAAAATTATTAAATCGTCAATAAATATTTCATCGACCATTTACCAAAACTGATACTTATATCTTGACCTGGTATTGACCAAAACTTTTTCATGTTTTTTTTTTTTTTTTTTTCAAAAGGAAAAAAATCATTCAAATTATTTCACTCTAATTCATTTAATGATTTTATTTTATCTTGTCAATTTTTTTTTGTATTCCCTTCCAATTTGATTATCATAAATTATTATTTTTATTCAGACAAAGGATAAGTATAATAAACAAAGAAAAGTTTATCTTAAAACATTTGAAAAGAAATAAGTTCAAATTTACCATTATAAAAAAATATATATATACACACATTATAAAATTCTATAAAATAATATAAAAACAAAAAACTAAATGTACTTATCTTACCTTATATCGTATGCATCATCATATAGATCCTTTGAAGAAAAATATAATTCAAACGAAGAGGAAGAAGCTGAAGAAAAAATATTTCTGAAATAAAAGAAAATACAAAGTGAAAACAAAAAAATATTTTAAAATAAAAAAAGAAAATAGCAAATACACACAAAGATAAGAAAAAAAAACATACACAGAAAATACCGGAATAAGAATAAAAATAAATGTTGTCGTCTGCATTATAAAAAAAAAAAAAAGATAGAAGAAAAATTAGACAAAAAGGAAAAAGTACACCCTGGAAAGGCGGTCGTGTGTGCACATTTTTCATGGCAGTCGTACATTTTCCTATTTGGTGAATGAGTTTTCCTTTCCACATTTTTTTTTGTTTTTGTCTTTTATTTCAATTTTTCTTATGTTTTTCTTTTTTTCCAAGTACATTTACACATACACAGGAATATATAAATTATAACAACATAGCAAAGAGAACTTTGGTTGAATTTTTCCCTTATTTCGTGTGTACAGTATACCTGATACCTATGTCAACTGATACAACAGCCATTGCATTAAAAGCCATATTAGA
Source organism: Bombylius major (assembly GCA_932526495.1). Taxonomy (NCBI): domain Eukaryota; kingdom Metazoa; phylum Arthropoda; class Insecta; order Diptera; family Bombyliidae; genus Bombylius; species Bombylius major. The sequence goes on along the minus strand of OW052044.1, from coordinate 17,599,529 downwards.
ATGAATACAAGAAGAAAAAAAATGTGGAAAAGAAAAAAAAATCCTTGAAGATACGAATCCTTTAACAGAGTATAGGTACCAGATGGCATAACATCACACAGTAGCGGCATTCCAAAAAGCAACGATTGTGTATCCCCCCACGTCTAGATGTATTTAGATATGTATGTACCTACATAACTTGTGATTTGGGTGTAAAAGGGATTTTCGTATATTAATCATTTACATAGCAGTCAGAGTTGTATTTTTATATATTGGGATAGATATTTTATCATATCATATAGATGTACTGGAAAAAGGACGAAAGACGTTTACTACAACATTTAGAAACCCCAAGGATCCTCGTTTGTTTATATAAATATATACACACATATATCGCATTTGTATCATAGAATTTTTCATGCAATTCCCTATATATAACAGTGCAACTCGTACAAATACACGAGACAAAATGAAAATAAAATAAAAAAAAGACGGAAATTAAAGTCATGATAATGAAATGTCGAATAAAGAGTTATAACGGAGAATAAAACATCCTGTAAAATAACATAAATATAATATACAGTGTGTTTCACTACCGAAAATACGGCATTTTCCCTAAATTTATTAATGCATAGGCTTAGGCACAAATAAAAACACTTAGCAACTAATTCGAGTACTAAAAAAATATAAAGTTAATTTAATTTCGATTATGCTAAAAATTTAGTAGAAAATTGTCGAAAAAGATGTCTACGTATTAAAAAATCAGAAGGAGACTGGCAACTTATTAGTTGTATTGCGAAATAGCCTTTGTAAAAAATAATAAAATAAAAAAATAATAATAATGAAAACACTAAATCTTGTTTTTGTTTTGCCGTATTATCGGTAGTGAAACACACTGTATCTAATATATGTACATACATACGAGTACATTACACACATAAATTTACAATATTATTCATCTATAAAAACATCCTGAGAATCATATCCGAGATACGATGTATCTTTTATTTTGCAATAAGAAATTATAAACTTTATATGTGTGTAATATATGCATGATGATTCTAAAAACTTAAGTGCAGGATACTTTTCTGTTGTAACTATTACTTCGTATATGCGTAGCGTTAATTCGCATTAACTCACTCCGTCTTGACTAAATACGGATGCATAAACCAAATTTCAAAACGCATTAAAATTTTGAGTAAATACACTATTAAATCCGCATTTAAAATTTCAATGCGCATTTAAAGTGTGCATATACACTTAGGTTACGCGCAAACAGAAAGCGGAGCTGAGCTGAGCTGAACTGAACTGAACTTATAAGTACCGATCAGCTCAGCAAGAATATATTCGACTGCGCACATAGAAAGTGGAGCTTATTCTATGAGTGGAATGAAGTGAAGCTAATTAATTCTTCAATTTTCACTCTCACTGTACACTTTACTTTTTACAATCAGCAACTGAATCTGATGATCGAAACAAACAATAAGCAACTGCAGAAATAAGCAGCCGAAAAATCAGCGCCGATAAGTTCAGTTATGCAGTTGGTTGTGCACACATAAGCTGCTTATAGTATTGCTTCCAATACATTGCGTACAAAGCTCCGCTTTCTGTCTGCGCGTAACCTTACTTCGTTTTAAGTAATTGTTATCACACACGCAGATGTTCAACGTTTTGAGTGAGAACGAAATGTTGTATTACGCATAAACACCAATTAAAATGTGTTATCTCAAAACGATGTTTAAAACGTTTTATCGTTAATACGTTTTAACCTTTGTGCATAAACAAGGTATATGACACAATACATATATACATATGCATACACATACATATACTACTACTATATACAGGGTGATTCCGTTACGGTGTCCGACCGGGAAACTACGGATAGGTCTCGGCGAGGGGAACAAAAAATCGTATTAGTGGGTATGCATTTTTTGAAAAAAATGAAGATAGCAAATCGATGTAGAATTAATTGAGCCTTCATTTTCTGCAATAAAAAATGAGGGTTAATTTAAGCCTTTTTTGAGTAAAGCAGGGTTAAAGTCCAAAAATCTGTGAAAAAATGACAAAATTATGGTTTTGAGGCCTTATAACTTCTGAATGGTCGGATACACAGCAGCAGGTAAGATGTTGATGGAAAAGCACAAGAGTCCTTCACAATTATGTAAAAGAGTTGGTGAGCCTAGCGTACCCTTGTAAAAAGTTATAGGGTAAAATATGAAGAAAGTGCCAAAAATCTTCAACCCCCTCTAACTCCTAAACCGTTGAGATTTCCCCCCCCCCCCCCCCCCACCAATACGATTTTTTGTTCCCCTCGCCGAGACCTATCCGTAGTTAACGGAATCACCCTGTATATACAGCTGCTACTACTACTACTACTACTACTACTACTACTACTGCAATTTCATTTCAAAAACAAACAAAATTTTATGTAGGTACGAGGAGAAAAATATAAAGTTTAGAAAGCAAAAAAAAAAAAAGAAAAGTAGACAATTACGAACGACAACCGAATACTTTCTCTTTGTGTACAAAAGAAATTCTGCCACCCTCTTATTTCAAAGAAAATTTCTTTTTCACCACACAAAACTTTGTTTCGTGTATAAAATAATGTATGCGTGTGTGTGACTGCACAGAAAAAAAAGGGTGACATACACTAATACACAAAACGTATTCTTTCCGTTTATAATAAGGATATAAACTATACGACAGTATACATATAATGCTGTTGGCGAAATAGTGATCAATCATTCATAGTCGTACTCGTACATGCTACAACACATAACTTAGCTTGGTCCATATGGGCCATTTTTTTTTTGTTTTTGTTTTTTTACTTTTTCGGTTTACTTTGGTTTTATTTGTATGAATGACAATATTCTGATAGTATGTGAATTCATATAAGAGTGTTTAAGTATTTTCCATAATTTTTATAACATATATGTATTTGTTTTTATTTTTAAACACCCTCTAAAAATTGTATCTATACTTTTTCTTATCAGAAACATTCACGAAACAGTTAAAGTACATATTCTCAATGTTTTTTTTGTCTTTTAAGACCCTCCATACATTAAAAGTATGCACTTGTGTACTAATAAAACAAAACATTTACAAAATAAATATTGAAGAAAGAAAGACTAAAACAGAAAAAAATATCCTGAATCGTGTAACAATCTAATGAGAAACTATGCTGTTATTATTTTACTAAGAATTTTTTTTTTTGCTACTCCAAAACTTTATCCACCCCCTATTTTAACCGAAAATACAGTTTTTATATATTTAGTACATATACTTTAATTTTATCGATTTTTCCTATTTTTTTTTCCAGAAAATAACGTATGGCAGAGGATTGATATAAGGTACATTATAAAATACGAGAAGCGAAAGGTTCGTTACCACCACATTATCAATTTGTTAGGTTTCTATTTTATTGCTAGCATGAACCATCATATATTTATAATGAAATGAAATTGAAATTGGGAAAAGTAAAATATTGTAAAGACTTCTCTGAATTATACCGAATGTACATATGTATGTATAATATTATACATACAAACACAAAATATAATACAAAGAGAAAAGAAAAACAACAAGAACAAAAAAAAAAAAAAAAAATAAGATGAAAATAAAATATAAATAAAATGCCTTGAAATATAAACTGTGTACATTTTATATAGGCAATTTTCCTTCAATTTTAGCTTCCTTTTTACGTATATTTTTTATTTTTGTATTTTCATTTTTCTTCGTTATTCCTTACAAAATGCAAAAAAAGGGACATAAAAAGGAAAATAAATAGGAAAAGAAAATGAAGAAAAATAAGATTAGAGAAGGTTGAAAATTTTTTGAAAGTCATTTCAACTGAAATGTATAAGATACTTTTTTCTTGCTTCAAAATGTGTTTTTGCTTTTTCAAATTTTTTCTTTCTTTCTTTGAATAAATTTTGTGTAACAATTTTAAATCGATTGATTTTATTTTGCAAATAAATTTCTCTTTTTTTGTAATTTATTACTGATTTGTGTATTGGTAATGAAATTTGATTGACAAATGAATTGCAAAACTTTTTTATAATATAATAAATTTTATTATGAAGAAATCTGACCCGTTATGTGTTTGTAAGAGAGAATGAAAACATTTTATAAATTGAATTATGAAATATACATATTTTCCCAAAAATAAATTATCTAAATTCAAATTTTTATGAAAAAGTAGTGGAATTTTAATAATGTGGCAGCCTATAGTAGTAGATTTGGGTTCACATGTTTTTTTTAAATTTTTTTTCTAACAATCTTGAAATCTAAAAGTGAAAGTCGATATCGGACAAAATAAAAAAAATCTATTAAAATAAGTTTTTCAAATATTTTGAAACAAAGATAATTAAATAATTCAACAAATATTGCGTATTATAATCCTTAATTTTATTAATGTGTTCTTAAGAACACATCACTTTTTCTTTTATTAAATTACTACCACCAACATCTCATAATTAAATTTATTAAAGCTTCAAAAAATCAGAATGTTTACATATGGCGTAGAAAATTAATGATTAATTGTCCTTACTCTTTGATTTAAATTTATCCCTTCATTTAATTGTAAATCATATGTGAAAAATCAATCATTTTGAAGAACTAAATTCAAATAAAATTACAATACAAAACAAAAATAACAATAAAATTCCATAGCACATAGCATTAAACTCGAATTTTTCACATAAAAACAACACAAGTAAATCCATTTTTAGTTTTAGGATTTAAAAGCAAAAACAAAGACAAAATAAAAACATCAAATACCAAACATTTTGTTAATTTCCTAAATTATCCTATTTAAATGCCTTTGACACACGATTTAAATCTATTCTACCATTATATTGCATATATCAACAATGTCAATGTAAAATTGCAAATCAACATCGAGTATTTTTATATATCTTTTTTCGTTTTTGTACATGTTCACATAATTACAAACAAAAAACAGTAGGTATACTATGAAAAATATGTAAAATTAGGTGGAAAATAGTATGCAAAAATTTTCTTTTACACAAAAAATAAAAAACTCTTAAAAACAAAAAAAACAATTTTACGTACAACACAATACATTCAGATACATGTATATACAACCTTTTTGACATTTTCTTTTTGAAAAGTATTTAAACTCATTAATTAATTTAGGCCAAAATATTTAAAATATGTATTTTTTGGCTGGTTTATTTGTATTTTTTTTCATCATCATCATCATCATGATCATTTGTCTTTTAGTATCTTTCCACAAATAAACAATAAAATTGAACAAGAAAAAATTCAGAAAAAAAATACTATAACTTGGTCTGTCAAATGTAAAATTAGTTGACAAGTGATCTATATTTAGTATCTACATTATACATACTTTATCTCTGCAAAAGAATTAGATATAAATAAAAATAAGAAAAAACGATACATTTATATATATTTTTTAAATATCTTTCATGAACAACAGAATACATGTACATATGTGTCTTAATTTTAAAGAATTTCTGTTGAACATGATGAAGAGAAAGAAAAAAAACAGAGGAAATAACAAAGGCGTGAATTTTTTCATTGTGATATAAAATTACACAAAATATTTAATTAATAAAGAATTTTATATTCTAGTTCAATAGATACAAATAGATAGATATTAATATATCTTATGAATTTATTTGGAAATATCAAAAATACAAATTATATTCGCTTAATTACATATTTTCTGGGTGATTATGATATGAGTAGTGTGGAATTTGATATTGCGGTAACAAAATTTATATTATGAACATTTTAGATTATTGTTGTTTGTTTTTTTTTAGATTTTTTGTGTAAAAGAAGACATAATTACATTTACATTCCAAAGTTTTGTGTATATAAATCATTGAAAACAACAATTAAAACGATTAAAATATGGTTTTAATTACATTTTGAATGGCTTATTATGATATATGCTTTAGTTAATTCTATAATAGGTGATTTGGCGTCAATCCAATCTATTTTTCAAAATAATTCTATATATATTTAATAATTATTATTATTTAATGTTGTGTATCATATATACATATTCATTCAAATACAAAATTAATATGTATATAAACATAATTTTAAATGCAGTTTTTTTCTAAAGTAATAAAGGAAATGATTTATTCATAGAACGTTTAATTTTTATTAAAATGTTTGAAAATCTATTCTATAGAATAAACATGGTAATAAAATTTATTTTTATTGCTAAAAAACGCAATTCATGTGAATACAATTTACTTAAATTTTAAATATCTATTTTCAAATATATTTTTTTTCCCTATATAGCAACATATTAGATACAAAGTATAATTTGTATGGCATTTGATGAAAAACAAACTATTTGATAAAATGCGACAGATTTTTAATCAAGTAAATGAATTTATGTTAGCATAATGCATCAATAATTTTTAAGATTAAATAAGTTATTTTTGAACAAAGAAAACACTTTTTTTTTTAGACTTTACAACAAACCATACAATAATCTATGTATTTTTATTAACAATCATGAATTTTATATGAGATTAAATTATAACTTTATAAATCAATTGCTACTTTCACGAAGAAAAAACCACAAAGTGATTAAAGAATCATCGTCATGGTCCACATATTTCTATGTCTTCAATTGCAGCGTGTTTAAAATTCCTCAACATCATGGTAATCTTATAATTCGTACAGTTTTTGGACAAAAGGACGAAATATGTATACGTACATATATACTATATGTACAGACGTTCGATCAACTATTTAAATTCCTGATGATACAAATTCAAGCAAACAAGTATTGTTTATTGAAAAACATAAGATCTTTTTTTAGATTCGTATTCAATAAAAATATCTAAACATAAACACACATTCCATCACAAAAACACTGCCTAAGTATTAATTTTAAAAGAAAAACAAAACAAAAATCTAAATTTAAATTTCGTTCGCCCATAATGTAAATTACATATATGTATATGTACATACTAAAGTTTTCATCAATTTAATAATTTCGCCTTGAATTTATAATAATTTAAAAATTTATGATGTCATGAATTATCATAAGAATCTTAGTCCAATTAAGTAATAAATATAAAATTTAAAATGTTATTGCCTTCTTAAAATTAAAATTTGCCAAAAACTAATATTGTGCTAATATAAAAACTACCATAATTTATTTTTTATGAAGCAAGAGGAAAAATTATTTTTTAAAAAAAAAAGAACATAATATGCTGCAAAACATTGTTTGAATAATTTTGTGTTTTTACATTCATAAAAAAAAAAAAAAAATCACAATAATAATCAGGATTGTTTATTAATTTGATTATTTTGACAAACATAATATAAACATTGAATGAAACAATTCGATAAGATTCATCTCGTTCACTTTAGAGTAAGTGTGTGTTCTTAAAACTCTGTTGTTTTGTTTGTCAACATTTTTTTCTTATTTCTTTGAAAAAAAAAAAAAAAAAAAAAAAAAAACATATTCGTTCACTTTATGGACTCACTTGTATAGTTTATTCGTAAATCAAGCTTTTATCTGTTTATTTATTCAAACATTGATCAGTTGTGTGTTATTTTAATAAAACATCTTAATAAATGCTATGTTTTTATTTTTTTTATTTTTACTTTTGGATGAGAACAGAAAAAGAAGAAAACAAATTATGAAGAACATCATAAACATTTAAACGAAAAATATGCATAAGATATTAGATACTTAAAAAAAGAAAACAATTTTTTATTCTTTCTATTCTAAAGTTGCGTTAAATTAGTCTAATTTTTTTTTTTTTTTTTAAATCTGGAATTTGTATTACTTATTTAAAGTGTTTAACGATGAAAGTATAGATACCAAGAATTCCCTCTTTGTTGTTCAATTTTATTTTTAAATTTAAATATTCAAAAATTTTATACTAAACGCTGTATGAATTCAAATCAACATAATTTCTAATTTTGATTGACTTAAAATTACTTTATATACATATTTTATGAAAGTTTGTCTTATTAGATGTGAGTAAGAGGCCACACCTTGTATACATACTTTTTAAAAAACTGTTGTGTGGAAAAATAGTTATACGTTTTGGTTACAAAATATTTCTTAAACGAAAACACACATTACATACAAAGATAATTTTTTTTAGTACATTTTATTTACTTAAGAAATGTCTTTCTTTTTTATTCTCTTAACATACTATCAGATCAGTAGTTATAAAGCCTCACCCAAATTTGATCATTTATTCCGATAAAAAAAAAGTATCTGAATTTAAAGGGAAAAAAATATCAAATTATCATTGTGTATTCAAAACAATTTGAAATCAGGTTTTGATTACAAATATTATATATGCTAAAATTAAAAAAGAATTCAAAAAATATTATAAACAAAAAACATATTAAATTCTATTCAAAATCATCTTGTTTTTGAATCATGTATCTTTACTTTTTTGCTATAATCAAATCATATAATAATAAAAAAATAGAGCCAATATTCGAATTCTGTTTGTTTTCTACTTTTATGGTATTTTTTTATGGAGCAAAAATAAAATGAAAATTTATGCAAATTTAATAAGCAACAACAACATCAACAATAATATAAAAAATTAAATTTAAATTTATATAAGATGATCATTGTCACCAAAGGTGATCATATATCTCACAAGTTTATTGTACCGATTAAATATTTGTTAATAAAAGTGACCGCAATAATCATTCGTTAAAAAAAATAAAAAAAATTAAAAAAATAATAATTTAAAAAAACAACAACAACAAAAAATAAGAAAAAAAATTATCAAGAAATGATTAAAAGAAAATAAATTCAAAAAAACAAAACTATTTAATAAATTTGGTTAGTGATTTATGAATATAACCAGATTTGATTTCAAATGACTGTATTGTCACTTCTTACCATATTAACACATTGAATTTAAAATTATAATTTGTTCTTTTCTGTAAAGTTGGGCTACAACAACATAGTTACTGTTCATTTAAATTAAATGGAATTTAAAGACAAAAAAAATGTTTTTGAATACAAAAAAGATTATCTTGAAGATTTTGAGATTCGCACAGAATAATAAATATAAAACTTAATAATCGTGAGAAAAGTATTTAGAACTTGAAAAAATTGACAAAAAAGAGATTTTTGAATAATTGTAAGATAATGAATCAAGTATAAATTTTCGACTTAATTATAGTAAAAATTATTGAAAATAAAAAAGGGTTTTATAATAGCTTAGATACAGCAAATTCAAAATTAAAAGTTATTTCAACTTCAGTGCGTTTTCAGTCTCACTTTCAAATTTACATATGTATGGATTTAACATACTGTCGCTATTAATTTATTTGAATTGAACATAAGTATTCTGAACAGGAAAGACTACAAAAATTCAATGTGATAAAAAAAATCTACAAAACACAAAATGAAACCTTTTTAATTTACAATATTTTAAAATAATAATTGAATAATGAAATTTAATTACTCAAATATTTAAAATGCAAATACAAACAGTAATTTCATTTTAATTTTCCAATAAATTTTGTGGTTACAATTTCATAAAAAAGAATACACGACACAAATTTATAATGGACCTTATGGTTCACTATAGAATATATTTTTTTGTGTGTGCAATTCATGAAAAACAAAAAAAAAGTATATTTTTAATTAATTCAACATTTAATCAAGATGATAATTGAAATTTAGTTTCATTTGTATGACAATTTTTTTTTTTAATTATTATAAAACCATTATCATCAGCCACCATATATACCAGACCACATTGTTGTTATCATCATCATCATCATCAACATCATCAGTAGCATATTGTCATCAATAAAAATTCATAAAAATAATATCTTTTCATTTATCTATTTATCTATGTTGTGTGTAAAATAATATTAAAATGACTAACAATGCGTTTTCAATATTAAAAAAAAAATATTTTTTTTTTAGACATCAGACCATATGTGGCTCGGCTCGTACATAAGTACAATCTGCACAAATGTGCTTACATGTATCTATAGATTACTGTTTTTTTTTTTGTTGGACCTTAATTTCATTTTGATTCAAATTCAAAATTCTAGTGCATATTTTCAAAAGTGATGTATTATGTACCTTATGTATATAATATAGATGTTTATAAATAAAATGGTTGATGATGATAACGTCAACACACAACATTGATTATTATTATTGTAGTTTTGTTACAAACGAATCAATCAAAATCTATTGACAATCATTATAATAAATATTCTGTTGTGTTCATCATCATGTTTTATTGTATTGGATGATGATGCGACATACTTCACACTTCTTCTACATGAGAATCTATACATATTTATGTAAGTACAATTTTACAATTACTATCATTCCTGTCCACCCACAATTCAAAAATATAAACACATGTATACGTACATATATATAGGTATAATTATTCACATAAATAAAACTTATGGAATTTGCCACTTTGTGGATTCATATATGACACCCTTTTTTGCAGACTTTACCAATCATCATTTATATTTTGTAAAATATTTTATAAAATACATACATACTCGTATGCATATACATACATATATGTATGTATTATGCGTTTGTTATATTATTTTGTAAATATTAGAGGGTACTTTCAATAAAAATGTACATATATGAGGATAATTGATTGCACGTCTGCCAATTATAATACTATATTGTGTTTCATTATTAACAAACGTTCTGTATTGTTGTTTTTCATTGATTTATTTTTTATTAAAGATATATGTACCTATCTATAGATACAAATTTATAGATACACTTACATGTTAGATACACATATTTCAAAAGAAAATATAGGTAGAGACGACAAAAATTCTCTAAATTCCGGGTATATTGGTAAAACAAAACACAGGGAATGTAAAATAAATGAAAGAAGAAAAGAAAAAAACTTTGAATTTGAAACCCTTTCCTTTTTTAAGCAAATTGCAACTATATAATATACTATGCACTGAATATGACTCGCCAAACTGGATAAAGAAGTAATTAAAGTGAAAATAATTGTCTCGTTGAATGCGTTATCATACTCTTGCATATAACATACAATTTCTTAAATATATGTACATATATATATGTATACAAGTACATATACTTATAGATTGTTTTATATAAAGACCACCCTGCCGCCCTTTTATTATAAATAAACCATGGCAACCGAAGCTTTTATAATTGTCGTCATCATCACATATGTTAAAAGTTACAACATATCTACATATCACAGTCACAGTATTTTTTGTTTTTCTTGTTTTCTTTTAACGGCAAGCAGTCTGTGTGGTTCAACAGCAGTAATATAGCAACATTTTCTATCACACTTCATAACAATAAAACTTTTACTTTTTCCTATTTGGTTTTATTTTATTTTTTCCCCGTGAAATTGCTATTTTTAAGTGTACGTTAAAACTCGCTCTCTGAATAAACCTCAAACAGTATACTGTATAATAGGTATATGTACATATATTCAATTTTTACATGATATGCACATTTTTTTGCAATTGTTGTTACACAACATGACAATAATTTTTGAAATATGCTACTTTTTTTTCAAAACAAAAACCACCATCAATACATATTGTCCTTCAGTAATGTATCCTTTTGTTATGTGAAAGCAATTTAAAATCTTAAAAGAATGTGCAAAATCAAAATGAAAGAAACAATTTTTTATGAAACTGATGAAATTCTTAACCGAAAATGTTTTCTAAAATATTTGTAGGTACTATTAAAAAGGATAATCGAGTTTTGTTAAAAAAAGAGAAACAATAAAAATCAAATATCTTGAAATGATGATATTCAATGAAATTCAATAAAAATATGAAATCAGATAGCGCAGATACATGTTAAATTTATAAATCGGACATTTGAAAACTGATAACAAAAATCTTTGCAACTAATCCTTGAGGAACATGTACGTTTATGTGGACTTTGATTAGTCTTTGTATGAATAAATAATACTTGACTTTTTTTAAATAGTCTCTTTCCATGACCGTTACAAATATAAACCGCGTAATTTTGATAAATTTGAATGGAAACAAATTTCCCTTCAAAGTGACTCATTTTGTTTTAAAAATATAATTTCCTTATTTTGAGTTAATTTGATAATGTTTATTCTTTTTTCAAATTACAATAACAATAAAGATTACAAAAGGTATTTTAAAAAAGAAACCATTTATCTGTCATTTACCTTTCTATTTTCATGTATAACAAGAAGAAAACAAAATAAAAAAGAGCATTTTATCATTTTAAAAAAGATATAAAATTTTTTACAAAACACTATTAACACCATACCGTGAAATTAACTTTAAATATATTTTTATTGTTTTCTTTCTTTTTTTTTTAAAGTATTTAACGGTCATTGTAAGGTCATAAGGAAAACATACAACAATTCAAAATATTATAAACATCATTTTAAATCATTTGAATACTGACTCAACGATTTTAACATACAATAATTTTTATATGAAACATTTTTATTTTCCATATTCACAATAATATGATAAAATTTAATTCTTATGAAAATTAAGTGTTAATCTTGTCCTAAAACATAAGATTTTTCTTTAAAATTTCGAAAAAAAAAACAACCCGAAACACATCAAAGAGTATAAAAATTGAGATTAATGCTGATTTAATTGAGGTCAATATTTTTTTTTTAAATGCAACACAAACTACACAAAATAACAATAAACAATTTTATTGAACGGAGATAATTTAAACATTTTAAGTTTAGCGCGTTGAAATATACTACATCATCATCATCAACATCATAATAATTTTCAACATACATATCACACAAATCCCATATATTTACATGATGTTTTTTTTTTTTTTTAAATCATACATTATGAGTACTTAAAGATTTTTTATATTACTAAAGTAACTGGTTTTATTTTACTTATCATTTTTACGAGAGGATTAAGATAATAATTTAATAATCATAAAATTTATGAAATGTCATTGTACCTTTTTTTTTACTATGTATTTTATTTTGTAACAAATTTTTTATTTTTTCATTGAATAGTTTTGCCGTTTTTTTTCTTCTTCAATTTTTGGATTATTTGATTTTTTTTTTTCTTTTATTGTAAAGTGTAGATACATAATTAAAACGACCTTGACAAGCTATTAAAAAATATGGTCGAACGAAATATTCATATAAAATGTGTATCATCTTTTATTCATTCAATATTTTTATGTACTTAAAGTGTGTTTCAGAAATTTAAAAAATTATGTTGTATATTTGAAATAAATAAGATGAAGACATGGAAAAATGAGTTGAAAAGATATTTTTGCCTACAAATACATATTTGTGTTTGTGAAAAAATGGGTTATAAAATTCTTTTTTTTTTTTTAAGGGAACACAAATACATATATGTACCAGCAAGTGAATTAGAAGTACATATATTTTCATCCGAATTCTAGCATTAAAGAATGGTGAATCTTTTTATGTTCTTAAGTACCGCAAAGTACCTATCTACATAAGTGGTGAACAATTTTATAGTGGAAATTTCACTTCAAATGACGATAAATCAAGTGTTTTGTAAACCAAATAATTCAATTCAAACTGAATGTTCTTTTAGAAGATTTCCGATTACAAATTACATGAATTTTTGAGTCAACAAAATAAATACGCACAGGAAATAATATGTTTTTTTTCAGAAACTGTGGGTGGTAATTAGGTTATGATATGAAGAAATGTTTAAAAGAACGCACTTCAAAGAATATTTGGTAATTTTAACAATCATTTGTTTAAGGAATGCTAACTTTTAATTTTAAGAAATAAGAAACTTTCGAATGATAAAACTAATTTTTTTGTTCTTTCAAATTAAATCTTTTTCTCAAAGAAAAACATCAAAATGAACATAAATTTCATTTAACGCTTGGTGTCAGAACAGAAAAACAGAAATTTTAACTTTAAATACAATCGATAAAAACTGAAAATTCCATTAGCTTTTAGGAAAATTATATATTTTTTAAAACATTAATAAACTCGTATATTTTCTTCATTACATATATTATTTCATCAAACATTCTTCCTGTTCTTCAATTAACGTTAATTACTACCAATTTTGTAAAGTATAAAAACACATTATTGAAAGGAAAAAAAATGTAAGTAAGTACTGTACATTGAAATAGGTATACGTACAATCTTAAAAAGCAATAAAATATTCAATAAACTTGTTCAAATGAACTCCTAATTTGTCATCAATTTACAATATTACATTAAATATAAAATGAGTGCTATCTAAGTATACATAACTATATACAAAATAAAATTTATACTTGATGATTTATCTATATACCATTCATACACAGCCAATTATATGTACGTGGTATCAGTTCGTACATTAATAATATTTTATATTCACTAAATGGAAGCATACAATTTTAAATAAATTGCAGATACATAATTCTTGATAAAATCTAAACATGTGCGAATGTCTTTTTTTTTCTCTAATGAAAGAAAAAATAAATAAATACGTATACTAATATTTTCTATACAGTAGATACAATTACAAATTATATGTAAAAAAAAAAAATACAAGAATTATATTCATTATCAATAATATCAACATCATAATGTATTTTTAAGTTTAATACTAAAAGATACTACTTATGTGCAGTACTCGTATAATTTATAATATATGTATCTATATTTTTTTTAAATATGTTTTTATTATATTTTGTTGCTACTTAACTTTTTAGCAACCTCCTCAAAAATGTACATCTACAATATAATTTTCAAAACTAGTAAATAAAAAAATGGTAAATTGAAAACTACTTTCTGTTATCAGGATAAGATATTTTTTTATGAAAGTTGTTGCTGACAATCTTATACACTCAATCATTTTCAAAATGTTAAAACGAAAAGGAAAAAAAATAGTAACATGACAGTTCAGTAATATATTTAAACACGTTTCAAGATACATTTCTATAATATATAAATAAAAAAATTTTATTTTAATAAAAAAAAATAATAATGGTGCTGGATTTATAGAGTTTATCTAAGGTGCATACATATTTTGTACATTATATCGAGTATTTACATTCTATGTATATACTTATGTACATATATGTATTCATATCGCTAATGGTATGCTTTTTATGATAAAATACCGTTATTGACAAATAAATCACACTTTATATGACCCGACCCATTCAAAGTAGAAGAAAAAAAAAACATAATAAGATACAATACAGATATATAAAAATAAAAAGTATCTGAAATGTTACAACAGATTGTAATTGCATTTATAACAATAACAATATACACTACTCTCGTACATACATAACTATATGACATTTTAATGCAACAATACTTCATAGAAAAAGTAAACAGTTAGTGCATTTCTTACATATCTTTTTTTTTTTTTCAAGTAATATTTCACTTTATGTAGTTCATTTTTGCAACAAAATATTTTTAATGGTAATCAACAGAAGAAATACATCATTTCTATTGTGTGTGTTTATTAAAAAGTAGATTCAAAAGCAGCTGTTAGTTAATTAAAAAAGAAATAATAATAACAATATTCCATTACGTACTTATAAGACCAACATTTTGTCTTGATTCTCTGTATCTTTTACTTTTTTTTTTTAAATTTTTAGTTTTTTTTTTCATTATTTTGTGTTGAAATTCTACAAAAAAAAAAGAAATTTAATTGACATGCGATCAAGATTTTATTATGACTATGACTAGCTGTTGAATAATATACATTATTACAGTTGAATTTTCATAAAATATGTAATGTATGTTCATTAATTCTGTAACAGACATATGTACACAAATAACTATGTATATTTTTTATGTACACAAGCGAAAAAACATATGGAAAAGATTCACTAATTAACTGTCAGATAATTATTTTCGACATTAATTTTTTAAACAAATAATTTATGAATTAATTCACACTTTTATGACATTAAAGTCATAACTAAGAATATAAATTTTAAGAAAAAAGATAAAATAAAGTAAGAAAAAAAGAGTAGTGAATAAATAAAACATTAAAATAGAGAACATAAAAAAATTCAACGATATAAATTTTTAATAGAGTTATTTTAATTTTCTGCATATTGAATATCTTCAAAATAAAAATACATTTTTTTAAATTTTTTTTAATAGTAAAGTAGCTTAGAATGTTATAAGAACTGGTTTATTATGCATAAAACGATTTGATCAACTTTGTATGAGAAGTATCAGATTTCTCAAATCTGGAAACTAGCATTATTGAATTGTAAATTTTTATTCGATTTTTCGTTTTCGAATAAAAATATAGGTATTTCATTATAAAAATTAAAAGCAAATAAAGCGTATTCCTTTCTTTTTTTAAAACGTGCAGCACTTACCATGCATACTGTTAACCCAAGGATCAAAGATTATATCCCCGTTCTCATACATTTGGCGTTAAGATCTTTAAAAAGTATAAGGAATTTGATCCTTTTTAACAAGTACATACATCAAATATACCCTCCAAAATAAATTTTGCCACTGATACAAAAAAATTACGTGAAATTCATTTAAATTATGTGCAAGCAATGACTTTATATATAATATGGACTGTACAACTTCTTGTTTCATGTGGGCTCAAAACAAATTTCGTTAATTCTCTAAGAGTGAGACATGTATATATATGCATTATTTTCGTTCATTCAATTACCCATCTCACTTTCACTCATTGATTGTCAAAGCTGTCAAATTTGGATATATTCAAATTTAAAAACGTTGAAAAATCTCCCATTGAAATAACGTAATTACAAGTAAGCTACTGATTTATTTAAGGACAATTTGATTTTTATCGAGTTAAAATTTAATTTTAATTCAAATCCAGTTAATTTCATTTTAATTTAAATGAAAATTGTGCCTCCATCTATGTATCTATTAGAAATATCAAATGTTCAAATTATTCTTCGTTCATTGAAACATGACGAATTCCCTAAGAGTGAGACAACAATATAAATGTTGTCCCATTTTTACAGTATGGTGTTTCCTACAGTTGTTCCATCCAGTCTATTTATATCATTGGTGCCAAGGTAATATTTTTCACTGGCCAATTTATTCTAAACTTTTTTTTCTTTTCTTTCAAAATATTATTGAAACATATTAATTAAATTTTCTCATTCATGTAGTATTCTAATACGTAAACTATTTACTTATTTATTTTAAATACTTAAATTTGAAGTGTTGAAAGCATAAATCTTAAAATTCGATACATCTTTTATAATAATAAATCCAAATCTCCAAATGCTCCAAATCTATTCTTATCACCAGAAAACAACTTTACATACATACATACTGTACATAAGTATATACTATTCCTTCCTTTCTGCAAAATTAATTTTTCAACATTAAAATCATTTCAGAAAACAGAAACCAAAAAAAACAATTAATCATTCAATAAAACGTCAACTGACTGTCACTTCAAAAAAGATAGACCAATGGCATCAGGTCAACAAAGAATTTTTATAAAATAAACATAAAATGTATAAATTTCATTTACAAAATTCTCTATACTCAGGCATCTATCTTCTCTACATGAATATTCTGTACTGGTTTTCAATTCAATATTCAAACAACATAACATACATATCTAATAAAATCATCACAAAATTTTTGTTGTCGTCATAAAGTCTTAAAGGAAGGAAATTCAAACAAAAAGGAAATTTGCAGACATTATTTTCAACAATATGTACATAATAATAATTATTGTATGAAAAATAAATATAAATACAAAATATGTGTGTATAAAACGGCAGTACAGTTAATGTATCGCAGTCATTTTAATGGCGTCTTTAATACTGATTGGGGTCACTTATAATCACATACATATAATATAACACAACATTAAAATAAAATATAATTTTTTTTTTATAAATATGTTAGACAGATACTATAATACACTAAAGTAAAAAAAAAAAAAAAACTACACTAAAAAGTATCTACTCGTACAAGTAGCAATGCAAGCAAGTAGTAAGACCGAGATGAATTTTATCTTTTTACATGCATTTTAAATTGTAAATTTGTATCTAAAAATTTGTACCTATAAATTTTAGAATAAACACTATTTGAACGAGTTTTTCTCTACTGCAGTCTGCAATGCAATATGTTCAATTTTATGAGAGAAATATTACTGTTGTTGTTGTGATTGTTTATTAAAATAGTGCATCATATGCGATAAATTAATGAAAAAAAAACATTTTGTGGAATTTTCTAAAAGCATTTTGTTTGTTTTCTTAATGAAAAATAAACAGTTGAAAATTTTAAAAATTATTGAAATAAAATTCATGCACATTTCGTTAATAAAAATAAGTTCGATAACCAAGATCAATTTCAAAAGTGGGAATATTGTATGAGGCAATTTGAATTCTTTTTGCAAAAAATCGAAATTTCTATACTTTATTTAACAATTAAAGTCAGTATTGTGCTTATGGAGGCAGTACCCGATGAGTATTTTTGCCTTGGTAATATTTAATTTAAAAGATTTCTCTCGACTTAAATTAAGATCTGATCACCCCACACACGAGACAGATTTATTCAAACAATTTGTGAAAGAATATAGAAAAGTATGCCTATCTTGCCTGTACTGACTTTAATTGTTAAATAAAGTATAGTGATTATTTTTTCATTTAGAGGAAACGAAAGTTTATTCAGGCCCCAGGGCATAGAATATAGAAATATAGAATACTAACTGTAGAACAAATTGTGTTCCCGATTCTGTGAAAATTGTTGTTTTTCTTATTGGTGTGAGTGAAAAAAAAAATATGAGATGAGTCTGTCTTTCACTTTAATAAATAGAACTATAAATTATTAAAGCTGAAAAGAGATAAAACATAAAATTATTCCCACTTCAATTTTCAATTTTTTTTTTCAATTCAGCATTCAGCGTTCTATGAATCAGATGTTAAACGTCAAATTGACCATGATTATAGGTGGCTGTAGGTATGTAAATTTTAATAACAATAATAAATAATATTGAAACAAAGTGAATAAAAATAATAATTTATCATCAATATCATCACAATCAGTACAAAATCATAATAATAATAATATAAAAAAATATGATAATTTAAATTATAATTCATTAATAAATTTTATTTACAAAAATTAAATCTTGTTAATAATAATGTGAAAAAAAAAACTGAAAAACGACATTCAATTGATTGTGGTACAAGTATTAAGGAATATTTATTAAATAATAATAATAATCGTCAACATATAATAACGTCATTTTTTCTAAAATTATTATTTTAGGAAATGAAATAAGACTTATATTTTATACAAGTTTAACCTTTTATAGAAAAGGTTGAAAATAACAAATTTCTTGTTACTTTTCTTGTAACTTGTAACAAATCTGGTGATGCTTTTTAAAGATAAATAATGAAAATTTTATTTTAAAGGAAGCTATTTCCACACCACCTTGATCTAGAATTCAAAGTTATGTTTTTTATTTATACAAACTTGAGTTCTAGATTGAATTGAATTGAAATAAATATCTAATATCTGTAATCTGAAAGTATACTTTAAAACTTTTTTCAACGTAAAAAAAACTCAAATTAAAATTAATAATATTTATTAGAAGTTTTATATAATAAAAATCTCTCCTTAATTTTTATTTATTAATAGAAAGTAGGTACATATGTATAATCATAATTTTTTATAAAAAAATTTTTCCGCCGTTTTTAAATTCGAATTTGAATTTATTAACAATGAAGTTGAATGATTGTATGAATTCAGCAGTTTAAAATTAATAATTTAGTGCTACCAAATGAATACATTTGTGGGTAGTACATTAAAAAATTCAAACATTGAAATTTGTAATTTACGTTTTACATTGTTCTGTAAATTATACTACTCATATAATGTGAATATTAATATATAAAATATATAATTATATTTGTAAAAATATATACTATATAATTATATAGAGTATGATAATAACAACACCATCTAACGGACAAACATTTAAAAAATTTTATTTCATAATTCTTGTGTATGGCTACCCTAAAAATAACATATGTTATGAACATATGTTAAATTTGGTTAAATTATATTCAGTGACCTATTGTTTATCAGCAATTTAACATGTACATTTAATTCAGTGACCTGAAAAATAAAACAAAAAATATTGTCGTTTGTGTATGTCAGTCTGTCTCATTTTAACTAATTGAAATTTCCGTTTAGAAAAATGTGAAATATTTACATTTCATTTTTTATTTCATGAGTGTATATATACCTCCTGCTTTACTTTGGTTGGATATTCATACTTTGTCTGCTATTATTCTATATGCTATGCCCAGGGCTCTTGTTGATTACTTGTATAAAAAAAATTAACAAAATCACAATACTTATGATGCGTTTATAGGGACTTACTTAAAAATAACAGCAATAATTTTGAACTTTTGATAAATCATTTTTATCATCTTGATTTTTTTTTATTACCTTTTCGGTCTTTCGGCTTTTGAAAATTGTTCAGTTAGTTAGCCCGGTCTCTAAAACTTGATTAAAATCTTCGACAATCTGCAGTAATAAACCTTAGTTTATCTGAAAAAAAAGTTTAAAAAAACTTGTAAAACTAATATTACGACCAACACCGTATTTTATGTGTATCTTACATTTGTTTTTTTTGTAAAAAAACACAAGAATGAAGAAATTTTAATAAAAAACCAAAATAACAGGAACTCGAAAACCGCGTGCAAACTGCAAACACAACAAACAAGTGAAATGTCAATGTCAATTGTCAAACAAAAATCCATAGACATGCTTATCTATAGATTTCTCACTTATTAACGTCGTAAATAAATGTTACAAATCTACTACATGTATCGTAGATTTACTACAATCTTCTAAAAATTTATAAATCTACTACTCCGACTGAAAAATAAATTTAAAAAAATCAGTTTTTTTGTAGGTCGATAAAAAACAATGGAATATTTTATAGTTCATTTATTTTAAATAAATAATTCCCCATTCACTTTTAGTTTTTCATTTCTATTAATAATACCCCATAAGCAAAGCACATTCATATAAAAGTTTTTAACCTCAAAGTATGTACCTATACGTAATAATAATCAAGAACAATTATTACGGTAATTATAATAGTGCATTTGAGAACAAATCCACCTGTATGATATTTAACACCATAAAAAATTTTATCATCTGGAAAATAATTTAAAAAAAAATAGAAATGCTTATAGGTATTTTTTTTTCTTGAATCTTTTCATTATTTTCTCTATTTAGTTTTTTTCCCATTGCATAACACTTTTCGTAATATAATTTTATTTATTTTCCCTCGTTTATTTCCTTTTTTAGTTTTAGTTCTTTTTTTTCCTTCTCTATCCCTTTCTATTGGATTTTTCTTCTTTTTCAACATGCATTTTATTTACAAAGGATAAAGTTATCCTTAAGCTATATTTATAAAAAAAATATATATATATATTCTATGATATATAATCCTTTCCTTTTACCGACAAAAATAAAAGCAACAAAAAAAAGAGTTCAAATACATTCTCAAGCAAAGCAAAACAAAAAACAAAAAAAGCTGAATAATAGTCGTGGTAAAACAAAATATCGTTTCTAAGGCCCAATTTTCTAGCTGTTTCGATAATTTTATTTGGCATCCTTCCAAGCTTTGTTTTTTTTTCTCTATTTATTAAAGTGCATAACTAAGTACATTGCAGAAAAAATAAGGGTTTGTATCTATCTATGTACTTATGTATGCATGCATCTTTTTCTATGTAGTTGCATTAATTTTTAAAGGATGAAAAAAATTTAATAGTAAATTCTCTGGAATTAAATTTGAATCCTTTTTGAGGAAAAAAAAAAATTTCAAAAAAAAACGTTCATCTTTAATGGCTCCTTGTTGACGGTATTATAATAACATATGACATCAGATAACATACATGCTATGTATATTTATGGAGATATTTTATGTTTTTTTAACTTTTTTTCTTGTCGCTTTTTATCGATTAAGTATTGATTTCAAAAAAAAAAAAAAAAAAAAAAAAAAAAAATTGTTTATGTATATAAGCTGTTGGAGCAAATATTTACGAGTACATAATATACCTATATGTATATTGAAATTTTTCTGAACACTTTTTTGAGCTCATGTAGGACATTGAAAAAAACAAACTTTATACCTATTCAAAAATATGCTCTTCTCACATATAATTTAAATGCAATGAACCAAATATGAATGAATAAAAATTAACCAGCTATGTACGAGTGTATAATATATTTAAAAATGTCTAGTCTTCGTTATTATTATTATCTATATCGTCTTGCATTACTTAAAATTGAAAATAATGAGATCATAAGTGATACATTACATACAACATGTCGCACCTATTTGCTACAAAATATATATTTAAATTTTACTCTTTTTTATGTCATTTTATGGGTAGGTGTAGGTTTTTCTTTTTAAAGAAAAAAAAATGTAAAAAAAATAAAAGAAAAAGAGTACATTATACTTGATATACCAAAGAATTATTATACTGCATTATAAATAAATATGAAGTTTGTATAAAAAATTCATTTGAAATATGTATATATAAGTTGTTCGCCTAAAAAGTGTCATATTTTTTGTGTTTGTAATGTTTGTATGTAAAATACTTATAAGTAACTCTTTGACAACAGAAAAATGAACTCAATTTAATGTCATCATATTTTCTATTTTAATATTATAATTTAGAATTGTTTTTTATTTACACTATTTTTTACGAGTATTATTTTTTTTTTTTCTTGAAAATAAATGAACAAAAATAAGTATTGAATGTAATATGTATGTTAATTCATTCAGAGTACAACAAGGTGATTGTACATATTTTTTTTTTAAAAAAGTATTCAACACAAACACATGAAAATAGGAAACAATAAATTAAGACAAAGGAATCTTTTCAAGAAATAAAAGCGTCTATTTCTTGTGAAGCAAATTTCTGTTGAAATAACCCGGGTCCTTTATAATGTTTTCAACCTAAGATCAGACATCTGTGATAGCTTTCTTAGTTTGAGTCTTTAAAAAAGCTGAATTATTTCTTAAATATACTTGAAAATTTTGCAACAATTTATGTTTTATTTAAAGCAAATCAACCAACTGTAATTTGAGTTATGAATAAAAAAAAGGTTAAGGTGTAGAGATTTTTTGTATACTTTTGTCAGTTTGATACATTTAGGTCCAGGATGTCTTGATCGTCCATCCAAATAGTTGATCATTGTGACGTTAAAATCACAGTATAATGAAATAAGCTCCAAACAAACAAGTCGTTATAAACACCAAAATATAATCAAGGATCAACAGAATTTTAACGCGACACAAACACCCTGTTCTTCCTTCTTCTTTTTTTTCTTTTGGAA
This sequence comes from Bombylius major, assembly GCA_932526495.1. NCBI lineage: Eukaryota > Metazoa > Arthropoda > Insecta > Diptera > Bombyliidae > Bombylius > Bombylius major. The sequence goes on along the minus strand of OW052044.1, from coordinate 17,576,205 downwards.
ATGTTTGAATTTATACTTAAAATTAAGTACCTACTCTCTTATACAAGTGCGTATACGTATAATATATTATTGCATTAATGTGGGCTAGACTGTAATTTTTCAATTCGTATCTTTTCTTTTTACATTATGAAACGCCCATTTCTTAACCCAATTCATTCATAACATTGTAAAGTTGCAATATAGTAAAATAAAGTCTCAAAGAAACAATAAAAAGGAACATGACAAACAACAACAACAAAAAATGCGTTATCATTACATATAGAAAAAGTTTTCTAATATATCACCGCTTAGATAAACTTTTATATGAATTAAAATTAAAAGAAAATATAAATAAGTAAGTATAGGTATCTATCAAGATTTCAAATCTTTTTTTTTTTTTTTTGTATTTTATATGTCATATATAAGTAATTTTTTTCTATTGTTTCCTTTTCATAGAATAAATAAAAAAATTTTTGTTGTTGTTAAAATTATACATAAATTTGTATGTACATGCAAAGTAAGTATATATGTACAAATGTACTGAATATGTCTGTTTTTTATTACTAGAAAAAGAAAAAAAAACATTTTCAGTATGTATACCTTGTTTTATTGATTATATTATTATTATATTTGTGTAGGTGGTCTATCCGTGTGTCATATCCACATATAATAGGGAATAAAAAGTAAGTACGTTACGTACTGTAGAAAAAAAGGGGAGAATTTCTATATTTATAATGAGTCTTGAACGTGATAAGACTTTATTATGATATTACAAACAAGCACAATTAAATGTTTGCACTCAATGAGAAAAACATTTTACCTCACACACTTTATTACTGAAAAAAAAAAAGTAAAAATACATCAAAATGAGATTTTTATTTGTGATATAACACTGATATCGTAAGACAAAAACAAAAAGAAAAATATTAAAAAAACAAAAATAAGTAAGTACGAGGTGATAGAAAGAAATTCCCCATTTTAGTCATAGGTAGTTGATTTTATTTGCAATGTTTTTTCGAGTAGTTTTTTGATAAAATTATTTTATTTAAATACAGAAATTAAGGAAATAAACATGTAATGAAAAAACAGTTATTATTAATCTAAATACTGCTAAAACTATAAACTTTGCTGGTAAAAAACACCTATAGAAAGACGGAAGGGGAGGGGGGGGGGGGGGGCGGTGTTATTGTAATGAGCTCCCCATACATGAAAATTCGTTCTTCAACATGTTGATGACGGAATGTACCATCGGTGGTTCACGTCGAGTTTAGTTTTTTACACCGGTGAATTTCCGCTACCCAAAAAGGATATATGTATGTAATATATCACACATTACAGAGTCCTTCGTAGTGTGTGTGACAATGTATACAATCAACGACTCCTATAGTACTACCAAAAGGCTTAATGCTCATTTTGTGTATGTGTTGGAAGTACCAAATTGACATCACAACTTATTACTTTTAATCAATCATAACTAAGTTGTGATTAAAGTTACATGAAAATTATGTTCTAATGAAATGTAGAGAAGATCCTTAGCTTTATTTTCACCGAATATATTAAATATCTATGAGCAACGTAAATCACAGAAAAAACGTGATAAATATTAAGTAACATAAAACTGAGAATCAATTTTCCCTGAAATCTTCCAAATTACTAAAAATATCAAATTGTAATGTTCTACAAATTTGTAGATTTTTATCAAATAAACATTTTTCCCAAACATTGTTATATTATTAAATAATAGAAATTGAGTTATTAAAGAAAAATGAAAATTTTTTATTCAAATCACAATAATCTCTCTCATTTCTCACTTTTAACAGTCACTTCTGAAAATGTAGTACCACGTGAAATTTTTTTTTGTTTATGAATAATATTTTTGAAAGAAAAAATAAACAAATGAATAAAAAAATTCTTCAAGTGGTACTACATTTTCAGAAGTGACTGTTAAAAATGAGAAATGAGAGAGATAATTGTGATTTTAATAAAAAATTATCATTTTTCTTCAATAACATAATTTTTATTAATTTTATGATATAACAATGTTTGGGAAAAATGTTTATTTGATAAAAATCTATAAATTTGTAGAACAATGTAATTTAATATTTTTAGTAATTTGGAAGATTTCAGGAAAAATTTATTCTCAGTTTTATGTTACTTAATATTTATCATGTTTTTTCTTTGATTTACGTTGCTCATAGATATTTAATATATTCGGTGAAAATAAAGCTAAGGGTCTTCTATACATTTCATTAGAACATAATTTTCATGTAACTTTAATCACAACTTAGTTATGATTGATTAAAAGCAATAAGTTGTCATGTTAATTTGGTACTTCCAACACATATAAACAATAAATAAAACTGTGCATTAAGTCTTGGTACTATAGGAGTCGTTGATACAATACATAATATCTGCCGTACAAAGGACAATCGCGTCAATTACATTTTCACTCATTTTGAGTTAAATATATTTATGATATAATATCTGCCGTACAAAGGACAATCGCGTCAATTACATTTTCACTCATTTTGACTTAGATATATTTATGATATAATATATAGTTATACATATGAACTAGTGGAAAAATTAAATTATATATATAATATATAATATATAGACATATTTTTTAATAGAGAATTTTTCCTTCAGTTCATATCTACCGTACAAAGGACAATCGCGTCAATTACATTTTCACTCATTTTGACTTAGATATATTTATGATATAATATATAGTTATACATATGAACTAGTGAAAAAATTAAATTATATATATAATATATAATATATAGACATATTTTTTAATAGAGAGTTTTTCCTTCAGTTCATATATATAACTATATATTATATCATAAATATATTTAACTCAAAATGAGTGAAAATGTAATTGACGCGATTGTCCTTTGTACGGCAGATATATATAACTATATATCTACCGTACAAAGGCTAATCGCGTCAATTACATTTTCACTCATTTTGACTTAGATATATTTATGATATAATATATAGTTATACATATTATGAACTAGTGGAAAAATTAAATTATATATATAATATATAATATATAGACATATTTTTTAATAGAGAATTTTTTCTTCAGTTCATATATATAACTATATATTATATCATAAATATATTTAACTCAAAATGAGTGAAAATGTAATTGACGCGATTGTCCTTTGTACGGCAGATATTATATCATAAATATATTTAACTCAAAATGAGTGAAAATGTAATTGACGCGATTGTCCTTTGTACGGCAGATATTATATCATAAATATATTTAACTCAAAATGAGTGAAAATGTAATTGACGCGATTGTCCTTTGTACGGCAGATATTATATCATAAATATATTTAACTCAAAATGAGTGAAAATGTAATTGACGCGATTGTCCTTTGTACGGCAGATATATAGTTATATATATGAACTGAAGGAAAAATTCTCTATTAAAAAATATGTCTATATATTATATATTATATATATAATTTAATTTTTCCACTAGTTCATATGTATAACTATATATTATATCATAAATATATCTAAGTCAAAATGAGTGAAAATGTAATTGACGCGATTGTCCTTTGTACGGCAGATATGTAGTCTCGCAAATGAGCTTTTTCGTGTGAAAGGAAAAATTATAATAAAATAACAAGAAGAATACTGAAAAAAGTTTCAAATAATTCACATTTGTAGACCGGTAGAAGATAATACTCGAATTTTTTCAATTTCATGCACAAAACGTACAAAAATTAACACCAGTGTTAAAATTGTCATTATTTCACAATTCATGCAAGTAAATATTATTACAATTGAACAATTTATGCGTGAATAGACAAAATTGTATATTAAAAATTAGAAAGTAACATTTTAAAACAAACAATGCTTGAAAATTGAAATATATATGACATTTAAAGTCAAAATAAATACAAAAAAAAAAAAAGATAAAATCACACTTTCATATTTTACATATTTTAAACTCCATTACATCATTAAAGCACTATTTAAACATATTTTGAATAATTTATCAACACACACATGTAGAGTATATCTTTCCATATTTCCATATTTAAATATAGTCTTTCTTGAATATAAAATTTAATATTTCATATTAATTGGATTCCATTTTGGACCACCAACGTCGATAGAATTACATTCATCTATAAGCTACACTTTTCTAATAGGTGAAATTTATTGAATTTATTTCAATTCTTTAATAAATTTTATCTCTCGGTGAGATAATTTCAAAATTTGAAAGGTTAAGATATTTATATTTTGTTTTTCACTTTTATAGTAAACTGAATTAAATTCAGTTAAAGCTAAATTTTGAAAATAAAAATGGAAATGGAGATTTACTTATCTATACTTTCACTTCGCTTAATGTGAAATATTAACGTTTAAAGAAAAATGTAGCAATTTGTTGGTCCTTCAAGTTCATTATACATATGTATATTGATTATGCATACTTTTTTAATTATTATTATAATTAAAATAAACAAATATCTATAATTTAATTAAGGTAAAATGACATTTTCATAAGTGAGCAAAAGCAAGCTGAACACCTCATATTAAATAAAATCATATTAAATCGATATGAAAATTCATTTTTTGTCATATACATATATAGAGAATGTACATATATTTCTGATTCTGATAAACATTACATAAAATAAATTTATGATATAAGTATTTATGCACATCATGGTTATGTTTATTATAATGTGTGTACAATTCATGCGTGCAACACATTAAAATGAATTTATGATTTCATAAAAGGGAGGACAAACAAATAGTATATATGTACATATGTACGTAAATACTTTGAAAACAATTTTACAAATATATAATAAAAATACTTTTTTTTTCATTCATTTTATTTGTTAAAATGCTTATGTAGTCACATTTCTTTTTAGAAAAAATAACTTTATACATTTAAGATGCAATACATATTACCAGATTTTTTTAACTTTTTTTTTTTTTTCAAATTTAAATAATAAAAAAAAAAATTACTATGTGGCTACTGTTTACAAAAACTTCATATATGTACATACATATGTACGTATATATAATACGGAAAAAAAAGTTGAACGTCTGTTAATAGCCTCATAAAATAAAATAATTTAAATTTAAATTTTTAAGATTTTACATTTGTATGTATGTTGAAGTACATTTAATATAACTATACTTTTAATACATACTTTTATTTGCATAACTCCAATATGAGGAGCTACTTTTCAAAAGGCAACATGTCCATTGCAATCCATTTTGAAATAGCTGCAGAATTTTTTTGAAAAGGAGGATAGCTATGATATGAACATTCAAGCTGGCTTAAAATAGCATTGTATTGGACTTATTTTGTGGATTGTAATCAAGTTTTTGCTTCAAATACATGTCACTTAGAACGGTTGAATCAAATAGGGACATGTCCATCGTTTGTTTCAAACGGAACAAAACCTAGTTTTCGTGTATTTTAAAGTGTTTTTTTTTATTGCTATCACTCTTGTTTAACGTGATAGGAACGGTTCAATATAACTGTTAATTAACTCTGTAAAAAATGTGGAATAAAAAACGGATTTTGTAAAAATTATTTCAGTATTATTTTTTAAATTTGCTTCAAAAAGAAACAAATCCCTTGATTCGCGACAAAACTTCACAAGTCCAAAAAGAAATATTGAATAACTTTTAGATTAGGAACACAGGATCAGCGAATGAAAGGAATTTACTCTTTCTAATGAATCAAAACTCAAACCAATCAAAAGTTTTTTATTCACAGCCTTCAATACTGAGCAGCAGTTTTTCGACTATTTCTCAAAATCATGTAATTGTGACATGTCGCTTTTTGAAAAGTAGCTCCTCATATGTGTTTTGTGAAAAACAAAAAATTTACTAGTTTTACATTTCTAAATTTAGAAAATCAATCAATCTTAATATTTCCGTATATAAATTTTAAATCCCGTTTTTTTATTATTATTATAATTTTCCCGTGTGAGAATAAATATACATATGTATATATATTTATGTGTGATTGCAAAATGTTTTTCATATGTCACCCACATGTGTCAAAATTTCAACAAACATGTATTAGATACATGTATGTACTATAGTACATATACATTTGTGTACACAGAATGTTAAATGAAAAGTAAAAGTAAATTTTAAAATTTATTTCATTATAAGGAAAAATTAAATCAAAATAATGAAATCATGTTATAATATTCTAATTCTGACTTTATCATTTTCTGTTTGAATGTTTTTTTTTTCAACACTCTAACGTTGGATGAAAATCATGTTCAAAATAGCTGAGTTTTATTTATTTTTTAAAGATTTTTCTGTTTTAATGAAATGCAACTCAATATGTAAGTTTTGATCTCTCATATGTTACTTCTGGTATTACAAAATAATTTCTAAATTTACACAAAGTACATGGATATTCTCTGAATAATTAAGTATGTTTTAGGTGATTTTGTAAAGGAAGTTTACATACTTACTACTTTTTTTTTTGTAAAACCCAGTGCGTTGTTGGGAATGTGCATAATGCACAAAAATCTCTTGATATTAAAATGGATTATTTCAACAAGAAAATTAAATATTGGATAATTGATATAAATGATGCAAGAGAAATTAAGATTTTTTTTTTTTTAGAAAATAAAATAATGTTTTCCTATTCAAACTAAGAAGCTTCAATATTCTACAGAACTAGAAAGATTTTATGAGAAAAAGAAGTATCTACTTATCTTGAAATTGAGTAATTTTAATTTTCAAAGATCAATATGTTAATCCATTAATCTATTAATAAATCCATTTGTTCTCCCAAAGCCCTTTTCTTCATCTAGCCGGCACTGTACGTGCAATACAATAAGAAAAATTCCATTGGAGGGATGACCCTTATCAATTATTTCATATGTTACCGTAAGAACAACTTTAATTAGTTTTTTCTCCAACAGCATCCTTTTTTAATTAAAAAAAAGCACGAACGATAAACAAATTTTTAAATTGGTTTGCAATTTCTAGTCAAAACAACAAAACGTTGTCATTTATCATAATTTTTTTTAAAAACATTGTTTTTAAAACAATTCAATTGATTGAAAATGCTGTTACAATATTTAAACATATAATTTAAATTATTCATTATACACTACGTGTTCATCATATGTGCGTCAGTGAAATTTTAAACCTTAGTTTTTCAAGTCCATTCTCATTGAAAATAATAAAAATCTCATAAAGTTTTCAATCATTGAAATTTTTCAAAACTTTATTACAATTCAAAAATTTAATGAATAACTAAAAAACAAATATCATTTATTTCTTCAAGCGTATACTCTTATTCTTAATAATAATAAAAATATATTCAAATAAATCCTGATCATGACTTAAAAACTACAACTCAATATACATTTACATATCTAAATATATTTAACACATGTATATATACAGAATAAGTATAAAAAATATGAATAAAGTATTGCAATATGTTGTCCACTTTAGCCAATTTAAAATCAATTTCTTAGCATTTTCAACATTGAAAACGAAAAAAAAAAAAAATCTTTAAGTATAGAAAATTTTATAGTGCATTGAATAAAAAAAAACATACTGGATGACGACCACTGTTACTGATATATATAGTATAGAGTCTTTCTGACTTATAGCAAAATGCAGCTGTGAATGCAATTTTGAAAGTGAAATTCCCATGACATGTTATAAATGCAAAATTCATGGCTGAAAGTCAGGCACAAAAATTATTTATTTTCATATTATATTGTTAACTAATAAAAATAAAACATATTAGGTTTAAATATGAAATACATTTTAAATTAAAAAATTGAAAAGAAAACAAAATTAAATAAATTGCAACAACCACAACAAAAAATTAATAACAAAATATAAAACAATAATGATTGTACATATTATGTACCCTAGCAATTTATTCTATGTATAGTAGAAAAGATATGCACTCTTAAACTCAATAAGTATCGTCTACATAATAATTTCTAGTACATATAGATAGTGTATACCGCCGAATATATCATCATGGATTCATGGTACGTTTTTAAACATACTATAATATTCATCCAAGTTATTCATAGATCCACAAACATCACACTAGAGCTACACACTTTGCAAAAAATGAATAAAACAACAACAACAACAAAAAGTCATATTTTCCTATTTGAACTTTTAAATCTCATTTCATTAAATTTTTCTGTTTTTATTATATTTTTTTTTCTGTGTGTAATTTGTTTCTTCAGTTATTTTAATTGTTATTTTGGTTTTTTTATTAAGAGGAGAAGAAAAAATAAATATTGTTTTCGTTGTTATGACTTCTTGTCCGAAGAAATGAAAACTATACAGAAACATGACAGCTAACATAAGCTGTCAGGATTTTTTGAAATTTTTTTTTTTTCTTCAACATATTTTTATTTTTTTTTTGTTCAAATATTTTTTTATAGTTTATGAAAATACTAAAGTGAAAACATATTAAAAAACAAAAATCATATAAATGTGTTTGAAAATATGAAATTTAAAATGAACAAAATTAGAATATATTATAATGTACAAGACATATGTGTGAACATAAAGGATTTAACGTATAACAAGAAAATTTCAAAATTTAATAACTATAAAGTTCATAAAATATAAAATGCCTTTAGAAAAATATGTACATATGTAGTTATATACATATAAGTCATATTATAAAATGTGTATGTGTATCTCTTAATAACAATATAAGAACAAAAATACATGAGTACTTTTACATATTGTTTTCTTTAGTTTTTTCATGTTTATTAGCTTAATATTGCAATCTTATACTATTCATATGAAATTCAAAAAATTAAAATGAAGTGGAAAGACAAACACTAATTAGTGACAAAATAATAACATTCTTGATTATTATTAATTCACAAAAAAAAAAAAAAAAAAAAAAAAAAATGAAAAAAGAAAAAAAAACATAAGAATATCTATGTGTTTCTTAAGTTGATTTATTTCTTTTGGATTTTTATTTATTTTTCATATAAAAAACAATTATATGTGAATGTGTGAGAAATCAAGAATGCAATAAAAAAAACAATCTTTTTCTTCTTTTTGGAATGTGATTTTAAGAGTACTAGTACATCATAAATTTTATACGGAAGTTCTAAATAATTTCAGATATATAGCTACTCGTACCGTACCTACTTAATTTGAATATTTACATACATATGTACGTATTTTATTATATAGTAAATTAATTAATGATCATTGTTATTTAAAGAATCTTAACAAAAAACATTTAAAGGATTAACAAATTACATATTGATTTTATAGATTTTCAAAATCAATTTGCTTTTGTGAAAACTATAATAAAAGAAATTATGTAGATACTTTTTCTATTCATAACATAATATTTTCTCCTTTTAAGGCATATAGGTATACAGGGTGTTTCCGTTATCCACGACCAAAAGGATACCATAGATAGGGCTCATCGAGACAAACAAAAAATCGTATTGGATGGGGGGGAATAATCCCAACGGTTTGGCCGCCTGAGGGCGTTGAAGTTTTTTCGCACTTCTTCCACTAAACACTCCATAACTTTTTGCAAGGGCACTCTAGGGTCACCTTGTATTGAGAAAAAATGTAGAAGACCCTTTGCCCTTTTCAACGATACCTCACTTGTTCCTCTTTTCCTAACTGTTAAAAAGTTAGAGTCTTTAAAATCAAAATTTTGTGAATTTTTACCCATTTTTTGTGTTTAACCCTGCTTTACTCAAAAAAGGCTTAAATTAACCCTCATTTTTTATTTCAGAAAAAGAAGGCTCAATTGATTCTGCATCGATTAGCTATCTTCAAGTTTCACAAAAAACTCATAGTTTTCGAGATCCCCCCCCCCCCCCCCCCCCCCGCTCCAATACGATTTTTTGTTTGTCTCGATGAGCCCTATCTATGGTATCCTGTTGGTCGTGGATAACGGAAACACCCTGTATAAGATACTTTTATAGTATGTATCTATTAAATGTAGTTAAATAATTGGAAAATGATTTACGAATTTACCCTGTCATTGTTTGTGTAGAATTGTACAAATTTTTCAATATTATTGATTGCAACATGATTATTATGATATTCTAACTATACCTATATAAGAGCATCGTACAAATACAAAATTATCTGCAACATACGAGTATACATATACATATATATTTTTAGTTTTTAAATGAATAATGAGCCTCATCATCTATGTATATTTAACCCAAACAACTGCCTTATGGCATATACATATGTATGAACAAAAAACATGGATTCAATATAACAGAAAAAAAGTTTTTTTTAACATTAAAAAACTAAAAACAACAAAATTTCAGTTTATGACTTAAAAAAGTGAATGAGTAATGCTCAAGAAAATGATCTTAACTCGACCTATTTTATAAATAAATCTTTGTAACCCGTCATAAAAAAAAAGTATCTTTATATTATTTTCAATTTAAATTTGTAATATGTAACTAAATAAAGTAAACTTTATGTTATATAGATGAAAATAGCCGCAAAATCTAAGATGAAATATAGTTTAGTCGTTTTTACATATTTTATTTTTATTTTTCAGTTCCAACAAGGTATATCAATAATAATTTTATACTTAGTAATCTTAGTATACAGTGTTTGTAAATTATATTTAACCCCACATATTATTTATTTACTTGACGTACTCACAAATTTACGTTAGTCTGTATTATTTGTAATTTTTGCGTAGTCTCGCTTTATGAAGAAAAAAAAAACACTCATATTGTCTGATGCATGTTCATATAATTCTACTGTCCATTCTTTGGTGTATATAGCATATTACATACATATTTTAAACCGACTAATATATATTGCATCAGTAAATGAGATTCTTGTTATTACTTGTGAAAATGGACACAACCTCCAATAATTCAAAATACATGACAGCTAAACAAACACTTGAAATGCCGTCATCACCATCATCATCATCATCATTGCGTTTAGGTATTCAACATGAAATTTTCTTTAGCACTCTAACTTTTTCAACATTGGTATACGTACCTATGCATTATTATAACGTTATTGTTAATACAAACTTTTTTTTATCACCTTGTTTTTTTTTCGTATCTTTATAATGATTATAGATACTATATGAACAAGAACTCAAGAAGTAAGTATATAAACTATATAGACCTATGCACCTAACTGAAGACATCAAATTTATGAATTCGTGCGTATTTCACACTTTTTTTATATATGTACATATATTTTTGCTTTGTTCTTGTTAAAACCAGAACTGAATAACAGGAGTATCATAAAGAAAATATTGAATTGAACGGTAAGTAGCCTGAGAACATTTTTACTTTTTTTTTTCACCTTTGTAGTTTTTTGTTTACTGCAAATCAGTTTTATAAATACATAGCTATATATACATAAATTCAAACGGCGCAGCGGCAAAATACGTGTGTAATTTTTTGTGCTTATTCGTAGGTATCATGTAAACAAGACCACTTATTTTTTTTTTTTTTGCCCACTATTTCTATAAAGTAACTATACCAATATACTAAATATAAAATCCTGTTTGGTTATTTTGCGGTTTCATTTCATTTTTTAGCTTGTTTTACTCCATTTATAAAGTTTTTTTTTTTTAAATAAATAAGTATAAAGGGTGCTATAGTACAGTGCAAAGGAATAGGGTATTGTAGGAGATTTGAATATCAATGTTTAGAAGTAGTAACTAAGAGCAGTGAACGGCATGACATTCGGTGGCGCATTGGTAAGCGCACTATCCCGGCAAGATAGAGGACTGTGGTTCGATTCCCAGTCGAGTCGAATGTCGTTTTTTCTGTTCTTAGCTACTACAGTATTTTTAAATTTTAATTATTTTCAAAAGTCGTATACAAGATTAAAGAGTAATGACTTTTATTTATTAATTATTATAGCCCATTCTGATCATTCACCTTATGACTTCCAATGTGTAACAGACTAAGAACAGGAAAAACGACATTCAATTCGACTGGGATTCGAAACCAAGACTTTTGCCTTGCGGGGGGGGGGGGGGTTACTGTTCTACCAATTAAACTAGAGGATGCCAAGTTGCTCGCTGTTCTTAGTTACTACGTAAACATTGTTGAAGAATACTCAAATCTCCTATAAATGCTATCATACAATATGCTCCCTAAAATTAATATGGATTGCAAACCACAAGTTCATCGCGGTAGAGAGTAAATTTATTTCTATGATTGATTCTATACTTAATAAGATAAAAATTTGGTAACATAGCAAATGGTCTTATCAAACACCCTACATATGATTTTCAGATGCATACATACGTAAGTACATGTTCTCTATACGTTCACCTGAAAAGATTGAAATTTTTTTCTTTTGATCGCGTGATTACCATTTTTCAGAATTTATTGTACGTTTATATTTTTGGTCTAATTATACTTGTCAAAGGATAAAATTTACGGAAATCTAAAAGTGAAAAAAAAATATTGTAGGTATATAAAAAATAGAGAAAAAAATAATATAACAAAAAGCAAAACTAAACAGTAACAATTTTTTAAATTATATTCTGCAGTATATACGTATATTATGCAAAAGCTTTCAATCTAAATAAACGTACATATTGAAAGTCAGTATTTAATTGGCATTTTCAACACTTTTCATGTAATTAAAAAATAAAATAAAAATTAAACAACTAACAAAAATCACATAACATTTTAAAACTTTAAAAATCGCCTGACACATACTTATGGCGTTTTGATGAAAAATACGCAAAGAAATGGTACAGTCAATATTTCGATTGAAAAATTCAAACATTTTCAAAATTTAATAAGATAATTCGAGATTTAAAAAGAAAAAGAAAAAAAATTTAAGGCAACCCTTCAAAAATACTGATTGACTTAATCGTAAATTATTAAAAGTCTTTGTAGGCGTTTATTGAAAATCTAAAAAGGAAATATATATGTAACAACAAAAACTGTCAACATACCTGTCTAATTCCTTGAATTTATCTATAAGTTACTTACTTGAAAATATTTCATTTTATTCCATTAAAAACTCTTAAAGCTTTAAGTAAATATTATGTAAGTATATTGTATATATGTATATACTTTTGAAATATGAAAATACTTCACAAATAGATATTTCTTTAATTTAATCATTAAAATGACAATTAAATAAGGAAGATATTTTTTAACAACAAAAAAAAGTATGTATCTTTAAAATGACAATCATATTTCATAAAAGCAAAGAATGTACCTATATATATATAAAGAAAAAAGTCATATTTTGCGTTGTGTGATGACTTAAATCCAACATTAAACACATAATCAAACAATTCAAATTGATATTTTTATTCTTAAATAAACTTTACTTACTTTACAGTGAATCTAAGATACAACCATATTATATACTTACTCGTATATTCAATTTAATAATAGAAATAAGTAGATACTTATATTTAAAATAAAAAATGAACCTATATATGAAAGGCTTAACTACTTATTTTATCTGAGCTTATCTTATCCCTTATCACAACGACTTGTCAATAATCGAGAGTTTTAATTTATTTTTTTTTATCCACTTATTTTATGTATATATGCTTTTTATATATGTACGTACATGTCTTTACCATCGTGTGTAAAGTAACAAAATAAAAACAGAAGAAGAAAAAACTTATCAATTTTATCGCATGTAGCATGTAGTTATATGTATGTACATTATTGTTTATTGTGAATTGAATGTATGTACATGAAAAGATTAAAAAAAAAGTTATTGTAGATATTCAAGCTGTTCTTTTTTCAATACAATAAGTAACTGAAAAAATAAATAAATAAGAATTATACATATACGTATAATCATATTGCATACACATGCTATTACAAGACATAAAAAAAGATAAATAAATAAATAAATAATTTTTATTTGAATTGATTAATGGGATCTCGTCTAAAATACTATGTCATCACGATGTGTGTATGAATATAATTTTTAAAAAGAAAAAAAAAAGAACTTTATTTCGTTAAACGAACAAAGTAAATACTCTTCTTTTTTCTGAAAGATATAAAAAAAACAGTAAGTAGAGATTTTTAATATTTTTTTTTTTTTTTTTTGATTGATCATCATTAAAATAATGTATGATGATCAATCTTATATTTTGTCATGATCGATTACGGAAAAAATCAAATGTATTTTCAATATTTTATATAAAATATTTTGAAAAAAAAAACGAAAAAAATTCAAAAATACAACAAGAAGTAAATTATGAAGTTCCAGTGTGTATCTTATGAGGTGTGTTCGATTCAATCAAATGTATCTGACTGCATTTAAATACTTATGTGCATTCTTCTTTTTTAGTAAACAAAATCGTTATGCATTTTGTACAACAAATATCAATGAGAATTAATCTTCACTTCTTTCTTTTATAAAAATTACATTCTTGCCGATAATCTGCTCGCACAGTAGGAATTTACCTTTTTTTTCTTTCTTCATATTTTAAATATTAATACGATTATTGTACATTTTCTGGTTTTATAAAAAAAAGTACTTTGTGATTCTTAAAAGATTTCAAAATCTTTTGTTCAATAACTTTCAAGTTACTATAAACAAAGCACGATTTTTTTTTTATATTTTATTGTCCTTTCAAAATAAAAAATTCGATTTGTTATTTGACTAACATGGATTAAAGAACGTGACTTGAGTATTTTTTAAAAGAAAAAATAAGTATCTAAATTTTGAATGGCACAATTTTAAGGATTTAGAAAAGTGAAAAATAATGTCTATTTTGTCATTAAAGTATTCTTTAAAAGAAAAAATATCTTTAAATTCGATTTAAGTATTTAATAAATTTTTTTTTCTCATAAGAATCGTGATGGGTCCAGTTTATTTTGACATAAAAATGAAAAATAATTACGTAATCATCAATTAGGACTTGTCTTATAGTCGAAATATAACAAACACTTATACATATGTACTTATTATTAAACTTTAATAAAATTTTAAAATTAAATTTCTACCATAAATAAATCACTCATCTAAGTTCTTTTAAATAAATATTATTCTTTTATAGGATATTTATTCCGTACGTAATCCTTATTAGTATATAAAAATAGTAGAAAGTCAAGTACAATAGATTTACAAAAGAACACAAGGAAAAGAGAATAATTTATTATACTTGAGTACTAAGTAATATAAAATTAATATACTAATAACATTTTATGGTTATAACAATAAACTTTTGCAACAAAACCAATTCATAAATTTTAATTCAATGATATTATTATACTTTTTCTTTTTTTTTTTTGCTTTTCTTTTAAATATATTAACCACACAAATCCTTATCTTATTGTACATTTTTATAAGACATCAGCTTCATTTTTACCGCATTAACTACAGAACCTTATCCAAGAAAATATATATGTTTCTTTTTTTCTTCCAAAATATAAAACGAAAAAAAAAATCTTTCTTAATTCTTCAATAAGACGAATAAAACAGTCAACAGAAAAAAACAATGCAAACCAAAATAGAATCGAAACAAAAATATCAAAAAAATAACAAATATAAAAGAAAAATAGCAAAAAAAAATATGTACTTAAAACTTTTCCCGCCGGATCGATTTTCGCATAACAATTTCCGCAATTCTAACAAAAACTGTACGCATATACACATACGTATACTCGTATATTGAACTATAACTATATATTCTTAAATAAATATAAGTACATATATATACATAAGTATTTTCTTTATTATCGTTTAATTTCTTGTAACATGAAAACTTTATAGAAAAATAAAAGAAATTCAACCAATACTAACTAAAATTCCCTTTCGTAATGTTATTCCTGTTCCAACACAAACATTTATATATTAAAATTTTTCCCTTAATGGTACATCCAATTTACTTAAATGTACTTTCATGTATTTGTAAATGCCGATTCACAATTTTCTTTTAAAGAAAAAAAAAACATATAAATATATAAAGTACATGTTCATAATAAAACCAGAGTCATTGCCAACAGGGAAGTCCTGTTGTATTATTGTTGTATAAGTAGTACCTCGGAGGAAAAGTCAAATCGTAAACTATTTTTGTTATTCTTTTTTATTCTTCATCTTGCTTTTCAATGCTAACCTTTTTTTTCTTGGAACCCTTACCAAATTACCCCAGTAAGTAAAAAAGCTTACAAAGCCTGGAAAAACGTCTCCTTATTTTAACAATTATTTATTATTGTTGTTGTTGTTACTGTTATCCTTATTCTTCTTTACGAACAGTTATAGATCGTTGTCCTATCTTTTTATGTTTTTGTTTCTTGATTTTCTCACAATTTATATCATTTAAGTACCAACAAGAATTTCATTTCAAAATACATATATAAGTACATATTTATATACACGATTCAAAAGTGAAAAACTTTTCCCCACCACATTAAATCCTTAAACTATATGTGTATGTAACCAAAGTAAAGACTTAAAAGTTTTGGTTTTTATTTCCTTTACCTTTGCATAGTCTATTCGTACATTATTTTTTTTTTGTTTTTGCTAAGACTCGTAGTTACCTGAAAGAAAATTAATTTAAATTTGCAATTTTCATTTTTCTTTCTTTTCTGTTTTTTTTTTCTTTCTACATCATCACCACCATCTTATTTTCACATACAGTTTATCCCTTAAACTTTTTTAGCAAAAGCAACAAAAAAAAAACTTGTATTGTATTTTTTTAAGATGATATATTACAATATGACATAACAATCATGAAGAATTTTTTTAAGGTGTTCAAGTAAACCGAAAAAATGATACCACGCATCAACGATAACATTAGAATGTAAAGTAAAAAGAAATATATACATACGAGTATATCAAAGTACGTAAAGAGAATCTTTCTTGTTTTAAGTAATATAAATTTATATTGTTAAGATAAACGTCTAAGAAATATAAGAATAAAAAGCCCCAACCAACAATAACAACAACAACTGAAAAATATCTTCTATTTTATTTTTGTGAAGAGATTCTAAGATTAACATTAAAGGTCTGGCCAGTCAAAGAATACAAAAAAGATGAATGAGAGGTTAGTTGAAGGTAAAAGAATCATCATCCATACTTAGTAAGCAGTCCGGATAAAAGTGAAGTTAAATATTTAGAAAAATAGAAAGTAGAGAGAAATGAAGAAAGAAAAAAAAAGAAATTTAATTTTTCTCTTGGTACCTGTATCTGTCAATCGTTGACTGACAGAATATAAAAAAGATCTGGCTCCCTCACAGCATCATTTTAGCATGAAAAATATAAGAAAAAAATAATAAAGCATTTCAAAATGTGGTGTGTTTTTTTTCTTCTTTTACTTACATTGGCTTTAGAATGACTAGGAAATGAAAATTTTAGGTCGTATAAAAAAGGGATTTAAACCAAATGTGGTTCTTTTTATGATGCATTTTTCTTTTATTTTTTTTTTAATTTTTAGAAAGGGTGGAAGTATTTCAAAGAAAGAAAATTTACAAATAAAACAGAAAAAGAGAAAATGAAAATTTCAATTTTAGAAAATTATATTAGAGTACATTTGGAAGCCATTTTAAAAATACTGTATTAACTTTGTTAGATACGAGAAGCTATCAAATGTCATTTTATTCAATTTTTAAAATTCAGTCAAAGATAGTTTTTGAAGCTTAAATGCACATGAGTTGACTTCATTACAATTTTTAATTATCTGTAAAGTCTTTTAGTGATATTTTTAATTAATTTCAAGAAAATTTATGTTCACT
Source organism: Bombylius major (assembly GCA_932526495.1). Classification (NCBI taxonomy): domain Eukaryota; kingdom Metazoa; phylum Arthropoda; class Insecta; order Diptera; family Bombyliidae; genus Bombylius; species Bombylius major. The sequence goes on along the minus strand of OW052044.1, from coordinate 17,558,509 downwards.
ATAACCTACTTCCGATTTATCGGAAGTCTATTAATTTGCAACATTTCTCCTTTTTGAAAAATTGTTTATGATAGCAAATTTTAAAATTTAAAAAATAAATGACGCGTTTATATTTAGAGGATTCTTGTTGAATTCAAAAAAATTTTAAAAGATAAGCTGAAGTTTTTAAGTGAGCATGAAGCTGACATCAGTAAATAAACCTCAATTTTTAAGACTTTTCCACACACTGTGTTTCAAAATTATTTATCCTCAAGTGTCGCAAACATTTAAAACCTAGTTTTAGCTTTAAATTTTATCAAAATTCAACTTTTTTATTGTTTAAAAAAGGGAAAAAAATCATAAATAAATTTAGCTACATTTAAAAAACAAACAAAAAACATTTTTGAACATTGAAAAGAAAAAATATCAAAAATGAAACAGTCAAAAAAAGCGAGTAGAAGTATTTAAAATATTTCGCAGGTAATTTTAAAATAGGTGCTTTGATTGATAACGAGGAGTACAAATTTTTAAACGTTCTAATAAAATTGAATTGTTACTTACCGTTTGGTGGTTAAAAAAGCAGTTAAAAATCTATTTTATTTGTCAAGAGAGGACGTATCCACAATTCTTATTATTTTACACTTTTTTTTTCAATTAAAGCACTAAATAATATATTTAAAAAAATATAGAGTTCTTTACATACATATTATCTTTATAAACTGTTGAAAAGAATAATGCTGTTTTCTTTAACAATTTTTTCAAACTATTTTAAAATCATATCATCGATGTGAACAGCTAAAATCATTTTCTTACACTTACTTTTTTTTTTTTTCTGCAAAAGGACTCTTTTTTTTGTTATTAAATTTTATTGTTCAGCATAACTGAAAAACTAAATCAGTGTTTTTTATACTTTGTCTACGGAATAAATATCCTTGATAGTCATATCAATTTGTCAAAATTTATTTTGATTACATATTATAATATATTAATTTTGTCTGGTTGGTGTATTATCAATCACACAATAACGAGACTCGAAAAAATTTTTTTTATTTGACACGATAAACACAATAAAATTGTATGCGCGATAAAAATTTTATTAGACAAAAAAAGAAAAAAATCTATAAAAAATAGAAAATGCCGGGTCCGGTAATTTTCACCTTTATAGTCTTGGAAAAATATCAAAAATCACTAACTTAAAATCTCCCATAAATTTGTTGCCAAAAAAAATTTCAAACACGTCCAAATACAAATCGGAAATTTTAAAATCCACTGAGAATCATAGTTAAAAGAAAACAGCACCAATTTTATTTTGCAAAGCAATTGATGAAAATTTTTGTTTTAGTTAAATAATTACTCTGCAGTGCAAAAATAAAATAAAAATCGTTGAGAAAAAATAAAAACAATATTTTTGTATGAGATTTTCGTACTGAATTGCAAAAAAAACTTCACATACACCACGTAAAAAAAATAAAATAAAAGGAAATCTTAAAAAAATGAAAAAAAAACTATAAAAATTTATTATATAGAACAATATTTGTCTATGAAAAATATTGTGATATGTTGCACACACTGTGTGTATTTTATTTTATTGATTATTTTGATAATCACTTCAAATGGCCGATTCATGCATAACAGGGCGACATTTCATTCTTGTTATATTTTTTTATCACTTTTTTTTATTGTGTTTTTATTTTTATTTTACAGGTGAGAACTATAATTTTTTTTGTTACATTAAATTCACATCATTGTTTATACACTTGTAGTAATAAATAATAATTTATTAATGAAAAACACTCATTCAAAGAGCGAAAATAAAACATAAAAGAAAATTTTTATTCATCCGCACAAATGTTTTGAATTTTTTTTTATATTGCCACTTTTTTATTATGTATTGATTTTCTTACAAACATCATTTAACACTGAGCGTTGATTATGAAATAAACATTTTTATTGAATTTTACAGATATTTAAAGTACCTATGTACCTATTTGTATTTAATCAGATGGTTTTACAATTAAAACTACACTACACTTTCGAAATAAAGAAAATTAACCTTCTACGACTATGAACAGTTCTCAGAAAACTAAATTGAAGAATTGTTTTGATTTTGCTCAAAAACTTCAAAATTTCAATACTCAAAAATTGAAACAACAACAGTGTTGCTGACTATATGGATATGCGTAAATAATATTTCTTTAATTTCTATTCTGGAGGAATATTGAATTTCATTTCTTTTTTCCGATTAACAATCTTTTAAATAAGATCTTTAAAATTGTTTCTCTCAAAATTATTTTACGTTAAAAGTGGGAATTCGAAAACATAACAAGCCTTAAATCATTTGTCTTAACTCTTAATTTAATTGATATTTTGAAATTTTAAGGCAATTGCTTTTGTTTCCTAAAACTTTCTCGGTTGTAAACGACAGCACTGTATATGTACAGGAAAATAAATCAAAATTAAACTTTAAGTTCCAATTTTCAATTTACGTGTTTATGCCTGCTCCGAATTTAATACGGATTTTGGTTTACTCCCAATTTTTTGTCGTATAAACTCGATAATCCGGATTTTGGCTTAAGCCCAATTTATTTCGGTTTAATCCCAATTTTTTTATATGTATGTGTGAGGTAAAATGCAATATGGCGGATTCTAATTTTTATGGTGAAAGTGAAGCTGTCACGTTCTTCTTCTATTTTTTATGTGGAAGAAGAATAATATGTATACTATAAGTGTATAAAAATATCAACGTTTGCATGTACTTTTTTAATCCCAATTTTACCGTTTCTACGCTACTCCCAATTTAATCCAAAATTCGGATTATTTTTTCACCGTATAAACTGTTAAAATGTTATTTTGTTTTTGTTTTGTACCAATTCCAGTTCAATTCTAATGACTTTAAGGTGTTACCGTCGTACTCTAAAGATTCATTTTAAATTGTTTATTTTTGAATTTTGTTAAAATTTTAGCAATGTTGCGAAGGCCGGCGTTGTCCACTGATTTGCAAAAAGTTTTAATGTAAGCTGTATTAGGCGGACAGTGTACGAAGCGGTAGTGTGTTGTCTTCTGATGCTGAAGGTCTCGGGTTCGAGTCCGCCTAAGTTCACTCAGATTTGAATGAGTACCAATTCACTTTGAGTTGGGTATAAGTGCTCGGTACTAAATAGTTTGATGGGTTTGTTTAGAGACCATAAGCTAAGTCCACAAAAAAACTACAAGAAATATTAGTACAAAGCCTTTCATACGAATAAAATTCGTTCTCTACCAACGAATTTAGTGGTTCGCATTCCACTTTAAACTGTAGGTACATGTATGACAGAAAGGGTTTACAATCCTTTGACTCGACAACTGCGAAGTTTGTCGGTGTGTGGTATCAAAACGGCAAGTTTAGTGCTAATTGGGTCTTCGGAAATAATCAAAAGAACCGCCACGTCAACCAACAAACCAACCAAGCTGTATTACTTGATAGAAGCGTTTTTTTTCGCACTGGTTTTTTAATCGACAATCGATGTCGCTACGAAAGATTTCACTTGCTCAGTGGGCTGTTCTTGGTAAGCAATTATCATATGAAATTGAAGTTTGGGGTTATTAGGTGATTTTGTATTTTGAATTTTATATTTCTTCTTGAATTGTTTTTTGTATAAGAGTCAGTTAAAAAGATAATGTGTATGTGTAATTGATGGAAAAACTGATGTTAATAAAATGGTGTTCAGTTTTTTTCATCAGTCGCCGACTGTCAGTTTAAATGATAATGTGTACCTAACTTAAGCAAAAATGATTTGAGCACATCTCACCTCCTCAGTTCCAATTATCACAGCTGTAATTATAAATTTTCAAATTACCTCATTTTTCACGAAAATCACATCGACAACACTAAGCTTTTTAACTTGATGATAAGTGAAATGAAACACAGATAATAATTGACAATTTGAGTAAAAGTAATTAGTCTGAAACGGTAGCACTCATTGTGTTGCCAGTTATTTTTTGATGCTAATTCTTCTCTCCTTAACAATGAATTCAGTTCGAGTCTCGATGATTAAAATAAAACGGAAGTGGTTTATTTAAAAAAATGTATGAGAATGTGTGCTTCGGAATGGGAAACAGGATTTTTTAAAATTATTACTTTTTTCTTTTGAAACTGTTCTTCAAAGTTTTCATCATAAATTGTCTCATGTCTGTTTTACATAATTACATAATTAATTCACCAAAAATTGAAAATAAAAAAAAATGCTTCTAAAAATGGTTTATGTTTTATTTTTTTTATTTGCTTTTTAAATTTCATAAGCTTCAGCGTAAAAAACATCGCCTTATTGGGTTTACTGCAATTTTATTAGGGACTTTATGTCCTTAGTCCTTTTTTTCGAAATTTCAATAAAATCACAGTAATATGTAGTTAATTTTCATGAAAATTAAAAAAGTATTTTTTACACTTTTTGCAAGTCTCAAAAAAAATGAAAAAAGATTGTTTTAACCAATTTTAAATTATTTATAATTATTCATTAAAAATAAATTAATGAATACGGGTATACACTATATTAATTTTAATTCCCAAAAAGGATAATTTCAAAATAGACTTTTTCGTACTTTATAAAATAAAATAATAAACTGTTTCACTGAATGTATGTACATTGTACATATATTGATTAATTTTTGTGTTGAGTTCTTTTTACATAAAAAAGATATCCTTTTTCATTATAATTATCATATTGTATTCTTTTCATTGGTTTTAAATTAATTTTCATTTTATTTTTTTTTTCCTTTTTTGTCACAAAAAATATTTTAAATTAAATTTTTATATTTTGCCTTGTTTTATTTTCCTTCATTAATTGCACATACATTTAAATTTGTTTTTTTCGTTTATATTTTAAATTCATTCATATGTATGAATGTATATGAAGTATGTACATAGTAGAAGAGCCTAGAGTACAGTCAATCAACACAATTTCTGGTGAACATCCGTTCATATGCGTATGCACATACATAATTGTTTTTCATACACAATAATTTCTTCCTTTTTTAAAAAAATTTTTTTCCATGATTTTAATTATGTTTTCAATTTTAATTTTTTTTCTCAATTTTCTTTTTACACTATTATTTACTGAAATACTTTTCTGTCTGTATACAATATGATTTTACGTATGCATATTGCTTTGAAATATAGATTATTTACATATATATGTATTTATTATAGAATATTCTCATGACCCTTCTCAACATTTACTATACATACTTACATATTATGTATGAACTTGTACATACTGCGTTTACGTACACATTTAATCACAATCAAAATATTGAAATTTATCGTATATAAAATAGTTTATAAAAAACATAATACATATTAAAAAAAAAAAATGAAGAAAAATGAGAAATTTATTATTTTATTTAAACTTTTTTTTTTTTGTTCACGTTCATAAAGCTGTCATTAAAAGCCATATATAAAGGATGAATGTGAACAATTTATACTTATGTATCTCATCTGGTGTATGTAATTAAATATTTAAACGAATCAATGTGTCAACATGTAGCAATTATCTGAAAATTTAAATTAAAAAAAAAAAAACAAAAAATATTGAAAACAAAAAGAAAAACCAGAAAAATTGAAATTTTATCTTTCTTTTTTTTTCATTCTAAATAGAAAATTATATGTATGTACACGAAAACAAAAATAAAACATCCTTTTTTTCCACATTTATTTTTTTTTCTTGTTGTTGTTACAATTTTTCCAAAGTTTACGTTAAATCTCCTGCTGTGTGACAGTTTTGTTTATTTTCAAAATTAAATTTATAATAAATACCAACAACTTTTTTTTTCCTAATTTTTTTTGTTTTTTTTTTGTTTATGTGTGTGGTTTTTTCTAAGAAATATAATTTAATTATATTTATGAGTGTAATGAAATATTTAATAATAATTACTGTAAGGTAATGTGAGGATATATGTATGTATGTTTGTACATATATATCAGTTTACTAACATAACACAAAAAATTAATGTGAACGTAAATTTTTTTATTTTACGAAATTTTAAACATTTTCGAAATTATTTCTCTATTTCGAATGTTACATGTTTTATTTTTGGTTTCATGGCGGTTCATTGTAGTGGAATAGAAAAGTACATGAACAAATCAAGTTAAAACATCATTTTTAACAGTAAACAAAGGTATAAATCAATTTTTAAGAAAATATTCAGTTGTTTTCTTGAGTATTTTTTTTGTAAGCAAATTTGCATTTAAAATTAAAGAAAGAGAAATTTTTTTATAGAAAAAATTGTAATTTTACAGCCATCCAACAAAGAATACATCCTTTATGTTTATACTATCAAAAAAAAAAATATCCTTTTACATAAAAACCCTTTTTTTTTGTGTTACACTTTACATAGAACATTCATTATCACGTGGTTACAGCTTACAACTTGTCATTAGTTCATTATTATTTCGTACTGCGGATCATTTGAAGCTTTTTTTTTTCTACAATTTGTTTTTTTAGAACGACTTAACAAATTACAAAAATTATAAACCTCAATTAATTACATAATGCCGTTATTACTTGTAATAAAAGAAAATGCGTCGCCAAATAATAAATAGGTGAATTTTTCTAATAACACACTTTTTCAAGAATAATTATCTAATTTTTGTTTTTCTTTTCATACAAGTAATTCTCAAACTAGATTCAATAAGTTGTTATTTTTAATCTGAATATGGTTATCCTATATTTAATATTCCATATTTGTTATCTTGTTTTCTTACTATTTTTTTTTCTTTTTAATTTTCTTTAACCACTTTTTATTTTCATAGATTGTGACTTTGGTAAAAAATTTGAAACAAAAAAAAGCATAAAATTAGTTGCAAACTTTACTTAAACGTAAATAACCGCAAAAAGAAAAAAAAAACGTTCATATCAACAAACATTGATCTTGCACACTTAGTAATTAGATAATTATTGTGAATGGAAATTAAAATATTGTGCAAAAAAACAAAAAAAAAAAATATATTAAAAGTGTGAAGGTTTTTTTTCCTCAATGCAATGTTTTGCTTGACGAGCGTATATATAACAAGTAAATACACATAATACGTACTCTTATACAATTCTAATTAAAAGGCGTCAAAATGACGACTTTTAATTAATTAAATCTTTTATTATTTTTTTTTTTTTTCTAAATGCAAAATTATGTAATTCATAACACGCTGATTAATTTAATAGAAGAAAAAGAAGTATTTTTATCCTTTTATAAATATCTCATTAAATAATTTAAATAAAAAGTTTTGATTTTTTTTGTTCTAATGAGGGAGATTGATAAAAAAAAATGTTTTAAAGGCAAAATTTATATTTTCGCCTCGAAAAAAAAAAACAATTTTTCTCTCCTTTTACCATGGAACGCCATTAGACATTAGTATAATTTTGGATCGTCCTATTTACAATCTTGATTCATTTTTCCCTCTTTTCTCTGAATTCATTTTTTTCTCCTTTTCAGCAATTCAGTTTAAAATTTTAACCCCTTTGCTTTTACTCGTACGATATTAACTTCAGAGCTAATCTACTATGATCCAATGAAGCTCAGTATAAAGCTTTTTTATATGAAGAAATTATACGAAAAGTACGATTACATCAACAGTTTTCGATTTTTGACCTTCTATATATTTTTTAAAAATTTCATTTAATTTTAGTTTCGAAATAACAACATTGAAATTAATTACTTTGTCACCTTGTAACAGAGAGAAAATTTATAGAAATTTCCCAACAAATTTCTAATTTTAAAAATCCCTAGAACACTCATTTGTTCGTATACACTATTAAACTGAAATTAATTTATTCGAAACACATCATTTGTGTTTTTTTTATCTCTTTTTTTTAATGAATTCCATTTCATTCAAATTTTTAAAAATAATTTATATGCCGTATAGATTTTAATAGATTGTAGATAATCACACATTATTTGTCATTTCACTGAGAATATAAAATTTATTCATATGAACAAACTGATTTATTACTTGGTTATTCATTTGACATCATTACATTAACCTCCGAAATATTTTTTTTATTCTCAAAATAAAAAAAGAAGAAGAAGAAAAAAAATACATAAATTAAAAATATGTTTTAATATCACACATTCAAAAACAAAGAAAATTTAGAAAAAGAAGAAAAAAAAACGGAAAATAAGAAATTTTTAGAGCAAAGAAAAAAATGTGACAATTAAGAAAGATGAAGATGAACAATCATTTCCTGTACAAAGAAAAAATATTATGTTTGCGTTTTTTGTATTTAAATTTACAAAAATTGCAGTCACAAAATAAAAATATTTTTTAAATGTGAAAATAATATGTTGACAAGTACAAGATTCATTTGTTTTAATTACAAGAATAATGGGAATGTTGTATATTTGTCAAATGAATTTTTCATGAATTTTTCTTTAAAAAAAAATAAACTATAGATATATAGTTGAGTTAATTTTGATATTTAACCACATTTTAAAAAAAAATTATTTTGGACATTTTTTTTATTGATTTGTTCAAAATTTTTAGGGAGACAATCAATACCGCAGTAAAGAGGACTCTAGGTTGAATTTCACCTTTAAATTATCGATATATCCTTTGTTCCTACTGTGATGGAACCACAAAACTTTGAATCCAAATTCATCCACAAGAACTTTCGAAATTAATAGTACGAAACTTAAAAAACAGACTTTTTTTTCTAATTCTTGCAGATAAAAAAGTGCTTCTTCAAAAATGAATCGCTGCTTTGGTGATGCTAATGTTCTTCTGTTCGTGATGCGTAAACATTACTTGTTCCTATGACAACGCAAAGTTTTTAGTTGGCGATGCAATGCTATTACATGACAGCTGAATATTAAACATTTAAACTCAGTCCAGACGAGACTTTTTTATGTCAAGACTTATCTCTTGACATCGAATATGTCCCGTATAGACCGCGTATGTCTTGTAGACATAGATGGCAAGACATCGATGTCAAGACTTATGTCTTTGCTACGATGTCTGCCTGACATTAAAAAAAATAAATGGCGGTTTCAGATGTTTTTATCAGATTTTCATCGAGAGAAAAAATTGTAAATGTGGAGTGTTTTAATAAATTTAAATTATTTTTAAATTTACAAAGTTATTTCAACAAAATTTCACAAAAATATATTTCAAAAATTTTAAACTTTATATTCACTTATTTGAAATGGCAAGACATGAAATGCCCAGACATGAAAAAAATGGCAAGATATAAACAATGTCCGGACATAAGTCTTGACATAAAAAAGTCTCGTCTGGACGAAGGAATTTCGAATACTTGATTTGATGCGATGCTTTTTTCAATATGTGACAACGCATCATAAAAGTTGCTTTGCATTTTTGAATTTGTGACAAGCATCAGCATCGCATCACCAAAGCAGAGATTCATTTTTGAAGAAGCACAAACACAAGAACTTCAGAACAGAAAAAAATTGAATTTGAAAAAAAATCATCCAAAATATTTAAAAATTTCAAGTAACTTTAATTTCATTTAAAATACAAGTACAAAAGTCTTGTTGTATTCCCAAACTTTCTAAAAATACAATTTTATTAATTTATTATTTATTAAAACTTATTAGAATAAACAATAAATAAATAACACATTAAATTAAATAAACAAAAAACTTTAAATAATTGCTTAATTATTTAGAATGAAAAACTAAACAAAATTATTATATTTACAAATTACTTTAAAATAATTTTATATTTATGCAATTAAAAGTATTAAACATTTTTCATGTACATTTTCAAAAATATCTGTCATTCGGAAAGGTACAGGGTGTTTTGAATTTAATGCTGTTTAAATTAGATTATAAAAATATGGAAAATATTCGAACTATAGGGCTTTCAAAAGATTCTTGAAAAATGTATTTATTTTATTTATTTGTCACTCGTCTTCCTCTATTCATCTGCGAATTTCGAAAAAGACTGTTCAGACTTTGAAATTTTTTTTTAAATTTCAGTGTTTTTTCCTCCATTGTTACCCAAGTGTACATTTGCTATTTTTTTGCAAAAGTTATTCCATTTGCTCCTCAAATATGTATTATTTAAAAAATGTATTACCCTTTATCAGATGTGTGAAATAAATGCTTCTTTAGAAATTTTTCCTTTTTTTTTTATATTTTACTTGTGCGAAAATCAAAATACACAGAAAAATATGTATATTTTGCACATTTGAAAATATGCAATCCACATATAGAGAAATTAGGTGCAATATAAATAACACAGAAACAGCAAACAATATATTTTTACAGTAAATTTAGCAGTATGTAACCAAAGTATAAACATAGTTGTATTTTAGAAAATAGACAAATTAAATGAATCACACATGCAATTTATAACTAAAATAAAAATCACTATTTTACTTCGTTTAAAAAATATTGCATGGCATTGTAAATTTATGAAAAGCAAAAAAAAAAAAAAAAGGAATTGAACTCGGTGCAGTTAGTTCAGTTTCATGTTTGATAAACTTTTATTGAGAATAATAAAAATCAACAAGGATTGAGTTTGATTAATTTGCAAAAAGGCTTAAACGATTCTTTATTCATTTTTGAAAGAATTTTAGAAATCAAAGTGACCTATCCTTCTCCCCATGGCTTTTTTTTTAGTTGAAGAACTTTTGTACAACTCACAATTGAAAACAAAAAAACAACACTAAACAAATTTGATTAAATTTATTTTTTACATGTTTTTTTTACTTATTAATTTTTTCTTTGGAAAAAATAAATTGAAGCGAAAAGTAGCAAAAATGTTAACTGTAATTAATCTTCTTTTTTTTTGCGTAGCACAAATTAAGAAAACAATTTTCTTCAAAGTACCACATAGAAACAATGACATAAAAAAAAGACAAAACAAAACAAAAAATTAAGATTTTCTCAATGGGTGTTCTCAAGATTCATAATTAATGAGACTTCAGTCGACGTTATTTTGTGGTATTTTCTTCCATCATTAAATACGAAATTACTGAGAAAAAAAGTGTCAACATAGTACCAGTAGTGTTGTGGAAAAAAAATTCACTTTTTTCCCTCTAAAAAGAAAAATTAAAATTACAAAAAAAATGAACAAGAAGAAGAAAATTGTGAAAAGTTTGAAACTTGAAAGTGTTTTGTTTGTACAAACACAAACAAACGAAAAAGGAGTTTATTCTTTATTTTTCTATATTTATATTTTTTTTTTCTAAATTCTGTTAACGTATTTTCACTTTTCTCATTTTCCTTTCGTCAAGTTTTTATTTTTAATAAGAAAAATTTCAATTATATATTTTCATTGAGGTCTTCAAACACAGTTTTTTCTTATAGCAATGTAAAAAGATTTACACATAAATTATAATTTTTTTTGGTTCTCGTTTGTTTTTTTTTTCACCAAGGAAAAGAGTGTGAAAAGAAAAACAAAAACTTTTCTTCTGTCTTTTTTTGTTATACTTAGTTTATTTGGTGAAAATTAAATTTGCTTAATCTAACAAAAGAAAAGTCTAAGAGAATATTTTTCATTGTGATATTTGTAGAAACAACATATTTTTTATTTTACATAAAAATTGTTTTTCTTTTTATTGAAAAAACAATTTCTTGTTTGTTTTTTATTTTAATTTTGATGAAAATATTTTTCTTTAATTGTTTGAAATGAATAACTAAGTAATTTTTTTATTTGAAAAGTTTTATTTTGATAACAATCCTAAAGTCTACAGGAACTTCAACAAATTAATTATTTTTTATGTAATGTCCGTAGAACAATAGTTTAAATGAGCTGAGAGATTAACTTTTTTTGCAATCTTATTATATTTGGACTCAAAAGGTCCGAATCACTATATGTATCTAATTACAAAATTTATTTAGAACTAAGTTGAATGAATATTTTCATTATAAATTTTAATGTTACCGAAACAGAAAATGTGTTTTGTTTTCAATATTCCAATTTTATTTCACAAGTTATGAACAATTTTCACCTCAATTTTTCATTTTTCAAGAAACTGTAACATTTTATTTAAATTTAGTTAAAAAGGATGCTCACTTATTTCTTTTTGCATGAAAGTTATCTTAAAATAAAAGACAGAATCTCTACTTTCTATCCATACATGATTTATAAAAAAAGGAAATAAAACTTGCTATATACAATGTATGTAGGTTGCAAAAATTTACACCAGAAAAATTATTTTTTCGGCTTCAAAACAAGAAAAACCACATATAAATTTGTAATCGATTGATATTATTTACACATAATGTGAAATTCAATATACTTATGTATGTACACATACATATATTACAAAAATTATGTCAAGCAAAAAATAATTTCCAATATTAATGCAATCAAATAAAATGATTTTCAATTGAGGTTTACATTTAATATAAATACAATTAATCAAATTGATTTATGACATTTAAATTAATAATTATTTATTTTCTAAATCGCAAATAGGAATAATCAAAATATGTAATAATATTATTGATTATTATTATTCAATAAATTTTTCATGCATTTCTGAACAACAAAAAAAACCGAATACAATTCACATATCAGTGATGATATTGTGGTGTGTGTATGTGAAGCATATACATAGATATGTATATGTATGTATCTAATCAAATTCATTAGAGATATGAATTCATAGTTGGATGCACATATATTGTTTAATTTAATTAATTGATTTGTGCACTTTAATTGGTGTTAAGACGACAGATATAGATAAAGACCACCCTCTGATCATTTATTTGAATTATTTAGATTGGAATGCAACAAAACAATGGTAAGTATATGTATTATATTATACTATACGTATATACTACAGAGACGACAAAATTATTCTTAAAATTTTATAATTGGTTGTTGGTTCAGTACATCTAGAACATTTTCAAATATATTGCAAAATATATTACCAAAAAAATAGCAACAAAAACCAAAAAAAAAAAAAAAAAAAACCATTAGCAAGAACATAAAATAAGTACAAGAAAATAAGCCA